>CM032450.1:52767671-53003741 GCA_019049505.1 Pachyrhynchus sulphureomaculatus
AACATGGCGAAAAAATTAAGGGTTTGTGCTTCGATGGTGAATCTTCATTATAACGCTACAGAGAAACCGGAGGGATGGCCATCGGCCTGGACCATCACGATGCAGAAGATCAGGTCATCAGACTGATGAGTAAGGAAATAGAAGTTTATCTGCCCCACATATTGCTGCGGAGTTTAATCGGGGACGAGAGAGAAAAACATCAGTCAGTACAATAAATAGGTGTCTTCAGGAGGGTAATCTTCAAGGTCGTATTGCGACCAAAAAACCGTTATTACCACGTGGCAATAAATCCAAACGGCTTCAGTGGGCGCAAAGCCCTCGTTCCTGGACAATTGAAGAGTGGAGTGGAGTATTATGGACTAACGAACCGAAACACGAAATTTTCAGCCAGAGACGGAGAATCAACGTCAGTCTAAGACTGAAAAAATTATACAAGACTGTATTGTTCCGACTGTCAAGCGTGGTGATGGGTCTGTCTTAGTATGGGGGGTGCTTCTCTTTGGCTGAAGTGGGGGACTTAGTAAAAGTGGATAGCATTATGAGCAAACATAAACAATTTTAACGAAAAACGTCATACCATCTGGGTGGCGATTAATCGGAAAGGGATTTGTGATGACGCAAGACAACGATCCTAAACATACTTCAAAGCTTTATAAGGACTATCTAACAAACCAAGAAGAAAAGAAAATTCTCAAACTGGGATGAGCTTCTTACATCTAAAAATCATCTTCGAGGTCTTCTTCAATGTGCCTGGGGAGTTACCACTCGATAAATTAATAAAATTAATCGAAAGAATGCTGAGAATCGTAAAAGCGGTATTAAATGAAACGGGCAGTTTTTTGATGAAAATAATGTTTAGAAAATAAAATATTAACAATTATAAAATATTAAAGATAATTTTTTAAAGTGTCGATGATGATTTTTGTTTGATTTTTAAATGTTGTATGGTACTATATTATGCAATAAATGTTTTTCTAACATTAAAATCTCTAAATTCTTTTTTTATTTGTGTCATGAGCGATAGTCTATATATCAACACCTTTCGCTATATCACAACTCATCAGCCAGGATCGACAGAGAAGAGAACAGAAAACGACTGTTTAAATATGGATTTTGCTCAATTTTAGTAGTTGATATTAATTTCTATATACGTGGGATAGAACCTTAAAAATAGTTCTGCCTAGCGGAAATTATTAGGAATTCACTTAACAATTCCTTTATCGGTTTGGGGCTCTAAATGATATTAATTTCTATATACGTGGGATAGAACCTTAAAAACAGCTCTATCTAGCGGAAATTATTATCACTTAACAATTCCTTTATCGGTTTGTGGCTCTAAATGTTTTGGGTGACTGCAAAAGTTCGTGCCCGATGGATGGTGGAAGCATGCGTTATGGTGCAGAAGATCAAGGGCTCAATCCCGCAGGTCGGTATACTTATTTATTAATTTATTTAAGTGTATTTGGCCTAGCCACGCCTATAGGTAATAGTTTTTCGCAGAAATGCAATAACGTCCGAGGCAGCACTACCGCGTTGTCTAAAAGGTGCTGTAAACTACAAAAATGTATGTTTCGGCACTTGGACAACGTTGACGGTTATTACGACATCCTCGCCGACATCCTAAAGATATGGAAAAGGGTAAAATCCCTACTCAAGCGGGTCGGGTGAACGATAAAAAAATGCACTTTTGACTATGCTGATGTTTCTTTTATAATCATATTATTAATTGACAGTTATCTAAATGCATCGTGAGTTAACATACCCTTAAAAAAAAGTTCAATCTAAACGATAAAGTTCGCTCTGGACGATCTCCCGGCATTAATAATGACTATATCAGTGACTTAATGAATAATAATCCACGGATTACCACTGAAGATATTGCTGAGAGACTAAATGCTAATAATTCGACTGCATTTCGTCATTTCAAGCAACTTGGATACACTTCGAAACTCAATGTATCAATGTATGGGTTCCGCACGTTTTGACAGAACGGAACAAAATGAACCATGTTTCAACAGCCATTTCTCGCCTCGTCCGTCAACAAAACGAACCTTTTTTGGATTAAGTCATAACAGGAGATGAAAAATGGGTTGTGTATAACAACATAAGAAAAAGAAGCTGGAAGCATATAATTGAAAGAGCAAAATCTATGGCAAAGGCTGAATTGCATCCAATTAAAAGAGCAGAATCTATCGCAAAGGCTGAATTGCATTCAATGAAAGTGTTGTTATGTGTCTGGTAGGATTTCAGAAGGATAATTTTTGACGAGCTTTTTCCACATGGCCAAACAATAATTGCGGAGAAGTAAGCAAAAAGCCCAAATTTGGTCAATCGAAAAAGCATTATCTTTCACCATTACAACGCTAGACCACATGTCGCTTAACAGACACTGCAAAACTTAGGGCGTTAAAATGGGAAATCCTCCAGCACCCGCCGTATTCCCCTTCAGATTTTCATAGTTTCGTTCTCTGCAAAATAATCTAAATGGCAAAAAATTTAATTCTATGGAAGAAGCAAAAAACTACCTTACAACTTTCTTTGAAGAGAAATCACGCAGTTTCTACAAAGAAGGAACTCAATATATAAGAAAACTGTTTGACATTCGTTTTCCTTATCTCTTCCAAGAGAGTCACAAACTTAAAAACAAAATATCCCTGTTTTGACATTCTCAAAACAGCCAAAATAATCTGTCACATATCCTATATATTGCCATAGTATCCCCCCTTAGTTTCCAAAAATCATAAAATACTTAATACTCCATTTGTGACATTCATATTCAATTTTAAAATTCTAATAATTGTTCTAAAATTTCAAATCACTATTATTGTATTTATGAATGACAAACCCCTGGTACAGACCAAGACATGTAAGCTGCTGGTAAAGATATACTACCGATGGGTACTATGCGGTTAGAAAGTAACTTATGCATTTGTCCCTCGTCCTGTAATGACCCGATGCAAACATAATAATTGACGATAAGTTTTATCTGTGACCCAATATGACCCAGTCCATTTTAATCATTTGATAATTCTAGTTCCGACCCAAAGTTACCCTTGTAATCAACAAATATCTAATCAACTTTTATGTCTTTCTTTTTAGCTGTATACTCAAATTCCATATCTTCATTAAGTTTTTTCGCGAGGAAGTAGAGTTCAGCTAATGCCACTGTTAGAGCACAAATGATTCCAAGTAGAAGTCTGAATCCAAAGTCCAGTGATCCGAGGAGTAGTTCTATTCCTATGAATCCAAATGCGAATCCTGTAATGACGGATACTATGAACTGAAATACTGCTATGAGGTGTTTGTTCATCATTTTCACTAAAAATAAAAATATTGTTTAACTAATTTCTGTTTATTTACTAGGTGCGTTTAAGTTTCAAGGTCTCCTAGTTTTTTCTGAGAATCTTACATCATACTTCTCAACATAACACGTAGGCCGAAAAGTGTTTGGTCTGACACATAGATGTCCCCTTTAAAAAAAATCCATATGGTTTTTAGAAAGTACCAATCTTCAGACGATAGGAGTCAAAATTTCATGACATTTCTACGGTTAATTTACAAATTACAGTGGTTTTAGTGACGCTACTTTTGATGTTTTCAAAACAATGGAAAATATCGTATTTCGTGTGTTGATCAAATACTGTTTTTTGATGGGAAAAAATACAGTGTAAGCAAAACAATGGCTCGATAAGTGTTATGCGATCGTACAGACACAAATGATGCTGACCGTCCTGGACGCCCAAATGAGGTGATTACACCGGAAAACAAAAAAATCCACAAAATTGTTTTGGATGACCGTAAAGTGAAATTGCGTGAGATAGCTGACACCCTAAAGATATCAAAAGAACGTGTTGGTCATATTTTGCATGAACATTTGGGCATGAGAAAGTTCTGTTCGAAATGGGTACCGCGTTTGTTCACAGTGGACCAAAAACAACAACGTGTTGATGATTCTAAGCGCTGTTTGGACATGTTTAAGTGCAATAAAAAGGATTTTTTATGCGATATGTGACAATGGATGAAACATGGGTCCACCACTACACACCGGAATCAAATCGGCAGTCAGCTGAGTGGACAGCAGCCGTTGAAAGCCGCCAGAAGCGATCAAAGACACAACAGTCGGCCGGGAAGGTTTTGGGATGTACTCGTACATCGAATAATTTTCATCGACTATGCCGGGAAGGGAAAAACCATCAATAGCGAATATTATATAAAATTATTGGTGCGTAGGAAGGCAGAAATCGCAAAGAAACAGCCTCCAATGGACAAGAAAAAAAGTGCTCTTTTATCAAGACAATGCACCGTGTCACAAGTCAATGGTTACGATGGCAAAATTGCTTCCTTATCCACCGTATTCTCCACATTTGACCCCTAGCGACTCTTATCTATTCACATACACCTCAAAAAATGCTCGCGGGAAAGAGATTTGGCTCCAGTGAAGAAGTTATCGCCGAAACTGAGGTTTATTTTGCAGGTATAGAAGAAAGGTATAGAAATGTTAGAAAAGCGTTGGCCTGATTGTATCGTTCTTGAAGGAGACTATATTGATGCATAAAGTTGAATTTTGCAAAAAAATGTGTTTTAAGTAGCCAAACCAAAAACTTTTCAGCCTACGTGTTAATCTTCCTGTAGACATACAGATTTTTTATAACCTCGACGCCATGATTTCATGGCTGCCGGGAAGGATTCTTTTGCCGTGTGATGCAAGAGCGGTTCGACTGGAAAATGAACGGCCACAGATAGTGTGCTTTATCGTTGGAAAAACTCAAAAATCACTAGGAGCAAGGTCAGGCTGGAATAGACAGCATGAGACATCATTTCAAATACTCTAAAAAATACTTGCAGATCTTAGAACTTGAATGCATCTCGTATTATAAATATATTTTTTTTCTAAATAATTAATTTAGAACAAAAATAATGCATATATATATATACATATACATACATATATATATATATATATATATATATATATATATATATATATATATATATATATGAGAAATAAAACATATACATATATATATACATACATACATATATATATATATATATATATATATATATATATATATATATATATATATATATATATATATATATATATATATATATATATATATGAGAAATAAAACTATTGAAACCAATAGAAAAGTAGAAAATAAACTTACTCTGATAACCAATCGTATCTTCGGGCAATTTTTTCCTTAAACTATCCACATTCTTAGTCATATTGTGATACTCTTGATTTTGCTGTTCAGCCTGAAGCCTTCGACACCGTTTTTCCAATTCCTCATTTCGAGGGATTTCCTCATTTTTCGGTAAAATAATTTCTGATCCTTCCATGAGCTCATGTAAATAAACTTTCTCATCATTGTCTAAATTTTGAGTTTCAATATGTCCATGGAGCCAATGAAGATCTTGAATACTTAATAATTTTATTCTCATTGAAGAGCTATTAGTTTTTGAAGATGAATTTTCAAGAATTTTGGCATATTTAACTTCCGAATTTAAATTTAATGATTTAATAAATTTCTTATCTTCATCTGTAGTGAGGTATTCCGGTTTTGGAATTTTACGCGAAGATGCGTCTTTTGGTTTATTTTTGTAAATAATATTTTTAATGCCTATAGGCATATATTCATCAATTTCAATATTACTTATATAATTTCTTAATCTTTGGGATGGCTCAATTAAAATTTGGGGGTTTTTTATTTGGCCCTTGTTTGTAGTCATTTTACTAGTTTTATTTCAATTGTTTTTCCAAATCCTCATAGGTCTTTTTAATTTCAGCTTCCTTTTCTTCAAATTTGGAGTTAATTGAGGAATATTCTGATGTAACTTCATCCATAAATTTCTCCCATAATTCTTTTCTTCGGATTTGATTTTCTTCAAGTTGTTTATTCTAATAACGATAAAAAAAAAACAAAATAAATCAGTATATCAAATATTCAAGTGCCATTATATCTGCTTGCAAAAAATAATTTAATTTAGTCTAATCTTCAGGTTTCTCAACTCCAAGAACCCTGAAATGAAAACTATATACGTGAAGAAACCCTTCTAACCTCCTCATCACCCCCTGATCTCCTTGTACTTAAGTAATTAATCAGGAAAAATTTCCATACCATTATTAAAACTATATAAATTTAACGACACCCTTTTACCTCCTTGCTTTGATTCGATATCGCCCAAAAATTATAGGTTTCAACGCTGCATCAAATATTATATGTGGTGCGATGCAAAAGTTCAAGGACTAATGCTTTTTTCTATGGGTCTTGTACACATGCTGCAGAGAAATCCCTAAAGCGCTACAGGAGCGACACGTGTGCGGAAAAAGCGATTCACGTTGTTCTTCAACCGCTGTAAATTGTACACGGTGGAAAACACAGTCCTGGGCAAATTATTCCAAAGGGATGATATTCTCCACATAAAAGAATGCTTGAAAAGCGTTGTACGAAGAGTAACAAGCTGCACCTCATACGGATGTGAAGTATTAGCGCGACGTGTATTTCTAACATGCACCGCTCTGGGAAGAATTAAGCGGGCTACATCCTTCAAACACTTTCCATGAAAATATTTGTAGAATAGGTTCAAGTCGCCAACCGTTCTTCGATGTTCCAACGAATCATGGCCGCCGGTCAGTTCCGGGTCTCCAATCAGACAAACAGCTCTTCTCTGAATAGAACCCAACAAATGCAATGTATGTTTGGAAGCGAAGCCCCAAACATGGGAGCAATATTCCATAGTTGGTCGAATTTGAGCTTTGTAAAGAATTAACAATTGTTGTGGAGTGTAAAGCTTTCTGGTTCGAAATAATATTCCCAACTTTTGAGAAGCTCTCCTTGTTATGCCTGCGACATGTTCATGTCAGCTCCCAAATTAACACCCAACAAATTGAATGACGATGTTAGAGGAATGGAGTGCCCCGCCATAACTATGTTGGGTTTAGCAACAATAACTATTTTGTAGCGTTAAATTCCACTTGGTTACTGTCACTCCAAGACAGAATTTCTTCCAGGTCTTTGTTAAGTTGAACGACTTTCCGCTGTCTACGGATATTCGTCTGAGTAGCCGATGTCTGAGCGTTCAAAGTGAATGAAGAGATAAGCGTACTGTCATCTGCAAAGCTGTAGATTGGATTTCCGGTCCTTTCCAGCAGATCGTTAATGTAAATGAGAAAGAGAGTAAGAGATAGTACGGAGCCTTGGGGCACACCGGCGTTGATAGTGAAGATGTTAGAAAGAAATCCGTCGACTGCCACTCGTATAGAACGCTTTCTGAGAAAACATGAGAGCCACAAACAGAACTTTTCAGACATACCATAAGAGCGTACCTTAGGCAACAGTCCATCATGCCTTGGATATGTCAAGAGCAACTGCTCGAGATTCTCCAAAGTGTTTAATTGCGTTGTTCCAAACATGTGTTACATAAGTCAGAAGATCTCCTGTTGATCTGTATTTACGAAAGCCATATTGGTGATCGCTAATAATGTTGAATCCTTCAAGATATTTTCGAAGATGCTGATTGATAGCCTTTTCCATGACTTTCGATATTATAGAAAATAGTGCGACTGGTCGGTACTTATTTGGCAAGGTCTTCTTGCCTTTTTTAGGTATCGGCTGAACTGTGGCACATTTCCAGCAAGAAGGAAATATTCCCTTTGTGTAAGATAGGTTGAAAAGTCTACAGAAAACTGGTGTTAGTTCCCTCGCACAGTTATTGAGAACTATGGCAGGTATTCCATCAGCGCCAGAAGCTTTTTTGGCGTCTAGCTTCATTAAAATACCTTTAATGATACGCTGTCTGAAGACAATATCGGGCATCCTTGACTGCACTGTGGGAATAGTAGGTGGTGTTTTTCCTTGGAAATCGACAGTAGATTGTGAAGCAAAGAGTTCAGCCAACAAGTTCGCTTTTTCAACAGGCGTTGTTGCAATAGAATTATCTGGCCGTGTGAGTGGTGGTATGGTGGATTTGGTGAAATTTTGACTAACTGCCATAGCGACTGACCAAAATGACCTGGAATTGTTGGGACAAGCGAGAAGTTTGTTTCTAATTCATTGATTGTGTGCCTCCTTGGTTTCGTCGATAATGTCTTTGATCTGTTCCGGGTACAAAGGTGTTACGATTTATGGTGTTAGGATTTTCACGCCATTGTCGGTAGGCAAGATGTTCAGAAGCAACAGTTTGTATTTTCGGTCAAACCAAGGCTTGCCGTTGGAAGGACATTTTTCCGAAAAAGGAATGTAAGCTTCCATACCACCCAAATTAACATCGGAAACCTCCCCGGCGCAGTCAGATGGGTCGTCAGATCGAAAACAAACGTCCAACTAAGGGAGAGTTCGAAAATATTTCATGAGTTCTTCCCACTTAGCAGATCTGTAGTGCCAAATCTTGCGCGGTTTAGGCGCCTCTCTGTCACTGATTGATAGGATACTCGATGTCGAAAGCAGTTTATGGTCGGAAGAACCTAACAGCGGATTTACGGTGACCGTGTAAATCTCCGGATTAGTGGTTAAAAACAGGTCAAGAAGACTGGCGAACTCCCCGTCTCGATCAGGGATCCGTGTTGGTTTGTCAATAAGGTGATTTAGCTTCACGACCTTGCTCGTCGGTAGTATTTGAATATTTAAGCCAATTGTTGTGGATATTAAAGTCGCCCAGGATGGCAATTTGGGCATTTGGATAATTAATTTGTAAATGGTCAATGGTGTCTGCAAGAGAAGTGAAAAGTATTCTAAACTTAGTATCACTTGGTGGTCGATAGAGGATACAGATGAACGTTGTGGTTTGTTGAGTCGTTATTTTTAACCACATAACATCAAAGTTGGGTTGCTTCTGACAAAAAGACATATTCCAAAGTTACGCCTAAACGGGAGTAGAAGTCGTACTCAGGATAAGGATAGTCGACTCTTCTGGTCGATGAACTGACCTTGGTTTCACAGAGAGCAAGTACACAAGGTTTATTTGATTGCAGGTGTTGGTGCACTGAATTTATGTTCGAGTTTAAACCTTGTATATAGCTATACAGCAAAAACGCGAAATAGTATTGACTTGTGGCAATAGGTGGTGGTGGGGGTACATTCCTAACACTGCATGACAAATATTAATTTGCTAGCTTATCCAATTTATTCTGTATGCAAGTTTGCATAAAGGTCTAATTGTATCTCTAGCTTTTTTACAATGGATACAAAAAAAAGAGCTGCGTGCGTGTGTAAAATTTTGTCCTAAACTCATGAAATAATTCGAAAAGTATTTAGGGACGAAGCCCTGACCCGTACGCAAATTTTCGAGTGGTTTTACGGATTTAAAGGTGGCTAAACTTCGGTGAAAGAGGACAACCCTTCGATTGCAGCCACTCTACTTTAACAAATTATTTTGTGAGACTTGTCATTGGAGAATTCTGAGCATCTCCGATGAACTTCCTATTGATTAGAAAACGGCGAAACGTGATGAGTTTCCTCCTGCATCACGACAATGCACAGTTGGTTATGGACGTAACGGTTTTTTGGCAAAGAATTCCATACTGACGTCCCCTACCACCCTTATTTGCCAGATTTGGTACCCTGTAACTTCAGGCTGTTCCCCTAAAGATGCAGCTCAAGAGTAGACAGACGGTAGAGAAATACAATGCGCAGGCAGCACTGGAGGTAGTGGCAGCATGAACCTTAAAAAAAATGTTTTACCACAAAAATGGTGCGACTTGTGCACTCGGGTGCGGGGGGATTATTTTGAAGGTGACAGGAGTCATAAAGCCTAAAAGCAATAAAGCAGACTCTATAACATTAGCCCGGGAATTTTGTAATAGCTAATATGAACTAGTTGTGTTCATTAAGCCTGGTTGTTTCTGCTATAAGTTACTTGAATCACAGAAATACTCTCACATCACACACTCGCCAGTAATTATTACAAGCATCCACAAACTGTAATAAGTAGAATGACTCTTACTTAAGAGTACTATTTACAAATGGTGACTCACTGCATCTAAAATATAAGACAAGATGAGTATGTAGGCTCAAGTAGGTTATAGCTAAATGTCCTAACCAGACAAATATCTTTGAAAACGACTAGAAAATATACACTACCAATGGTGGCAACAGGATTCTAAATATATATTAGAAAAAGTGAGTAATATTATAAAGCATGGTCAAATAATAGTAAATAGTGTGATAATATGTGTGGCCGTAAACTTCAAAAATAATATAATTACTCCTATTGAATTGAGAGTTGCAAAATAAAATACATTCCTCCACCAACAATTACTAGCTTTCTAGTTGAAATTTCAGTCACCAGGAACCGTCTTCTCTTTTGGATCTTTTACCCAAATTAATATCATACATATTATGATTTTATTTTTCTTTATTACCTTTACCTGAATATATTTCTCTTCTAACTGTGCAAATCTATTGCAAAATTCTAACGATGTACTTAATTGTTGATTGGCTTCAATAACCTTTTCATTTACCACTTCCTTAAGACGATTGATTCGGGTGTCTTTAATGTCAGTTATATTTTCAATTGTGTTAAATAAATTATCTACTTCGGTGTCTCCTCTCTTTTCCTAAAAATGAATGAATTCTTGCAATCATATATCACATCCAACAGCATATTAAAAGCTAACTTAAAATCACAGTATGGACAATAAGTTCTGGAGCTGTGTAGCTACAAAAAGGAAATAAGTGACACTGTCTATTTATAGTCATAACAATTTCTAAAAGTTGATAAATATGTGGCAATAACACTTTGTTTTTGGTGTCATGGCAATAAAACTGCATTCATGATGCTATGGCAGTAAAACTTTGTTTTTGGTGTCAGTTTTGCAGTACGGTCCACCGAGAGAATGTCTTTGAGGTTGTTAAGTCTCAGATAAGATAAATTACATTTATATATAAATTTTAAATAGTTAGCAATAAAGAGAAAGTGACTAAACTCAAAATCATGACACAAACCAATAAACAAATTAAGGAGGACAGGTCCACTTTAACATTAATTAAGTACAAAATATTTGTCATGCGCTTCTTGCTTATGGGGACCGTGACGTCCTATAACAAGCCTGTTTGCAATTTTTAAATTAACACTGCATAGTAATATTTGACCCAAATATTGGAGGGCTTTCTAAATTGTTCAAACTTCAAAATTCTTACCTCGAATTTCCTTAAAGTAAAATTAATTTCTCCACTTAAAAATCCTTTGTGGTCAAAGAGCCTGTCCCAAACTTTACTTATATCTGAAAATTAATAGAGTATTACTAAGTTTATTATAAGTAAAATTTGAAATAAAAACCGCACCCTTAACTATTTCTGACATATTCCAAAACTATTTTGATGATAGAGTATTTTTTTTTTGACAGCCATGTGATCAATCAGGTGATATTTGACAGCCGACAGCAAAAGAAGTGCGTTCCTTAATTTGTTAATCCGAAGTTTTATAAGAAATAAATTACACCTAATGAATGCATTTTGCAAATATAAGAACTTCTTAAATCATTTATAGTAAATTTTAAATACCACACATTGAATATGCTAGCCGTACGACAAGAAAATGAAATATATGTCTTAACTGAACGCAGTACAAATTTTAAACAGTTGCCAAGTTTACTTAAAAATTTAAGGCATGATATTAATAGAGAATGCTCGCATCAAAGGCAGCTCGCGTACAATCACCAATTATTGTCGACTTAAGGGCTATATTTAAGCCTATTGCAGATTTTGCTCCCAAGGACTCTACTTATGAAAAAATTATTTGTTTTATTAGGCAGTGGGAAGGTATCAGTCATCTTTTTTCTTGGAAAATTGAGCGCTGCACCTATAGTGGGTTAGGGGTTTCCGAGCAATGATTGTGCTGTGTTTGTAAAAGAAAATTAAAAGAATTAAAATTTGCCTTTTTAAAATATATTTTTTTGCTGTTAGGTTACCATGGCGTTATACTAAATTTTTCTTTCTGGGAAGGGATTTCATGAAAGACATGATTTGTCTACCCTTGTGTATAAAATGTTTTTGAATTTAATTATAAAAATGCCTTTAATTTTTATGTTATTCCGGTAATGAATTGTGAATAATATGGGCTGTAAGTATCTAATACTCATTTCCGATAACCCGACAACCTTGCAAAATATTGATTTCATTTTACTTCATTCGTTTAAAACTTGAATCAGCTCCAGACTACGCATGTTGCAGTCTACTAAAATATCAACGAATCAACGTTCAGCAATACTATTCTCAAGGTCTTAATCAGTGGTAAACGATTACATTGAAATCGAAATTCCCAATTGACAGAGAAACAAAATAAAAATTCCCTAGAACAAGATTCGTTTTTCTTGGTTCTCTTTCTCTGTTTACCGATTTTACAGTTCACAGGAAGCTGTTGGTATACATGAGTGTTATATCTTTCGAAAGCAGTCTCAAAAATCACGAGAATAAACGCGACTTATCAATAAATTTAAAGATCCGAACACGGTGTTTTACTCAAAATGTTCGATGTAATTTTGTGACCTAGTGCAGTGATAATGTTTAATAAATGGTGCATCTTTTCGGGTATTTGAGACAGCTTTATAGTGCGAATTGATGTTATTTTGACGTATTTTCATATCATATTAAATATACAACATGCCCACTTTAATCGGAGTTTCTGAATTTGTTGACGAAACGAGGGATGACTACAATTCGCCGATTACATCAACATTTGTTTCACGGATGCAACAATGTAGAAATACCATTACAACATTGGAAGAGGTAAGAATAGGAAGGATGTAATCAAATTGTTACCTACCTATTTCCTTTCGAACTTAAGAGAATTAATCACTTGTTTTGGCTCATTTTGTACACTTTTTTTTTGTTGGTATTAATGAATGTTTTTGTTGTTTTATACTCATAAATTGTTTACCAATAATAATAATAAAAATATATTTAGATACCTTGAAAATAGACTTTCAAGTAAGCTGTATTCTCTTCCTGTAAGTAATTATATTTTATGAGAAAAATTTAAGGATTGGTAAAAATAAATTGAAAATTCATGCTTTCTTTACCATATCGCTGCCAGTGATAACAATAACCAAATTTTAGGAATATATAGTTATCTGTAATTCCTAAGAATACAGTGTCTTGTAAATAAACTACATCAAAATAATATAAATAAAATATTTGGCAAATCGTTAACCATCATATCAGTATTAAAGAAAAAATGACAGCTGAAACTAATGAACAAAAATTATTCTCATTGGTTGAAACTGTAGGTAGTTTTCCAGATTTTATGGTCATAGCCAGCTTGATTGTGAAGTGGAAGAGGATATGTATTTATAATTAAAGTAGTTGGGTGTAAAGTAGGTTTTTGTTATTTTCCTTAATTTGCTTTAATTTTTTTAAAATTATTCTTTGAGGTGTTGCCTTAGTTTTTTTTAACCTACCTAACTTCAAATCCAAAGTGATGAATTGATGAAAAATGACTATAGTATAATCGTATTAACTTGGAATTGGTAACATAGGTGTATGTATCAAAGGTATATAGGTATGTAGCAAAGATTCTAAATATATATATATATATATATATATATATATATATATATATATATATATATATATATATATATATATATATATATATATATATATATATATACACAGTAGAACCTCTATTAACCGAGTCGCGATTATCCGAGCTCCGGATTAACCGAGCCAATCTAAGAACCTGATTATCCGAGGTACGCGCGTCTATGCTGCGTATTAACCGAGCTTTTAAAATATGTATGTACATATCCATTTAAAATCGTCCGGGCCTTCGGGGAATCCCCCTGGCCCGTGTGAGGGTTTCCCCTATTTATGTTTTTGGACTCTTTCAGCATGTAAATTTGCGCGAATGCAGTGCGTTATAGCGTTTACTACGGAGAAGTATGAGTATACTCACATAATTTATTTGGTTGGAGTTCTGGTCATTAAGTGTAATTAATACGAACTGCTTTGTTTGAATTTTTGTTTGTCGTATTATAATGGAGCAAAACAAGCGTAAAAGAATCGTCGTTCCTATTGAAGAAAACTTAAAAGCCATCAGAAGAATTGAAGCAGGAGAGACAATTAAAGTTGTTCGAAGAGATTATGGAGTAGGTGAGGTAACAGTTGGAAATTGGAAAAGAAACCGCACAAAAATAGAAGAGTGGTGTATAAATCAAGCCTCCTCGTCCTCAGGAAGAAAATCAATGAAAACCGGCGACTATGAAAAGGTTAACGAACCTTTATTCATGTGGTTTAACCAACAGAGATCAAAAAGTGTGCCCCTCTGTCAGGTCCAATTATGCAACAGAAAGCAATAATGATTAGTAGGTAATTCCCAGAGATAGATCAGTTTTACCGCCAGTTCTGGATGGCTTGACCGCTGGAAAAAAACGGTACAGTGTACGACAACTGACTGTATGTGTTGAAAAACTTTCTGCTGATGTGTCATCAATTGAGAAGTTTAAGCAGAACTTTAAAAAGCAAGTCGAATATTGTGGATACACATGTGATCAAATTTACAACTGTGACGAAACTGGTCTGAATTATAAAATGCTTCCATCAAAAACATTGGCATCTTGACAGGAAAAATCAGCTCCTGGGCACAAACAAAGTTTAATTATAATGATATGTTTAAATGCATCTGGCAAGCACAAAATCCCACTGCTGGTGATTGTCAAGTCTGCACGTCCAAGAGCTTTAAAAGACATCTCACCCAAAGCCCTACCAGTCTATTACAAAAGTCAGAAGAGCGCATGGATGGATGCGACCTTATTTACTAACTGGTTTGAAGAGTTTGTGCCATCTGTGACTAAATTTTTGAACAGAAACCATATGCCTATTAAAGCAATTTTGTTAATGAATAATGCCCCCTCTCACCCTGGAGCAGGACTTCATGTCTAAATGTAACCAGCATAATGCAACCAATGGATCAAGGCATCCTCGAAAACATTAAAAAAAATTATAGGCGTTTATATCTTGAACATCTGTTAGAATACACAGAAAAGGAGGATATTATAAATGGGATGAGAAAGGTTACACTGAAAAAGTAAGGGGTAAGTCAAGCTTGGGATTCTGTGCGTACTACCACTATTCAAAAATCTTGGTCAAAAGTTATTGATTTTGAGGACTATAATGACAGTGAAGATGATACTTTATTAAATGAATTAGCTTTGAAATTGAGAAGCCATGGAGAAAGATCCTGTTCAAATTTTGCGAGATAGATGAAAAAGAAAAAAGTTTATTTGAATTAATGCAAAAATTAAAAAGTTGCGAAAATGTGACAAGAAAGATGTTGTTGAATGGATTACAGCAGATGATTTAGAAGAAGAAATGAGATTGAAAAAATAAAGAATGCCTTTCAGGAAACCGAAAAATCAGATGACGATGTCGATGACGAAGCGGCGGTGTATGAACAGTCTCCCACTAAGATCTCTCATCAAGAAGGTTTTGCTTCTTTGGAAAAAGCTTTGAGGTATATCGAACAACAACCAGAGGCACCCCCAGCGGATTTGCTTCTTCTTAATAGATGGAGAAACATTGCAGCGAGAAAAAGAAGATGCAATATGAAATAGAAGCGCATAGATACCTATTTCACTATTTTATAATGTATGTACCTATTTATATGTTAAAAACGTTAATACATCGGTTCAAAGTATTGGTGTTTATTTTTTGAATGCATAAAAAACAAAGCCGGATTATCCGAGTTTTCAGTTATCCGAGGAGGGCGCCCCCCCACGTTACTTCGGATAACCCGGGTTCTACTGTATATATATTTGCTAAAACCATTTTAGGCAGCAAGTGTAACAATACTTATTATGTGTTTCATCTAATGGAACATCCAACCAGAAACTATTTTTTTTAGTAGTAGGTTTTAACCAATGAGAATAATTTTTGTTGATTTTTTTTGTAGATGTCAGCGTTAAGTCAAAGTAATTTTAATACACCAACAATGTTTATTTCACGTTCATTTTGTCCATTTTTTGTATTTTATACTAAGTTATATAATTGAAGCCTCCAATACTTTCCTTTAGCATAGGAAGTAATCACATAATTTTAATATTTCTAAACAGCATGAACCCTGAAAAGGACGTATAAAACGATATATATGAAACAACTACTTTAACCAACTAACTCACCTCATTTATGTTTGACGGTAACTTTAATTAATTCAAAATAATGGAAAAATAACATAATTTTCAGATTTCTAGACTTCAAACACCCTGAAAGGGACGTATACCTTGACATATACGAAGCAACCCATCTAATACCCTTCTCCCCCTATTTAATTCCTGCCACCTATTCTATAAGTAATTAGAATAGAAAATTATTCATTATCCTAACCAAGAATGAAGAAAATATTGAAAATATGCAAACATTGTTGACTCTTACACTTTTCATCCCTTTCCGCTAAAGCAATATTGCTCAAAAACTATAGGTTCTATCCTTACTTTAGCTGTTAAAAGTCTATAAAATTTGAAACGGATGTCTCATTTCATTCAGACAGAAATGGATAACTGTAGCTATATTTTTTTTTTCGTGATCTTCGGATCCTGTAAAGATTTGCAAAAATCACGAAGGGTGATTTTTTTCGAGAATATAATACACCCTTTTAGCAAGGCAAGTGAGAATATATACATATTCTCTGCTTGAAGTACATGATTTATATAACAAAAAGCAAATCTTTACTACCGAGATAGATATGGCTACAGAAAGATAAAAACGTGGAACAAACCGTCGCCGAAAAACGAAGCGCTACCGCCGGATCGTTAAAATACGAGGGTGATTCAATAAGTACCCGTGTTAGGATTGAAGCCGCCATTTTTTTTAAAAAACAATTTTTTTTTATTTTTCAGCATAGTCTCTTTTTAGGCATACACACTTTTCCCTACGGCCCTTGCCATTTTTTTTTAACCCGTCCAAAAAATACGAATTGTCCAACTCCCCAGAATACGCAGCTGTCTGGGCGATGACCTCCTCATTTGAGCTGAATGCTTCCTGCGAGCCATTTGTTTATGTTTGCGAACAAGAAGACATCGCAGGGAGTCAGACGGGCGAATACGGGGGTGCGGCAGCAATTCGTAACGCAGTTCATGTAGTTTGACAGCGACAACTCCGGATGAATGTGCTGCAGCATTGTCGTGGTGAAACAGCATTTTCTTCTTCGCTAAATGGGGCAGTGTTTCCTTCAATTTTTTTGTCGAAGTGGTCCAATAATTCACTATAGTATAATCCAGTGATCGTTCGTCCTTTTTCTAAGAAGTCAATGAATATAATATCCTTTGCATCATAAAAAAATCGTCGCCATAATTTTTCCGGCCGATGGGACCGGTATCGCCTTCTGTGGAAGCAATCCATTGTTTTAATTGTTGCTTGGTTTCAGGTGTATAATGATGAATCCAGAGCTTCGAAGTTGAAAGCTGCACCCGCTTGTTGTCCACGGTGAGCAATCGCGGTACCCATCGGAGCAGCAACTTTTTCATAGCTAACTTATCATATAGAATATTAGTTACCGTTCCCGTTGACACACTTATGGCTTCTGCTAATTCTCGTACTTTCCTTCAACGATTAGCGAGAATCATGCCGTGGACTTTTTCAATGATTTCCTCGGTAACCACATCAAATGGGTTTCCCGGGCGATCTTCATCAAACGTTTCCCCATCCAAAAGCAAAAAGCGAATCACTAAACGACACTTAGCGACAAACATGTTACACTACTTACTGAAATGGCTCCCAAATGCAAACTAACCTATGAATCAGTGTTATTTTTTTTTGTTGTTATCCGTTAGATGACAGCACACGATGGTAATGTCAACTTGCCTTAGAAACGCTGAGTACTTATTCAACCACCCTCTTATACCTCGTTGAGTTTGTCAGAGATGGCGCGCATATTTTCTCCTATTATTGTTACATATAATAAAACTTCTACTTCGACGAGGTACATTCTAACGATTCGGCAGTAGCCAGCCGGCTTCGTTTTTGGTCCACCTGTTTGTCTTTCTGCAGCGCTAGCTATATTTTCTGGGAAATTACTCTCTGTGTTCAGTTAGTTCAGGATTAAGCATACGTTAATAATTTTTACTTTCCTTGCTAAAGGAAGGTAATGTATTCGTGAAAAAATCACCCTACGAGATTTTTGTTTTTCTTTTCTTCTTGGATAGGCGAGCCCCTGTAGCGCTGTAGCGATCTCCTTATAGCACATGTACTATGCCCATAAAAAACCCTTAAAAATATTGACTGACATTAACTTACTCTTTACCTTAAGAAAACCCGGCCCATGTGAATTTTAATTACGTTTTAATGTGCTCCGTGGTATTTATTTAACAAACAATTGAAGTATGCGAAAGCCTGGTGCCCAAGCCAGAGCTTGAGCAAGTGAAATTACTACGCATAAGGATTACCATACCTCACTATGGATAACTCTATCATCATTCAAGAGGTTAATAAAGTCATTGACCATTTTAGAGCGGAAAGTGCACAGAAAGATAGTTTCACTAAGAAACTGCTCAACGAAATCAGATAGACAAATTAGCGACAAACACGTTACACAAGCAACACGGCAACAAGCTCAAGCTCTGAGATATCCTCTGAAGAAAAGGAACAAACCACAATTGAAAAGAACGATAAGTCCATGGATTCAGGCAGCTTAACATCGTCGAAATCTTCGACTAAATTAGTACCACCGAGAACATCGACCCTCTCTGGCGAGTAATCACCACCTCCAGCACAGACTGGAACCATTTCCAACTCCTCCTGGCTACAACAGGTCCCATCCACAGAATTTCTTCAACTCGGGATTTAGACGCGGCTGTCAATAAATTGACCGCTGACATTCAGACAGCGCTTTCTCTGGCCACTACTTTAAAAACCTCTCTTGGCAAATTACCCCCGATATCAAAGAGCAGATTCTGGAGAAAAATCGGCTGCTTAGAAGAGCCCTCAGAACGGAACACCCCTGTCTCAAAAGGTTCGAAAATAAGGCAGCTCAACAAGTGATAGACTCACTGGTTCAATACCACAGTAGTAGATGGGTGTCAAAAAAGGAATTCTTCTCCACCCAGGACTGCTATTTTTGGAAAATGCCGAAAGCAAAGATCCATTCCCTCACTCTCCCATGTCGGCATTCCCGCCTCCTCAACCCAGCAGAAAGCCGCTTTTGGCAGGCCTGCTACAGGATCAGTTTTCTGCCAACACTTCTGTCCACCCTGATCCAGCCCGTAATCTTAGGTTCGCTACCACGATACGAACCTTCAATCTCACCCAGCCTCCCCGCAGCCCATATTTCACTAACTCCGTCGCTGTTAATGAGATCATCCGATTCTCCTCCATCCGCAAAGCACCAGGTCATGATAAAATAACCAATAAAGCTCTCAAGAAACTCCCCCAATCAGATCTCAAAAATCACCAACATCATTAACAGCATACTAAGACTTAGCTACTTCCCACCACAGTTGAGATTATCTTGATCAAAAACCAGGCTCTCCCTCCCATGAGGCTAGCAGCTATCGACCAATCAGCCGACTTTCCGGTCTAAGCAAGATAGCTGGAAAAGTCATTCTCGAAATTATCAGAACAAAGTCCACTGCCCTCCGGGTTATCCCTGAGTAACAGTTTGGCTTTCAACCGCTTCATGGCACCACTTACCACACCACCAAACTAGCCCAAACCATATCCAACGGCTCCAATAGACACCACAAACTTGGAGCTGTATTTCTCGATGTCTCCAAGGCCTCCGACCAAGTCTGGCATGAAGGCTTCATTCTAAAATTGATCCAATAATGCTACCCCCCCCCTTCATAACGAAACTCATCCAGTTGTTCGTCTCTGATGGAACCTTTTAAGTCAGAGTGGACACGTCATCTACGTCAAGGCTATCAGAGCCGGAGTCCCCTTAGGGCTCCGTCCTCCCTCCCCACCTCTTTAATATCCTTACAACCGACATTCCCAAATCAGATCATACTAACCCCCTCCTTATGCTGATGATACTGCCATCATCACTCAATCAAGAAGCAGCTAAATCATCACGAGCAACGCTACCTGGACTGCCTTGACTCCCGGTTTGACCACTGGAGGATCAAGCTCAACCCCACCAAAACTCGAGCCATCGTTTTCACTAAAGGCAGAGGAAACACCTCCAGCTACAAGGCTCCCGCATCCAGTGGGCAACCATCATCAAGTACCTGAGCATCCAGTACGATAAACAGCTTGTTTAAAAGTACCAGGTTTGCACTGTAACCAGGAAAGCGAAACAACTTCTGAGGAAACTATACCCGATTATAAACCGATCCAGCAAGTTGTTAACCAAAAAAAAGTTATTGGTATACAACAATATTGTGAAGGCAGGACTCACCTACGCCTGTTCTACATGGTGCTAGTTATCCAGAACAAGAAGAGGTCAGCTTCAGACAGTGCAGAACAAGGCCCTGAGGATGATCACGGGAGTCACGTGGTTCATGAGGAATTCTCAACTGCATAGAGACCTCGGTGTGCCAACCATTAAGGCACACATAAGGAACACCCAAGTCATCAGGGATGCCTTTCAAAACCACCTGCTAGCCCACCGTCAATTCCCATCCATCATGACGAGCAAAGAAGATTTAAGACTAAGTTAGTATAAGCGCTAGATTAAGTTAGAATAGTTCATACGTGTTTTAGCTTTAGTACCAATTTCCTAGGGTAAGTTTAGTATAGGATCACATTGTAAATACCTAGGTTCAGTTAGCATAGGTAATGCCTTACTAAAAAGTCAATAAAGATATATATTGACCAAAAGAAAGTCAAACTCAGTATTTATTTTGGAAGGACGTGTTTGCTAGGAAAGTAATGGATAAATCATTAGCACTTTACAACAAAGTAAGTAAGTTTGCCTGTATATACTTGAAAGTCATGGCATTAGTAAGTACGTTGAATGAATAAAGGTTGCTAAACAGTTGTTATTAGTTTTTATATTACTGAAAAATGCATGTCAAGAACACCTATAAAAATATATGTTTGCTTATTGTAACAGACGTCGTGTTGTTCACTTCTTTGGCTTGAATTCAAATAATCTGTTTATATATGTGTAAAAAATTTATTTTTAGATGTGTTTTACTATTTATTTATAAATTCTATTACCCATAACCTGGAAACCATCTAGACTAAAAAATATAGTTTTCAAATTTCGCGAAACGACGGACTAACTTTGTTGTACCTGCTAGGTGGTCTACTGGAAACATATTCCGCTGCTATACTCAGCTTTGTGGTATTACCAAATAATTTATTATAACAGCTACCCATGCGCACATTTAATTTTTAAGTTGGCCACTGCTGTGTTATGTAAGTCCATGTTCGGGGTCTATTTGTCTCCTTTTGTAAAGAATTTTCTAATTTCCAACACCTATGATAATCGGGACCCTGTGGACCCAATTGTGGGAAAATACGGTCTAGGAGAGAGAAATGAACGAGGAGACCGATTGGTTCAATTCTGTCAGACGGAAGACCTTGTAATTATAAACACCTTTTTCAAACTACCTCACCGTAGACTATATACATGGAACTCACCTATGGATAGAAAGAATAAAGTGGTCAGGAATCAAAATGACTTCATACTGGTCAGACGGCGCTTTCGAAATTCGATTATCTCAGCGAAAACATACCCTGGAGCTGACATTGGGTCCGACCACAATCCCTTATGCGATAGTATAAAAATGAAGTAAAAGAAGATAAAAACAGCTAACAAAAAGGAAGCTGACACACACAGATTGAGAGAGTCTAAAACAGCAGATTCATTAAAAAAAAAAACATAGATAGCATAAAACAGGCCAACGAAGACTCAAATCACGTCCATCTACAATGGAAGAACTTTAAACAGTCAGTAACAGAGACCGCAAAGCAGCACCTGAAGCCGACAAAAAGACAGCACAAAGAATGGATGACAGAGGAAATGAATGAAAGGAAGAAAAACAAAAACAACAATGCTGTGTATAAGAATATAGACAGGACAATAAAATCAAAAATCAGAGAAGCAAAACAGAAATGGTTGTCGGAACGACGCACAGTGTGTCGACTAGTACAAGTTAGCTGGACAAAATGATTTTTTTCACTTATTTTAATTGTTTATGTATATTCTAGGCATATTAAGTTATTTTGAGAAAAAATTCATCGCGTTGGTTTTTTTTATGGGCGTGGCTAATTTTTTTTTCCCCTAAATTAGTCAGCTACGCAGACATATTTAACGATAACTCGGGAACAACTTGTCAGATTTTTATAAATAAAACATTAAAAAATGCGTAACAAAATTTTATTAAAGTTGATTGAATATTATTTTATTCTATCTTTTATCGTTTTGGAGTTATTTAGAAATTAATGGAGAGAAAAAAAAATTTTTTCGTGTAAAATTCATTATTTTTTTCGGTAAAAAAGCGCAACAACAAAAGAAAAACAAAATATTATTTTTGTTTTTGTTTATGTTTTATGTTTATGTTTTATTTAATAAGGCTTGCAAATTTATTTCAGCACGAGTTTCTGTTATAGTGCTCCTCTGCAGGGTAACAGGCCTGTTTGGACTTTTTTAAACTAAAATATGACGGAAACACATTATGCCCCGCTTTCATGGACCACTTCCTAGTTTGTTTGTAAGAATGCGTTGTTGACTTAGAATCTATATAGTAAGCTAAGGCTTCGTCACTACTTAATTGCCTAGGATTAACGGAACTGGTATTTTTAGACTTAATAATATTATCTGGGCTCTCACTAATGTCTCTAATCACATTGGCAATTTTCCTTTGCCCTGCTGAACGCACAGCAATTTCGGCAGCAGTCACCAATTCACTGACATTTCGGGATTCTACGAGATCCACGACGCGACGTTTCTTCGTCTTAAACGACGATTCCTCGAAATCTTTGCGAGGTCTTCCTGCAGGAGTCACATTCTCACTTGATGTTGAAGGTTGTGGCGCAAAAGAACTCGCAGTAAACTGTATGTCTGCTTCATCCAACCAATTCTTATTTTTAATTAAAAAACGCTCCTTCGACTTTCCTGAAGCCAACCATTTGGCACCAAACTTATTAGACAAGTTAGATATCTTCAACTTTATTTCTTTTTGGCTGCTTTCAGTAATGTCACCAAAGTGAAATTTTGAAGAAAGAAAGTCATATACACGCGAGTTTTTTTCATTCTTCGTGTGTTTCAACCACTCCTCAAAAAAGGCCCTTGAAATAGAGTAAACGTGTTCTGGAAAAAAAAAAAAAAAAACATGTTGTACTGAAGTGTGCTAAACAATATGTGTATTTTTACGAAGAATAAAGTTATTTCTGTGTAATATCTAAAAACTAGCCCGGATAGAGGTGAATGTCTGTATAGTCTGAACTTTCAAAGTTTTTTTTTTTTAAAAAACACGCTAAAATATATAGGCTATTTAAAAAAAATACTAAAAATTCAAATTAATAGATTTTGTTTAAAAAAATACATTAAAAAATAGTACTTACCCTCAGTATTAATATTCATCACAAAAACTTTCACAATATTACAATATGTCACTATAAGATGTGCACGAAAGTGTCGCTAAATTGCAACTGATTGATTGAGAGAGCTGCATTAAACTCATTACCTGACTTCTGACGCTTATGACTCGCCACTTGCAAATTTGATAAACAACCTTTTCTCGGAATTCGGGGTTTGGTGGTGTTGTTTACGTTTTGCAAATAAGATTTCCTGGAAATCATAACATGAATTTTGTCCACCTAGCATATTCTACGCGACACACTGTGCGACGTGAAGAAATTGAAGAACTGGACAAAAAATACGACTCGCTGAACGTACACAAGAAGATAAAGGAAATGACAGGGGTAAGAAGATCAAATCACTCTAGACAACTTAAAGACAAAAACGGTGCTCTCATAACAGATATGAATAAAAAAGTACAAAGATGGAAAGAATATATCGAAGACCTTTTTAATGATGAACAGCGAAGTGCAACATCAGACGATCTCCTGGACGATACTGGCCCGGATATAATGAAAGAGGAATTAGAGTATGCCCTAAAACATGCAAAGAAGGGTAAAGCAGCCGGGCCTGACGATATACCTGTTGAGCTGTTAAAACGATTCAATCTCAATTCTCCTAAAACTGTTCAACTTAATATATAAAACTGGTATAATACCCAAGGATTGGCTTCAGTCCCCTTTTGTGGCAATCCCGAAAAAAGCAACACGCTAAAGAATGTAGTGACCATCGCATTATATCTCTTATGAGTCATACCTTAAAGCTTTTTCTAAAGATAATACACAATCAGATCTACAAAAAGCTTGAAATGGATATTAGTGAGACCCAAATAGGATTCAGAAAAGGAATGGGCACACGCGAGGCCCTGTTTGCAATAAACGTGTTGTCACAGAGATGCATGGACATGAATCAGGAGCTGTACGTTTGCTTTATAGACTCTGAAAAGACATTCGATAAACTTCGAAATGATCAATTAAAGAGAATCCTCAAAAATAAAAATATCGATGATCTAGATATCCGCATCATATGTAATCTATACTGGAACCAAACAGCGAGAGTAAAAGTGGAGAACACGATTACGGAAGAGATAGAGATCCTCCGGGGAGTACGTCAGGGCTGCATACTGTCACCCCTTTTGTTTAATATCTATAGCGAGAGTGTATGTCAGGAAGCTCTGTCTGAGGCGGACGAGGGCATAACGGTAAACGGTGAAACCCTGAATAATGTAAGATACGCCGATGACACGGTTCTGCTAGCAGAAAGTTTAGAAGACCTACAACATCTTGTTGAGCGGTTAAATAACAGCTGCAATAAATTTGGTCTAAAGATAAATCTAAAGAAAACAAAATTTATGGTGATGGCAAAATCTCAAAATAACCAGGATCGTCTTCTGGTTAATAACATAAGTGTTGAGAAAGTCAATTACTACAAATACCTGGGAACATGGCTGAACGAGAACACAGATCAGACAAAAAATTCAGATTCAGAACAAGAAATTGAAAATCCACTTGAAATACAAGGACTTTCCGAAGATTCTGATGTCGATGAAGTTCCAGTGCCAACAGATGATATCCAAAATTATGGTGAAGCTATTACCCCAACCAAGCAGCTTAAAAGTTTTGCCGAAGATCACGGAGATGCAGAGTCTTTAGAGCTTCTTTCCAAATTAGAAATACGATTTGTGGACGTCATTTTAAAGAAAAAGACGAGACAAACAACAATATATCAGGTCTGGGAAAAAGTTCGTGGCGTTTTTTTAGTAAAATTCAATTAGTTTTCTTATAGTGTAAAAATGAATTTATTTAAACCAAATAGGCTCCATTATTATCGACAATGTTTCGCCACTTTTCAGGTAAACCCATGATGCCATCGGTGAAGAACTTCTGTGGTTTCTAGTTGAAAAACTGAATCCACTGCTCTCGAAATTTTTGACGGGTTATCAAAGAAGTGTGTGGTCGGGCGTTGTCATGTTGAAAGACAACACCTTTCCTATTAATCAATTCGGGCCGTTTTCTTTCAATTGCCTGGCGTAATCTCTCTAGTTGTCCACAGTAGAGTTGAGAATCAATCGTCTGACCAACTGGAAGTAGCTCATGGTGGACGATTCCCTTCCAGTCCCACCACACACACAGCATCACCTTTTTCGGCGTCAATCCTGGCTTCGCGAACGCTTATGACGGCTCACCATCCCTTGTCCAAGATTTTTTAACGCTTCCGATTGTCGTACGTGGTCCATTTTTCATCACCGATTATGACACGTTTCAGAAATGGCTCAATTTCATTTCGTTTCAGCAGCGCATCGCAGATGTTAATTCGGTCTATCATGTTTTTCACGCTCAACCCATGAGGAACCCATACATCGAGCTTCTTTTTGTAGCCAGTTTTGTGTAAATGGTTCAAAACCGTTTTGTGGTCAATGCCTAGCTCCATATGAATATCGACACTGCTGATATGCTTATCTTGCTGGACTTTTTCAAGAATTTCTTCAGCTTTTGCAGTGATTGGACGACCAGAGCGTGACTCATCTTTCACATCAAAATTACCAGAACGAAAGCGAGAGAACCATTTTCGCGCAGCAGATTTTGATAAAGTACCTTCACCGTACACAGCACAAATTTTTTCACAAGCCTGCGCAGCGTTCTTCCCTTTGTCGTAATAATATGGCAAAATATAGCGCAATTTTTCATTACTTTTCTCCATTTTTAAATGCAAACAACTTTCCAACCACTGCACCAATTTCGATATTTATACACTCAAAGTAATGCTCGAAGTGTCACCTTTCCAACGAGCGTTTAGTGGTGTCGCTGCGTTTCTTGAGTTATTTGCAATTGATCCCATCTATCGGGAAAAACGCCATGAACTTTTTCCCAGACCCAATATGAATTTTTGCGTCATTAAGGTGACTTTTCATTTCATATGTACATATAACTCTATCCTATTATATATTATATGTATCTAAAGGTAGCAAATTTTTGGTTTTTTCTTAAGTTTTAGGTTTTTAGTTTATTTTAAAAATATGTACATACGTATATGTATACGTTTTAAATGTTCCAAATTCTTTAATTACAGTTTTCATTAAAAAAACGATTTTTTTTTGTATTTCTTTTAAGCGGACACTACTCTTTAGCGGACACTTTCGATCGGTCCCGTTAGTGTCCGCCCAAGGGAGATTTCACTGTATACTATTTTTATACCACTATGAAAATGTTTAACCCAACTTCGACAAAGTTAGAAATAGCGTTTTTTCTCTATTAAAATTTGTTTGGTCAAATTGATATTCAAAGTTGAGCTCCTACTTAGATTGTATAATAAGTATCGATAACACACTATCAGATTTCTAAAATACAAGAGACCGAACAAAGGACCATAAAGTAGTCGCCAACGGCCTTTATTGTCGGACAAACAAAGAATATTTTGCTATTGATTGATTTCAGTTATACGGGTATTATTTTGGGAAATTATTAATAGTTCATTTCCTAGGAGAAATTTATCTGCCAATTGTATATTTTCTGCACAGGCGTGCCATTTTCTTATTTTTAGAAAATCCAATTAAGTTTTGTTAAATTTTCAAAAGATGTTGGACCATAATTATTAATACTACCTTTTTTGTTATTAACTTAACATGCATTTACTATAAAAAGAAACTGATTACATAAAACTGTCGCGAATCAATTGGTTAGTTGGACTCTAATGTCGATTTCTAGGGAAAAACATCACCCACTCTCCCCAAAGTGTAGTCAAAGATCATAAAACGTACCAGGTGTACAAGTATGAAATGCGGATTTCAGACAATAGATGGTGCACCAATGCAGTTTGTGCTATAAAGATTTGACACTGCGCCATTTTGTTGTGTCATCAACAAGTGCTTGGCGCACTTGTGTGCGCATGAGTGATAAATTGGAAAAGTGTGTGCATAGTGTTGTGTTGTTGTGTTCAATATGTCGAAATTTATACCGAACAAAGAGCATTCGCGGACAGCATTAATTTTTTGTTTTCATTTGAAGAAAACTGCTGTTGAATCACACCGATTACTTCGAAAAGCTTATGGTGAACATGCTCCATCGCAAGATACGTGTGAACGATGGTTTCGGCGTTTCAAAAGTGGTGACTTCGATGTTGCAGACAAGGAACGTGGAAAACCGACAAAAAAAATACGAAGATGTGGAATTACAAGCATTGTTGGACGAAGATGATTCGCAAACACAAAAACAACTCGCCGAGCAACTGGGCGTTAGTCAACAAGCTGTTTCCAATCGGCTGCTAGAGAGATGGGAAAGATTCAGAAGACCGGTAGATGGGTACCACATGAGTTGAACGACAGGCAAATGGAAAAGCGCAAAAACACGTGCGACATTTTGCTCGCTCGCTCGGTACAAAAGGAAGTCGTTTTTGCATCGTATAGTTACAGGGGATGAAAAGTGGATTTATTTTGAAAATCCCAAGCGCAAAAAATCATGGGTAGACCCAGGCGCACCATCCAGATCGACCGCAAGACCGAATCGCTTTGACGGAAAGACGATGCTCTGTGTTTGGTGGGACCGGAGGGGCGTGGTCTATTATGAGCTGTTAAAACCTGGGGAAATGATTAATACGAAACGTTACCAACAACAATTGACCGATTTGAACTGTTCGCTGCTTGAAAAAAGGCCAGAATACCGAAAGAGGCAACACAAAGTCATTTTTCTTCATGACAATGCTCCATCACATACAGCAAAACCAGTTCGCGACACATTGGAAGCACTCAGCTGGGAAGTTCTACCCCATGCAGCTTACTCACTAGACTTGGCTCCTTCCGATTACTACTTGTTTTCATCGATGGGTCACGCACTTGCTGAGCAGCGCTTTGATTCGTACGAAGATGTGAAAAAATGGCTCGATGAATGGTTTGCAGCAAAAGGGGAAGATTTTTACCGGCGTAGTATTCACAAATTGCCCGAAAGATGGGAAAAATGTATAACAAGCGATGGAGCATACTTTGAATAAAGCACTTTTTATCATTCTTCCGAATTTAACAAAGGTGATGCTGTGTGTGTGGTGGGACTGGAAGGGAATCGTCCACCATGAGCTACTTCCAGTTGGTCAGACGATTGATTCTCAACTCTACTGTGGACAACTAGAGAGATTACGCCAGGCAATTGAAAGAAAACGGCCCGAATTGATTAATAGGAAAGGTGTTGTCTTTCATCATGACAACGCCCGACCACACACTTCTTTGATGACCCGTCAAAAATTGCGAGAGCAGTGGATTCAGTTTTTCAACCAGAAACCACAGAAGTTCTTCACCGATGGCATCATGGGTTTACCTGAAAAGTGGCGAAACATTGTCGATAATAATGGAGCCTATTTGGTTTAAATAAATTCATTTTTACACTATAAGAAAACTAATTGAATTTTACTAAAAAAACGCCACGAACTTTTTCCCAGACCTGATATATTGTTGTTTGTCTCGTCTTTTTCTTTAAAATGACGTCCACAAATCGTATTTCTAATTTGGAAAGAAGCTCTAAAGACTCTGCATCTCCGTGATCTTCGGCAAAACTTTTAAGCTGCTTGGTTGGGGTAATAGCTTCACCATAATTTTGGATATCATCTGTTGGCACTGGAACTTCATCGACATCAGAATCTTCGGAAAGTCCTTGTATTTCAAGTGGATTTTCAATTTCTTGTTCTGAATCTGAATTTTTTTTCAACATACAAATTTTCATCTATGTTCAAAAAATCATCCGACTTGATTCACTATTATCGTCACTGCTTATTCCTTATGTTACCTAACGTAATAAAATATATCCAATACACCTGGCCAGAGAACAACGTATGTTTTAAAAAAAAGCACGTAAATCGGATAAGTGGTTCTCGAGTGATAAGCGCACTAACGGACAGACAGGGAGACATTGCATTTTATATATATTATAGATAAGAAAATGTTTTTAGAAAATAGATTTTTTGAAAAAAAAGTTACCAGACTACTCCCTTAAAAACGTCACAACTTCTGTAGTTAGAATTTTACGAACTTTTCAAATAATCGAGTCAGATGTGTGGTCCATTTTAATTAAGAACCTTGTACATATGTTTATGTGGCGTGGTCGTAAATTGTTTGATTTTCTTCGCGTCAAATATGCTACTTCATTTAGTACTCACGTTCGCATAATTGGTTTTTCACGGAGTTGATTGAATTTTCCACCTGCGTAGTGATTTAATTTTATCAACGCGATCTGGAAATTGCGGATATTGTACTAGTGCATAAGTAACTTTGACTTATTATTATCGCAGTTGTCAGTATGTAAGAAGGGCGGCCCGGGCGATTTTTTGCACCCCATATAGCAGGGGTGCTCAAATCGGTCGATCGCGAGTGCTTTTTCAGTCGATCTCGAGAAAAAAATTCCGATATAGAACTATTCACAGATTTTGTTTTAGGTAACTAAAACAAAATGTAATGAATAAACTACTAAAATTTATTCGATCCACAATTAGGCCAGAATAATCCCCTCATCACTTTCTTTTATCGTAATAACCCCCTGCTAGCGGCAAAAGGCGGCTTTATCAAAGGAAACCGCGGTACTTGTCAAAGAAAAGCCGCGTTTTTGATTCCCGCCGATTTTTCTAGAAACTTCGGGCTGCGTGTTTGACGGGAACATTCAAGACTTCGTTCGCGCCGATATAAATGTTGCGCCTGCAGGAATAGGAGTCAGTCTGAGTTGTAACTTGAAGGCGATACATCGATACAAAGTTTATTAATAAATAGTCCAAAATGAGTGCGGCGAAGAAAAATAAAACTTATCATTTTAATAACGATTGGGAGGAGAATTTTTCTTTTGTATGGTAAAGGATAAGTGCATTTGTCTCATTTGCCGTGCGTCAGTTGCAATACCTAAGCGTGGGAACTTAGAGAGGCATCATCAAACGGTTCATAAAAACTATGAAAAGGATTTTCCGTCACAGAGTGAATTAAGAAAACGAAAAGTACGTGATTTGATAACTTGTTTGAAAAAAGAACAAACCATGTTCACAAGACCAGCCAAACAATCGAAAGCTGCAACGATCGCGTCATTTAAAATATCTCATATATTAGCGAAACACAAGAAACCATTTGATGATGGATTGGTTGTGAAGGAAGCATTTATTGAAGCGGGTGAGACTTTATTTGGAGATTTTAAAAATAAAACAGAGATTATGTCTGCTATTAGAGAACTTCAGTTATCTCGTCCGACTGTCACAAGGCGTGTTGAAGTCATGAGTCAGGACATGGCAGATAAACTAAAACATGATATCATGGAATGTACATACTTTTCTTTACAGTTCGACGAATCCACCGATATGACAGACACTGCCCAGCTGTGTATTTTTTTTATTCGAATGGTATTCAATGACATGTCGGCTAAGAGAGAGTTTTTGACAATGATTCCTCTGAAAGGAAAGACCCGTGGCGAAGATATATATGACGTTTTCTTCAATTTTGTAACAAACTACAAGCTACCAATATATAAACTAGTGTGCATTACAACCGATGGAGCACCAGCAATGACTGGTGGACATTATACATCAACAAGTTTTGTGTTCAAAAGTTTTAAACATGGAGAAGATTATGGGCATTGCAATCAAAATTGTGCATTCTATCCGTGCACGTAGCTTGCAACGACGGCTCTTTAAATTGCAGTTGGACGATAGTGAGTCAGCTGAACACACTGATTTAGTTCTTCACACGGACGTCAGGTGGTTGAGTCGCGGAAAATTCCTCAAACCGTCTCAAGAATTATTGCCCGAAATAACAGCTTTTCTGGACGAAAGAGGTGAGGACACTCAGATGCTGAAAAACGGAAAATGGCTGACTGATTTGGCATTTTTGGCAGACATCACAATGCATTTAAACGCCATTAATTTGGAGCTTCAAGGTAAAGGAAAAACTAATATTGAGATGATTAGCGCAATAAACGCATTCAAAAGTAAATTGCAACTTATGATAGATCAACTGAAAAGAAAGGATCTGAAAAATTTTCCGCCTTTGAAAGCAAGGATTCCTCAGTTGAATTATGATATTTATGAGGCAGAATTATCAAATATTTTGGGCCAATTCGAAATACGTTTTTATGATTTCAGTAAATTGGCAAATATCGCATCATTTATGAGTTATCCTTTTTCGTGTAAAAACATTGAGGAATTAGCTACTGAAATAGCAAGTCAGTTTAACATGGACTCATGTTCTGTTGAAAATGAGTTAGTACAGATTATATCAGATATACATCTCAAAGCCACAGCATCTGATACAAAGTTCTGGTGTTTTATATCTGAAGATAAATATCCGAATCTAAGGCAAATCGCCCTTCAACTGACGGCAGTGTTTGAGTCAACTTACTTGTGCGAGTCTGCATTTTCTGAAATGAAGATAATTAAGTCAAAATATCGCAATCGACTAACTGACGAACATATGTCATGCTTGCGATTACCACTCGATAATTACGTCCCATCTTATGAAAAGTATGTTGAGGACATGCAGTGCCACGCTTTAACATCCAAAGTCACTCTTTAGTTAAGTTTAGATACTAGAACTCGTTTGTTTTGTAAGAACCAATAAACTCGCAATTTTGAATAATTATGAGTTTTTTCATTGACATTTTAGAGCAGACCTACACTTACCTTGACTAAAAAAATGCATATTGTGCGGAAAACTAATATCTATCCGACGATACACCCTACCTAGACGACAATCCTGCATCAGACTTACGTGCAGCCTCTCAGAGTCGATCGATCGTAGTCTAACAATATTGAGGTAGATCGCCAGCAGTTCAAGTTTGAGCACCCCTGCCATATAGTATGTATTATTTAGTGTGAGGTCAAATTCATTGATTGATTTTCGTATAGTTTGCGAATAAAATACTGGGTGAGTCAGTTTACCCATTTTTTTTTTAATTGTACCCACTGTATAGTGTAAAATTTCATTTAATACCATTCCTCCCTTATCTCGTTTTGTTGCTGTATTGAAAGGTAATCATTTTGTAGACGCGGTGAAGTTCCGGAAATTATTAACAGACTTATTGGCTGGTTCGAGTAACCAGTTTCAAAACTAATCAGAGCACATAGGGGTATTTCAGCGTTTCATGAGGCCAAAATTATTTTTTTGTTTTTAGAGATCTTAAATCGGGTTTTATTTCTAATTATAGCAGTGAAAGCTTTTTGAAGAAAAATCCGTTTTAATATCAGGTCTGGGAAAAAGTTCGTGGCTTTTTTTTAGTAAAATTCGGCTGATTTTCTTATAGTGTGAAAATGAACTTATTTAAACCAAATATGCTCCATTATTGTCGACAATGTTTCGCCATTTTTCGAATAGAGCCATGATGCCATCGGTGAAGAACTTCTGTGGTTTCTGGTTGAAAAACTGAATCAAGTGGTTTTCACAGGCTTCTTTTGAAAGCAGCTTAATTCCATCGAGAGAGTTCTGCAGAGATCAGAACAAGTGATAGTCAGAGGGTGCTATGTCTGGACTATACGGTGGATGCATCAAAACTTCCCAACCAAGCGGGCCACATCCTTCGAACACTTTCCATGAAAATACTTGTTGAATAGGCTCAAGTCGCCAACCGCTCTTCGATGTTCCAGCGAATCAAGGCCGCCGGTCAGTTCCGGGTCTCCAGTCAGACGAACAGCTCTTCTCTGAATAGAATCCAACAAATGCAGGGGTATGTTTGGGAGCGAAGCCCCAAACATGGGAGCAGTATTCCATAGTTGGTCGAATTTGAGCTTTGTAAAGAATTAACAGTTGTTGTGGAGTGTAAAGCTTTCTGGTTCGAAATAATATTCCCAACTTTTGAGAAGCTCTCCTTGCTATGCCTGCAACATGTTCATGCCAGGACATATTTGCTCCCAAATTAACACCCAACAAATTGAGTGACGATGTTAGAGGAATGGAATGCCCCGACATAACTATGTCGGGCTCAGCAACGTTAACTTTTTTAGAAAAAACTGCCGCCTGGGTTTTTGTAGCGTTAAATTCCACTTGGTTACTGTTACTTGAATGCCTTGGATATGTCAAGAGCAATCGCTCGACATTCTCCAAAGTGTTCAATTGCGTTGTTCCAAACATGTGTTACATAAGTCAGAAGATCTCCTGTTGATCTATTTTTACGAAAGCCATATTGATGATCGCTAATAATGTTGAATCCTTCAAGATATTTTAGGAGATGCTGATTGATAGCCTTTTCCATGATTTTCGATATTATTGAAAGCAGTGCGATTGGTCGGTAGTTATTTGGCAAGGTCTTCTTGCCCTTTTTAGGTATCGGCTGAACAGTGGCACATTTCCAGCAGGAAGGAAATATTCCCTTTCTGTAGGATAGGTTAAAAAATCTACAGAAAACTGGTGTTAGTTCCCTCGCACAGTTTTTGAGAACTATGGCAGGTATTCCGTCAGCGCCAGAAGCTTTTTTGGTGTCTAGCTTCATTAAAATAAGTTTTATGATACGCTGTCTGAAGACAATATCGCGCATCCTTGACTGCAGTATGGGAATAGTAGGTGGTGTTTTTCCTTGGAAATCAACAGTAGAATGTGAAGCAAAGAGTTCAGCCAACAAGTTCGCTTTCTCAACAGGTGTCGTTGCAATAGAATTATCTGGCCGTGGTGGTATGGTGGATTTGGTGAAATTTTGACTAACTACCTTAGCGACTGACCAAAAGGACCTGGAATTGTTGGGACAAGCGAGAAGTTTGTTTCTAATTCGTTGATTGTGTGCCTCCTTGGTTTCGTTAATCATTTCTTTCCATCTGTTCCTGGCACGAACAAAGGTGTTACGGTTTATGGTGTTAGGATTTTCACGTCATTGTCGGTAGGCAAGATGTTTAGAAGCAACAGCTTCTTTGCATTTTCGGTCAAACCAAAGCTTGTCGTTGGAAAGGCATTTCTTCGAAAAAGGGATGTAAGCCTCCATACCGGCCAAAATAACATCGGAAACCTCCCTGGCGCAGTCAGATGGGTCGTCGGATCGAAAACAAACATCCCACTAAGGGAAAGTTCGAAAATATTCTATGAGATCTTCTCATTTAGCAGATTTCTAGTGCCAAATCTTGCGCGGTTTAGGCGCCTCTCTGTCTCTGATTGGTAGGATACTCGATGTCGAAAGTAGTTTATGGTCAGAAGAACCTAACGGCGGATTTACGCTGACCGTGTAAATCTCCGGATTGGTGGTTAAAAACAGATCAAGAAGACTGGCGAACTCCCCGTCTCGATCAGGGATCCGTGTTTAGTTCGTCAATCTCTCTAGTTGTCCACAGTAGAGTTGAGAATCAATCGTCTGACCAACTGGAAGTAGCTCATGGTGGACGATTCCTTTCCAGTCCTACCACACACACACAGCATCGGAATTTCTAAATGTTGATATGTAGGATTTTGTCTAAGTTAGTGGCTTTTTTACTTTCCTCGCTATTTGTCTGTCTGTTGGTACGATAACTTTCGGAAGAAATATTTTTAAAATGTGGATGCGCACGAACTAAGTAAATGTAAAATAAAAATGTGTTTTTTAATCTTATTATCAAGTTATTAGATACCGAGAAACATTTTTCTTGATAATTAATAGTGTTTGTTATGGCTGCTTAATAAATTAGACACTTAAAACATATCAGTTTCTACCTTCTATGTTAATTTTTATTGAATTGGTCCAAATGTAGTGGAGAGTTTTCGCCGCGCGGTTTGTTAGTGTTATTTTTTTTACAGGTATTTTACGACTTCGTGACTCACCTCATCTTCAACATAGTCGTTCTGCACCTGAATGCACCGGAACCACCGTTTTTTTCACTGGTATTATTAATAATGCCCTCATAAATTTTGACAATTGTGTTCAGTATAGTAATTCCTCTGTAATTATTACAATCCTTGTGTTCTCCCTTTTTATAGATTGGTGTAATAAACGATATTCTCCATTCGGCTGGAAAGTTTTCTTCCTCCCATGCACTATTAATTATTTCTAACAATATTGTTTTTCCTTTCCTCCCCATGTATTTAATCATTTCAGATGTTATCTTATCGCTGCTTGAGACTTTTCCATTTTTCAATTTTCTTATAACTTCCTCCAACTCTTTCCATTCTATTTGTTCCCTATCTTCTGTTTCTTCCATATTTTGCTGTTCCAATTCTTCATAATTTGCATTATCTTTTTCATCATTATCTCCCAATAGTTCTTCTAAGTATTCTTTCCATCTTTCCATTATTGCTTTCTTTGTTGTTAGGATTTCTTGGTTTTTTGTTTTTTTTTACATATAATTCGGTTACAGGTTGGTCCTTTCTGAATGATTTAAGAACTCTGGCTTTTGATTTTCTTTACTATTTTCTTCATCGTAACCATTGACTTGTAACACAGCCAGCTTCCAGTATCCTCCAGCCTCCAATGAAAGAGCATTTTTTTCTTGTTCATTGGAGGCTGTTTCTTTGCGATTTCTACGTTCAAACGCACCAATAATTTTTGTATAATATTCACTATTGATGGTGTTTCCCTTCCCAGCATAATCGATAAAAATTATTCCGTGCACATCCCAAAATATAGAGGTCAAAACCTTCCCAGCCGACTCTTGTGTCTTTGGTCGCTTCGGGCGGCTTTCACCGGCTGCTATCCACTCAGCTGACTACCGATTTGAGTCCGATGTGTAGTGGTGAATCCATGTTTCATCCATTGTCACATATCGCTACTATCGGTGCAAATCGCTAAAAAAATCAGTTTGTAGCAAGTATGCTTTTTAACGTAATTTTAGGTTTTTATCTGCCTAGAGATACAAAACTATTAGTTCCTTCCCTACTGTTTTTATACTAAATTTGAATTCGATATTTCAATTCATTCGAGGCTTGTCGTACCAAAAGACGGATAGTTAGACTGGCGGAAATGGGAAACTACGTTTTTCGTGATCTACATACCCTGTACCGCAGGGGTGCTCAAACTTGAACTGCTGGCGATCTACCTCAATATTGTTAGACTACGATCGATCGACTGCGAGAGGCTGCAAGTAAGTGTGATGCAGGATTGTCGTCTAGGTAGGGTGTATCGTGGCATAGATATTAGTTTTCCGTACAATATGCATTTTTTTTAGTTAAGGTAAGTGTAGGTCTGCTCTAAAATGTCAATGAAAAAACTCATAATTATTCAAAATTGCGAGTTTATTGGTTCTTACAAAACAAACGAGTTCTAGTGTCTAAACTTAACTAAAGAGTGACTTTGGATGTTGAAGCGTGGCACTGCATGTCCTCATCATACTTTTCCTAAGATGGTACGTAATTACCGAGTGCTAATCGCAAGCATGTTGACATATGTTAGTCGATTGCGATATTTTGACTTAATTATCTTCATTTCAGAAAATGCAGACTCGCACAAGTAAGTTGACTCAAACACTGTCGTCAGTTGAAGGGCGATTTGCCTTAGATTCGGATATTTATCTTCAGATATAAAACACCAGAATTTTGTATCAGATGCTGTGACTTTGAGATGTATATCTAATATAATCTGCACTAACTCATTTTCAACAGAACATGAGTCCATGTTAAACTGACTTGCTATTTCAGTAGCTAATTCCTCAATGTTTTTACACGAAAAAGGATAACTCATAAATGATGCGATATTTGCCAATTTACTGAAATCATAAAAACGTATTTCGAATTGGCCCAAAATATTTGATAATTCTGCTCCATAAATATCATAATTCAACTGAGGAATCCTTGCTTTCAAAGACGGAAAATTTTTCAGATCCTTTCTTTTCAGTTGATCTATCATAAGTTGCAGTTTATTTTTGAATGCGTTTATTGCGCTAATCATCTCAATAATAGTTTTTCCTTTACCTTGAAGCTCCAAATTAATGGTGTTTAAATGCATTGTGATGTCTGTCAAAAATGCCAAATCAGTCAGCCATTTTCCGTTTTTCAGCATCTGAGTGTCATCACCTCTTTCGTCCACAAAAGCTGTTATTTCGGGCAATAATTCTTGAAACCGTTCGAGGGATTTTCCGCGACTCAACCACCTGACGTCCGTGTGAAGAACTGATGCTCCATCGGTTGTAATGCACACTAGTTTATATATTGGTAGCTTGTAGTTTGTTACAAAATTGAAGAAAACGTCATATATATCTTCGCCACGGGTCTTTCCTTTCAGAGGAATCATTGTCAAAAACTCTTCCTTAGCCGACATGTCATTGAATACCATTCGAATAAAAATACACAACTGGGCAGTGTCTGTCATATCGGTGGATTCGTCGAACTGTAAAGAAAAGAATGTACATTCCATGATATCATGTTTTAGTTTATCTGTCATGTCCTGAGTCATGACTTCAACACGCCTTGTGACAGTCGGACGAGATAACTGAAGTTCTCTAATAGCAGACATAATCTCTGTTTTATTTTTAAAATCTCCAAATAAAGTCTCACCCGCTTCAATAAATGCTTCCTTCACAACCAATCCATCATCAAATGGTTTCTTGTGTTTCGCCAATATATGAGATATTTTAAATGACGCGATCGTTGCAGCTTTTTGATTGTTTGGCTGGTCTTGTGAACATGGTTTGTTCTTTTTTTCAAACAAGTTATCAAATCACGTACTTTTCGTTTTCTTAATTCACTCTGTGACGGAAAATCCTTTTCATAGTTTTTATGAACCGTTTTATGATGTCTCTCTAAGTTCCCACGCTTAGGTATTGCAACTGACGCACGGCAAATGAGACAAATGCACTTATCCTTTACCATACAAAAGAAAAATTCTTCCCCCCAATCGTTATTAAAATGATAAGTTTTACTTTTCTTCGCCGCACTCATTTTGGACTATTTATTAATAAACTTTGTATCGATGTATCGCCTTCAAGTTACAACTCAGACTGACTCCTATTCCTGCAGGCGCAACATTTATATCGGCGCGAACGAAAAACGCGGCTTTTCTTTGACAAGTACCGCGCGTTCCTTTGATAAAGCCGCCTTTTGCCGCTAGCAGGGGGTTATTACGATAAAAGAAAGTGATGAGGGGGTTATTCTGTTAGACTGGCGGAAATGGGAAACTACGTTTTTCGTGATCTACATACCCTGTATCCGTGATAAAATGCAATGTTTTGCATTTAAAACTGTACGATAACACTTCGCTAAAACTCCCATTAATAAATTGTGTTAAACCATAAAATAAACACTGCCTACTGATTTACATTTTATTATCAATTTGTATTATTATAGGCATCCTACTCTAAGAGCTTTTGATAACATTGATCTGTACCCGAAAAGTTATTTTAAGTCATTGTAAAAACAACTCTTTAAAAATAATCAGCCAGCTGTTATTTAATTGATGAATAATTATTCGTTTCTGTTAAATTTTATTTTTAATTTTCTGTTGGTACTTCGATAATAGAGCATTATTCGAATTGAATTTTGCTTAAAATAGCCCATTTTCCTTAAAATAGTTCTTTTTCCAACCGATAAAATTGGTAAAGTGAATTAGCAACTGTACACTTACTAAGCGTTATTTTCTTATAATTTGATGTTTTATCACGTCCGAAAATCTCCGCGGCGTGGAATCGGCTACCCTGTACTTATGTAGGTGAAATATTAATCACCCCATCGGAATGAATTACCAACTAAATGAAATATGGAAAGCAGTGCGAGTGGTCGGTAGTTATTTGGCAAGGTCGTCTTGCCTTTTTTAGGTATCGGCTGAACTGTGGCACATTTCCAACAGGAAGGAAATATTCCCTTTCTGTAAGATAGGTTGAAAAGTCTACAGAAAACTGGTGTTAGTTCCCTCGCACAGTTTTTAAGAACTATGGCAGGTATTCCGTCAGCGCCAGAAGCCTTTTTGGTGTCTAGCTTCATCAAAATACATTTTATGATACGCTGTCTGAAGACAATATCGGGCATCCTTGACGGCACTATGGGAATATTAGGTGGTTTTTTTTCTTGGAAATCGACAGTAGAATGTAAAGCAAAGAGTTCAGCCAACATGTTCGCTTTCTCAACAGGTGTCGTTGCAATAGAATTATCTGGCCGTGTGAGTGGTGGTATGGTGGATTTGGTGAAATTTTGACTAACCGCCTTAGCGACTGACCAAAAGGACCTGGAATTGTTGGGACAAGCGAGAAGTTTGTTTCTAATCCGTTGGTTGTGTGCCTCCTTGGTTTCGTGGATAATTTCTTTGCATCTGTTCCTGGCACGAACAAAGGTGTTTCGATTTATGGTGTTAGGATTTTCACGCCAATGTCGGTATGCAAGATGTTTAGAAGCAACAGCTTCTTTGCATTTTCGGTCAAACCAAGGCTTGCTGTTGGAAGGGCATTTCTTCGAAAAAGGGATGTAAGCTTCCATACCGGCCAAAATAACATCGGAAACCTTCTTGGCGCAGTCAGATGGGTCATCGGATCGAAAACAAACGTCTAACCAATATACGTAGATCTATAGATTAAAAAATTTTTGGTAATAAATCTTATATTTCCATAAGTTTATTTTTAAGATAATTTTATTTATCAAACACTAAAAGCAGGTTACGCTCGGACGGCTATGCTACCTATGAACCCTCATTTACATTTTATGACTCTATTGTATAGCAGAGGTTCTGCCTAAAATAGGGTGAACCCTTAAAAATCATTCAAAACAGGTAGCAAAATCCAGTAAAATGCTTAAGAAATCTCTTTTTTTTTGGGCGCACCCGAACATGTTTTTGCATCTCCAATGAGAGAATTCTGCTATCAACTCCAAACAAATACACTTTAGGCAGATGTATTCCTCTACGTATTCAAGTGTTCTGCCCTCTGTTCTCAATTTTCGCGGACTGTATTCGTTTGCGCAAGTTCAGCTTGTACTTGAGGGTTATTAATTTTAACATGGAAAGAGGGAACTAATTGCGCAGGTCTGACTTGCACTTGGCCTGTTTTTTACGTATACAGTGCTTACCATTAGCAAGGGAAGTATAAATTCTGACTTGAATACAGCAGTGTCGCAAGATTTAATAGCTGGGTTATTGGGTTAAGATGTTAAAAGTGTGGGCAAGAACTTTTGGAAAAGCGTGCTAAAAACAATCAGTTATTCCAACATTATACGCGTGAAATAACAAATGCTGATTAACAGTCATGCTTTATTATTTGCACAAATGTTATTTGCTACGCCTCGGAAAGTTGGTGAGCATGTCAAGAGAATAATAAACACTCGTATGTATGTAACGCCTTGTATGCAAAATTATTATTTACAAATAAAAGTGCGGACGTACAATAAATGTCAAATTATTTAAAATATGGTATGGAATGCAGGCCACTTTTAGTAGATAAACAAAAAATTACACGAGAGGAAGGGCATATTCTGAGGCAGATGCATAATTGAGGGTGGTTGTTACCAACCACCCTCAATTAGGCATCTGTAATAACCATGACTGAAAATCACCAACATGACCATCTGAAATAAAGCCAAACCAATTTGGCTATTTACCAGGAAAATCCACGGAGATGGCTATTTATCAAGCCCTCACAGAAATCATTATAAAACTTGACAGAAATGAGAAAGTGGCTGGCCTGTACTTTGATCTCTCAAAGGCTTTGGATACCATAAATTTCTCACTGCTATTCATTAAGCTTGAGAGATATGGGGGGAGGGGAGTGGCCCTGGGGCTTCTGGAGTCATATTTACAAAACCGATCCCAGTCAGTGAATGTTAGGATTAACCTCCGGGACTATTTCTCGGACCCTTCTGGTGGCGGGTAACACTTTTTTTTCCTTTTGTAGGAGGCTATAACACGGAAAAATATTTTTGTTCGTTCTTCTTATGATTTCATACTGTTCTCTTGTTACATCTGCGTCTATGTACATTTGGATTGCTTCCTTGACAGTCAAAGGACTACTTTTATTTTTTGATGATTTTGTGAGATAATACACCTTTTTATATTTCCTTGCCCGAGTTGGTGTAGTGATGATTTCTTTGAGTACATTTGAAACATCTCGCTTTCCCATTTTTCTCAACTCAACTTGCGCGGCATGCACTATCACCTCCTCTTCAAAGGTAGAGAGAAGCTCCTCCGTCTTTCTTTCTTCTTTTACTTCTCTCGCTTAATTGTTCAAAAGATTTGCTTGGTCGACCAGATGGATTTTGCAGACTGTCAACCACTGGAACTTCAAAATTTCTAGCCATGAACTATTGTATTGAACAAATATGTCTTCCTTATTATGGGCTTTGATCCATCTACGTTTAACTTCAGATTTAAAATGAGAAAAACTCCTTTTTAAGGTTTGTATTTGCTCTTGTGTATATCCTTCAGTTGACAAAAGTTGTTCTTTCAAGCAATTTAGTTTGTCTTCCAAATAAGGTAAATTTTCCTTCATCATACAGTCAGAGAAGTATTTCCGGGTCACAACCTTCATTCCCGATGTACCAAGTGAACCTACAACAAAGAATCGTTAAGTTAAAATTGATAAAATCAAAATCTATTTTTTCTCACAATTTTGACCATAATTTTCAAAATCCTAAAATGTATCTTATCCGGACTTATCCGGGGCCAGTTTTTTGATTTATTTTTTACTGAAATTACCAACTTTAGAATATTATTAAAATTATAGCCTGATCTAACAGGGAAGTATGAAAACGACAGTAAAACATATTTGTTTTTACAAAATAATACTCGTGAAAAAGACCGTTCTTTACCGTCCCTTACGTTGACTCACAAATAAGTAAATGATAAAAGTTTTATGAAATAACATAGTTACATACCTGTACTTTGAGAATCCATCACTTTTTCCACTACTTTAGAACTTATAGACATAAAATTCCACTTTCACAATTATGATTTTTAAGAGCGCCGAGAACTGATAACGTACACGGGGTAACAGGATCGAATTCCGACTGAGATAAAACAGGTAAGACTGCACGGGTGGGGTTGGAAGCGGTTGTCTTTTGTTTTTGGAAGGGTCCTCTGTCTCTGGTAGTCGGTTACCTGGCAATATTTTGTGTTTTGATTTTTTGACTTTTGGCCGCGTAGATCGTTCAAATACCCGTATGTGCGGCGTCACATACCTCAATCTCAAAGGCCCATACCAACCGTCTATTTGTGAACATAGGCCTCCTTCATTCTATCCCATTGGGCTCTATTTTGCGCTTCTCTGATCCAGTTCAGCCCGGCAGTCAACTTTAGATCATTTGTCCAACGTGGTGGTGGACGTCCCCTTTTTCTCTTCCCGGTATACGGTTTCTAATGCAGGATGATGTTATTCCATCTTGAGTCGGTGCATTTCGCGATATGTCCTGCATAATTCCACTTTAAAGTGGTGATTGTTTCAACAGCATCTGTCATTCCTGTTGTTCGTCTAATCCATTCATTGGTCCTCCTGTCTTTCAAAGATATGCCAATCATTTGCCTCTCCATAACTCTTTGTATAACTGCTATTCTTTTTAGGGTTTGCTTTGTCCAAGTCTGACGTCCATACGTAGGCACTGGAAGAACACATTGATTGAATATTTTCGATCTAAGCTTTAAGGCAATGTTCTTAGTTTTAAGTATACCAGGTGTACAAGTATGAAATGCGGATTTTTTTTTCTAAAAAAACATGTTAAATTCGGAAGAATGATCAAAAGTGCTTTATTCAAAGTATGCTCCATCGCTTGTTATACATTTTTCCCATCTTTCGAGCAATTTGTGAATACCACGCCAGTAAAAATATTTCCCTTTTGCTGCGAACCATTCATCGAGCCATTTTTTCACATCTTCGTACGAATCAAAGCGCTGCTTGCTGCTCAGCAAGTGCGTAACCCATCGATGCAAACAAGTGGTAATCGGAAGGAGCCAAGTCTGGTGAGTAAGCCGCATGGGGTAGAACTTCCCAGCTGAGTGCTTCCAACGTGTCGTGAACTGGTTTTGCCGTATGTGATGGAGCATTGTTATGAAGAAAAATGACTTTACGTTGCCTCTTTCGGTATTCTGGCCTTTTTTCAAGCAGCGAACGCTTCAAATCGGTCAATTGTTGTTGGTAACTTTTAGTATTAACCGTTTCCCCAGGTTTTAACAGCTCATAATAGACCACGTCTTTCTGCCAAAGCGATTCGGTCTTGCGGTCGATGTGGATGGTGCGCCTGGGTCTACCCATGATTTTTTGCGCTTGGGATTCTTAAAATAAATCCACTTTTCGTCCCTGTAACTATACGATGCAAAAAAACGACTTCCTTTTGTACCGAGCTAACAAAATGTCACACGTGTTTTCGCGCTTTTTTTTTTTTTTTTTTTCCATTTGCCTGTAGTTCAACTCATGTGGTACCTGTCTTCTGAATATTTCCCATCTCTCGTAGCCGATTGGAAACAGCTTGTTGGCTAACGCTCAATTGCTCGGCGAGTTGTTTTTGTGTTTGCGAATCATCTTCGTCCAATATTGCTTGCAATTCCACATCTTCCACATCGTATATTTTGGCGGTTTTCCACGTTCTTGTCTGCAACATCGAAGTCACCACTTTTGAAACGCCGAAACCATCGTTCACACGTATCTTGCGATGGAGCATGTTCACCATAAGCTTCTCGAAGTAATCGGTATGATTCAACAGCAGTTTTCTTCAAATGAAGACAAAAAATTAATGTCCGCGAATGCTCTTTGTTCGGTATAAATTTCGACATATTGAATACAACAACACAACACTATGCACACACTTTTCCAATTTATCACTCGTGCGCGTCTGACTCTTGTTGATGACACAATAAAATGGCGCAGTGTCAAATCTTTATAGCACAAACTGCATTGATGAACCATCTGTTTGTTACTTGTACACCTGGTATATGATAGTTTTCCGAATGCAGACCATGCCAGCTTTCTCCTTCTATGTATTTCGCTTGTTTGGTTTTTTTTTTTCCAGTTGTATTTGGTAACCCATATAAATGTATTTTTCGACATTTTCAATTCGGTAGTTGTTAATCATTATGTGTGGGTCTCTGTTACACATGATTTTGGTCTTGTTCAGATTCATCACATGTAAGAAGCTAAAATAGATGTGGGGGGATTAGAGGGGTTGCTTCGAATATATTGTGTTATAGATCCTTTAAAGGGTTTTTCGCAGAGAAATCTGAGAATTATATTATTTTTTTATCACTTTCAATTTGAAAAGAAGCTCTTTCTTGGCTTTATAGATGGCAGAAGCATGCACTTTTGACTCTGCTGATGTTTTTTTTTTTATAATCATATTAACAGTTACAGTCCCTGGCCAAATTATTAGACGCACTGTATTTTTTTTAGTAATTTTATGTTTCTTAAGAGTTTTTATGCAATAATGGTATATTTAAACTACAATATTATTGATTTTTATTTAAAAGAATTGTTGTAGACTACATATTTGTATTTATTTTTAACATATGGCAACACTGTGTTGACAAAGTGATACATGAACGTAAACAAGTACAAACCTGTATCAGTCGCGATCGGAATCGAGTCAGGTACGGACGTGTTTCTGTGGCTTTATGGACTGTGATTGTTTGTTTAACTGTTTTATACTGCTCAGTTATTAGTTTATTTTGTATGCAGTGTTTTAAAAAAGTAATTGGACTATTTTCATTATGGGTAGAAAAGGCGATCTTTCACCACGTAAAAAAGCTGAAGTGATTGCGAAAAACATTTACAAACCGAGAAATATCACGAAGATTGGAGGTTTCTGAAGCTAGTGTACGACGCATAAAAAAGAAAATTAAGGCAGGGAAGGAATTAAGCCCGAAAAGAAAGAAAAGATGCGGTAGAAAACCAATTTTCACTCCACGGTCAGAGAGATGTTTGAAGAAAATTTGTGTAGAAAACAGATTTGCTACCACAAAGGTAATAAAATCACAACTCCAGGATGCTAGCGTAAATGCTTCTGAGCGCACTGTTCGAAGAAAATTGAAAGAATTAGATTTTAAGGCCTGTCGCCCCGCCAGGAAGATCAAGTTAACAGCTGCAATGAAAGCAAAGCGCCTGAAGTGGGCCAAACAATGGCAAGACAAAGATGTGGACTTCTGGAGATCGGTAAGATACAGCAATTTAATCAATAATTGATACATTATTATCATTTTCAGTTGAATAAAGCAAATAAACATGGAAGTTTATATATTTTTCCTATTTTTGACAGGTCTGCTTCAGTGACGAAAGCACATTCGAAATTTTGCAGAATAAAGCTCAGTATGTGCGTCGTCGTCATGGAGAAAAGTTTCATCCTGATTGTGTCGTCCCGACGGTTTTTTAAACATCCCACCAAAGTGATGATTTGGTCAGTCATCAGCGGCAAGGGCACTGGACGTCTGTACGTCGTCAAAGGAATAATGAGGCAAGATCAGTACAAAGAAGTATTACAAAATCGGTTGATTCCGCAGCTCAGAGAATGGTTTCCAAATGGGGAACCATTCACTTTCATGCAAGATGGAGCTCCCTGCCATACTGCTCGGTCTGTTAAAGCTTTTTTGGCAGAAAAAAAATATCCCTCTGTTGGATTGGCCGGGTAATAGCCCATTGAAAATGTGTGGGAGCTGATGAAAAGAGAAGTGGCTAAAGATGTGATTACCAACAAAACCCAGCTCCTATAAAAGATTATTCATGTGTGGAATCATCATCCTCAAATGCAGGAGACAGTACAATCTTGCATTGATAGCATGCCGCGCAGAATTAAAGCTTTGATAGCGGCTAAAGGTGGCTCAACTAAATATTGACTTTTACTAACATTAATTTCACTTTTCTTTAAAACTTAATAAACTTATGCTTTTCTAAATTAATGCTGTTTTATTTATGTCAAATAAATAGGTAATTGGTTGGATAATATAAAAATAAAAAACAAATCAATTTAAAATAATAAAACGGTACAATATCACTCGGTAATTAATATTTTACATGAAATCTTGCAGTGCGTCTAATAATTTGGCCAGGGACTGTATGAGTTAACATAACCTTAAAAAAAAGGCGTGCAAGCTTAATATTCAAAATGGTAAATGAAAAGTTACATTTTCGTCATGTTATGTTATATGAATTTAAAAACGGAGTCAGGGTTGGAACTGCAATAAAAAATTCAAGACATTTATTTGGACAGTGGTTTGGTCAATTTCGAAATGGTGACTACAACCTAAACGATAAACTTCGCTTCCACGGATTACCACTGAAGAGATTGCTGAGAGACTATATTGACAATTCGACAGCATTTCGTCATTTGTAGTAACTTCAGTTTTTTTATTTTTATAGTAACACTTCAGAACTCGATATATGTTTTCCGCACGTTTTGACAGAGCGGAACAAACCGAACCGTGTTTCCACAGCCATTTCTCGCCTCGCCCGTCAACAAAACGAACCTTTCTTGGACCAAGTTATAACTGGAAATGAAAAATGCGTTGTGTATAATAACGTAATAAGAAAAAGAAGCTGACGTGAAAGAGCATAATCTATGGCAAAGGCTGAATTGCATCCAATGAGAGTCTTGTTATGTGTCTGGTTGGATTGCAGAGAAATAATTTTTTTACGAGCTTCTTCCACGTGACCAAACAATAACGGCGGAGATGTACTATGAGCAACTCACCCCACTCAGTGTTGAAATCTAAGCAAAACGTCCAAATTTGGTCAGTCGAAAAAGCATCATCTTTCGTAATGACAACGTTAGACTACATGTCGTTTAACAGACACTGCAAAAACGTAGGGTGTTAAAATGGGAAATCCTTCAGCACCCGCCGTATTCCCTTGACCTTGCCTCTTCAGATTTTCATCTGTTTCGTTCTCTGCAAAATAATTTGAATGGCAAAAAGTTTGATTCTATGGAAGAAGTCAAAAACTATCTTACGACTCTCGGTAATGAGAAACCACGCAGTTTCCACCTTTGTGGAAAAAACTTGTAAAACGATGGAAGACAGGTTTAGAAAATGATGGGGAGTACATTATTGATTAATAAATATTATTTTTGATGAAAATGTGTTGTATTTAATTTGGTTTCTAATCGGGCAGTATTGAAAATATTTTCTCGATATGTCTTGATTAAAATGGATAGCGTATACTTTTCATAAATAGTTTTATATTTTTGGGTTTTAAAAATAAAAGCCGTATTTCCTTGTAGTTTACCATGTGTGAAAAGCGGAATGCAGCAGACTAGATAATAATACTGTTTCCTGCCCCTTATTTCCTGAAATGACTAATTTATTTGTCAACACAATGTAATACAAATTATTTTGTTTATAGTAAAAATTATTGTGCTGCCTTGGCTTCAATATTTAATTTTTGGTAAAATATGTCTATTTTTCCATAATGTTAATCCAAGTAAACATCCTAAATAAGCATATTTTATTAAATACTATTTATACTATATCACACAGAAAGGACTTCATAGATATTTATTGACTAGCCGTGCCCGCGGTTCCGCTCGCGTGAACTTCATTCACTATTATCGTCACTGCTTATTCCTTATGTTACCTAACGCAATAAAATATATCCTATAACCTGGCCACAGAACATACATATATATTTTATAAAAAAACACGTAAAACGGATAAGTGGTTCTTGAGTGCTAAGCGCACTGACGGACAGACAGACGGACAGAGAGACGTTGCGTTATATATATATATATATATATATATATATATATATATATATATATATATATATATATGTTATAAACTTTTTTGATAAATGTTAAAAATTAAAGAAAATACGTAAATCGGATAAGTGGTTTTCGAATGATAAGCACACTAACGGACAGGCAGAGAGACGTTGCGTTATATATATTATATAGATTATTATTACTATTATATAACCTGGCCAGAGAACATATGTATGAATTAAAAAAAAACAAGACAGACAGAGAGATGGTGCATTTTATATATATTATAGATGCCTCGACTCCCGGAAAAAAGGCCCTCCGCTAGCTTCCTGAACGCCCACGTGCTACTATGCTGCTCCACCCCCCCTAGCATTTTTCTGTGGTCGCCCCATCCCCATCCTATTTTCCTTGACTGTAATTTGAACAAAAGACTCTGTATTATGCTGCTCCCTTGGAAGTGCTACTCGCGTGCATTGCACGCCCGCTTACGGCGGGCCTGCCTGAAAAGACCTATAATACTATATGATACAGTCCCTGGCCAAATTATTAGACGCACTGTATTTTTTTTAGTAATTTTATGTTCCTTAAGAGTTTTTATGCAATAATGGTATATTTAAACTACAATATTATTGATTTTTATTTAAAAGAATTGTTGTAGACTACATATTTGTATTTATTTTTAACATATGGCAACACTGTGTTGACAAAGTGATACATGAACGTAAATAAGTACAAACCTGTATCAGTCGCGATCGGAATCGAGTCAGGTACGGACGTGTTTCTGTGGCTTTATGGACTGTGATTGTTTAACAGTTTTATACTACTCAGTTACTAGTTTATTTTGTATGCAGTGTTTTAAAAAAGTAATTGGACTATTTTCTTTATGGGTAGAAAGGGCGATCTTTCACCACCTAAAAAAAGCTGAAGTGAAGGCCCTTGTGATTGCGAAAACATTTACAAACCGAGAAATATCACGAAGATTGGAGGTTTCTGAAGCTAGTGTACGACGCATAAAAAAGAAAATTGAGTCAGGGAAGGAATTAAGCCCGAAAAGAAAGAAAAGATGCGGTAGAAAACCAATTTTCACTCCACGGTCAGAGAGATGTTTGAAGAAAATTTATGTAGAAAACAGATTTGCTACCACAAAGGTAATAAAATCACAACTCCAGGATGCTAGCGTAAATGCTTCTGAGCACACTGTTCGAAGAAAATTGAAAGAATTAGATTTTAAGGCCTGTCGCCCCGCCAGGAAGCCCAAGTTAACAGCTGCAATGAAAGCAAAGCGCCTGAAGTGGGCCAAACAATGGCAAGACAAAGATGTGGAGATCGGTAAGATACAGCAATTTAATCAATAATTGATACATTATTATCATTTTCAGTTAAATAAAGCAAATAAACATGGAAGTTTATATATTTTTCCTATTTTTGACAGGTCTGCTTCAGTGACGAAAGCACATTCGAAATTTTGCAGAATAAAGCTCAGTATGTGCGTCGTCGTCATGGAGAAAAGTTTCATCCTGATTGTGTCGTCCCGACGGTTAAACATCCCACCAAAGTGATGATTTGGTCAGTCATCAGCGGCAAGGGCACTGGACGTCTGTACGTCGTCAAAGGAATAATGAGGCAAGATCAGTACAAAGAAGTATTACAAAATCGGTTGATTCCGCAGCTCAGAGAATGGTTTCCAAATGGGGAACCATTCACTTTCATGCAAGATGGAGCTCCCTGCCACACTGCTCGGTCTGTTAAAGCTTTTTTGGCAGAAAAAAATATCCCTCTGTTGGATTGGCCGGGTAATAGCCCTGATATGAACCCCATTGAAAATGTGTGGGAGCTGATGAAAAGAGAAGCGGCTAAAGATGTGATTACCAACAAAAACCCAGCTCCTAGAAAAGATTATTCATGTGTGGAATCATCATCCTCAAATGCAGGAGATTATTCATGTGTGGAATCATCATCCTCAAATGCAGGAGACAGTACAATCTTGCATTGATAGTATGCCGCGCAGAATTAAAGCTTTGATAGCGGCTAAAGGTGGCTCAACTAAATATTGACTTTTACTAACATTAATTTCACTTTTCTTTAAAACTTAATAAACTTATGCTTTTCTAAATTAATGCTGTTTTATTTATGTCAAATAAATAGGTAATTGATTGGATAATATAAAAATAAAAAAAACAAATCAATTTAAAATAATAAAACGGTACAATATCACTCGGTAATTAATATTTTACATGAAATCTTGCAGTGCGTCTAATAATTTGGCCAGGGACTGTATATACGTACATACATACGTACATAATTTGGCTAAGTAACTATAGTAGTTAACGCCAATATGATTAGGTAATAAAAAGACGAGCAGCTTTTTATGGGATTATATGACAAATTTTATGTTTTAAATTCAATGCAATTTTCTTTTATTAGTTTTTAAAATTATTGAACTATAAAAATTCAATTCTTGGATTGGCTATAAACTATCGAGTAGTGAGACATCACTAACGACGGCTTTAAATAATAAGCGATATTATTTTTAAAAAATTACGCAATGAAGATTGCATTGTTAGTGGTAGAAACATCTATTTTAAGTCGCATAGTGGAGTGACTTAAACGAACAATACATTATTTTAAACCATTGTCTTAATAATTTAGTCATTAAGCGATAGTGGCATAATTGTTTTTATCAAGAATAATTTAGCACACTTTTATTATTGTTTGTATAGTTATTTGCATGAAAAAAAATGCCGATACCAAAATTATCGCATAGCCATGAAGACTTGTTTGGCTTATGTAATGTGGGTTAATTTTGTCGGAAAGAAAGTTGATTTTTAACGAAAGTCTCTCGGTATGTGACTCACCTGTTTCGGAGATATACGTGAGTCACGTACAAACCGCACCAATTAATTTTAGCGATAAGTTATCTTGGTTTAGATATATGAATTTTACTTATAGCGTAGACTTATTAACTGACATAGACTCAAATGGCCGATGACAGGGATTAAAATTCCCTAGAAGACGTAAGAACTTCAAAGCCGCCTATTTTATTAGCTCAGCTTCTGGCGGATTCTACATACTATATGTTCCATCGTGTCCGAGTTTCCTCTTTTCTTTCTGTTCAGCTAGGGATGTTTTACTGTCCACTATTTAGTAGCAAAAATCATATATTCTTAAATCTGAAGTGAGGAAGGCTATTCAAAGGTTAAAGAGCGGAAAAGCAGCAGGTACTGACGAGATAACTGCGGAAGTAATAAAGATGATGGGAGAAACCGCCGTGACTATGCTACATCAACTGTGTAATGTGGTATGGAAGACTGGAAAATGGCCGAAAGATTGATGTGAAGTTGCATTTATACCCTTGCATAAGAAAGGATCCCTTTAGGATTGCAGCAAATATAGAATATCCGGTGTACAAGTATGAAATGCGCATTTTTTTTCTAAAAAAAAAATGTTAAATTCGGAAGAATGATAAAAAGTGCTTTATTCAAAGTATGCTCCATCGCTTGTTATACATTTTTCCCATCTTTCGGGCAATTTGTGAATACGACGTCAGTAAAAATCTTCCCTTTTTGCTGCGAACCATTCATCGAGCCATTTTTTCACATCTTCGTAAGAGCCAAAGCACTGCTCAGCAAGTGCGTGACCCATCGATGCAAACAATTGGTAATCGGAAGGAGCCAAGTCTGGTGAGTAAGCCGCATGGATAGAACTTCCCAGCTGAGTGCTTCCAACGTGTCGCGAACTGGTTTTGCCATGTAATGGAGCATTGTCATGAAGAAAAATGACTTTGTGTTACCTTTTTCGGTATTCTGGCCTTTTTACAAGCAGCGAACGGTCAATTGTTGTTGGTAATGTTTAGTATTAACCGTTTCCCCCCAGATTTTAACAATTTATAATAGACCACACCCCTCTAGTCCCACCAAACACGAAGCATCGTCTTTCTGCCAAAGCGATTCGGTCTTGCGGTCGATGTGGATGGTGCGCCTGGGTCTACCCATGATTTTTTGCGCTTGGGATTCTCAAAATGAATCCACTTTTCATCTCCTGTAATTATACGACGCAAAAACGACTTCCTTTTGTACCGAGCGAGCAAAATGTCACACGTGTTTTTGCGCTTTTCCATTTGCCTGTCGTTCAACTCATGTGGTACCCATCTACCGGTCTTCTGAATCTTTTCCATCTCTCGTAGCCGATTGGAAACAGCTTGTTGACTAACGCCTAATTGCTCGGCGAGTTGTTTTTGTGTTTGCGAATCATCTTCGTCCAACAATGCTTGCAAATCCACATTTTCGTATTTTTTTGGCGGTTTTCCACGTTCCTTCTCGGCAACATCGAAGTCACCACTTTTGAAACGCCGAAAACGATCGTTCACACGTATCTTGCGATGGAGCATGTTCACCCTAAGCTTCTCGAAGTAATCGGTATGATTCAACAGCAGTTTTCTTCAAATGAAAACAAAAAATGAATGCTGTCCGCGAATGCTCTTTGTTCGGTATAAATTTCGACATATTGAACACAACAACACAACACTACGCACACACTTTTCCAATTTATCACTCGTGCGCGTCTGACACTTGTTGATGACACAACAAAATGGCGCAGTGTCAAATCTTTATAGCACAAACTGCATTGGTGCACCATCTGTTGTCTGGGATTCTCAAAATAAATCCACTTTTCATCTCCTGTAATTATACGACGCAAAAACGACTTCCTTTTGTACCGAGCGAGCAAAATGTCACACGTGTTTTTGCGCTTTTCCATTTGCCTGTCGTTCAACTCATGTGGTACCCATCTACCGGTCTTCTGAATCTTTTCCATCTCTCGTAGCCGATTGGAAACAGCTTGTTGACTAACGCCTAATTGCTCGGCGAGTTGTTTTTGTGTTTGCGAATCATCTTCGTCCAACAATGCTTGCAAATCCACATTTTCGTATTTTTTTTTTTGGCGGTTTTCCACGTTCCTTCTCGGCAACATCGAAGTCACCACTTTTGAAACGCCGAAAACGATCGTTCACACGTATCTTGCGATGGAGCATGTTCACCATAAGCTTCTCGAAGTAATGGGTATGATTCAACAGCAGTTTTCTTCAAATAAAAACAAAAAATGAATGCTGTCCGCGAATGCTCTTTGTTCGGCATAAATTTCGACATATTGAACACAACACTATGCACACACTTTTCCAATTTATCACTCGTGCGTGTCTGACACTTGTTGATGACCCAACAAAATGGCGCAGTACGCAGTACAAACTGCATTGGTGCACCATCTGTTGTCTGAAATCCGCATTTCATACTTGTACACCTGGTAATTGCTCTAGTATCACATGCTGCTAAGGTGTTTCTCAAAACTTTTCTGCTGCCGCAAATATCTACCGAACAAACAGGCTTCATTTCAGGTAGAGGGACTAGAAAACAAATTCTCAACATACATCAGATAATAGAAAAAGTCAGGGAATTCCAAATAACAACCTGTATCTGTTTTACAGACCACTTTAAAACTTTCGACTGCATACAATGGAACAAACTCTGGTCGATTTTAGTCAGCATGGAAACACCTGTACATTTTGTAATCGATGCGTTTGAAATGTAGGTATATCAAAGAATCCCAGAGTAATATGTACCAAACACCTTACTAAATAAAAATAAATAAAATGGCCTGGAAACACCCCTTTTGGGGTAGAGCCACCCTTTGGGCTCTCTAGATCTAGTTTATGGGTTGATCAGACCCTTTTTCCTTGTTATATTTCTCTGCTTAGATGTTTCCAAAGTTTTCTGTTAGACGTCTTCTCTTTCTAGTTCGTAATCCCTGCCGCCTCCATGTCTTCCTTGACTTGATGCAGCCATCGTATTCTCGGTCTATCTCTCCTTCTACATCCCGGTTCCCATTGAAGTATTTCATATATTGGTGCTCCTGGGCCTGCTGTCCATGTGTGATCTAGCCAATTAAACCTCATCTGTTTTATTTTTTTGACTATGTCCTCCTCCACTTCTTCCAAAATTTCCTGATTAGTCCTCCTTCTCTAGACTCCTTCACATATTCTTATTGGCCCTAGGATCGCTCTTAATATATTTCGTTCAATTCTTCTCATGTCTTCCTCTTGTTTCTTTGTCATGCTTATAACTTCGGTAGCATACATTAGTTTTGGGAGTATTATTGTCTTGTATATCCTCATCTTACTGTGTCTTCCTATTATCTTATTACTTAACAATTTCTTATTGCTATGGCACAACTTTTTTGCTATTATTAATCTTTCTTTTACTTCCATTTCCTTGTTCCCATCCCAATACAGCGTCACTCCCAAATATTTAATCTTCTCTATTCTTTCGAAGGTATATTCGTTTATTCTGATCCTTTCCATTTCCTGAACATTCTGTTTCTGTATCTATTCTTGAAGAGCTTAGTATAAATGACCGATTTTCAATTAGAATTAATAGATAGTACCTTTTTTTTATCGCTCACCTTCCCACCTCAGTAGGGATTTTTTACCCTTTTTCCATATCCCAACGTTGTCCAAGTGCCGAAACATGCATTTTTGTATTTCACAGCATCTTTTAGACAACGCGGTAGTGCTGCCACAAGCAACTACTACTACCTATGTACATGGCTAGGCCAAATATATTTAAATAAATTAATAAATAAGTATACCGCCCTGCGGGATTGAACCCTCCACCTTCAGCACCATACGCAAAGTACTACGCCACCTAGCCACGGGCCGCCACCTGAAATATGAAAGTGGATGCCATGGAAAAGCTTGTAACGAGGAAAGTAGAAGGAAGATCAAGGGGACGGTCTCCTACAAAAGGGTCCGACCAAGTAAGATCTCTTCTTAGTATGGGTATGCACGAATCAAGTCAAGTCGCGCAGGGACTTTAATGTCCACAACATCAACTGGCTTAAATATTCAAATACTACCGACGAACAAGGTCGTGAAGCCGAATCATTTTCAATCAGTTGTGGCTTGACTCAGCTTATTGATGAACCAACACGGATCCCTGATCGAGACGGAGAGTTCGCCAGTCTTCTTGATCTGTTTTTAACCACCAATCCGGAGTTTTACACGGTCAGCGTAAATCCACCGTTAGGTTCTTCCGATCATAAACTACTTTCGACATCGAGTATTCTACCAATCAGTGACGGAGAGGCGCCCAAACCGCGCAAGATTTGGCACTACAAATCTGCTAAATGGGAAGATCTCATGGAATATTTTCGAACTTTCCCTTGGTTGGACGTTTGTTTTTCGATCCGACGACCCATCTGACTGCGCCAGGGAGGTTTCCGATGTTATTTTGGCCGGTATGGAGGCTTACATCCCTTTTTCGAAGAAATGCCCTTCCAACGGCAAGCCTTGGTTTGACCTAAAATGCAAAGAAGCTGTTGCTTCTAAACATCTTGCATACCGACAGTGGCGTGAAGATCCTAACACCATAAATCGTAACATCTTTGTTCGTGCCAGGAACAGATGCAAAGAAATTATCGACGAAACCAAGGAGGTACACAATCAACGGATTAGAAACAAACTTCTCGCTTGTCCCGGCAATTCCAGGTCCTTTTGGTCAGTCGCTAAGGCAGTTAGTCGAAATTTCACCAAATCCATCATACCACCACTCACACGGTCAGATAATTCTATTGCAACGACACCTGTTGAGAAAGCGAACTTGTTGGCTGAACTCTTTGCTTCACATTCTACTGTCGATTTCCAAGGAAAAACACCACCTACTATTCCCATAGTGCAGTCAAGGATGCCCGATATTGTCTTCAGACAGCGTATCATAAAACGTATTTTAATGAAGCTAGACACCAAAAAGGCTTCAGGCGCTGACGGAATACCTGCCATAGTTCTCAAGAACTGTGCGAGGGAACTAACACCAGTTTTCTGTAGACTTTTCAACCTATCCTACAGAAAGGGAATATTTCCTTCCTGCTGGAAATGTGCCACAGTTCAGCCGATACCTAAAAAAGGCAAGAAGACCTTGCCAAATAACTACCGACCAATCGCACTACTCTCAATAATATCGAAAGTCATGGAAAAGGCTATCAATCAGCATCTTCTAAAATATCTTGAAGGATTCAACATTATTAGTGATCACCAATATGGCTTTCGTAAAAATAGATCAACAGGAGATCTTCTGACTTATGTAACACATGTTTGGAACAACGCAATTGAACACTTTGGAGAATCTCGAGCGGTTGCTCTTGACATATCCAAGGCATTTGACCGTGTTTGGCACGATGGGCTGTTGGCTAAGCTACGTTCTTATGGTATGTCTGAAAAGTTCTGTTTGTGGCTCTCATGTTTCCTCAGAGAGCGTTCTTTACGAGTGGCAGTTGACGGATTTCTTTCTAACACCTTCACTATCAACGCCGGTGTGCCCCAAGGTTCCATACTGTCTCCTACTCTCTTCCTCATTTATATTAACGATCTGCTGGAAAAGACCGAGAATCCAATCTACAGCTTTGCAGATGACAGTACACTTATCTCTTCATTCACTTTGAACGCTCGGACATCGACTACTCAGACGAATATCTGCAGACAGCAGGAAGTCATTCAACTTAACAAAGACCTGGAAGAAATTCTATCTTGGGGTGACAGTAACCAAGTGGAATTTAACGCTACAAAAACCCAGGCGGCAGTTTTTTCTAAAAAAGTTAACGTTGCAGAACCCGACATAGTTATGTCGGGGCGCTCCATCTCTCTAACATCGTCACTCAATCTGTTAGGCGTTAATTTGGGAGCAAATATGTCCTGGCATGAACATGTTGCAGGCATAGCCAGAAGAGCTTCTCAAAAGTTGGGAATATTGTTTCGAACCAGAAAGCTTTACACTCCACAACAACTGTTAATTCTTTACAAAGCTCAAATTCGACCAACTATGGAATACTGCTCCCATGTTTGGAGCTCCGCTCCCAAACATACACTGCATTTGTTGGATTCTATCCAGAGAAGAGCTGTTCGTCTGATTGGACACCCGGAACTGACCGACGGCCTTGATTCGCTGGAACATCGAAGAACGGTTGGCGACTTGAGCCTATTCTACAAGTACTTTCATGGAAAGTGTTCGAAGGATGTGGCCCGTTTAATTCCTCCCAGAGCGGTGCATATTAGAGGTACGCGTCGCGCTAATGCTTCACATCCGTATGAGGTTCAGCTTGTTACTCCTCGTACAACGCTTTTCAAGCAGTCTTTTATATGGAGAACATCATACCTTTGGAATGGTTTACCCAGGACTGTGTTTCCCATCGAGTACAATCTACAGCGATTCAAGAACAACGTGAATCGCTTTCTCCGCACACGTGTCGCTCCTGTAGCGCTTTAGGGACTTCCCTGTAGCACGTGTGCTAGACCCATAAAAAAAAAAAAAAAAAAAAAAAAGGTCGAGATGCCTCGAGAATGACTGTTGAAGCAGCAACTGCATAGTATCACTGATGATACTCCTATTGGGGTAAAAGGATTGAAAGAGAGATTTAGTAATGGATAGTAAATGGCCTAATTTATCTATATTTTCTCGTTTGCTTAGGTTTTAATTAATATTTTTCTAATATGAACAAACTCCAACTCTGACATTTTTTCGAATTATCATTATTGTTTATGATGTTTTATTATGCATTATCTACACTGTTCATTGCAGCACCTACTTGATAAACATGATTTATTTAAAACATTTGTTTTTCGTTTCGGTGCTACAGTATCTGCACACATGGCGATTTCCTCAGTTGTGATCCTGAATCTCTTCCACACGCGTCAATTTTTGTGGCGTCAAAATATGTTGTTTTCCGATGTTTCCGTAAATACAAGATACGGTTATTATTCTTATATTTTGTGAGGTGACAAGTTATATTATAAGTCGCGATAATAGTCCATATATAATGATCATCTTTAATACAGATACTGTGGTTTCGTTAGCAATGTAACTATCGCCGTTTGGTCAACAGTAGATACAGCCTCTGTTCAAAAGGAAAACTAAACTTTGCGAAAATAGAACTGCCGCGTCATCTGTTGTTTCTTTTTATCGTCGAAAGCGATCTAGTGTTGTATTAGCTCTTTAATGCCATTTGTTCCAGCAGATGCCTAGTTATGGTATGGGACTTCTTTCTTTCCTTCGATTTGAATTGCCTGTAAAAGTAAAAATATACTATACCATTGAAAATGTTCAAGCAATCGTGACTACGATCCTCAACAGTATCCCAAAAACCAGTGTCAAATCGTAAACCTGTTTTGTTCCAACAGGCGGACAGCTAGACAGACAGACGGACGGGAATTAAGTAGTATGTTTTTCATGACTTAGGGATCCTAAAAAAAATGGTATAGAACTGTATAAAATAATAAATCTCTTGAGTAGCCCTAGCATCTCGGTATCACGATATCGTTGCCATATCAAACTGAAAACATCAGATCGATCCAAATCATTCCACAATCATTCAGCATTATTTTGTCTTTTTCTACTACCTTCTGTCGTTCTCAGTTTTATGTCCACATGAGGGTGTAAAATGATCCGGAATGGTGCCAATCGATTACCGTACTGTTAGTAATTTTTATTTAAGGAAGAAATGTAAACAAAGCAGAAAGGGGATGTATTAATAGTATCTAGAATTATAAAGTTATATGAAGTATAAATGATCGATTTTTTTATGGGTCTAGCACACGTGCTGCAGGGAAGAAGCCCCTAAAGTGCTACAGGAGCGACACATGTGCGGAGAAAGCGATTCACGTTGTTCTTGAATCGCTGTAAATTGTACTCGGTGGGAAACACAGTCCTGGGCAAATTATTCCAAAGGGATGATGTTCTCCAAATAAAAGACTGCTTGAAAAGCGTTGTACGAGGAGTAACAAGCTGAACCTCATACGGATGTGAAGTATTAGCGCGACATGTACTTCCCTCGAATACATTCCATGAAAATACTTGTAGAATAGGCTCAAGTCGCTAACCATTCTTCGATGTTCCAGCGAATCAAGGCCGCCGGTCAGTTCCGGGTCTCCAATCAGACGAACAGCTTTTCTCTGAATAGAATCCAACAAATGCAGTGTATGTTTGGGAGCGGAGCCCCAAACATGGGAGCAGTATTCCATAGTTGGTCGAATTTGAGCTTTGTAAAGAATTAACAGTTGTGGAGTGTAAAGCTTTCTGGTTCGAAATAATATTCCCAACTTTTGAGAAGCTCTCCTTGCTATGCCTGTAACATGTTCATGCCAGGACATATTTGCTCCCAAATTAACGCCCAACAAATTGAGTGACGATGTTAGAGGAATGGAGTGCCCCGACACAACTATGTCGGGTTAAGCCACGTTAACTTAGAAAAAACTGCCGCCTGGGTTTTTGTAGCGTTAAATTGCACTTGGTTACTGTCACCTCAAGATAGAATTTCTTCCAGGTCTTTGTTAACTTGAACGACCTCTTGCTGTCTGCGGATATTCGCCTGAGTAGCCGATGTCCGAGCGTTCAAAGTAAATGAAGAGATAAGCCTACTGTCATCTGCAAAGCTGTAGATTGGATTCTCGGTCTTTTCCAGCAGATCGTTAATGTAAATGAGAAAGAGAGTAGGAGACAGTATGGAGCCTTGAAGTATACCGGCGTTGATAGTGAAGGTGTTAGAAAGAAATCCGTCGACTGCCACTCGTAAAGAACGCTCTCTGAGGAAACATGAGAGCCACAAACAGAACAGCCCATCGTGCCAAACACGGTCGAATGCCTTGGATATGTCAAGAGCAACCGCTCGAGATTCTCCAAGTGTGATAAAAATAACTAGGCCAAAAACCCGATAAATTTCGTTGACCATGCATCGTATTCTCCAGATATGGTCCCGTGTGACTTTTTCCTGTTTCTAAAATTCTCATCGGGGAAGTCGTCTTAAATTAAATTTAAAAAAATCCCCGAACAAGCTGAAAATTATACAGCGTTTGAAAAGCGTTTTCAGGACTGGCTTGGCACAATATGTATTGCGCCTCATGAGACCTATTTTAAATACGACGAAATAAATATTGGTGAATAATCAAGTATTGTATCTTGTATTTAACAATTCGGGGTACTTCATTTACAGAATGTAAATGCTCCAGCTTAGAGAACACCCCGTATATATTTGATTTATCTTAGAAAAATAAACACAATCAGAAAAGTCGCTTAAGGGATATTGATTTTTTTAGTATTATTTATGTTATCTCATTAAAGTATATCAATTTGTAATGCCTAAATAAGCACCAGAGTCATTGCTGAGTGGTCAACTGAAACTTAAAGTTGTAAAGTTGTGATGTTTTGAAAAGAATTCATTAAGAAATAACTTAAATACTAATTAACTATATTAAAACATAGTGGTTTCGTTTGAATAACACGTTTATCGTAATGACACATTACACAGTTTTTTGAAATTCGTTTTTAAACTCATAGTTAAAAATAGGATTTTAAAAATGCCTTCAGAAACACTGCAGAGTGTGTCGAAAAATTAAGGAAAAATATAATTAAACGGCAGACCGGCAACTAGTGCTATGACGAACATTTCTACCTTATTAGTTTTCTCGTATTATCAATGTGAAGTCCGATTGTTTGTCTGGTTTGTCATGTTATAAAACAAATCTAAATCACTGGGAGCTCCCGAAAAAAAATGTAACGTCAAAAATACAAGGACGAGATAAAAATAGTTAATAGAATGAAATTTTAGAAAAAAAACTGTCGATTTCTTACAGAAAATCTGTGTTAAAGCATAAAATATATATTAAACTTTTTTTTAGTTTAGGTTATTTACGTACCCCATATTTTTTTAAAGATTGCATCTCGTAAAAAACGTTTGTTTTGGGTACATAGGACCCCCAAAACGAAATAATAATTGTGGTCGAACAAGATTAGACAGTTCGCTAAACTTTCAAAATGAGTTTATCGATTTAGTAGTGTTTAGAAATGAGTTTTCGCGGGTGTTTCGATGATAAAAAGACTATTAAAAATGACAGTTATAGATTTATTCAATATCTTTCGAATCATCCTGGTCTTAATGTTATTTATTGGGATTTGAGTTCAGAAAATTTTGAGGAGGTAAGCTATGTGTTGCTTTTAAGTCGAGAAGTTACTATACCCACCTTTCTTTTTGTCTAAATGTCCCACCTGTAATTTTAATGACAGCCTTACGAATGTTCGGCATCTTGTTTAGTAATTTATTGAAATACTCGGCGGCGTCCAAGTTTTCCCATTCATTGTTTAGGTATTTGCAAAGATGCGCAGAGTTTGACGCATAATGATTTTTAACCTTCCGGTTTGCCTCATCCGATACTAGTTCGATGAGAGAGATATCGGAAAATTAGGATGACCGTTACATTAGATCAGGGGTCGGCAACCTTTTAACTAAGGGGTGCCAGTTTTCATCCATACAACATTTTGCGTGCCGACATAGGTACTTACTACAACTAAAATTAACAAAAATTAACTTAAATTAACTTAAAATATTGCTTTTAGAAGGTTTAATTACAAAAAAATTTTAACATTTAACAAATAATTTTATTATACTAGTCCTAGAACCTAGTGTGAACCCTGTGCTTGAAGTTCTTTAGAGATTTTTCTTATATCCGGTTCATGTCTGGTTATTCTCAGTGTCACACATGCTTCCGAGTTGTCTGTTGTCAGCCTGCTTCAAAACGGGCTTAAAATCACTCTCATATGGGAAAAAAGTTGTTCACAGATATAGGATGATCCGAAAGCTGTAAGCATGGCAAACGCTACTTTCTTAAGACAAATAAATTTCTCTGGTAAACTCATCCAACAACTGAGTATCTCGTTTGAATGGTTCTGGCAGTCACCTTCTAATACCCTTCTTAATTCTACAAATTTCGTGTTCCATAACTCGGAGCTTTTAAATTCAATGTATTGAAGATCAAAATCATTAATGTCCATCCATGAGAAAAGAGATATGTCAAAGCAACTGCTGGAAAAATCCATTAAATCTGGTTTGATTAAAAAAGCGAACATAGGACCATGTTTATCAAAATCCTGACCCCTCTCAATAAACTCCTCTTTTAAATTAGTCATATATTTAAGAATTTCGTCTATTAGTGCACCATCGTGGACACTGGATATATAAGTTTTTAAATTTGATATGTGTTTGTAGTAATATCGCTAATAAATAAATCTATTTTTAATTTGAATGATTTCCAGGACTCGTATAAATCCAGAACTGTTTTGCCTGAACCTTGTAACTTTAAGTTGAGTTCACTGAGATGGTTTGTAATATCAGTAAGAAACATTGACATACAGATCCAATTCTTATCTTCTAGTTCAGGATAAGCATCCACTTGATTTTTTTCCAACAAGAACGATTTAATTTCGCCCAGACATTGCACAAATCTAGAGAGCACTTTACCACGACTGAGCCAGCGCACATTATTGTGCAATGGTATATCTGAATATGCACTTTCTAATTCCTGCAGAAACGCCTTAAATTGTCTATGGATCAGTGAAGAACGACCGACAATGTAGTTAACTATTTTAACCACCCTATCCATCACGGATTTTAAACTTCCAGCGGAGATTTTAGCGCACAAACTCTCTTGGTGAATTATGCAATGAAAATTTAAAACTGATGGACCCATGCGTTCAATAAGAAGGGAAACAAATCCTTTATGTGTCCCAATCATAGCAGGAGCGCCATCTGTCTTTACGTAAAAATTTTTATTTAAATCAATGTTCCGCTTTTCAAAATGTTTAACAAATTCTGAAAATATATCCTCTCCTTTTGTAGTTCCCTGCAATGGGAGCAGACAAATCAGCTCTTCATACACACTGCCACCATCGAAGTATCGCGCAACCATTGCCAGACGGTCAATGTCATTAATATCGACACTTTCATCCAATGCTACACTAAATACAAAACTCCGTTTGATAGCGTCTCTCTGCTGTTTTTGGCCCATATTGTATCCTTATTGGGCAAGTCGTCGAATAAACGCCAGTACTCAAAAACGTTTTCTTCATAAATTCTCCGTCAGTGAACGGCCTACCCTTTTGTGCCAACGATTGTGCAATTTTGAAACTGCGTTCAGTTACCTGATTTTTTCCTTGGAAAACTTTGCTAAAGAATGTTGACTGTTTCTCGTATTGTTTACTTGTCCTTTGTATTGCCTCCCTTTTATCAGCGTTATCTTTAAATGACGATTCATGTTTTATCTGGAAATGTCGTTGAACACTAGATGTCCGGAAAACTACGCTTTCCCGACATAGGACACAAATGGCCCGATCGTTTTGCTGTACAAAACCGTAATCTGTTGTCCATGAAGTTTGAAATGATCGAACTTCTACCTTCTGTTTCTTCGCGGCCATAACGCAAATTTTAATTTTTAAACTTTTCGACTACTATTGACTGGAACGGATGTTACTTCTATACTAAATGATCCAAACGTGTAGCCGCTTGCTACATATAGAAAAATAATGTTTCCAGAAAATTCCTATAATTACGTTTATTAAATTTCTTAGAACAAAAATTATTATCTGCAGCGCGCCCATTGCAATCAATGGGCCGCCTAGAATTTAAATCTAACAAAAACTAAAGTTCGGCAATATAAAAAAAGTTGCGGCGCGCATCGGAACGATTGAAGTCAAGTCAAACAAAAACCGCCTTATAGCGGGTCTTTTGATCTGAACTGAGGACGTTTATTTGTGTTTTTACCTAGGCTTATATTTTGAGGCTTGCCGTCTTTAATACTTGCCGAAATTAAAGCCAAACCAATGCATTCAGTAAACTTATAAATTACAAAATATATATTTTCTAGTTTTTGGTAATAATACCTAGTGACCTATATAATATATCGTTTTTGTTTGTATCGTTAAAGTAATACTGTCTTCGATTATTTACTTAATTTCGAAACATGTCACAGATTACAGAATTATTGTGTAAACTTTGAATAGGTACGCGTTCCATTCAAAATTGCTTGGCGTGCCAGAGATGGCACGCGTGCCATAGGTTGCCGACCCCTGCATTAGATCTACTAATTTTATGGGGGTTGTCTGATAAGTACCTGGCCTTGACATGAAAAAAACATTTTTATGTGAAAAATTTATTTTATCCATGTAGTCTCCTTTTATTTCGATACACTTGATACTGCTTGAAATTCTGTTTTTTCCATTGTTGTAAAATCACAAAAGTTCTATTTAAATGGCTGCCACTCACAAACTACGACTTGAAAATTTGACAGGACTTGTGAAAGGTTATGTTTACGAAAAATATAATTTTTTAAATGGTAATAACCCCATCTCTGGCCAAGGAGAGGTAGTTATCATACAATCCTTTTATAAAAATAAAAGTGATGATTCGTACACATCATAATCTATTGGTGCAAACGGTAATTCCCGATGTACTTTTCGTTGCGTTCATCGGTAATTTTACAATATCTTATTTGTTGCAGATACTGTGTAATGAATATAATTATTACATGCGAGCCACATGGTTCTCTTAATCAATATTTTTGCTTCTAAATATATTAGTTGTTGTAGTACAAGTTACAATGAAAGTTGGTGCCTGTTATAATTATTGCTTTGAAAAGGTATGACTGTATTTATTATTAATTGGAAAGTCTGGAAACTAACATATTTTAGGAAAAATAAGTGTCCTGAGATCAGTAGGTAAGTTATTAGATTGAAAAGAGACTGAGTATCCCAAAAATAATTTCAAATTCGTTTCGTTTATTGCGCGTATTAGTACCCTACCTATCAAAGGAAAGGTCGTCAGTTCGATTTCGGCCAGCGGGAGGGTGTGGTAGCACTGTCGGGAAATACAAATATATGTTTCGGCATCTGAATAACATGACATTCCCGCCAGTATCTACAAGATATATTAAAAGGGTTAATATATATTGATGTAGAGAGGTGAACGATAATAGAAAACATCAAGTTAATTTATTTATTTATTTATTATCAACGGTAACACCATTTTTACAAAAAACATCGACAATATTCAAGAGAAAAAACAATGTGAATGAACAATATAATTCAAGCTAAAGCTAAAACTAAAACTAATAGGTCAGAATGCAGGGTATTACAATCTAAATTAATCACTTTAAAGGTAAACAGTACTTGACATATAATACCAATGGGAAACTACCCGAAAATTAAAGAAACTCTATAGCGAGGTCAGTTGCTTGACCATATTTTTGAATCGGTGTACTGGGCCATCAATTGGCAAATTGTTTTTATCAAAATTACGCTGCATTCTAAAGATTGGACTATGCAAGCCATAGTTTTTGGTGACATTAGCTGGGTAAAATAACGACCTGGCGCGGGTACGTTGTACGGTATGAAAAGATAAGTAAGTACTCATAGTCAATATACCCATTTAATAGCCTAAATAAGAAATGTAGATCAGCTTGCATTCGTCTGTCCTGAAGACTGCACATATTTAACAGTCCTTGTACCAGGTCATAGTTGGTATGTCCCTCAGTTAAAGGAATTTTCAGTTTAAAAGAACAGATACGTAAGAATTTTTTTTGGACACTCTCCAACTGATTAATATGGACATTATAAAAAGGAGATCACACGGGGCTTGCATACTCCAAAATCGGTCGAACGTACGAGCAATATAACAATTTAAACACATTACAAGAAAAATCGGCACTAAATCTATCAATAAAACCCAAACACCTATCGGCTCGCTGCACCACACTCATTTGATGGCCGATGAAAGATAGAGAACAATCAAACATCACACCAAGATCCCTAATCTCATGTACCCGTTTTAAAATGGTTGTACTTATACTATAATCGAACTGCATAGGACTTTTTAATCTGGAAAATGATATACAGGAGCATTTATCAGTATTCAGACTTTTAAGGTTGCCCATTGGAAAAACATGTTAACATACGCTTGCAAAACAAGACTGTCCACAGGACTAGAAATAATTTTGAATAATTTCAGATCATCGGCAAACACGAGAAAAGAAGTATTGGTAAAGAAATCCCTCAAGTCATTTACAAATAAGAGAAACAATAGGGGGCCGCAGTGAGAGCCCTGGGGAACGCCCGAGGGCACTATACTTAGGTTAGAGATATAATTATTTATTCTTACACTTTGCTGACGGCCCATTAAAAAACTCTCCAGCCAACGAAGAATGTGAATGCCGAACCCAAGTGACCCAAGTTTACTCAACAATAACCGATGGTTCACTTTGTCGAACGCCTTGGAGAAGTCAGTATATATGGTATCAACCCGACAGCCCCTCTCAAATGCGTCCAACATGTAATCCTCATAGGTCAGAAGATTAGATACATAGGAACGAGAACGCCGAAAGCCATACTGTTCATCCATGATCACCCGCCTACAGTGCCAAGAAAGACAAGAAGTGACCAATGAGTCCAAAAGCTTTGGTATGGTCGACTGTATGCAGATACCCCTATAATTAGTCACATCGCTACGATCACCAGATTTAAAAATTGGGGTTATATAGGAAGTTTTCCAATAATCAGGAAATACTGCCAAATCCAATGAGAGATTGAACAGGAAGTGAAGTGGTCTGCTTAAGGTGCACACACATTTCTTTAATAATAGAGGCGGGACACCATCAGGCCCACTTGAGGTTTTAGGCCTGAGCGACATCAGTTCATTGAAAACATCAATCAAATTAATAATCACGTTATTTAATGTTGTCAATTCAGTAAGCTCGAGTAGTAGTCCGGTATTTCCAAAAGGGCATCATCATACCCACTCGAGAAATATTAAGCAAACAAATTGACCGTAAGATCACCACTACTGCTCGTCCTACCCCCTAAATGCATGGAGTTAGGATACCCATTCGATTTTTTGCAGTTATTTACATTAACAAGATAATGATAAAATTGCATTAGTATGAGCTACGACTTAACAACAAGGTACTATATTTGATCAAAATATTCCAGTCTAACACTTCAAGCGTATATTTTTATTTCAATATTGACAAAAGTTTTTTTTTGTTTCAGACTCTCGATTATGATAGAGATGGGCTGAATAAAATGAAAAAGGCCGTCAAGGCTATTCACACTTCTGGAATATGTAAGTATATGCGGTGTAACTTTTATCGACTTCGTTGGGACTTTGGAATCTTTCGCACAGTGACACTACACAACAGTTGTCACCACTGCACCAAACATTTGCTTTTTACACTCGACGCGGTTTTCGCTAGCCATGTAATCATCGCTCCTGATAATGCTAACTAATACGTAGGTTGAAAAGTTTTTGGTCTAGCTACTTAAAACACATTTTTTTTTTTGCAATATTCGACTTTATTCATCAATATAGTCTCCTTCAAGAGCGTTACAATTAGTCCAGCGCTTTTCTAACATTTCTATACCTTTCTCGTAGAAGGATTTGTCTTTGCCTTCAAAATAGGCTTCAGTTTCGGCGATAACTTCTTTATTGGAGCCAAATCTCTTTCCCGCGAGCATTTCTTGAGGTCTGCGAATAAATACCAGGTGTACGCCAGTAAAAATCTTCCGCTGCTGCGAACCATTCATCGAGCCATTTTTTCACATCTTCGTACGAACCAAAGCGCTGCTCAGCAAGTGCGTGACCCATCGATGCAAACAGGTGGTAATCGGAAGGAGCCAAGTCTGGTGAGTAAGCCGCATGGGGTAGAACTTCCCAGCTGAGTGCTTCCAACGTGTCGCGAACTGGTTTTGCCTTATGTGATGGAGCATTGTCATGAGGAAAAATGACTTTGTGTTACTTCTTTCGCTATTCTGGCCTTTTTTCAAGCAGCGAACGGTTCAAATCGGTCAATTGTTGTTGGTAACGTTTAGTATTAGTATTAACCGCTTCCCCAGGTTTTAACAGCTCATAATAGACCACGCCCCTCTGGTCCCACCAAACACAGAGCATCGTCTTTCTGCCAAAGCGATTGGGTCTTGCGGTCGATGTGGATGGTGCGCCTGGGTCTACCCATGATTTTTTACGCTTCGGATTCTCAAAATAAATCCACTTTTCATCCCCTGTAACTATACGATGTACCAAAAAGGACTTCCTTTTGTACCGAGCGAGCAAAATGTCACACGTGTTTTTGCGCTTTTCCATTTGCCTGTCGTTTAACTAATGTGGTGTACCCATTTACCGGTCTTTTGAATCTTTCCCATCTCTCGTAGCCGATTGGAAACAGCTTGTTGACTAACGCCCAAATGCTCGGCGAGTTGTTTTTGTGTTTGCGAATCATCTTCGTCCAACAATGCTTGCAATTCCACATCTTCGTATTTTTTTGGCGGTTTTCCACGTTCCTTGTCTGCATCATCGAAGTAACCACTTTTGAAACGCTGAAACCATCGTTCACACGTACCTTGCGATGGAGCATGTTCATCCTAAGCTTCTCGAAGTAATCGGTATGATTCAACAGCAGTTTTCTTCAAATGAAAGCAAAAAATTAATGCTGTCCGCGAATGCTCTTTGTTCGGTATAAATTTCGACATATTGAACACAACAACACAACACTATGCACACACTTTTCCAATTTATCACTCGTGCGCGTCTGACACTTGTTGATGACACAACAAAATGGTGCAGTGTCAAATCTTTATAGCACAAAACTGCATTGGTGCACCATCTGTTGTCTGAAATCCGCACTTCATACTTGTACACCTGGTAATAGTCGCTGGGGGCTAAATCTGGAGAATACGGTGGATGAGGAAGCAATTCGAATTTCTATTCATGCAATTTTTGCCATCGTAAGCGTTGACTTGCGACACGGTGCATCGTCTTGATGAAAGAGCACTTTTTTCTTGTTCATTTGGGGCCATTTCTTTGCTATTTCCGCTTCAAACCGCACCAATAACTTGATATAATATTTGCAATTGATGGTTTTTCCTTTCTTAGCATAGTCGATGAAAATTAAAAATACAGAGGCCAAAAGCTTCTCAGCCGATTGTTGTGTCTTTGATCGCTTCGGACGGACTTCACCGATTGCTATCCATTCAGCTGACTGCCGATTTGATTCCGGTGTGTAGTGGTGGATTCATGTTTCATTCATTGTCACATATCGCATGAAAAAATTCTTTTCATTGCGTTTAAACAGGTCCAAACAGCGCTCAGAATCATCAAAACGTTGTTGTTTTTGGTCCATTGTTAGCAAATGCGGTACCTATTTCGAACAGAGCTTTCTCATACCCAGTGCTCATGCAAAATATGACCAAGACGTTCTTTTGACATCTTTAGGGTGTCAGTTATCTCACGCAATTTCACTTTACGGTCATCTAAAACAATTTTGTGGATTTTTTTTACGTTTTCCGGTGTAACCACTTCAGCATACCAGTAAATGATGAGTGATTTTCCAGTGGCAGAGTCCCCGTAGCACTTATCAAGCCATCGCTTTGCTTGAACGGTATTTTTACCTATCAAAAAACAGTGTTTAATTAACACAAGAAATTCGATTTTTTCCGTTGTTTTAAAAATATCAAAAGTGGCGTCACTAAAACCACTGTAACTTCTAAACTAATCATCGAAATGTCATGAAATTTTGACACGTATCGTTTGAAGGTCGGTACCTCTTAAAAATCATATGAATTTTTTGAAAAGAGCCACATCTATGTGTCAGATCAAAAACTTTTCAGCCTACGTGTTATATCGGGTTGTACGTTCTTTTGAGAGCTCTGTACATTACCGTGCCATCTTAGTTTCTTTATTTCAATTTCCATTATCAGAAAACTATCTACTCCGATTTGTTATCGTACATCTTCATTTAGAATTCTGCTCATTTCGTATCTATGCGCTTCTGTTTCATATTGCATCTTCTTTTTCTCGCTGCAATGTTTCTCCATCTATTAAGAAGAAGCAAATCCGCTGGGGTTGCCTCTGGTTGTTGTTCGATATACCTCAAAGCTTTTTTCAAAGAAGCAAAACCTTCTTGATGAGAGATCTTAGTGGGAGACTGTTCATCCCCCGAGGCTTCGTCATCGTCATCTGATTTTTCGGTTTCCTGAAAGGCATTTGTTATTTCTTCAATACTCATTTCTTCTTCTAAATCATCTGCTGTAATCTATTCAACATCTTCTCTTGTCACATTTTCGCAACCTTTTCATTTTTGCATTAATTCAAATAAACTTTTTTCTTCTATCTCGCTGTCAAAATTTGAACAGGACATTTCTCCATGGCTTCTCAATTTCAAAGCTAATTCATTTATTGGAGTATCATCTTCACTGTCATTATAGTCCTCAACATCAATAACTTTTGACCAAGATTTTTGAATAGTGGTAGTATGCACAGAATCCCAAGCTTGACTTACCCAGTAAATAACATTTTTCAGTGTAACCTTTCTCATCCCATTGATAATATCCTCCTTTTCTGTGTATTCTAACAGATGTTCAAGATATAAACGCTTATAATTTTTTTAAATATTTTCGAGGATGTATTGATCCATTGGTTGCATTATGCTGGTTACATTTGGAGGAAAAAATTTTACAATTTTGCCCACATGAAGTTCTTCTCCAGGATGAGAGGGGGCATTATCCATTAACAAAATTGCTTTAATAAGAAGACTGTTTCTGTTCAAAAATTTAGTCACAGATAGCACGAACTCTTCTTCAAACCAGTTAGTAAATAAGGTCGCATCCATCCATGCGCTCTTCTGACTTTTGTAATAGACCGGTGGGGCTTTGGGTGAGATGTCTTTTAAAGCTCTTGGACGTGCAGACTTGCCAATGACCATCAGTGGGATTTGTGCTTACCAGATGCATTGGAACATACCATTATAGTTAATCTTTTCTTACTTCGTTTGTGCCCAGGAGCTGATTTTTCCTGTCGAGATACCAATGTTTTTGATGGAAGCATTTTATAATTTAGATCAGTTTCGTCACAGTTGTAAATTTGATCACATATGTATCCACAATCTTCGATTTGCTTTTTAAAGTTCTACTTAAACTTCTCAATTGATGACATATCAGCAGAAAGTTTTTCACCACATACAGTCAGTTGTCGTACACCGTACCGTTTTTTCCAGCGGTCAAGCCAACCAGAACTGGCGGTAAACTGATCTATCTCTGGGAATTGCCTACTAATCACTATTGCGTTCTGTTGTAAAATTGGACCTGACAGAAGCACATCTTTTGATCTCTGTTGGTTAAACCACATGAATAAAGCTTCGTTAACCTTTTCGTAGTCGCCCGTTTTCATTGATTTCTTCCTGAGGACGAGGAGGCCACACCACTCTTCTATTTTTGTGCGGTTTCTTTTCCAATCTCCAACTGTTACCTCACCTACTCCATAATTTCGTGCAACAACTTTAATTGTTTCTCCTGCATCAATTCTTTTGATGGCTTTTAATTTTTTTCTCAGTGGGAACGACGATTCTTTTACGCTTGTTTTGTTCCATTATCATACGACAAACAAAAATTCAAACAAAGCAGTTCGTATTAATTACACTTAACTATCAGAACTCTAACCAAATAAATTATGTGAGTATACTCGTACTTCTCCGTAGTAAATGCTATAACGCACTGCATTCACGCAAATTTACATGCTGAAAGAGTTCAAAAACTTAAATAGGGGAACCCCTCACACGGGCCAGGGGGATTCCCCGAAGGCCCCCGACGATTTTAAATGGAAATATGTACATACATATTTTAGAAGCTCGGTTAATACGCAGCATAGTCGCTCGTACCTCGGATAATCAGGTTCTTAGATTGGCTCGGTTAATCCGGAGCTCGGATAATCGCGACTCGGTTAATCGGGTTCTACTGTATATATATATACATATGTATATATATATATATATATATATATATATATATATATATATATATATATATACGAGGCTGGTTTGAAAAGTACGTGCAAAAATTAAAACTACTTATGTGTTTGGGGTAAACCTTTTTATTTTTCGACATAGTCTCCTTTTAGGCTTATACACTTCGTCCAACGATGTTCTAGTTTGTTGATCCCTTCCGAATAATAGGATTTGTCCAAGTCTGCAAAATATCCATTAGTGTCTGCAATCACCTCCTCGTTTGAATAAAATCTTTGTCCCGCCAGCCATTTCTTCAAATTGGGGAACAAATAGTAGTCCGAGGGAGCCAAGTCTGGAGAATAGGGGGGATGTAAAACGAGTTGGAATCCTATTTCCATTAATTTTGCGACCACAACTGCTGAGGTGTGTGCTGGTGCGTTGTCGTGATGGAAAAGGACTTTCTTGTGGGCCAATCGCGGGCGTTTTTCTTGCAGCTCGGTTTTCAAACGGTCCAATAACGATGAATAATATTCACCTGTAATAGTTTTACCCTTTTCCCAGATAGTCGATGAGGATTATCCCTTGCGAATCCCAAAAGACAGTCGCCATAACCTTTCCGGCCGAAGGAACGGTCTTCGCCTTTTTTGGTGCAGATTCCCCCTTGGTAACCCATTGTTTAGATTGTTGTTTGGTCTCAGGAGTATAGTAATGTATCCATGTTTCATCCACAGTGACGAAACGAATCTTAAAGTCCTCCGGATTCTTCTGGAACAGCTGCAAACCATCCTTGCAACACTTCACACGATTCCGTTTTTGGTCAAGTGTGAGCAATCGCGGGCACCCATCTTGCGGATAGCTTTCTCATGTCCAAATGTTTATGCAAAATATTATGTACCCGTTCAGTCGAGATGCCCACAGCACTAGCAATCTCACGCACGTTAACTCTTCTGTCATCCATCACCATATCATGGATTTGATCAATGATTTCTGGAGTCGTAACCTCCACAGGCCGTCTAGAACGTTTAGCGTCACTTGTGCCCATATGGCCAGTCCGAAAATTTTGAAACCACTTATAAACTGTTCTAATCGAAGGTGCAGAGTCACCATAATGTTTATCAAGCTTCACTTTAGTCTCCTGAGGCGTTTTGCCTTTCATAAAGTAATGTTTAATCACCACACGAAATTCTTTTTCGTCCATTTCTTGAAAATCACTCGACTTCCTTGATTCACACGAATGCCAAACACAAAGAAATAGACCAATATGGCTGAAACTTGGTGTGCGTTCATTCAAGAGATGCTACTAACTAAACATGACCTCGATACGCGCCGGTGGTGCCATCTCTCGGACTTTGCACGGACTTTTCAAACCAGCCTCGTATATATATATATATATATATATATATATATATATATATATATATATATATATATATATGTATATATATGTATATATATATGTATATATATATTTTTTTGTTGAGTGTAAGGTTCTTTGATCTTGATATATATATATTTTTTATATTTTACGTGTTCTTGGAATTAGATCATTAAAACTGTTCTTGGTTTTGTTATATATTTATTAACGTTTCGACCTTCGGAAGAGGTCTTCTTCAAAATTTGCTCTAAAAGATTACATTAGAAGAATTAAATATAGCTAGTATTAATCCGTTTGTTGTATAATGTTGTATAATTCGAAATAATATATATATATATATATATATATATATATATATATATATATATATATATATATATGTATATATGTATGTGTATATATATATATATATATATATATATATATATATATATATATATATATATATATATATATATATATATATATATGTCGTTTGTGAAGAATCATTTTAACGAGACGACAAATGTCGACCTCTTGCCAAAACGTGGCTTGGTAGGCAAAGTCACTCCGAAAGTCGAAAAACGAGTCCTGTCTTTGTGTTCCCGGGACCCGAAATTTACGCTGTGTCAAGGAGTGGCCAAATTAAGAAAATCGGGTTTCAACGTGCCCCATTCGACAACATCTTCGTGCTCATGATATCAAATTCCGAGACAGCTTGCCTCGAAGATGCCAGGCAATTATTGATGCAGGAGGCGATTGGACAACTTACACCGTTCTTAGCACACCAAAGAATACATTGATGGCAAAAAAATGTTCTCGAAATACATTTTTTCAAGAATACGAAACGCACGTTCTTACTTGACAGACTGTACCATATATAGGAGGCAACTTTGAATTGAAATTTCAAATTTGTAGACTTCAAGAACCCTGAAAAAGGCCTATAATTCAATATATACGAAGCCATCCTTCTGCCACCTTCCCGCACCCCTTTAACCCCTTATATGTATGACTCTAAATAATTATTCATAAAATCTGCTCATTATCTCAACAATAACCGTAGAATAATTATAATGCAAATATTGAAAATATACAAAATTTAACAATTCTCATCCCATCGTGGCGACCCGTAGCACCGTGGCGTAGTAACTTGCTGGCGGTGCAGAAGGTTTCGGGTTCTAATCCCGGCAGGACAATATACTATATTTATTAATTTATTTAAGTATATTTGGCCTGGCTACATACATAGGTAGTAGTTGTTTGCAGAAATGCAATAACGTCCGTGGCAGCACTACCGCGTTGTCTAAAAGGTGCTGTGAAATACAAAAATGTATATTTCGGCACTTTGACAACATTGACGGGTATTATGACATCCTCGCCAATATTCTGTAAGATATAAAAAAGGGTAAAGTCCCTACTCAGGCAGGTGAACATTAAAAAAAAAATCATCCCTTTCCCTGAAACCAATGTCTCTCAAAAACTATAGTTTCCATTCCTGCGTCAAGTATTTTTTGTGTACTAAATTTGAAATCGATATCTTAATTCATTTGAGAATTACAGTGCTACTAGACAGGCAACATGTTTTTCGTAATGTAAGGAGCATGAAACGTAAAGAAATGTGAACATCATGGAGGGTGTTTTTTCCACGATACAATACTTAGGTCTAGTAAGGGGAGTAACAAGTTAGTTTTGTTACAAGTTAATGGCATTGTGTCTGCTTAACGTTTAATTATTATTAAATAATTGTCCTTCATTACTGTAATGAGGGAGATACACACACAATACATTGATAACTGCTAAAACTTGTGCGTTACAAATCTGATACTTTTGATGATCATAAATATATTTTTTTCAAAATTGATACGTTATCTGTATCAAAATAAACACTTAGAGGTTTTTTAACTAGTAGCTTGTCGAAAATACAAGCAGATAAAAAAAAAATGAAAAGGCATGTATTTTCGGTATAAATATACGAGGCATGTTTTTTAAGTAAGTACCGTTTTGCGATTCCGCCGCCGCAGCGATACGGTCGGCGTTCCGCGCATGCGCTCTGGTAACCTACATCTCATGTCTACGCACTGACGCCATTACAGTCTGATTCTTCATTGTATACGTTGTTTACTGAGTGTTTAAGATGCCTCCGACAATCGTGAGTCCCGCCGATTGTGAAGTACGGGCTGTTATACGATTTCTTAGTGCTAAAGGCGTAAAACCGATCGATATTCATCGTGAGATCTGTGAAGTTTACGGACAAAACATTATGAGTGATGGAATGGTAAGGAAATGGGTGAGAGCATTTAAAGATGGCCGCACAAATGTGCATGATGAAGAACGGAGTGGGCGTCCTTCGGTCGTTAATGAAGATTTGGTGCAGAAAGTGGACGAAAAGGTGAGAGAAAACAGACGCTTTACAATTTCATCATTGTGCGACTGCTTTCCTCAATATTCTCGTAGTGTTTTGTACGAGGTCAAAACATTTGTGATACAGTGGTTAACAAGTCAGGCGGCAGAATTTTATGAGGAGGGTATTCAAAAACTGGTGCCACGTTATGACAAGTGCCTCAATATTCACGGAAATTATGTAGAAAAGTAGATTAAGGTACAGGCTTTCATGTAAAAATAAAATTATAGCGATATCTTTGCACGTCTTTTTAGTGTTCCGTACGGAACACTTATAAGATCACTTCGGTGTCTGTCTGTCTGTCTGTCTGTCTGTCTGTCTGTCTGTCTGTCACACCCGATTTTCTCCGAAACTATTTGACATAGAAAGGTGAAATTTGGTAATAATATAAGAATTGATGGCCTCATCAGAGCCATGTAGTTTTGAGAATTAAATTTTGACTTAAGGGGTTAGTTTTGGGGGGTGAAGTCGGAAGCGAAAAAAAATTTTTTTACTAGGTCATCGAGTGTGGTGTCAAATGAAAGCTTGTGAAAAAATGAGTAAAAAATATATATATATTATTATACTTGCTCGCACTTTTCTTTGTATTATTTTTAAAAATTCGCGAAAAAAAATCGCTGTCCCGGGCCTTATCTCGAAAAGTACTTATCAAAAAATTTCGAGAAAATTCTGGAATATTCTCCACGGGGTGTAGATTGAACGAAAATTATCACGAGTGCATTACCTTTAATAATTTATATGGTAAATAAAAAAAACAAAAATTTCAAGGTCATCAGATTTCAGTAAAGATTGGAAACAAACTTTGTTGAAAACTCATTTGGAGTGTATTTTGTGAAGTCACTGATCATTTTATACCTCTGTAACAATTTTTTTTTTATTTTAAAAGCAATCAACGTACGGAACACTAATTGTGCAAGTTTAACTTGCACTTGACCGGTTTTTTTTAATTCCAAAACGGTACTTACTTAAAAAACATGCCTCGTATAAAGTACCTATAATCTAAAATATGGAGTTGTAAAGCTTGGATTAGTTTAATCTGTGGAGTCAGAAAGTCGAATTTCCCCGCATTTTTCCGAGGGAAGTACTGAGAAAATCACTTTACCAATTTTTCTTTAGTTGGAACATATATCAGGTAATGGTTAAGAAAATAGCCCCACCCTCGGAGGAGTTGGAGGGTGAGTGGAAGAGATAGGGGAGGATGTCCGCTTTACGAACCACAGTAGATTTTACGGCGGTTACCCCCCATAAACAAGATGTACCGCGATAAACATTATGTATTTGAAGTAATTGTGGTGCATCTCTTTTATGAGGAAAGACCGCCGCAGAATCTATGGTGGTTTGTGGAGGGTACATCCTCTCCTACCACCTCCATCTACTTCTACCTACTCTCCACCTCCTCTGGAGGTGGGTATATTTTTTAATTATTACCGTGGGGGATTTTTTTATTCCAAATGCAGAATGTTTACGGTGGTTAAAGTCTATCTTCTCTACACGAAAGTGGAGCCTGAACTAACCTAAACTAATCTGAACTAACCCGAACTAACTTAAACCAACCTGAACTAAGTACTTGTCAATGCAGATACCTTGTACGTGCACCTAATTCTCCGTCGTTTCTTTTTATTAACCATTTTAACTGTGTTGCCCAGACACGTTAAACATAACGTTTACTATAAGGCATGTACTCCACTCCCAACATACCACATGTTGACGAATGGAAGTCGCTGTGAGTGGATAATTCACCAGCATGTCCTATATAAATCCGCCTCCATAGGGGGTGGGAGGTGGTAGGAGAGGATGTTCCCTCCTATGGGGGTGCGGAGTGAGTGGGGGTGGTCAAGGTCGATTTCACTAACATGTCCTATATCAGGGGTGCTCAAACTTCAACTTCTGGCGATCTACCTCAATATTGTTAGACTACGATCGATCGACTCTGAGAGGCTGCAAGTAAGTGTGATGCGGGATTGTCGTCTAGGTAGGGTGTATCGTGGTATAGATATTAGTTTTCCGCACAATATGCATTTTTTTAGTCAAGGTAAGTCTAGATCTTCTCTAAAATGTCAGTGAAAAAACTCATTATTGAAAATAGCGAGTTTATTGGTTCTTACAAAACAAACGAGTTGTAGTGTCTAAACTTAACTAAAGAGTGACTTTGGATGTTGAAGCGTGGCACTGCATGTCCTCAGCATACTTTTCATAAGATGGTACGTAATTACCGAGTGCTAATCGCAAGCATGATGACATATGTTCGTCAGTTAGTCGATTGCGATATTTTGACTTAATTATCTTCATTTCAGAAAATGCAGACTCGCACAACTAAATCAGTGTGTTCAGCTGACTCACTATCTTCCAACTGCAACTTAAAGAGCCGTCGTTGCAAGCTACGTGCACGGATAGCATTCACAATTTTTATTGCAATGCCCATAGAACTTTTGAACACAAAACTTGTTGATGTATAATGCAATGGAAGGAGAAAAATGAAGGGAAATCATCATTAGCTCGACACAATGCCACAAAACCGTTTTTGTTTCCAGTCATTGCTGGTGCTCCATCGGTTGTAATGCACACTAGTTTATATATTGATAGCTTGTAGTTTGTTACAAAATTGAAGAAAACGTCATATATATCTTCGTCATGGGTCTTTCCTTTCAGAGGAATCATTGTCAAAAACTTTTCCTTAGCCGACATGTCATTGAATACCACTCGAATAAAAATACACAGCTGGGCAGTGTCTGTCATATCGGTGGATTCGTCGAACTGTAAAGAAAAGTATGTACATTCCATGATATCATGTTTTAGTTTATCTGCCATGTCCTGACTCATGACTTCAACACGCCTTTTGACAGTCGGACAAGATAACTGAAGTTCTCTAATAGCAGGCATAATCTCTGTTTTATGTTTAAATCTCCAAATAAAGTCTCACCCGCTTCAATAAATGCTTCCTTCACAACCAATCCATCATCAAATGGTTTCTTGTGTTTCGCCAATATATGAGATATTTTAAATGATGCGATCGTTGCAGCTTTTGATTGTTTGGCTGGTCTTGTGAACATGGTTTGTTCTTTTTTCAAACAAGTAATCAAATCACATACTTTTCGTTTTCTTAATTCACTCTATGACGGAAAATCATTTTCATAGTTTTTATGAACCGTTTTATGATGCCTCTCAGTTCCCACGCTTAGGTATTGCAACTGACGCACGGCAAATGAGACAAATGCACTTATCCTTTACCACACAAAAGAAAAATTCTTCCTCCCAATCGTTATTAAAATGATAAGTTTTACTTTTCTTCGCCGCACTCATTTTGGACTATTTATTAATAAACTTTGTATCGATGTGCCTTCAAGTTACAACTCAGACTGACTCCTATTCCTGCAGGCGCAACATTTATATCGGGGCGAACGAAGTCTCGAATGTTCCTGTCAAACACGCCGCCCGAAGTTTCTAGAAAAATCGACGGGAATCAAAAACGTGGCTTTTCTTTGACAAGTACCGCGCGTTCCTTTGATAAAGTCGCCTTTTGCCGCTAGCAGGGAGTTATTACGATAAAAGAAAGTGATGAGGGGGTTATTCTGGCCTAATTGTGGATCGAATAAATTTTAGTAGTTTATTCAATACATTTTGTTTTAGTTACCTAAAACAAAATCTGTGAATAGTTCTATATCGGAATTTTTTTCTCGAGATCGACTCAAAAAGTACTCGCGATCGACTTGTCGATCGCGATCGGCCGTTTGAGCACCCCTGTCCTATATAAATTGTAAAACATGCATATTTTTACTCCAAATACACAATGTTTATGGGGGTACATCTTTAAATCATCAAAATCTATGATGGTTCGTAGAGAGGACATCCTTCCTTACCATCTCCACCCACGCCCACTTCCCTTACGGGTGGGGGAGTTTTTTAAGCATTAGCGTAAGGGTAATTTTTACCCAAAATACACAGCGTTTATGTGTGACCACCGCAAAATTTTTGGTGGGTCGTAGAGGGGACAACCTTCCCTACTACCTTCACCCACCTCCCAACCGCTCCCATATATCGAATCGATAAACTTTACCAACTCCCAGTGTACAGACTCGTTGCAAATTTAATTCCGTACGTCTGCTGGGTCTAATTTACACGTGCGTGAAAAAAATGACCTTTGAATTAATATTTATTATATAAACCGACCATCCCTTTTTTATTGCACGATAATTTTTCAGTGTTTACCTCTTGTTTTAATTAATTTTATTAGATAATTATCGCGGTCAGTGGGAAAGCAAGTTTATTTGCGATAAAGATAAAATATTAATAGCTTTAATAGGGAAGTTTAACCAAAAACTGTGTGGTGGAAAAACGATGAAAATGCTAAATTATAGTTCGTTACTTATAGGATAAAAGTTCCGACTTTGTGTGAGTGCCCAAAAGCTAAAGAATTATAAACTCAATGTGAAATTTTTGTCCCTTACTGCCTACTATTATTCTTTCCATGATGTAAGGGATAGTCCGGTAGTATCTTATACTGCCTGGCTTACATCTAGCTGATGAGGTCTATTTCAGATTTCTCGGCTTTACGAAATTTAAAATGAACTTATAACACTGTATACGACGGTCGCCTTTTAAGTTTTTACCAACGACCACTAGACGGCGCTATTCAGATGTGACATTATTATTGTTGTAAAATTTGACATTTATTATTATTAAAACAGTGGCAGCTGAGAAACTGGCCGAGTAGTTTGTTTACAGTGAACGTTAAAAAAAAACAGTTGTATGAACAAACCGAAATTTCACGTCAGTGTTTTCGTTGAATGATTTTTTTACGATTTCAGTAGAGGAGTAACTCAACAACAATGCCTCGAATCGCTTCGCTCAACTTTAGGTAATGAATCACCATCAGAAGGGACTGTTTACAATTGGTTTGCAGAATTTCGTCACGGTCGTGCTTCCGTCAGCGATGAATTTCGTGAAGATCGACCAAAATCGATTGTTGTTCCAAAAAACATCGATGCTGTGCGCAACATGATTGAAGAGGACGGGCATGTAACTTACCGTGGGATCGAGGCATCCTTAGGCATTTTGAAGGCTGCATTGCATTCGATTTTGCGTGAATATTTAGCTGTGATAAAGATCTGTTCCCGATAGATTCCGCATAATTTGACCGGGAGTCAAAAACTTGCTCGTGTCAGTTGGTGTAAGGAAATGCTCAAAAAATTCTACCGAGGGCATGCAATCCGTAGGCAACATCGTAACAGGAGGCAAAACTTGGATATATTCGTACGAGCCGGAAACTAAGCAACAGTCAACTATTTGGGTGTTCCAAGATGAACCAAATCCAACAAAAGTGGTTTATTCACGAAGCGCTTCCAAAAAAATGATCGCCTGTTTCTTTTTTTTTATGGGTCTAGCACACGTGCTACAGGGAAGTCCCTAAAGAGCTACAGGAGCGAAATGTGTGCGGAGAAAGCGATTCACGTTGTTCTTGAATCGCTGTAAGTTGTACTCGGTGGGAAACACAGTCCTGGGCAAAGTATTCCAAAGGGATGATGTTCTCCATATAAATGACTGCTTGAAAAACGTACGAGGAGTAACAAGCTGAACCTCATACGGATGTGAAGTATTAGCGTGACGTGTACTTCTAACATGCACCGCTCTGGGAGGAATTAAGCGGGCCACATCCTTCGAACACTTTCCATGAAAATACTTGTAGAATAGGCTTAAGTCGCCAACCGTTCTTCGATATTCCAGCGAATCAAGGTCACCTGTCAGTTCCGGGTCTCCAATCAGACGAGCAGCTCTTCTCTGAATAGAATCCAACAAATGCAGTGTACGTTTGGGAGCAGAGCCCCAAACATGCGAGCAGTATTCCATAGTTGGTCGAATTTGAGCTTTGTAAAGAATTAACAGTTGTTGTGAAGTGTAAAGCTTTCTGGTTCGAAATAATATTCCCAGCTTCTTAGAAGCTCTCCTGGTTATGCCTGCAACATGCTCATGCCAGGACATATTTGCTCCCAAATTAATGCCCAACAAATTGAGTGACGATGTTAGAGGAATGGAGTGCCCTGACATAACTATGTCGGGTTCAGCAACGTTAACTTTTTTAGAAAAAAAACTGTCGCCTGGGTTTTTGTAGCGTTAAATTCCATTTGGTTACTGTCACCCCAAGATAGAATTTCTTCCAGGTCTTTGTTAAGTTGAATGACTTCCTGCTGTCTGCGGATATTCGTCTGAGTAGCGGATGTCCGAGCGTTCAAAGTGAATGAAGAGATAAGTGTACTGTCATCTGCGAAGCTGTAGATTGGATTCTCGGTCTTTTCCAGCAGATCGTTAATATAAATGAGAAAGAGAGTAGGAGACAGTATGGAGCCTTGGAGTACACCGGCGTTGATAGTGAAGGTGTTAGAAAGAAATCCGTCGACTGCCACTCGCACGGAACGCTCTCTGAGGAAACATGAGAGCCACAAACAGAACTTTTCAGACATACCATAAGAACGTAGCTTAGCCAACAGCCCATCGTGCCAAACACGGTCGAATGCCTTGGATATGTCAAGAGCAACCGCTCGAGATTCTCCAAAGTGTTCAATTGCATTGTTCCAAACATGTGTTACATAAGTCAGGAGATCTCCTGTTGATCTATTTTTACGAAAGCCATATTAGTGATCGCTAATAATGTTGAATCCTTCAAGATATTTTAGAAAATGCTGATTGATAGCCTTTTCCATGACTTTCGATATTATTGAAAGCAGTGCGATTGGTCGGTAGTTATTTGGCAAGGTCTTCTTGCCTTTTTTAGATATTGGCTGAACTGTGGCACATTTCCAGCAGGAAGGAAATATTCCCTTTCTGTAAGATAGGTTGAAAAGTCTACAGAAAACTGGTGTTAGTTCCCTCGCACAGTTTTTGAGAACTATGGCAGGTATTCCGTCAGCGCAAGAAACCTTATCGGGCATCCTTGACTGCACTATAGGAATATTAGGTGGTGTTTTTTCCTTGGAAATCGACAGTAGAATGTGAAGCAAAGAGTTCAGCCAACAAGTTCGCTTTCTCAACAGGTGTCGTTGCAATAGAATTATCTGGCCGTGTGAGTGGTGGTATGGTGGATTTGGTGAAATTTTGACTGACTGCCTTAGCGACTGACCAAAAGGACCTGGAATTGTTGGGACAAGCGAGAAGTTTGTTTCTAATCCGTTGATTGTGTGCCTCCTTGGTTTCGTCGATAATTTTTTTGCATCTGTTCCTGGCACGAACAAAGGTGTTACGATTTATGGTGTTAGGATTTTCACGCCAATGTCGGTATGCAAGATGTTTAGAAGCAACAGCTTCTTTGCATTTTCGGTCAAACCAAGGCTTGCCGTTGGAAGGGCATTTCTTCGAAAAAGGGATGTAAGCCTCCATAACAATAACATATAACAATAACATCGGAAACCTTCTTGGCGCAGTCAGATGGGTCGTCTGATCGAAAACAAACGTCTAACCATGGAAAAATATTCCATGAGATCTTCCCATTTAGCAGATTTGTAGTGCTAAATCTTGCGCGGTTTAGGCGTCTCTCTGTTACTGATTGGTAGGATACTCGGATGTCGATGATAGTTTATGGTCGGAAGAACCTAATGGCGGATTTACGCTGACCGTGTAAATCTCCGGATTGGTGGTTAAAAACAGATCAAGAAGACCGGCGAACTCCCCGTCTCGATCAGGGATCCGTGTTGGTTCGTCAATAAGCTGAGTTAAGCCACAACTGATTGAAAATGATTCGGCTTCACGACCTTGTTCATCGGTTATTTGGTTATACTGGACTTGTTGCAACCATTGCTTTAGAGGATCGAAGAACAGTTAATGTTGAATGGTATACAACAATTTGTTTATCAGAAGTTATCGATGAAACAAAACTGAAAACTTCGCATCTTTTTTCATCAGGGCAACGCACGACTCTCACACAGCAAGTCTAACAATTGATTCCCTCAGGAAACTGTTAAATCTTTCCAAACCAACTTCAGAGTGAAGAAAATATTTCGAGCATTGGTTCGAACGTACGCAAAAGTGCATCTTAAAGGCGACTATTTTGAGAAACAATCTAACGATTTGTACCAATTTTTTTTTTCATCGTTTTTGTAAAAACTTAACAGGTAGCCCTCGTATGCGAAGCATAATATATGAAACTGGGTATTTGGTTTCCACTAGTGCCATAACCCCTCTCCCCCTTCCACATACACACACATACGATACGCAAAAAAGAGAAGCTGTTTGAATCCAAACATTCATCAGAGAAAATTTCCCAATGGTATCAACAAGTTAGAGCGAAGGAAAGTATATAACTATAAATCATTTTTTTAAAACTGAGTTCACTTTAGGAAGTTGCTGAATCTAATATAACTTTCTAACTTTTCGTTCTTAACACATACTATCTTCGACAAACTTTTATTCCGTGACCTTGCTGGTAGACTATCGGAAGTTAGGGGTTCAACAAGTGACCTAGATACGGGTGTTACAGTGATTTTGAATTTTTACTTTTTTAAGTATTATCGGGTTCACTGGCAGACAGGGGAGAGTAGATAATTTAGCAGGTATTAGGCGGAGCAAGAGCTAGGAAATCTAATTAACAAAAATTTTATCAAAAATATTTTGAGCTAACTCGACATTTTTTTTTTATTTCAGGTCATGTAGATAACGAGTCATGTCTAGTCAAAGCTCTAGAAAAAATAGGTCAAAACGCGATCACGAAAGAACACGAGGAAACAATAGGAAACGCATTTATGAAATTTGCCGTCGTAACGCAAGAGTTGTCGGCACTTATGAAAACCCTCATGCAGAATCTTAACAATATAGTCATGTTTCCTCTGGATAGTTTGTTAAAAGGAGACTTGAGAGGGGTCAAGGGGGACCTCAAGAGGCCCTTTGATAAAGCCTGGAAGGATTATGAGAGCAAGTACGCTAAAATAGAAAAAGAAAAGAAACAACAGGCGAAGGATGCTGGACTGATTCGATCGGAAATCACTGCAGCTGAAATTGCCGATGAGATGGAGAAGGAAAGACGGCTTTTTCAGCTGCAGATGTGTGAGGTACGTATACAGGGTCGTCGTTATCATGCGTGCGAAGTATGTTTTGCACATAGGGGTATTTCAGCGTTTTAGGCAGCCATAAATCGATTTCCTAAACTTGACTTAGGTAGAAAAAATTTGCTACCTAACAATGTTGAATAGGCATAGAACAATACGCGGCCCCTCCCGTTACCCATTTAACAACTCGCACGCCGGAGCCTCAGTCGGAATTTGATCATCGCTCTGAGTGTTCTTTTCTCCTCTCTGCATTCGTTATAAAACAGTTATTTAAAAAAGTGATTTTTCTTCTTTGGAGTTGTGATGGATTTGAATATTAAAGGTACCATAAGAGCACATACATATTGATCATTGTTATGTATTTTTTTTTTAATAATTAGTAATATTTTGAAGGTAGAATATGTTACCCGTGTACATATACAGTATGTCTTAAAGTAAACAAGACTTTTTCAAAATAACCCATATTAGTGGCGTCGCCTATTCGATATAATATGCGTTGGAAAGGTATATCTTCGACTGATATTATATCTAATTTTCATGACAGTCGGATGGATAGAAGCTGAGAAAAACGATCGAACAAAGAGCGAATATTAAGTTTTATTTAAAATATATCATCAATTTTTGATATACACTGTATATATATATATATATATATATATATATATATATATATATATATATATATATATATATATATATATGTATGTATATATGTATATATGTATATATGTATATATGTATATATGTATATATGTATATATGTATATATGTATATATGTATATATGTATATATGTATATATGTATATATGTATATATGTATATATGTATATATGTATATATGTATATATATATATATATATATATATATATATATATATATATATATATATATATGTATATATGTATATATGTATATATGTATATATGTATATATGTATATATGTATATATGTATATATGTATATATGTATATATGTATATATGTATATATGTATATATGTATATGTATATATATATATATATATATATATATATATATATATATATATATATATATATATATATATATGTATATGTATATGTATATATATATATATATATATATATATATATATATATATATATATATATATATATATATATATATATATATATATATGTATATGTATATGTATATATATATATATATATATATATATATATATATATATATATATATATATATATATATATATTATATATTGTAAGGTGTGAACTTGCCCGCTTTTTGAGGCGTTATTTTGTACCGTTTGAAAAAATGTTGCCCCAAGCTTGGGCGTAATTTTGTACCCTATGAAAAAGTGTTTAATTGCGCCCCACGTAGGCTGCGTCATTTTGTAACCTGTTAAATTGTCCTCAGTTTGAGGCATCTTTTTTTGTACCCTGTGAGAAGTTGTTTGTCCCACACTTGAGCGCAATTTTGTAACATTGGAACTTACCCGCTTTAATTTCTGATACTAAATTGAGTGAACCCTGATTTTAAAAGAACTAAAGAAATTAAACACACACTAGCTCAGTTTTCCTTGGTAGAGAGATATGGGTAAGAGATAATTTTCTTACGTCTTTTTGGAATTAATTTCTGTTTTTTAAAAAGCTTTAGCTGTACAAATTTTGGGCACCATCCATTTTAAAATAGAAAGGATCTAACTTCAGCTAAAAAAATGGAAAAATACTGAAAGAATGTATTGTTGGAAAATAAAAAAATCAGTTTGGTACAGCCATTCTTGTCCTGAAAAGTAGGATAGGTATTCAGTGAGACACTAGCTTTAATCAACAAAAAAAGAGAATTTATTCATGTTTTTTAAAATAAAAAGTTCCAACCTTTGCAGTTCTACAAAAAAAATTCTAGCCTAACTAGTGGTTATTACATTTAAATCCTGGCTATGATAACCCCCAAAGACGAAAAATAGTGCTTTACACTTCACTTTTAGTCTGTTTTAAATTGTTGTTAAGGCACTGCTCTGGAATAAGTCTATTGAAGGAAGTTTGGGTAACTTACTGTTCTTATTCCTGCGTTGATGGCATTCGACCGATTGCACACTTTTTCTAGCTAACACTTTGAAAGCCCACTATGGCTTTTAGTTACGACACTGGTACTTTTACTTAGCCCGCATGATGGTTGTTCTGAGCTTTTTTTTTGTAGCTCAGTCGAAGGAAGCCTACTTGGCGACTCTCATGAAAATTAGCCTGTCGGCTAGATGGTACGAAGCCTACTCGGCGACTAGATGGAAAATAGCCCGGCTGCGGCTCGATGGAAAACAGCCTGGCTGCGGCTCGATGGAAAACAGCCTATATTCGAGCTCTGCGGAGCCTTAAATAATCGTGCGACTTTTGCCTGTAATATCGCGACGCCGGAACCAAAACCGGCGGATACAAATTTTTCACCAATCCCGGCGCACTATGAATTCGATAGATTCGGTCGGCAACCCGCACAACACAGTATATACCGAACGTCTTGGAATCTCTTATTAATATACCGTTCGATACAAAAATGAAAATAAGTACAATTTGAAGTGAAAAATCAGTAACATTACATGGTCTTAAAATCTAGGAAAAAATGAATGTTACAATATATTATATATATATATATATATATATATATATATATATATATATATATATATATATATATATATATATATATATATATATATATATATATATATATAACTTAACTATAACACTGGGATTGCTCTTATTTAGGTTGAGAGTGCACATAAAAGTTGGTGTTGCATTATTTCATGGACTTAATTTTATTTTAAATTCTCAAGCTTTCGTCTGTGTTTACAAACTTCTTCAGGAGATCTGTAAGAGAGAAATTACCGATCGTGAGAATTAAATTATCTAGATTCTATCAGTTTTGAACTTCGTTACTGTTATAAAAGTCTTTTTATACTTACAACACTACACTCTCCAAGAACATCGGTAAAAACATGAAGCTCCAACATGGTAGTACATTAAGACAATGAAAGGGCACTATTTTACTTATTAAAATTTTTTAAAATTAGCAAGATGATCCAAGATTTAATTTTTATAAAGACAAATTTTTAAGCGTGCCATCATAGATATCTAATTTGACAGAAGTCGTTTTTTTTTTTAATTTGAAATTTTTTAAGGTTATCGACAGTTCACAACGTATCAGAATTGTACAAATCAATCTTACTAAATGACAGATAGAAGTACTAAAACGGTGGACAATTGGTACCATACCTACATCAGTCTACCCAAATTTCATCTTTTTTTTTATTTTTTAAAAATTATCCTTACATCATTTAATGAATACATTAGATTTAAATACTAAATAAGACACAGAACACAAAAATTAAAATTACAAGGGAAAAGTTACATATGGATTAAATAACATCAGGTTTATAGACTCAACTATTATAGTCAAAACATTAAATTTGTTAGAGAGAAATTTTTAATTGCGTTTTTTGAAGGCCTCATTGACTTTAATATCTTTTGTTAAATTCTGTGTAAATAGATATGTATATATAGAACTTAAACCCTGAATATCCTTTTTGTGGTTCAGACTGTTATCACAGCAATGTATGTAACACATTTCTAAAGAGCTGCGTTTGAATAGGTTATTCTCAGTAGCTAAGGTAAAACTCTTCGTTGTAGTTCACCTTGTGAACGAGATTGTTGACATGCTTACTGAGGCTTGTAGCATTTGGTTTTTTTTGCACAGTCACTTTTATGTAATGCTACTCTTTTTGAGAGTTTTTGTGAGGTCTGTCCCACATACACAGATCCACAAGTACACTTGATGCCATATACTATATTAGACATTTGTCTAATATAGTATATGTTATACTATATTAGACTACTGTAGACGTTATATTCCTGTTCACAAACATTACTCTCGACCTCATTCTATCTATTTTGGATGAACATTTTTCAATGATTGAAGAGAGTTGCATTTTAACCAAAGAAAAATTTCTAGAAATAATTAAATATCTTTATAATAACACTTATTTCTCTTTTAATGGTGAATTCTATAAACAAATAAAAACCGGTCAAGTGCAAGTTGAACTTGCACAATTAGTGTTCCGTACGTTGATTGTTTTTAAAATAAAAATTTTTGTTAGGGTGGTATAAAGTGATCAGTGACTTCACAAAACACACCCCAAATGAATTTTCAACAAAGTTTGTTTCCAATCTTTACTGAAAACTGGTGACCTTGAAATTTTGTTTTTTTTTATACACCAAATAAATTATTAAAGGTAATGCACTCGTGATAATTTTCGTTCAATCTATACCCCGTGGAGAATATTCCAGAATTTTTTCAAAATTTTTTGATCAGTATTTTTCGAGATAAGGTAGGGAACAGCGATTTTTTAAAAGTAATACGAAGAAAAGTGTGCGCAAGTATTACATTATATATATATATATATATATATATATATATATATATATATATATATATATATATATATATATATATATATATATATATATATTTTACTCGTGTTTTCACAAGCTTTCATTTGACACCACACTCGATGACCTAGTAAAAAAAATTTTTTTTCACTTCCGATTTCACCCCTCAAAACGAACCTCTTAAGTCAAAATTTATGTTACGGTGGTATAAAATGATCAGTGACTTCACAAAACACACCCCAAATGAGTTTTCAACAAAGTTTGTGTCCAATCTTTACTGAAATCTGATGACCTTGAAATTTTTGTTTTTTTTATATACCATATAAATTATTAAAGGTAATGCGCTCGTGATAATTTTCGTTCAATCTACACCCCGTGGAGAATATTCCAGAATTTTTTCGAAATTTTTTGATAAGTACTTTTCGAGATAAGGCCCGGGACAGCGATTTTTCGCGAATTTTTAAAAATAATACAAAGAAAAGTGCGCGCAAGTATAATATTATATATATATTTTTTGCTCGTGTTTTCACAAGCTTTCATTTGACACCACACTCGATGACCTAGTAAAAAAATTTTTTTTTTCACTTCCGACTTCACCCCCCCCAAAACTAACCCCTTAAGTCAAAATTTAATTCTCAAAACTACATGGCTCTGATGAGGCCATCAATTCCTATATTATTACCAAATTTCACCTTTCTATGTCAAACAGTTTCCGAGAAAATCGGGTGTGACAGACAGACAGACAGACACCGAAGTGATCTTATAAGTGTTCCGTACGGAACACTAAAAATGGATGTCTCAATGGGAGGTTCTTGCTCCCTATAATCGCAAATATTATGATGAATAAGTTACTTTACTATGTCATTGAAAAGTTTGATTTCCAATTCCCTACCACAAGATAGGGCAGAGTACACATTGAGCGATTTCAATAGTTTTAGGGGGGAATTACAGTTCACTATAGAAGAGGAGGCTGATCGGTTCCTTTTCTGGATATCAGAGTGGTTAGGGCTGATAATAATGAGATACAATTAGATTGGTATAGGAAAAAATCTGCCTCAGGTAGATACATACCATTTCATTCGTATCACCCTGCTAAACAGAAGATAAACACTGTTACGGCTTTACTTAATAGAATGGAAAAAATCTGTCATCCAAATTCAAGAAAAAAGTAAAAAACACTTGAAACTTCACTGCTGAATAATGGCTATCTAATTTCTCTTCTAAGAAAGATCTTTCAAAGTGGGACACAGGTCAGAACTATCACAAATGTTGACTTGAACCACAATAATGAAATAAAATTTGCTAAGCTACAATATATTCATGGCATATCACAGTCAATCACTTCTCTTTTCAAAGGCACAAATATTAAGATTGCGAATTATAATGTCAAAAAAATGAACGTTTTCTACTCCACTAAAAAAGATAAAACTGATAATTTTCAAATGTCTAATATAGTATATGGCATCAAGTGTACTTGTGGATCTGTGTATGTGGGACAGACCTCACAAAAACTCTCAAAAAAAGTAGCACTACATAAAAGTTTAAGTAAAAAAACCAAATGCTACAAGCCTCAGTATGCATGTCAACAACCTCGATCACAAGGTGAACTACAAACGAGAGTTTTATCCTAGCTACTGAGAATAACCTATTCAAACGCAGCTTTCTAGAAATGTATTACATACATTGCTGTGATAACAGTCTGAACCACAAAAAGGATATTCAGGGTTTAAGTTCTATGTTATATATACATATCTACTTACACAGAATTTAACAAAAGATATTAAAGACAATGAGGCCTTCAAGAAACGTAATTAAAAATTTCTCTCTAACAAATTTAATATTTTGACTATAATAGTTGAGTCTGTAAACCTGATGTTATTTAATCCATATGTAACTTTTCCCTTGTAATTTTGATTTTTGTGTTCTGTGTCTTATTTAGTATTTAAATCTAATGTATTCATTAAATGATGTAAGGATAATTTTTAAAAAATAAAAAAAAAGATGAAATTTGGGTAGACTGATGTAGGTATGGTACCAATTGTCCACAGTTTTAGTACTTCTATCTGTCATTTAGTGAGATTGGTTTGTACAATTCTGATACGTTGTTAACTGTCCATAACTTTAAAAAATTTCAAATTTAGAAAACGACTTCTGTCAAATTAGATATCTATGATGGAACGCTTAAAAATTTGTCTTTATAAAAATTAAATCTTGAATCATCTTGCTAATTTTAAAAAATTTTAATATGTAAAATAATGCCCTTTCATTGTCTTAATGTACTACCATGTTGGAGCTTTATGTTTTTACCGATGTTCTTGGAGAGCAATCACTGATACATTTTGTAAGTAAAAAAAGACTTTTATAACAGTAACGAAGTTCAAGACTGATAGAATCTAGATAATTTAATTCTCACGATCGGTGATTTCTTTCTTACAGATCTCCTGAAGAGGTTTGTAAACACAGACGAAAGCTTGAGAATTTAAAATAAAATTCAGCTGATGAAATAATGCAACACCAACTTTTATGTGCACTCTCAACCTAAATAAAAGCAATCCCAGTTAAGTTTGTTTGTTACCAGTAGCTCTTTTACTGTCCTTCAGTATATATATATATACACACATACATACGAATCGTGTCTTCGTTTTCACGGGACCTGAAATTGACGCTGCATCAAAGAGCGCAAAATTAAGAAAATCAGGTTTGAATATGTCCCATTCGACATCTTCGAGCTCATGATGTCAAATTCCGAAGCACGTTGAAGAAACTTTTAATGGGCGTGGCCCTCAAAATCGCCGGACGCCAACTCTATTGAAAACTTTTGGTCCCTTATAAAGAGAGTAAAGACTCTGAGGACTTTGACTCAGTTGTCTCACTAGATTCGAAAAATTTAAAGATCACTACACACTACAACTTACAGCGATTCAAGATCAACGTGAATAGCTTTTTTCGCACACGCGTCGCTCCTGTAGCGTTTTAGGGATTGGTGGTACACCATAACAAGGATTATTTTATAAAATTTTGTTCAATTTACTTTTGCATTTGTCGTTGGCACGTATAAGATAAAAAAAACTCTGAAGCGCATAAATTATTTGAAAATTTTCATTTTTCAGTACCTTATTAAATATAATGACATTAAAACCAAGAAGAGAACAGACCTATTGCAGAGTTTAGTGGAAGCAAGTCCCTAAAAGGGTTAGAAAGCGTGTGTGACTTGTACGAGCAGGCATTCCACGCCCATATATCGCAGCTCTTATTATCACACGGAATTTCATTCATGAATTTTTGGCATAAAAGTATTCCCGTTGTTCTTTATAAATTTAAAATAAAAAAACATAATAGTCGCCTCTCTCGGGAAGGCAAGGGCCACCCACCCATAGTAGCATGCCTAGTAAAGCCTTCTGATTTTGGCAGTTCGAAACCGGCCTTCAACTATACGGCCCCTTTCTCTGTGGCAGACTTAGAAGAACCCCAACCACAGGCAAAGACGAGAGAGTCGCCTACGTCCGTATCGGATATAGCACTTCACTCACTTGCACAGCACTTGTTCTCTAGCCATTCGCCAAATCTGAGTCTTTGTGCTTTATTTTTATTCCCACTTGTAAGAGCGCCATTTTGGTATTTTGGAATAATATTCAGAAAGAAGTAACCAACAAGCTGACATCTAGTACTGCTAGTAACAATAACAACACGCCTTCAGTACTGTGTAGGTGCCAATGGATGGATTGTCTCATTTCTTTTTGTCAAGTTTTTCTGAATTTAACTGTATTCAATACTATCTTCAGTAAAACGTATTTTAATGAAACTAGACACCAAGAAATTTTCTGGCGCTGATGAAATACCTGCCATAGTACTCAAAAAATGCGTGAACGAACAGTATCATTTAATTAGCTCATACATTGATTTGAAAATTTTCTTGTTTCAGTACCTTATTAAATACAATGAAATTAAAACCAAGAAGGGAATAGACCTACTGCAGAGTTTAGTGGAATATTATCATGCTCAAACAAAGTAAGTAAGAAATTTGGTATTTATTTTATAGAGTATCAACGAGAGGGATGAGTGATAGAGACACAAAACATTTTCTGAGGGCATTTAAAAAGAACGCTTTGTCGGAATTATGGATGGTAATTTTTTTTCAATATATCGATTCGTTTCTCAACTATTGCCAGGTGAATGAATGATAAGTTATTCCAGTAATCAAGGGACTTTTTTACTCGAATAAATCCAACATTAACTTTTATGATCTTATGGAACCTATAAAATAAAGCTTTTCAAAATATGTTCCATTCAATTTATAAAGGGTGATTCATTTAGAGGTACTTTTTGTGATGGGGATTTAATTGCAGATTGCGCATGCGTCGTGTCAACTGAAGTGGCATTCCTGTTCAGTAGTGTTTGACAATTCATAATGGAAATACTTAGCCCGGCACAGCGTCTACAAATTGTTCAACTTTATTACGAAAATGGGCGTTCTACGAGGAATGTGTATCGGGCGCTTAGAGCAACTTATGGTCCACATAATCGGCCTACCGAACGCACAATTCGCTCTACCATCAATAAGTTTGAGACCCAATTTTCATTATTGGATAATGCTCGACCGAATAGACTACATCCAGCACGTAGTGAAGAAAATATAGGAGCGGTAGCGGAGAGTGTACGCGAAGACCGTGAAGTGTCGATTCGTCGCCGTTCTCAACAGCTTGGCCTGTCATATTCAACAACTTGGCGTATTTTACGTAAGGATCTTTCTTTAAAAGCATACAAAATTCAACTAGTGCAACAACTGAAGCCGACCGACCTTCCTAATCGTTTCTGTTTTAGTCATTGGGCTCTTGACAAACTTGCAGAAGATCTACTGTTTTCGAGAAAAATTTTGTTCACCGATGAGGCCCATTTTTGGCTTAATGGGTTCGTGAATAAACAAAATGCCCGTATTTGGGGTGATGAACAACCTGAAGAGGTTCAAGAGCTGCCATTAAATCCAGAAAAAACAACTGTTTGGTGTGGTTTATGGGCCGGTGGAATAATCGGTCCATATTTCTTCAAAACAGAGGCCGGCCGGAATGTTACTGTGAATGGTAACCGTTATCGCGCCATGATAACAGACTATTTGATGCCAGAAATTGAAGCCCGTGGTCTCGACGAAATTTGGTTCCAACAAGATGGCGCCACTTGCCATACAGCCCGTGAAACCATGGCTTTACTGCGAGAGCAATTCGGCGAACAGATCATTTCACGCTTTGGACCAGTGAATTGGCCGGCTAGATCATGTGACATCACACCTCTTGACTTTTTCCTTTGGGGCTATGTAAAGTCCAAAGTCTACATGGATAAGCCAGCTACAATTGAGGCATTGGAGGCCAATATTACTCGAGTCATTGGCCAAATACCACTCGAAATACTCACACGTGTCATTGAAAATTGGAACTTCAGACGTTGTTAACCGTAGTCGCGGACAACATTTGAAAGAAATTATCTTTAAGAAATAATTGTAAAGAATGGTTCTTTTATATGATAATAAAGATTATAAAATAAAATTGTTTTTATTCATTTTTTTTTATTTTAAAAAAGTACCTCTAAATGAATCACCCTTTACTTAAGATCCGCATTGACTGTTGGTAAATATTTATAGTCACTATTACGAGAGCTACCTCTTAAGTTTTTACAAAAACAATAAAAGAAAAAAAATTGTTGGTACAAATCGTTTTATTGTTCGTCAAAATATTCGCCTTTAAGATTTATACACTTTTGTATGTGTGCGAACCAATTTTTGAAACATTTTCTCCACTCTGAAGTTGGTACCTCAAAAATATGGTTTTGGAAGGATTCAACAGCAACAAAAAGAAGTCGTTAAGCAATAAATCAGGTGAATACGGGCAATGAGCCATTAATTCTATGTTTTTTCCGTCAAATAATCAATTTTTTGACGTGCTGTATGAGAGCTGGCGTTGTCATGATGAAGAATAGTGTGACGTTTTCGGTTGTTTTTCCTGATTTCATCAACGACTTCTGGCAAACAAATTGTTGTCTACCATTCAGCATTAACTATTCTTCGATCCTCTAAAGCAGTGGTTGCAGCATATCCAGTATAACCAAACAAACGATCATTTTCTTGGAAGTGCTTCGCGAACTTTTGTTAGTTCATCTTGGAACACCCAAACAGTTGATCATTGTTTAGTTTCCGGCTTGTACGAATATATTTAAGTTTCGTCTCTTGTTATGATGATTTTGCATATCCTCGGTCGAATTTCTTGAGGATTTCCTTACACCAATTAACACGAGCCTGTTTTTGAGTTTCGGTCAAATTATGCGGAATCCATCGGGAACAGATCTTTTTCACAGCTAAATGTTCATGCAAAATCAAATGCAATGCAGCCTTCAATATGCCTAAGGATGCCTCGATCTCACGGTAGGTTACATGCCCATCCTCTTTGGTCGACCTTCACGAAATTCATCGCTGACGGAAGCACGACCGTGACGAAATTCTGCAAACCATTTGTAAACAGTCTTTCCTGATGGTGATTCATTACCAAAAGTTAAACGAAACGATTCGAGGCATTGTTGTTGAGTTACTCCTTTACTAAAATCGTAAAAATCATCCAACGAAAATCTTCCCGTGAAATTTCCCTTTACTTACAAAACTGTTTTTTTTTTAAATGCTCACTGTAAATAAACTAGTCGGCTCACTTCTGAACTGTCACTGTTTTAACAATTACAAATGTTAAATTTTACAACAATGGTGATCTTACATCTCAATAGCGCCATCTAGTGGTCGTTTATAAATAATTAAAAGACGGCCCTCGTATAGTATAAAATCACCGTTTGTTATTTTTCCAATATTTTCGGTGTTATCGAACTAATTCTAATAAACTATTTTGGAAAACTTATTATGTTATTATTTTTAGTCTTTATGTATTTTTAGTTACTTTCAAGATGGACTTAAGACAATAGAACATTTTGGAAACTATGTAGCGGACCTTAGTATAAAATTACAAAAAATTAGACAGGCTCAAGATGAAGAAAAACGAAAGCTCACGGACTTGAGGAATCTTATTAAGTCGACGCCTAGTCTTGAAAAAGATGTAAGTTATGTTAGGAATTGTACAAGGTGGTACAGACTCGAAGCTCAGTATTGGAATCTGGGAAAGTGAGACAATTCGGCGTGCCACCGACGAATTTTAAAAGAGACATTCAGGAACAACTTCATTCAAAATTAATACACGCGTGTATAACGATCATCTCTAAAAATATAAAAAAATTTAAATATCTTTGTTAGAGTGGTTCTAACCTATCGTGCCTGTGATTCCAGCACTAAGCATTGAATTTATAACACGCGGTATATTAATTCGCCATAGTTACATTTTGCTATTCAGGAATTGTGTTCAATTTAAAAATACAACTATTAAAATTGAACAAAATTCATATTTTGGCAGTTATTTACTGTTCTCGCATCTGTCAATTCAAGCTGGCATGCGTTTTATCATATTACGACTCATCAGCTGGGATCGACAGAGAAGAAAACAAAACTGTTTTGTTCTCTGTCCCCGCTGGAAGCCTATTTTTGAAGGCCACAGGACGATAGAGGAATTGTTTAACAAGTTGCGAACAATTACCGCCAGGCAGCACGCTAGTTAGAGTTTTACTTTTGCTCTATTAGCTCTGTAAAATATCAACTGTTTAAATTACTCCACTAATGAGTTAATAAAATGTTTTGAACATAACGATATTTATTCTCTTTTAACAGTATTTACCTTTTCTTACGTACTGCATTTATTTTATTGCTGTAGGCATTTTGTCTTTAAATGAACTATATTTTTTAAAGACGAGTTCCCAAATAGACAAAGGAGCAGCGGGCTATTCCTTACATCAGCTACAAGGAGATAAACACCATGGAGTAACGAGGACAGGCCATTTGTTAAAAAAATCCGAGGGAAAAAAATGAGGAGAGTGTGGCAAAAGCGGAAGTGCAGAGTACAAGCGGAGGGTTATCTGGATATCTGCCACGCGGACGAGACTAAAACTCCAACCAGGGTGAATTTGCTCACATGTCAAATTAAAATGGTTCCTGATGACAAGAGAGGGTTTGATTTAATATCGTGTAAGTAACAGAGTTTTAGCTACCTATGCGTCTAAAAGTTTGAAAGCGCTGAGGAACTTTTAATTAAAATGAAATAACCGCACTTTGGAGCACAATAAATTCAGAAATCATAACTTTCTCATCATCATCATTAGCTTATTTCATTCATAGTCGGATGTAAGCCTCCCCAAGTTGTCTCCACTGAGCCTTGTTGTTTGCTTTTTATACCCAATCGTATCCCGCTAATCTTTTTATGTCGTCTGTCCATCTTGTCTTTGCATCTTTTATGTTCTCTAGCTTTTCATTCAACTATACGGCGTGTCCATCGGTTATTATCCATCCTTGCAATATACTGTATTACACTGTCACTTTTGATCTTCGTATTTCGATGTTTGGAATACGATCTTGGAGTCTAATATTTAGCACTCTCCTCTCCATTACGCTTTGGGTCACCTGGACTTTATTTGTGATACTTTTATTTAAATCTCTCATTTCAGTGCAGTGTTAATACTGGCAGTACCTGTTGATAGAACATTTTGGCATTTATTGTATTTGGGATGTCCAATTTAAATGTAGATTGTAACCTTCCGAACGCAGACCAAGGTAACGAGACTCTTCTGACTAAGTCAGCCTTTATATTATTTGTTGATATTTCGATTTTTTGCCTTAAATATAGGAATGTTTGTTTACTAACACATGGGCTGAAAAGTCCCGGGCCTAACACATAGATGGCGCTAGTTTTATTGCAGTCACCTTTTTTTTCAGTTAATACTAACCTTCAAAAGACAGCTGTTAAAATTTCATGATATTCTATTCATTAGTTTGTGAGTTATTGTGCTAAGAGTGACGCTACTTTTGTTATTTTCAAAACAATGGATCAAAAACAATTTCGTGTTTTAATTTTACACTGCTTCTTGATGGGAAAAAATACCGTTCAAGCGAAGCAATGGCTTGAAAAGTGTTATGGGGACTCCGCTCCATCAGAAACAACAATAAAACGTTGGTTTGCTGACTTCAAACGTGGTCGTAGAGACACCGATGATGCAGAACGCAGTGGACGTCCAAATGAGGCGGTAACACCAGAAAACATCAAAAAAAATCCATAAAATCGTTTTGAATGATCGAAAAGTGAAGTTGCGTGAGTTAGCTGACATCGTAAAGATATCAAAAGAACGTGTTGGCTTTATATTGCATGAGCATTTGACTATGAGAAAGCTCTGTTCAAAGTGGGTGCCGCGTTTGCTCACTGTTGATCAAAAACAAGAACGTGTTGATGATTCTGAGCAGTGTTTGGCCATGTTTAAACGTAACAAACCGGAATTTTTGCGTCGATATGTGACAATGGATGAAACATGGATCCATCACTTCACTCCGGAATCAAAACGATCGTCATCTGAGTGGACAGCAACTGGTGAACCTCGTCCAAAGCGCCCGAAAGCACAACAATCGGCTGGAAAGGTTATGGCCTCGGTATTTTGGGATGTGCGTGGTGTAATATTCATCGACTATCTTGAGAAAGGAAATACCATCAACAGTGAATATTATATAGCGTTATTGGAGCGTTTTGAAGGCCGAAATTGCAAAGAAACGACCGCATATGGCAAAGAAAAAAAATTTGTTTCATCAAGACAAAGCACCGTGTCACAAGTCAATCAAAACAAGGGCAAAACTACATGAATTGAACTTCGAATTGCTCCCACATCCACCGTATTCGCCAGATTTGGCTCCCAGCGACTACTGGCTGTTCGCAGACCTGAAAAAAATGCTCGCCGGTAAGAAATTTCGCACGAATGAAGAGGTTATCGCTGAAACTGAGGCCTATTTTGAGGCAAAAGATAAATCGTTCTACAAAAGTGGTATTGAAATGTTTTTTTTAGAGCGGCGCTGGAATGATTGCGTTGCTCTTGATGGAGATTACGTTGATGAATAAAGCTAATTTTGAACCAAAAAAACCGTGTTTTCTTTGTTAGGCCCGGGACTTTTCAGCCCATGTGTTATTCTTTCATCTTCTATTAATACTGCCTGGCTGTTATCATAACTTTCGTTGTTCAGATATTTGGTTTTGGTGAAGTTTATTTTTAGATCTATTTTTCGAAACACGTTATTTAATTCCCGCAGCATTTCTTGTAATTTTTCTTTTGTGTGATGAGAGTGATATTATCTGCAAACCTTAAGTGATTTAATCGTTCACCTTCCATAGTATCCCTAACGATTTGAACATATTTTCTAGAGTCAGCGTGAACAACATTGGAGATATTAAGTCACCTTGCCTAATTCCTCTTTTAATTTTGATTTTATTTGTTTTTTCTTCAAGCATTATTTGTGATGTGGCATTTTTATATATTTATTCAAGAAGAGTTTTATATTTGTCGTCGACTTAAGGCGTTAAGGACTACCCATATCTCTACTGAATCAAAAGTTTTTTGTTTGAAGATGGTCAAAAGTGCTGTATCCCGGTCTAAATCCGGCTTGTTCATGTGCTTAATAACTGTCCAATTTGTTCGTTATTCTAAAGGGTGATTCATTTAGAGGTACTTTTTTTTTAAATAAAAAAAAATGAATAAAAACAATTTTATTTTATAATCTTTATTATCATATAAAAGAACCATTCTTTACAATTATTTCTTAAAGATAATTTCTTTCAAATGTTGTCCGCGACTACGGTTAACAACGTCCATTCTGAAGTTCCAATTTTCAATGACGCGTGTGAGTATTTCGAGTGGTATTTGGCCAATGACTCGAGTAATATTGGCCTCCAATGCCTCAATTGTAGCTGGCTTATCCATGTAGACTTTGGACTTTACATAGCCCCAAAGGAAAAAGTCAAGAGGTGTGATGTCACATGATCTAGCCGGCCAATTCACTGGTCCAAAGCGTGAAATGATCTGTTCGCCGAATTGCTCTCGCAGTAAAGCCATGGTTTCACGGGCTGTATGGCAAGTGGCGCCATCTTGTTGGAACCAAATTTTGTCGAGACCACGGGCTTCAATTTCTGGCATCAAATAGTCTGTTATCATGGCGCGATAACGGTCACCATTCACAGTAACATTCCGGCCGGCCTCCGTTTTGAAGAAATATGGACCGATTATTCCACCGGCCCATAAACCACACCAAACAGTTGTTTTTTTTTCTGGATTTAATGGCAGCTCTTGAACCTCTTCAGGTTGTTCATCACCCCAAATACGGGCATTTTGTTTATTCACGAACCCATTAAGCCAAAAATGGGCCTCATCGGTGAACAAAATTTTTCTCGAAAACAGTGGATCTTCTGCAAGCTTGTCAAGAGCCCAACGACTAAAACGGAAACGATTCGGAAGGTCGGTCGGCTTCAGTTTGTTGCACTAGTTGAATTTTATATGCTTTTAAAGAAAGATCCTTACGTAAAAATACGCCAAGTTGTTGAATATGACAGGCCAAGCTGTTGAGAACGGCGACGAATCGACACTTCACGGTCTTCGCGTACACTCTCCCGCTATCGCCCCTATATTTTCTTCACTGCGTGCTGGATGTGGTCTATTCGGTCGAGCATTATCCAATAATGAAAATTGGGTCTCAAACTTATTGATGGGAGCGAATTGTGCGTTCGGTAGGCCGATTATGTAGACCATAAGTTGCTCTAAGCGCCCGATACACATTCCTCGTAGAACGCCCATTTTTCGTAATAAAGTTGAACAATTTGTAGACGCTGTGCCGGGCTAAGTCTTTCCATTATGAATTGTCAAACACTACTGAACAGGAATGCCACTTCAGTTGACACGACGCATGCCCAATCTGCAATTAAATCCCCATCACAAAAAGTACCTATAAATGAATCACCCTTTGTATGTGGTATGTCTCTCTGTTTTTTTTTTTTATGGGTCTAGCACACGTGCTGCAGGTAAGAAGTCCCTAAAGCGCTACAGGAGCGACACGTGTGCGGAAAAAAAGCGATTCACGTTGTTCATCAATCGCTGCAAATTGTACTCGGTGGGAAACACAGTCCTGGGCAAATTATTACAAAGGGATGATGTTCTCCATATAAAAGACTGCTTGAAAAGTGTTGTACGAGGAAGTAACAAGCTGAACCTCATACGGACGTGAAGTATTTGCGCGACGTGTACTTCTAACATGCACCGCTCTGGGAGGAATTAAGCGGGCCACATCCTTTGAACACTTTCCATGAAAATACTTGTAGAATAGGCTCAAGTCGCCAACCGTTCTTTGATGTTCCAGCGAATCTAGGCCGCCGGTCAGTTCCGGGTCTCCAATCAGACGAACAGCTCTTCTCTGAATAGAATCCAACAAATGCAGTGTATGTTTAGGACCGGAGCCCCAAACATGGGAGCAGTATTCCATAGTTGGTCGAATTTGAGCTTTGTAAAGAATTAACAGTTGTTGTGGGGTGTAAAGCTTTCTGGTTCGAAATAATATTCCCAACTTTTGAGAAGCCCTCCTTGCTATGCCTGCAACATGTTCATGCGAGGACATATTTGCTCCCAAATTAACGCCCAACAAATTGAGTGACGATGTTAGAGGAATGGAGTGCCCCGACATAACCATGTCGGGTTCAGCAACGTTAACTTTTTTAGAAAAAACTGCCGCCTGGGTTTTTGTAGCATTAAATTTCATTTGGTTACTGTCACCCCAAGATAAAATTTCTTCCAGGTCTTTGTTAAGTGGAATGACTTTCTGCTGTCTGCGGATATTTGTCTGAGTAGCCGATGTCCTAGCGTTCAAAGAGAATGAAGAGATAAGCGTACTGTCATCTGCAAAGCTGTAGATTGGATTCTCGGTCTTTTTCAGCAGATCGTTAATGTAAATGAGAAAAAGAGTAGGAGACAGTATGGAGCCTTGAGGTACACCGGCGTTGATAGTGAAGGTGTTAGAAAGAAATCCGTCGACTGCCACTCGTAAAGAACGCTCTCTGAGGAAACATGAGAGCCACAAACAGAACTTTTCAGACATACCATAAGAGCGTAGCTTAGCCAACAGCCCATCGTGCCAAACACGGTCGAATGCCTTGGATATGTCAAGAGCAACCGCTCGAGATTCTCCAAAGTGTTCAATTGCGTTGTTCCAAACGTGTGTTACATAAGTCAGAAGATCTCCTGTTGATCTATTTTTACGAAAGCCATATTGATGATAGCTAATAATGTTAAATCCTTGAAGATATTTTAGAAGATGCTGATTGATAGCCTTTTCCATGACTTTCGATATTATTGAAAATAGTGCGATTGGTCGGTAGTTATTTGGCAAGGTCTTCTTGCCTTTTTTAGGTATCGGCTGAACTGTGGCACATTTCCAGCAGGAAGGAAATATTCCCTTTCTGTAGTATAGGTTGAGAAGTCTACAGAAAACTGGTGTTAGTTCCCTCGCACAGTTTTGAGAACTATGGCAGGTATTCCGTCAGCGCCAGAAGCTTTTTTGGTGTCTAACTTCATTAAAATACGTTTTTATGATACGCTGTCTGAAGATAATATCTGGCATCCTTGACTGCACTATGGGAATAGTAGGTGGTGTTTTTCCTTGGAAATCGACAGAAGAATGTGAAGCAAAGAGTTCAGCCAACAAGTTCGCTTTCTCAATAGGTGTCGTTGCAATAGAATTGTCTGGCCGTGTGAGTGGTGGTATGGTGGATTTTGTGAAATTTTGACTGAAAGAAGTAATGAGAATGATTTATTTTTAAGTTTTTTATTAAATGTATCTGCAATTTAACATTGTGCCCTTTAAAGTAGGCTCCTTGGGAATGCACCCAGCGTCTCCAGCGATTTTACTATTCCTGATAACAATTCTGGAAGTCTTGTTTCGTTAAGCTGTTTAGAACCTGTATCGTGACTCTTTGGATGTTGTCTATTGTTCCGTAATGGTGACCTTTCAACTTCCGCTTAAGCGTTGGAAAAAGGAAATAATCACATGGAGCCATATCTGGACTGTAGCGTGGGTGTGGGAGTACTGGAACGTTCTTTTCTGCCAAAAATTCTCTAACCGACAATGAGGTGTGACTGGGGATATCGTGATGCAAGATCCAAGAGTTGGCAATGTCAGGTCGCACACGCAAACGTTCAAGGACCTGGCGATAAAAGATTTGATTCACTGTCTAGCCCTGCGGTATGAATTCTTTGTGAACATTTCCAGTAAAAAAAAATGATAAGCATGGACTTGATTCGCGATTTGCTCATGCGTGCTTTCTTCGGCCGCGGTGATGATGGTGTGTGCCACTCTGTGTTTTGTCCTTTTGTTTCAGGATCGTACTCAAATACCCATAATTCGTCACCTGTGATCATTCTGTGCATGAAGTTGGGTTCGGTTGTCAAGCGATCCAACAGTTCTTGACTAATAGATAAGCGATTCTCTTTTTGTTCATCAGACAAGTGCTTGGGCACCAGGTTTGCACAAATTTTTCTCATGCCTAGCTCCTCTGTTACAGTTCGATAAACAGTATCCTTACTCATGCTTACGTCATGTACGATTATTCTGACCGCCTCTTGCTAACACAGAAAGCACTTTCAACACGCTTTCATCGGTTTTCGATGTGGACGGCCTTCTGGAGCGATGTTCATCTTCAACGTTTTCGTGGCCCTCTTTGAAAGCATTGTACCATCTGAAAACTTAGGCTGAAGACAAAACAGCATCTCTATATGCTGTTCTTAACATTTGAAGTGTCTCTGAAGCAGTTTTTTTCCCGTTTAACACAAAATTTAATTGCATATCGCTGCTCGATATTTGCCTGCATTTTTCGTGTATCGCGGTATTGGAACGCAACTGTAAAGTACTAACGATCACACCGCTAACACTACACTTAGTGGACTGCACCTGTTCTGTTTGCGTACCTACCCTTCCACTCACATATAGTCGTCTCTAGCCTGATGGAGTGTTGCCACATCGAGCGTAAAAAATTCATTCTCATTACTTCTGAGTAAGGCTTTTGTATCCTTTGAATGCTTGAGTACAAATGTTTACTTTACTAAATGTCAATTTATTCATTAAACTTACCAATTTTAAATTTAAGTTGGGAATGTGGAATCTTTGGCACAATGATACTACTCAGTATATATCACCACTACACCAAACACTTTATTTTTTACCTCGACGCGCGTTTCGCTAACCATGTTAGCTTCATCATCGCTCCTGATGAAGCTAACATGGTTAGCGAAACGCGCGTCGAGTGCAAAAATAAAGTGTTTTGGTGTAGTGGTGATATATACTGAGTAATTTTAAATTTGTACATGTAAGATAATACGGCACGTGTGCAATCGGAAAATTGACAAAAAAGACAAAGACTTATTAAAGGTAATTTGTTTTTAATATTTTTCAATATAACTCAAAAAAAGTTTTTCTTTTATATATTTTCTTTCCAGACAATAGAACGTATCATTTTCAAGCCGAGGATGACGCCGACCAGAGGGCGTGGATGTCGGTATTGATTAATTGTAAAGAAATGGCACTTAAGAAAACATTCGATGACAGCAGCAAGACGGGAGGAGATAAAGTTAATCATAGTTTTATAGAACTACAGCAAGCTATTATTAAGTACATACAAAAAATACCTGGAAATGATAGGTGTTGTGATTGTAATTCTCAAAATGGTAAGTAGCTATTGCGTTTCAAATTTTTAGGTAATATTCGTGCTGTGATAGAAAATTATTGAGACTGGGACTGCTGTAAATGATTCGACAATCCTGCGGCCTCACACCTCACGTGACAGTTGGGTTAACCCTGCTATTGGTTCGCTACTAGTTAAACTGGCTACTGTTATTACATGGTTGTTGACAACGTGTTGATGAAGTTGCTTTTGTAAGCTTATAAGTGTAACTTATGCAAAACTACAATGGGTACGAAGAAAATTTGCTACCGCGAGCAGAAGTGTTTGGATGTCCCAGAAATGCAAAATGAACTTCGTACGAGAAGACCTTCAACCTCAAAGAGACGACAATGTTACGTTAGTCAGTCAGTTAGTAGTTAGTTTCAACTTTAAACCGCTTTACTGTCCATAAGATTTTAACACAAGATTTTTTACGTGGCAAAAAAGTGCCCCCAATGTTAATCCAAGAGCCTACAAACTGAACAACTGAGGAGGAGGTCAGTCGGAGGGATGTGTGTCTTGGTCTTCTCAGAGGGAGTGAAAATTTTTCTTTTTTTTTTTTTTTTTTTATGGGTCTAGCACACGTGCTACAGGGAAGTCCCTGAAGCGCTACAGGAGCGACACGTGTGCGGAGAAAACGATTCACGTTGTTCTTGAATCGCTGTAGATTGTACTCGATGGGAAACACAGTCCTGGGTAAACCATTCCAAAGGTATGATGTTCTCCATATAAAAGACTGCTTGAAAAGCGTTGTACGAGGAGTAACAAGCTGAACCTCATACGGATGTGAAGCATCAGCGCGACGTGTACTTCTAATATGCACCGCTCTGGGAGGAATCAAACGGGCCACATCTTTCGAACACTTTCCATGAAAGTACTTGTAGAATAGGCTCAAGTCGCCAACCGTTCTTCGATGTTCCAGCGAATCAAGGCCGTCGGTCAATTCCGGGTGTCCAATCAGACGAACAGCTCTTCTCTGGATAGAATCCAACAAATGCAGTGTATGTTTGGGAGCGGAGCTCCAAACATGGGAGCAGTATTCCATAGTTGGTCGAATTTGAGCTTTGTAAAGAATTAACAGTTGTTGTGGAGTGTAAAGCTTTCTGGTTCGAAACAATATTCCCAACTTTTGAGAAGCTCTTCTTGCTATGCCTGCAACATGTTCATGCCAGGACATATTTGCTCCCAAAATTAACGCCTAACAGATTGAGTGACGATGTTAGAGGGATGGAGTGCCCCGACATAACTATGTCGGGTTCTGCAACGTTAACTTTTTTAGAAAAAACTGCCGCCTGGGTTTTTGTAGCGTTAAATTCCACTTGGTTACTGTCACCCCAAGATAGAATTTCTTCCAGGTCTTTGTTGAGTTGAATGACTTCCTGCTGTCTGCGGATATTCGTCTGAGTAGTCGATGTCCGAGCGTTCAAAGTGAATGAAGAGATAAGTGTACTATCATCTGCAAAGCTGTAGATTGGATTCTCAGTCTTTTCCAGCAGATCGTTGATATAAATGAGGAAGAGAGTAGGAGACAGTATGGAACCTTGGGGCACACCGGCGTTGATAGTGAAGGTGTTCGAAAGAAATCCGTCAACTGCCACTCGTAAAGAACGCTCTCTGAGGAAACATGAGAGCCACAAACAGAACTTTTTAGACATACCATAAGAACGTAGCTTAGCCAACAGGCCATCGTGCCAAACACGGTCAAATGCCTTGGATATGTCAAGAGCAACCGCTCGAGATTCTCCAAAGTGTTCAATTGCGTTGTTCCAAACATGTGTTACATAAGTCAGCAGATCTCCTGTTGATCTATTTTTACGAAAGCCATATTGGTGATCACTAATAATGTTGAATCCTTCAAGATATTTTAGAAGATGCTGATTGATAGCCTTTTCCTTGACTTTCGATATTATTGAGAGTAGTGCGATTGGTCGGTAGTTATTTGGCAAGGTCTTCTTGCCTTTTTTAGGTATCGGCTGAACTGTGGCACATTTCCAGCAGGAAGGAAATATTCCCTTTCTGTAGGATAGGTTGAAAAGTCTACAGAAAAACTGGTGTTAGTTCCCTCGCACAGTTCTTGAGAACTATGGCAGGTATTCCGTCAGCGCCTGAAGCCTTTTTGGTGTCTAGCTTCATCAAAATACGTTTTATGATACGCTGTCTGAAGACAATATCGGGCATCCTTGACTGCACTATGGGAATAGTAGGTGGTGTTTTTCCTTGGAAATCGACAGTAGAATGTGAAGCAAAGAGTTCAGCCAACAAGTTCGCTTTCTCAACAGGTGTCGTTGCAATAGAATTATCTGGCCGTGTGAGTGGTGGTATGGTGGATTTGGTGAAATTTTGACTAACTGCCTTAGCGACTGACCAAAAGGACCTGGAATTGCCGGGACAAGCGAGAAGTTTGTTTCTAAATCCGTTGATTGTGTACCTCCTTGGTTTCGTCGATAATTTCTTTGCATCTGTTCCTGGCACGAACAAAGATGTTACGATTTATGGTGTTAGGATCTTCACGGCACTGTCGGTATGCAAGATGTTTAGAAGCAACAGCTTCTTTTGCATTTTAGGTCAAACCAAGGCTTGCCGTTGGAAGGGCATTTCTTCGAAAAAGGGATGTAAGCATCCATACCGGCCAAAATAACATCGGAAACCTCCCTGGCGCAGTCAGATGGGTCGTCGGATCGAAAACAAACGTCCAACCAAGGGAAAGTTCGAAAATATTCCATGAGATCTTCCCATTTAGCAGATTTGTAGTGCCAAATCTTGCGCGGTTTGGGCGCCTCTCTGTCACTGATTGGTAGAATACTCGATGTCGAAAGAAGTTTATGGTCGGAAGAACCTAACGGTGGATTTACGCTGACCGTGTAAATCTCCGGATTAGTGGTTAAAAACAGATCAAGAAGACTGGCGAACTCTCCGTCTCGATCAGGGATCCGTGTTGGTTCATCAATAAGCTGAGTCAAGCCACAACTGATTGAAAATGATTCGGCTTCACGACCTTGTTCGTCGGTAGTATTTGAATATTTAAGCCAGTTGATGTTGTGGACATTAAAGTCGCCCAGGATGGCAATTTCGGCATTTGGATAGTTAATTTGTAAATGATCTATGGTGTCTGCAAGAGAAGCGAAAAGTGTTCTAAAGTTTGTATCACTTGGTGGTCGATAAAGTCGGTCCTATTATCACGGTGGTGAATCGTGAATTTTCACATACGATTCTGAGATAAAAGGGCAAAGAAGGTAGTGGAATACTGCAAACTCTCCCCGTTTTAAAAAACAGTTAGTTGGTGGTCCACGAGGAATTCGTGTCTTGAGCAGAAATTGCCATGGTCAAAAAGCGTGTGGGACCTGTACGAGCAGGCATTCCACGCCCATATATCGCAACTCTTACTATCACACGGAACTTCATCCAAGAATTTTTGGTAAAAAAGCATTCCCCAACATGATAGTCGCCTCTCTCGAGAAGACAATTGCAAACCACCCATAGTATCATGTCTAGTAAAACCCTCTCATTTTGACCTTTCAGAACCGGCATTAAACTATAGGACCCCTTTGTCTGTGGAACACTTAAAAAGACCCCAATCACAGGCAAAGGCGAGAGGGTTGCCTACGTCCGTATCGGATATGGCACTTTAAGAAAAAGAACTTGTTCCTAGCCATACGCCAAATCTTTCTGCTTTATTTTATTCCCCTGACTCAGAGCTGACCAAGAGCGCTGTTTTAGTACTTTAGAGTTCAGAAGGAGGTAACCAACAAGCTGTTACTGCTAGTAACAATAAAAATTACGCCGTCAGTGCTATGTAGGTGAAAATGGATAGATTGTCTCATTTCTTTTTAAATTATCCTGAATTCAATTGTGTTCAATATTGTCTTTAGATAGCGTATCATAAAACGTATTTTAATGAAACTAGATACCCAAAATTTTTCTACCGCTGATGGAATACCCGACAGTACTCAAAAAATGCGCGACTAAATAGTTTTTCTGTAGAGTTCTCAACAATATTCCGGATGGAAATGCGCTACAGTTGAGCCGATACTCAAAAAGGCAAGAAGGCCTTCCGAAACAACTACTGGTATGTCGAACTACTTTCGATGATATCAAAAATTGTGGAAAAGAATATCAATCAGCATTTTCTAAAATATTTTGAAGGATTCAATATTATTAGCGACCATAAATATGACTTTCGTAATTAAAGATTAACAGGAGATCTTCTAACTTATGTAACACATGTTTGGACCCGCTGAAAAAGAAGCTGTTGCTTCTAAACATCTTGCCTACCAACAATGGCGTGAAAATCCTAACGTCATAAATCGTAACATCTTTGTTCGTGCCCGGAACAGATGCAAAGAAATTATCGACGAAACCAAGGAGAAGGCAATTAGTCAGAATTTCACCAAATCCACTATACCAGTACTCACACGACCAGATAATTCAACAACACCGGTTGAGAAAGCGAACTTGTTGGCTGAACTCTTGGGTTCACATTCTACTGTTGATTTCCGAGGAAAAACATCACCTACTATTCCCATAGTGCAGTCAAGGATGCCCGATATTGTTTTCAGACAGTGTATCATCAACGTATTTTAATTAAGCTAGGCATCAAAAGAGTTTTTGACGGAATACCTGCCGTAGTACTAAAAAAACTGCGCGAGGGAACTAACACCAGTTTACTGTAGACTTTTTAACCTATCCTACAGAAAGGGACTATTTTCTTCCTTCTGGAAATGCGCTACAGTTCTGCCGATACCCAAAAAAGGCAAGAGACCTTGCCAAACAACTACCGACCAGTTGCACTGCTTTCAATAATATCGAAAGTCATGGAAAAGGCTGTCAATCAGCATCTTGAAGGATTCAACATTATTAGCGCTTTCGTAAACATAGATCAACAGGAGATCTTCTAACTTATGTAACACATGTTTGGAACAATGCAATTAAGTACTGTAGAGGATATCGAGCGGGTGCTCTTGATATATCCAAGGCATTAGCTAAGCTACGCTCTTCTGGTATCTGAAAAGTTCTGTTTATGCCTGTCAAGTTTTCTCAAAGAGCGTTCTTTACGAGTGACAGACGACGAATTTCTTTCTAATACCTTTGCTATGAACGCCGGCATGCCCCAGGGCTCCATGCTGCCTTCTTCTCTCTCTCATTTACTGAAAAGGACCAGGAATCCAATCTGCAGCTTTGCAGATGACAGTATGCTTATTTCCTCATTCACTTTGAATGCCCGAACATCGGGTACATATGAAAATATTCACAGGCAGCAAGATGTCGTTCAATTTACCAAAGACCTGGAAGGAATTTTATCTTGGAATGACTAACCAAGTAGAATTTAACGCTACTAAAACCCAAGTGGCACTTTTTTCTAAAAAAGTTAACGTTGCTAAACCTGACATAGTTATGTCGGGACACTCCATTCCTCTAGCATTATTACTCAATTTGCTGGGCGTTTATTTGGGAGCAAATGTGTCTTAGCATGAACACGTTGCATGTATGGTAAAGGGAGCTTCTCAAAAGTTGGGAATATTATTGGAGAACCTCATCTCTTTGGAATGATTTGCCCAGGATTGTGTACCCACCGAGTACAATTCAAGATTAACGTGAATTGCTTTTCCCACACACGCGTCCCTCCCGTAGCATTTTAGGGATTTGCTTGCAGCACGTGTGCCCTTCTCATAAAAAAGTACTTAATTTTTAAATTACGAGAGAGAGTCTAATACGTATGTTTTATTTTCAGATGCTACGTGGTTGTCCACAAATTTCGGCATTATAGTTTGTATAGAGTGTTCTGGGATTCACAGGGACTTAGGTGTACATATTTCTCGAATACAATCGTTAACATTAGATAATGTGGGAACTAGTCAGTTGATCTTAGCTAGGTTTATGACGAATCATAATTTTAATGACATCATGGAAGCTCGACTTTCGCCGAATGATAAATTGGATCCACCTAGTTCAATGTAAGTTTTCATTATTATTTTTAAAACACACATTGTCTGTCTGAAACTAAATTCAAATAATATTATGCGGAGACTGGTCTAATAATATTTTAGTCCAGTCGGAATATGACCAAAACAGGCCAAAAACATAAGTTGTCGTATGTTGACACTTTTTTTTAAATACTCGTCTCGACAACTACATTAACAAAAAAAATATTGCGACTGCAACACCCTCAAAAATCGGAGGATTGGCCCGTTCTTGGTTTTTTAGCGTATTTTTGCAATTTTATCATAAATCTATGGATGATAGTTGAACTTTCGCAATTAGTGTTCCGTACGTTGATTGCTTTTAAAAAAAAATTTTGTAATGGAAGTATAAAATGATCAGTGACTTCACAAAACACACCCCAAATGAGTTTTCAACAAAGTTTGTTTCCAATCTTTATTGAAAATTGATGACCTTGAAATTTTTGTTTTTTATATACCAGATAAATTATTAAAGGTAATGCACTCGTGATAATTTTCGTTCAATCTACACCCCTTGGAGAATATTCCAGAATTTTTTCAAAATTTTTTGATAAGTACTTTTCGAGATAAGGCGGGTGAACAGCGATTTTTCGCGATTTTTTGAAAATAATACAAAAAAAGATGGGGGCGCAAGTATTACATTATATATATATATATATATATATATATATATATATTTTTACTCGTGTTTTCACAAGCTTTCATTTGACGCCACACTCGATTACCTAGTAAAAATTTTTTTTTTTCACTTTCGATTTCACCCCCCAAAACTAACCGGAGAAAATCGGTTGTGACAGATAGACGGACAGACGGACACCGAAGTCATCTTATAAGTGTTCCGTACGGAACACTAAAAACAAAAAAATTAGGGAGCTATGAATGTCATTTGAACTTTCTGGTCGGAAGAAATTGGCCGTTTTTATCGTGTTTTTTTTTGTCATTTTTTATGATTAAATAGGTTCACTTGCAAACTGGAAGCTGAAACTTAGGCTAACATGTGTGGGAAATGAGGACTTGGTTCACCAATTTAACAGTTTAACTCAGCCATTCATCAGTAACCTGTGTATAATAGTTAGAAATAACTTTGGTTACTGAAAATATTATAAAACTCGAGAAAAAAATAATTTTTTAAAAAGAAATCATAAATTTGCATTAAAAAAAATTAAATTTGAGACTAAAATGGTCAATTTCTCGGGCCTAAATTGTTTAAATAAGTTCTTATGTATCTCAAATGAAAGTTTAGGGACTAACGAACATTTTCTGATTCTTTAGGCAAAGTAGTAATATACTACTGTTTAAAAAATTCGTCAGAAGAAAAAAACGTGAATCGATAAAATTTATCAATATTATGAGGATTGACAAATATATCTAATATGTAAAAAATGGTTAAAATTATATTTATTTATTTATGTATTTATTTATTTACGGACAGACCCGTTTTATACATAGTTTCTACAGAAATATAATACAACACCAGCAAACGTCCTTACATAACTCACACATATTAAGATTCATTTTGTTTCTTCTTCAACACTCACTGACCCTATCTAAGTCTCCCTGTAGTCTCACAGCATTATCAACAGAATGAATTACCATAAACAATTTCAAATCATCTGCAAAAAACAAGAGCCTTAAAAATAGAATCACCTCACGGAGGTCATTAATAAATACATTAAACAGCAACGGGCTCAGGTGGTTACCCTATGGTACACCCGATGTAACATACCTCACTTGACATAAAACCCCTTACTTTAACAAACTGTTTCCTATATCTAAGGTAATAGGTTAACCAATTCAGTAGTGATCTACAAAGGCCATAACTTAATTTCCTTATCAAGATATCGTGGTTGACAGTGTCGAAGGCCTTGTTGAAATCCGTATAAATCATGTCAACCTGACTACCTGCCTCCATTGCATCAATAGTACTTTGAACCAACAAGATCGAGTTTGTAGCTGTCGATCGGCCTCAGCTAAACCGTGCTGTTCCTGAACTAAAAGAGGTTTTATGAAGTGTTGTAATTTATCACAAACAATTTTTTAGAATAATTTTGGGATAGAACTTAGAATAGAAATAGGAAATTTTTAGCGTCTGGCTGGTAGCCGGATTTAACAGGTTGACTGCCGACCACTCCGATCGGAGTGCGTCGGGTCTCTTCGCCAACGCCGTCTACTCCGATCGGAGTTCGACATGCGTTCTTACGAAACGTTTTAGTATTCCATCGGCGTTGTATATGAAACGTGTTTCTCGTGGTGGCGTTGCTTAAAAACGCAAGTTCTTACAGGTGCTTAAGTGGTTCCGCGGATTTGCTTTTGGTTTGGTTGTAATCTGCCGTACAATATGGACAATCAACCTGGGCCTTCTGGTATTAAAAAAAGACATTGTAGTGATGAAAAAAAGGTATATGATAAGAAAAAGAAGCTAACTGACACTGAATTATTGCACCTATTGGAAGAAAGCGGAGGTAGTAGTGACGAACATTACGTACCAGACACAGACGATAGTGATGTAAATTCAAGCTCCGAGTCCGAAGAAGAGAATTTTATAGACCCTATTCGGCCACATCAAACACTTCCTAGCCTTGATGAGATAAAATGGAACGACAGAGGTGCGTTAAAACAAATTTTGTTCCAGAAAACCCAGGAATTATTGGTGCAAATTCCAGGACAGGGTGCACCTATCGATTTTTTCGAAATGATCATTGATGATGATTTTTTACAAACTATTGTAGAACGAACGAACTCTTACGCAGTCGAGGTTTTGCTGCGCCCAGAAACAAGTACAAAATCACGTATTACTAATTTTAAAGATCTTACTCTTGACGAACTAAAAAATTTTTTTTGGCCCTGTTACTTCACACTGGCACAATATCCTTGAGCCGTCTTAACGATTATTGGAAAACTGATCCGCTATTTAATCTACCTGTTTTTAAAAAATATATGTCAAGGAATAGATTTTTGCTTATCTTGAGGTGTTTGCATTTTACATCTCCAGATATGGATCCGGCAGATCGACTAGGAAAGATTAGATTTGTGGCAGATTTTTTTAACAACAAGATGGGACAAATTTACTATCCTGGAAGAGAGTTGTCTTTGGATGAAGCTATGGTACTTTATCGGGGTCGTCTCCAGTTTAAACAGTATATTAAGAATAAGCGTCATAAGTATGGTATGAAGTTATACATGCTGACAGAGCCTAATGGACTTATTTTGAAATTTCGTGTCTACGAAGGTGCGACAGATGTTTATGGTGGAAGCGGACATACTGAAAAGATTGTTTTACATTTATTGGAGGAAAAATTGGGTGTGGGACATGCTGTTTATCTAGACAATTTTTACAATAGTGTTAATTTAGCTAGGAAATTACTTCAACAAAATACATACTACACTGGTACGCTGCTGAGAGGAAAGATAATCCGAAAGAGGTAATGAGTGCAAACTTAAAACGTGGTGAGAATAAATCTATGTTTTGCAATGGAGTGCATGTCGGAAAATGGCGCGATAAACGCAATGTTCAATACATTTTAACAGAATTTGGAAGCGAAATGGGCATTTTTAAAAACAAAAGAAATCAAGAATCTGAAAAACCTTCCGCAATCATTGGATATAATCCTTTAATGTCCGGTATAGATACACAGGATCAAATGATGGCATATTATCCTTGCAGCCGTAAAACCATTCGGTGGTACAAAAAGTTATTCATGCATGTGCTGCAAATGAGCATAATAAACCCCTATTTTTTGTACAATAAATATTCGCGGTCTGACCAGTTACGATTATATGACTTCCGATTGGATGTCATAAGAAATTTACTAGCCAGACGACCAATTACTAATTTGCCGCAAATTCCTCCAGGCCAAATAAATGTCCACAACTTTAGCAAAGTAGAAAAAATTGTTAGTGAAAAAAAAGGAACTAAAGAAACAAAACGGGTAAGCAGAAAGGAATGCAAAGAATGCAGGAAAAATAAAATAAGAAAGCAAACAGTGTATGAATGCAAAATGTGCCCTAGACAACCAGGTTTTTGCCTTAATTGCTTTGAGGATTGCCATAAAAATGTACAAAAATGATTTAGAAATAAATGTTTTGAGTTTATGAGTTCGATTTATTGTTTCTTTACTTATTTAATTGGACACTCCGATCGGAGTGTTCGGCATCTAGTAAAAATTTTCACTTGCAATGCCGATTACTCCGATCGGAGTGAAATTTTTTTTTTCTAATATTTTGAATGGCACATAAAAAAAACACATCCAAGACTCATTTTAATTCATATTTACCACAATAAAATAAAAAATATTTGGAAAAATCTTACCGGCGTCAACCACAAACTCAAAAATATAGATCGGCAGTCAACCTGTTAAATACTGAAGTAATATATTTCCACTGGTCAGGAAAAACACCGCTCCCCAGGGACAATTTAAAAAGCATATATAGCGGTTTGGCCAAAGCATAGGCACAGTTAGCTAAAAATCTGGAAGATATACCATTAGGACCTGGCTCCTTATTTATGTCAAACTTGGATATATCGTCAAATACTTCCGCCTGGGAGACCTCAACAGAGGAGAATGATTAATCACCATATTTGGATCAATTAAAGTAATGTCCATGGAACATATTTCCAGAGTTAACTAAAAAAAAATTAATCACAAAAAATGACAAGAAAAAAAACGAAAATTGCAAAAATACGCTAAAAACCCCAAAAAAGTGTCAATTCTCCTATTTTTGAGGGCGTTGCCCCAGTTTTTCAGCGGTCGCAATATTTTTTCTTTAATGTACTCGTCGAGACGAGTATTCGTTTAAAAAAGGTAGCAGTATCCGACGATGTCACCTCAAAATCGTATTCTAACGTATTTGCCATCTTTTGTCATTTTAGCGGTATTGGTAATTTTTTATTCCAGGGAAGACAGACTTAATTTTATTAGAGCTAAGTACGTAGAAAAACGTTTTGCAATGACGACTTGCTCGTCGCAGAGGGAAAAGCTGTTCGAACTGGAAAGAGGCCGTCAACAGAGGTGATCTAGGGTTATTACTTCAAGTGTTTGCGGAAAATGTTGATTTAGGGGCCTGTTTGCCGTCCTCGGTAAGTACTATTGATTTTCTTTCAAGAGAAATGTAATTTAATACAGTTCAGTTTAATATAGAGAGTGTTGCGATAATTTTTTTGGGGAATTTACTTATATTTAGTTTTAAGTTATTGGACATGTATGATAAGACATGTGTACCGTGCCCATAAAAATATTAATTTGGAAGAAAAATACTTTTTTAGTTGAATATATTGTATCTTGCCTTTTTGTTTTGATGTTTCTTTACAGACATGATTATTGTACAGTCGGTCAAGTAAGAACTTGTCGCCTATAACTTGTAACCGTTAAAAGAGATTTTTTTTGCGGTTACTGTTGTCATCCCTACAAATAATGCCTTGTGAAAAGAGTTTCATTTCTAACCTTATTTATGGTTAAATAGTACCTTATTGAAAGTGAGTGCTGCGTACGCTTCGCACTTCGAGGCTGTGTCCCTATATAATCATCCAAAAGGTCCGAAAATGATGCCTGAACTAGGGCTCTGATTAACCAGCTGTGGGGTATGGAATCGAAGGCTTTTTTATAGTCTGGGTAACCGGTGTGTAGGTTCCTGTGTTCTTTTCTAGTTTGTCCCATGATCACGCTATCTATGAACAGCTGCTCTTTGCATCCTCGGCTATTTTTCCTGCATCCCTTCTGCTCTTCTGTCAGAATATTGTTGTCTATTAGATGTTGTTCTATTTTCTTGGAAATTGTGGCTGCGATGATCTTGTATAGGGTTGGAAGACAGGTGGATAGTTTGACGGGTTTGTTGTATCTGAGCTTGTGTAAAGAAAGTGGGGAATGTGTGTGGTTGTAGAATGGCTTTGATGTTGTTGATTTGATGTGTGAGTGCTTTGTGTGTGGTGGTAAACTATTTGTACCAGAAGTTTTGTATATTGTTTAACCCAGAGCATTTTTCAGTTGTGTGTGTGTTTGATTGTTTCTGTAATTTCTTTTGTAGTTAATGTGGAATTTTCTTGTTCTGTCACATGTTTATGTTTGCCTTCTTCGGCTTTGATCCAGGGTGTATTATTATTGTGTAGTTTGGTTCTGACCAGATACTTTTCCAATAATCTGTGAGTTCTTGTTTGTTTGTTTGATGATTCAATCACTGCTGTCTGCTCGTTGTACATAGTTTTTCGGTAGAACTGTTTTTCGCTTCTTCGGAAGAGGTTGTTGGTGTGTTTTCTCTCGTTTGATTCTTTGTATCTACGGAGTCTTGCGGCATATACGGATAGTTTTTGTTTCAAAGTATAAAATAAAGACTTATTATTATTATTATTATTAATATCTTTACCTACAATTTGAACGCTAAGAAAATGCTGCAGATTTACAAGAAGGCATTAGTATCAACTGCCAGACGTTGGTTTGTCTAAAAAAATGAGAATAACCCCGAACGTGTAGCCAATGGAAAGAGTCACCCTAGATTGGCCATCCCAGACGCCATGATGCAAAGCCAATCAAGAACTTGTGGTCATTATATCAGGCAGAAGCTTCGTAGTAAAAATTTGTACAAAATCAAGCAGCTGTCACGTTGAATTCGGGCAAATTGGAAATATTTGCCTCGAGAATACACGGAAAATCTCGTCGAAAGTATGCCTCGAAAATGCCGGCCGATCATCGACGCTGATGGGGATTCGACAAACTACTAAGTCATTAGCATTTCAATGGCAATCCTTTAACAACTTTTAAATAAAACATTTTTTAATGAACAGTGCGCGACACGTCCTTACTTGACCGACTGTCCAGGGTATCTTAGAAAGTCGTTTTTAAAATTGAAGCGTAGATTCTGTAGCCTATAATACGAAATATATTTATTATTTTCAGAAAATTGGTGAAACAGCATTACACCGAGCCATCATAAATGAATCGGGACGAACTTTACACATAGTCGATTTTCTTATACAAAATATGCCGAATTCGGCCTTGGATAAAACCACAAATCCCCCATCCATACCGGAGATGAGTGGGTGCAATACAGCGTTGCACCTGTGCGCCCTCTACGATAAGCCTGAATGTATGAAGTTGTTGCTGCGAAGCGGAGCGGATGCAAATATAAGGAACTCGCAAAATAAAACTCCCATGGATATTTCCCAGCATTTGGGCAATAATGCATGCCAAGAACTGGTAAGTATAGGAATAAATTTAAATAAATTCCTTAGATTACTGCCACAAATATGAGTGTTTTTACAGGCGACCAATAAAAATATACTTGGATGGTTGCCTGCACTTTTAGATACAATTTCCGTGTTGTGTTGTAAATTGCTATTATTTTATTTAAAAATTTTATTGTTTTCATAAAATATCAGTGATTGTTTTAGGAATTTAAAGAATTGGTAAAATAATCTCACTACTTTCTTGCCAACATGTAGTTCTAAAATGAACACTTAATTTAACTATTTCATACTAAAGAATAGATTCTACTCTTATGGAATATTAATAAAAAAAATTTGGAAATTTATTGTGATTATATAATCAAATAAAAACCGACCAGGCTAAGTTAATTAGGTCCCTGGCATGTATACCAGGTGTACAAGTATGAAATGCGGATTTCAGACTACAGATGGTGCACCAATGCAGTTTATGCTATAAAGATTTGACACTGCGCCATTTTGTTGTGCCATCAACAAGTGTCAGACGCGCACGAGTGATAAATTGGAAAAGTGTATGCATAGTGTTGTGTTCAATATGTCGAAATTTATGCCGAACAAAGAGCATTCGCGAACAGCATTAATTTTTTGTTTTCATTTGAAGAAAACTGCTGTTGAATCATACCGATTAATTCAGAAGCTTATGGTGAACATTCTCCGTGGCAAGATACGTGTGAAAGATGGTTTCGGCATTTCAAATGTGGTGACTTCGATGTTGCAGACGAGGAACGTGGAAAACCGCCAAAAAAATACGAAGATGTGGAATTGCAAGCATTGTTGGACGAAGATGATTCGCAAACACAAAAACAACTCGCCGAGCAATTGGGCGTTAGTCAACAAGCTGTTTCCAATCGGGTATGAGAGATGGGAGAGATTCAGAAGACCGGTAGATGGGTACCACATGAGTTGAACGATAGGCAAATGGAAAAGTGCAAAAACACGTGTGACATTTTGCTCGCTCGGTATAAAAGGAAGTCGTTTTTGTATCGTATAGTTACAGGGGATGAAAAGTGGATTTATTTTGAGAATCCCAAACGCAAAAAATCATGGGTAGACCCAGGCGTACCATCCACATCGACCGCAAGACCGAATCGCTTTGGCAGAAACACGATGCTCTCTGTTTGGTGGGACCAGAGGGGCGTGGTCTATTATGAGCTGCACTCAGCTGGGAAGTTCTACCCCATACGGCTTACTCACCAGACTTGGCTCCTTTCGATTACCACTTGTTTGCATCGATGGGTCACGCACTTGCTGAGCAGCGCTTTGGTTCGTACGAAGATGTGAAAAAAATGGCTCGATGAATGGTTCGCAGCAAAAGGGGAAGATTTTTACGGGCGTGGTATTCACAAATTGCCCGAAAGATGGGAAAAATGTATAACAAGCGATGGAGCATACTTTGAATAAAGCACTTTTTATTATTCTTCCGAATTTAACATGTTTTTTTAGAAAAAAAAATCCGCATTTCATACTTGTACACCTGGTATATCTTAACATCCAATATGTTTTATCACGTTTTTTCTTAGTCAATAATGTATAATAGTTATAGCATCTTAGTTACCTAATAGCCAATAAATTCCTCTAACTCAATATAGACTGTAGTAATAAAAGTGTAAAAACAAATATTTACTACCGAAATATTTATTTAATTATAAACAAATCAAAATTTCGACTTTCTATGTCAAATAGTTTCGGAGAATATTGGGTGTGATAGACAGACAGATGGACACCAAAGTGATCCCATAACTGTTCCGTATAGAACACTAAAAAAGTATTCTGTCTTTTAAAATCACATTAAACAAACTACGTGCTCTCTGCCAACGTACATTAAAGAATAAAATTTGAATGATGCAAATAAAAAATTGCCACTACTTAAATTGGCACAACGGGAGCATAATGGAAGTGTGGGTTCTAGGTAAGAAAATTTTTTTGGTGTAACTAGCTAGGAGGTTCTAGGCACCAAGTTCCATTGCAAAACCTTAATTGAGCTACTGGTTTATAAGTTAACAAGACTAAGTAAAAAGTAAAATAAGATGCTGTTTCTTCTTTTTGTTGTATATTCGAGTGTTTTAATATAAACCATGAAACTAAAAATACTTTTGCTACTCATAAGCCAAATAACAGTTTATAGAAAAAGTAAATTACTGTTGTACAGATTTTTTTTTAGAATTTTCATAATATATTAACTTCTGTTTGATTGGTTGTAGCTACAAAACGCTGCCAATAGACTAAAAAACTTCTTTGATAATATCAATATAGACTGGAATTTATCCCATGATGATGGATCGACTGATTTCTCTGATGATGAAACGATAATTGAAGATAGGGTAAGTACGTCCATTTGCATATTATTTATATATATATATATATATATATATATATATATATATATATATATATATATATATATATATATATGTATATATATATATATATATATAGGTGTGTCCCAAAACCCAATGTATTATCTTCGAGGGCCGACAGGCAAGCTCATAACTCACCAGAATCTGTAAATATGACCTTAGTGAAAAATCGTTAGATTTCGAGAGGTAAAGTTAGATAATTAAAATGTTTTTACTCGCAATACTTGCAAAAATGTTTTTTTTCCCCACAGGCTTAGCACAGTTAGTTTTATTTTGAACTGTGATCGACAGCAGGGTTACGTAACAATAGTTAGAATTCTAGAATATAGAAATTTGTAGTTGTGGCACATATATATACTGTAGACCAGGGGTGCTCAAACTTGAACTGCTGGCGATCTACCTCAATATTGTTAGAATACGATCGATCGACTCTGAGAGGCTGCAAGTAAGTGTGATGCAGGATTGTCGTCTAGGTAGGGTGTATCGTGGCATAGATATTAGTTTTCCGCACAATATGCATTTTTTTAGTCAAGATAAGTGTAGGTCTGCTCTAACATGTCAATGAAAAACTCATAATTATTCAAAATTGCGAGTTTATTGGTTCTTACAAAACAAACGAGTTCTAGTGTCTAAACTTAACTAAAGAGTGACTTTGGATGTTGAAGCGTGGCACTGCATGTCCTCAGCATATTTTTCATAAGATAGTACGTAATTACCGAGTGCTAATCGCAAGCATGATGACATATGTTCGTCAGTTAGTCGATTGCGATATTTTGACTGAATTATCTTCATTTCGGAAAATGCAGACTCGCACAAGTAAGTTGACCCAAACATTGCCGTCAGTTGAAGGGCGATTTGCCTTAGATTCGGATATTTATCTTCAGATATAAAACACTAGAATTTTGTATCAGATGCTGTGGCTTTGAGATGTATATCTGTTATAATCTGCATAATTCATTTTCAATAGAACATGAGTCCATGTTAAACTGACTTGCTATTTCAGTAGCTAATTCCTCAATGTTTTTACACGAAAAAGGATAACTCATAAATGATGCGATATTTGCCAATTTACTGAAATCATAAAAACGTATTTAGAATTGGCCCAAAATATTTGATAATTCTGCCTCATAAATATCATAATTCAACTGAGGAATCCTTGCTTTCAAAGACGGAAAATTTTTCAGATCCTTTCTTTTCAGTTGATCTATCATAAGTTGCAATTTACTTTTGAATGCGTTTATTGCGCTAATCATCTCAATAATAGTTTTTCCTTTACCTTGAAGCTTCAAATTAATGGTGTTTAAATGCATTGTGATGTCTGTCAAAAATGCCAAATCAGTCAGCCATTTTCCGTTTTTCAGCATCTGAGTGTCATCACCTCTTTCGTCCAGAAAAGCTGTTATTTCGGGCAATAATTCTTGAAACCTTTCTAGGAATTTTCCGCGACTCAACCACCTGACGGCCGTGTGAAGAACTAAATCAGTGTGTTCAGCTGACTCACTATCTTCCAAGTGCAATTTAAAGAGCCGTCGTTGCAAGCTACTTGCACGGATAGAATTTACAATTTTTATTGCAATGCCCATAATCTCCTCCATGTTTAGAACTTTTGAACACAAAACTTGTTGATGTATAATGCAATGGAAGGAGAAAAATGAAGGGAAATTATCATTAGCTCGACACAATGCCACAAAACCGTTTTCGATTCCAGTCATTGCTGGTGCTCCATCGGTTGTAATGCACACTAGTTTATATATTGGTAGCTTGTAGTTTGTTACAAAATTGAAGAAAACGTCATATATATCTTCGCCACGGGTCTTTCCTTTCAGAGGAATCATTGTCAAAAACTCTTCCTAGCTGACATGTCATTGAATACCATTCGAATAAAAATACACAGCTGGGCAGTGTCTGTCATATCGGTGGATTCGTCGAACTGTAAAGAAAAGTGTACATACTTTTCTTTCCATGATATCATGTTTTAGTTTATCTGCCATGTCCTGACTCATGACTTCAACACGCCTTGTGACAGTCGGACAAGATAACTGAAGTTCTCTAATAGCAGACATAATCTCTGTTTTATTTTTAAAATCTCCAAATAAAGTCTCACCCGCTTCAATAAATGCTTCCTTCACAACCAATCCATCATCAAATGGTTTCTTGTGTTTCGCCAATATATGAGATATTTTAAATGACGCGATCGTTGCAGCTTTTGATTGTTGGGCTGGTCTTGTGAACATGGTTTGTTCTTTTTTCAAACACGTTATCAAATCACGTATTTTTCGTTTTCTTAATTCACTCTGTGACGGAAAATCCTTTTCATAGTTTTTATGAACCGTTTTATGATGCCTCTCTAAGTTCCCACGCTTAGGTATTTCAACTGACGCACGGCAAATGAGACAAATGCACTTATCTTTTACCATACAAAAGAAAAATTCTTCCTCCCGATCGTTATTAAAATGATAAGTTTTACTTTTCTTCGCCGCACTCATTTTGGACCATTTATTAATAAACTTTGTATCGATGTATCGCCTTCAAGTTACAACTCAGACTGACTCCTATTCCTGCAGGCGCAACATTTATATCTGCGCGAACGAAGTCTCGAATGTTCCCGTCAAACACGCCGCCCGAAGTTTCTAGAAAAAATCGGCGGAATCAAAAACGCGGCTTTTCTTTGACAAGTACCGCGCGTTCCTTTGATAAAGCCGCCTTTTGCCGCTAGCAGGGGGTTATTACGATAAAAGAAAGTGATAAGGGGGTTATTCTGGCCTAATTGTGGATCGAATAAATTTTAGTAGTTTATTCATTACATTTTATTTTAGTTACCTAAAACAAAATCTGTGAATAGTTCTATATCGGAATTTTTTTCTCGAGATCGACTCAAAAAGCACTCGCGATCGACTTGTCGATCGCGATCGACCGTTTGAGCACCCCTGCTGTAGACACTCGATAGTGTAAACCTAAAAAACAGCGTCTGTTCACGTTATCGATTTATTCACGTTAACGAAGGTTATATTAAATATTTAATAAAAATCTATAATTAACAATATAAACATGAAAAAATGATCATTCTCATCAAAACAAATACGAAAAAATAAAAACAAGCTGATAAAAGTCATTTTTTGGTAAAAAAAATCAAATATTTTTGTTTGTTTATGGGAACTTTTAGTCTTCTGCAAAATGGCTTTATCTCTTAGTCTTTTTATAACTATAAGATCATTAACGTCAATGTCACTTGCTTCTGCCCACTGGTTTACTACATTTAAAGCCTCTATGACTCTATCTAACGGTATTGATGTAGTCGATAATTCAGGATTTTCTTCGACCTTCTTAATCTCATCACTTTGATGGTCTTCATTTACATCATCTTTAAAATCATTGTCACACTGATTCCACTGCAAGACATCAGATTCATCAAAATTATAATTAAACAAAACAAGAGCCAATAAAAAAAATATTTGTATGTGTGGAAAGAAAAGACTTGCCTGAAGTGCAACTACGTGCAGAAGTTCAAGTGATTGGAAACTAAGTTGTCGTTGGCCCAACGGCGTTTCAAAACAGCGAGTGGCACATTTTCGTCGTCATCAAAACTTGAGCACACCCCCTCCAAAATATTCCTCCAACATTTTTTTATAATTTCTGGATGAAAATAATTCCGGCTGCTATTAGGTTAATTACTGCGTCTTTGATACTCAATTTTTTTAGGGACTCGGAAACGTTCATGTCGTTTTCTATTACAGTAGATAGCAGACTGTTTCTGTAATACAATTTTGTTAATCTAATAACGTTTTGTTCCATAGGTTGTATGAGTGGTGTGACATTCGGGGGAAGATACATTGTTACAATTTGCCCGTCCTCACTTTTTACTTCATCTTCATTTGGATGAGATGGCTCATTATCTAGTAAGAGTAAGGCCTTTATCGGGAGACCTTTATCCTTCAGAAACATTTTAACCTTCAAGTACAATTTTTTATTCAGGTTTAAGATCCATGATGTTAAAAATTGAATCTTACCTGAGGGACAAACGAATAATGAAACCAATTTTTGAAAATAGTAGCAGTCATTCAAGCTGCTCTAGAATGTTCATAGTCAACAGGACAATTGAAATTTTTAAATGACCTTGGCTTTGCAGCTTTAACAGTAACCAATGGTTTTATCTTATGAGTCCCAGCAGCATTAGTGCTTGCCAAAAATATTATACGCTGCTTTTCGGTTTTTCTACCAGCTGCAGTTCTTTCTGCCGCCGAGACACATGTTTTGTCTGATAGCAATTTCCATTAAAGTCCTGTTTCATCAGCATTGTAAAGTTGCTCCAAAGTGAGACCAAGTTCCTCCATTTTATTTTTTAACTGAATTTTAAACGGATCCACGAGTTCTGGTTGAGAGGATAATTTTTCTCCAGAAATTTTCAAGAAGCGAATCCCAAATCGCTTTTTTATAACGTTGTAGCCATCCTTCACTAGCTGTAAATGGCTTATCATTTTCTTTAATTTGTGAATGAATTAGCTTTGCTTTTTTGCTTAATCATTTCCCCACTCACAATATAATTTTTATTTCGTTGATCCAAAAACCACTTATACAATTTTTTTTCCATTCTGGGAAACCCCGAACTTTTTAATGTTTGTCTTTTACCTGATCCGACATATGTATCTTTCACAGCTCTAGAAATTAGTTCTTTTTTTTTTTAGTTTTATTTGCGCAACCGCAACTGTATCGATTTTTCAGAATGGATGGCTTTATTTGTTCGTTTCCATTAGCGAAGGGTTGCTTGTTCACGGTATACGGTGACCTGGGTTAATTAATAACATGTTCACGTTATGCGATGTTCACACTACCGAGTGTCTACTGTATATATATATATATATATATATATATATATATATATATATATATATATATATATATATATATATATATATATATATATATATATATATAAAATAATGGCTTGGGTCCGTCAGCCAAACATGTAACCACATTGGCCAAATGTGAAAGAGAAGAACCAAAACATCCGTTCGTTTCTTACATTCCAGGTGGAATTTTGCAGGCGTTTCGCCAAAATCTCCACTTGACATTTTCAAGTCACTTACGTTGCTACCGGTTGTTTTGTGTCTGCGCCGGAGATTGTAGTGGCTCCGATTAATTGTAGTTGATTCTGCCCCCCTTGAACGTCGTTTCAGTGGCGTATTTTCTTTTCATTCGTGTTATTTCTGTTGGCTGATATTAATTATCGCTGGGAAAGTTTAATGCATCGTATCTCTTTCAAGCGTCACATTTTTTGGATTTCGATACCTTTTCGGATTATTCTCGACTTTTAGTTTTCTATGTGGGCTATCTGTTCGCAGCTGTTAAAATCTATTTTGTGCTGGAGTTGGCTCTAAAAAGGAGCAGATGTGGTTTATTTATTTTTTTCAGCTAATTTTTTATTTTGCCAGTCTGGACGATATTTTTATGTTAGTTTGTCCAACGTATGCTTGGAAATGTACGTATTGAGTTTTGCTGATATCCACGTTTAGGAGAGGTTGCTGTTTTGTTCCATTTGGTGAACTGAATTATTTTATCCGTGGAGTTTAGATAGTCTAGAGAGTTGAGGAGTTGGTTTCTACCGAAGGGCTATACGCTGAATACTTTATTGGTTCATTGGGTTCCGAGTTTTGCAACCAATAGTATTTCCTAGAATAATGCCCAAAGAAAGTACTAACGGTATTAAAGATTCATGTTTATCTACCTTCAAATATATTTTAACTCTTATTTTTCAGAATGGTTCCTTAACTCCCGAAAAGAAGAATAGATCGAGACCACCCAGTTATTCAGGTACTTCTAAACATTTTTTTTTTAAATTTTCTGCAATTTTCATCTTTTTATATTTACATGTGTTAGTTGAAAACATTCTGTTAGATGATTAATGACTTATTTTTAACTAAACCCCTATATTATTTATTTTAACGCTAGAATGTATTGAAACAGTTGTTAGAGAGTAAATACGACACTGAATAAAATCCAAATCAAGACCTACGGTATCGTTAATGCGATTTATTTGCGATCTTTGTTTTCTCTAAGAAATCGTGGTTCTTTGGATCAGGTCCTGTCAATTTGGAGTAACTTTCTAACTATTCAGCGTGCTAAAGTGTACAGATCCCTGAAGACGCCTCGTGTAATCGCAGGCGAAACGTCAGAAAGTTACTCTAGATTAACACCGATGATTTCTCATACCAGGTGTACAAGCATGAAATGCGGATTTCCGACAACAGATGGTGCACTACAGTTTATGCTATAAAGATTTGACACTGCGCCATTTTGTTGTGTCATCAACAAGTGTCAGACGCGCACGAGTGATAAATTGGAAAAGTGTGTGCATAGTGTTGTGTTGTTGTGTTCAATATGTCGAAATTTATACCGAACAAAGAGCATTCCCGGACAGCATTAATTTTTTATTTTCATTTGAAGAAAACTGCTGTTGAATCATACCGATTACTTCGAGAAGCTTATCGTAAACATGCTCCATCGCAAGATACGTGTAAACGATGGTTTCGGCGTTTCAAAAGTGGTGACTTGGATGTTGCAGACGAGGAACGTGGAAAACCGCCAAAAAAAATACGAAGATGTGGAATTGCAAACATTGTTGAATGAAGATGATTCGCAAACACAAAAACAACTCGCTGAGCAATTGGGCGTTAGTCAACAAGCTGTTTCCAATCGGTTACGAGAGATGGGAAATATTCAGAAGACCGGTAGATGGATATCAGAGTTGAACGAGAGGCAAATGGAAAAGCGCAAAAACACGTGTGACGTTTTGCTCGCTCGGTACAAAAGGAAGTCGTTTTTGCATCGTATAGTTACAGGGGATGAAAAGTGGATTTATTCTGAGAATCCCAAGCGCAAAAAATCATGGGTAGACCCAAGCGCACCATACACATCGACCGCAAGACCGAATCGCTTTGGCAGAAAGACGATGCTCTGTGTTTGGTGGGACCAGGGGGCCGTGGTCTATTATGAGCTGTTAAAACCTAGGGAAACGGTTAATACTAAACGTTACCAACAACAATTGACCCATTTGAACCGTTCGCTGCTTGAAAAAAGGCCAGAATACCGAAAGAGGCAACACAAAGTCATTTTTCTTCATGATAATGCTCCATCGCATACGGCAAAACCAGTTCGCGACACGTTGGAAGCACTCAGCTGGGAAGTTCTACCCCATGCGGCGTACTCACCAGACTTGGCTCCTTCGAATTACCACTTGTTTGCATCGATGGGTCACGCACTTGCTGAGCAGCGCTTTGGTTCGTACGAAGATGCACTTTTTATCATTCTTCCGAATTTAACATGTTTTTTTAGAAAAAGAATCCGCATTTCATACTTGTACACCTGGTATGCTTAGTATTACTTGTCGATTTTGTAAATTTCTCTAACGCAACTTATACATAAAAAATTAATATTGTAGCATCGAACGCACATGGAAGTTTAAAGAAAAGGGTGGCTCCCCTTCCTCCTCCCACAAGTTCAGGGCAATACCAGTACGGTACCCTCCCTAGTAGTCATAGTAGAACCCCTTCAGACCCCATCGCTGCGGGGTACCATACGTTAAGTCATACTCATAAACGTTCACCTAGCAGTGATTCGAACTCAGGCAGATCTGTGATACCAATTGGTAAGTTGTATAACTTATTTTAAATTTTGTTGTAAAAGTTGTTTAATATAAGAAGGGGTACCAATATTCATGGAATAATTTTTACATACGTGGTGCGATCTAAAAGTTCCCAAAGTCACAGGGTGTCAAATTAAGCGATTAATGGGGGTGGGAGATGACAGTCTTGGAATTCTTTGCCAAAAACTGTCTAACCAATAGAAATACATCAGAGATGCTCAGGATTGTCCGACGACAGTCTTCATGAATGATTTGTTTTTTTTTTATGTGTCTAGTACACGTGCTGCAGGGAAGAAGTCCTTAAAGCGCTACAGGAACGACACGTGTGCGGAAAAAGCGATTCACGTTATTCTTGAATCGCTGTAAATTGTACTCGGTGGAAACACAGTCCTGGGCAAATTATTCCAAAGGGATGATGTTCTCCATATAAAAGACTGTTTAAAAAGCGTTGTACGAGGAGTAACAAGCTGAACCTCATACGGATGTGAAGTATTAGCGCGACGTGTACTTCTAACATGCACCGCTCTGGGAGGAATTAAGCGGGCCACATCCTTCGAACACTTTCCATGAAAATAGTTGTAGAATAGGCACAAGTCGCCAACCGTTCTTCGATGTTCCAGCGAATCAAGGCCGCCGGTCAGTTCCGGGACTCTAATCAGACGAACAGCTCTTCTCTAAATAGAATCCAACAAATACAGTGTATGTTTGGGAGCGGAGCTCCAAACATGGGAGCAGTATTCCATATTTGGTCGAATTTGAGCTTTGTAAAGAATTAACAGTTGTTGTGGAGTGTAAAGCTTTCTCGTTCGAAATAATATTCCCAACTTCTGAGAAGCCCTCTTTGCTATGCCTGCAACATGTTCATGCCAGGACATATTTGCTCCCAAATTAACGCCCAACAAATTGAGCGACGATGCTAGGGGAATGGAGTGCCCCGACATAACTATGTCGGGTTCAGCAACGTTAACTTTTTTAGAAAAAACTGCCGCCTGGGTTTTTGTAGCATTAAATTCCACTTGATTACTGTCACCCCAAGATAGACTTTCTTCCAGGTCTTTGTTAAATTGAACGACCTCCTGCTGTCTGCGGATATTCACCTGAGCAGCCGATGTCCGAGCGTTCAAGGCGAATGAAAAGACAAGCGTACTGTCATCTGCAAAACTGTAGATTGGATTCCCGGTCTTTTCCAGCAGATCGTTAATGTAAATGAGAAAGAGAGTAGGACACAGTATGGAGCCCTGGGGCACACCGGCCTTGATAGTGAAGATGTTAGAAAGAAATCCGTCGACCGCCACTCGTAAAGAACGCTCTCTGAGGAAACATAAGAGCCACAAACAGAACCTTTCAGACATACCATAAGAGCGTAACTTAGCCAACAGTCCATCGTCCCAAACACGGTCGAATGCCTTGGATATGTCAAGAGCAACCGCTCGAGAAGTATTCAATTGCATGTGTTACATAAGTCAGAAGATCTCCTGTTGATCTATGTTTACGAAAACCATATTGGTGATCGCTAATAATATTTAATCGTTCAAGATATTTTAGAAGATGCTCATTGATAACCTTTTCCATGTCTTTCGATATTATTGAAAGCAGTGCGACTGGTCGGTAGTTATTTGGCAAGGTCTTCTTGCCTTTTTTAGGTATCGGCTGAACCGTGGCACATTTCCAGCAGGACGGAAATATTCCCTTTCTGTAGGATAGGTTAAAAAGTCTACAGAAAACTGGTGTTAGTTCCCTTGCACAGTTTTTGAGAACGAAGGCAGGTATTCCATCAGCGCCAGAAGCCTTTTTGGTGTCTAGCTTCATTAAAATACGCTTTATGAGGCGCTGTCTGAAGACAACATCGGACATCTTTGACTGCAATATGGAAATAGTAGGTGGTGTTTTTCCTTGGAAATTGACAGTAGAATGTGAAGCAAAGCGTTCAGCCAACAAGTTCGCTCTCTCAACAGGTGTGGTTGCAATGGAAATATCTGGCCATGTGAGTGCTGGTATGGTGGATTTGGTAAAATTTTGACTAACTGCCTTTGCGACTGCTCAAAAGGACCTGGAATTGTTGGGACAAGCGAGAAGTTTGTTTCTAATTCGTTGATTGTGCGCCTCCTTGGTTTCGTCGATAATTCCTTTGCATCTGTTCCGGGCACGAACAAAGGTGTTACGATTTATGGTGTTTGTGATTTTCACGCCATTGTCGGTTGGCAATATGTTTAGAAGCAACAGCTTCTTTGCATTTTCGGTCAAACCAAGGCTTTTCGTTGGAGGAGCATTTCTTCGAAAAAGAGATGTAAGCTTCCATACCAGCCAAAATATTGTTCAAAAATATTTTTAGAATACTTTGAAGGAAAAACCTCAACAGCATAGTAACTAATATTATTATAATTACTGTCAGATTAAAAAATGATAGCGGCCTACTAGATAGATTGTTTGAAAACCGTCAAACGTAGCATACGATCCATGGCAACCGCAATGACAAAAAATATTTTAGAGGGTTTTTGCTGCATAACTTTTTTGTGAAACAAATTAGAAAAAAACAGTTTAAGGAAGGCTTTCCAATGCCGTTTTACAAAGGGTATGTCGATGAAAAAAAGTTGTTTTTCGTCGCGGCGCTCAGGTCGTCGTTTTCACTACCCAATGTAAAATACGTCAGTGTACTTCTTAACATGAACTATACCTTTTTCATAATTCGGGTCCGAGCGCCTAAAAATGATAACCTTGTACATTACGTAAACTACCTTATTATATAAATTCTAACAAAAACTTCGTCCGAACTATGTGCCCTGCTCAATAATCAATTATTTTACTAAAGATGTTTTGATTGAACCTCACGAAAACCGTTTTATTATAGGAAGTAAACTAGTCATGCCAGATTGCAAAAACGTAGACAAAATGGCAATGTTACGAAGGCCTCAAAACCCTCCGCCTCCCGCGCCGAACCCCTCATTGAGTCGACTTTCCAACGGTAGATCAAACGAGAGCATTTCATCAATGGCGTCCGACATCGATGTCTCTGGAATGAGTCACAACCCCATTCCACCGCCTCGAAGGGTAAGAATTATTTGTTACTGATTATAGCATTTTGCACTTTATTAAAATTTATTTTTTTTTACTTTAGGATTGCATTTTTGTTCAAGTTTATATTCAATTTTGTTATGATTATTTCTTTTAGATTTATTTAGATTTGTTTTTTTACAAAGGACCTGCTATTAATTAACAGCACATGATATTTAAATGTTAAATCATATTTAATATTAAATAAAGTTATGGTCTAGTTATTAGTAGTAAGCTGCTAATAGTGGTTAAGTCACACGATAAAGCTTATTGTTTTATAAAATCGCAAGTATTTGGAGTGAAATTTGAGGCTCTATATTTTTTTAATTGACGTGACACAGGGTGGTACAGGGTGTGTTGAGCTAAGCTGCATATCTATGTGATATATTAGTGTGACGTGCATTCCTAGCATGCACCACTCTGCGAGGAGTTATCTCGCTTCATCCATCGAACACTTTCTTGAAAGTACTGGTAAAATAAATTTAACTCGCCAACTGTTCTTCGCAGTGGGTCTCTAATCAGACGAACAGTTCTCTTCTAAATAGAATCCGACAAATGCAATGTATGGGAGCAGTATTCCACCACAGTAGTCGAATTTGAGCTTTGCACGAGATTACGAAATGTAAAGCCTTCTAGCAGAGTCGGTCAAGTAAGGGCGTGTCGTCGGTATAAGAAATTCCTTTTTTTTTATGTTACTGTTGACACCCCTGCAAACAGTGCTTTGTGGAAAGAGATCCGAAGTCAACGACCCCAAATATCGGAGTAAAACGTTTAGCCGGTGAAAAGGGGAATCCGGAATCGTCATACTAGATTGCCCATCCCAGTCGCGCGATGCAAATTACAAAAAACTGTCGCCTTTAGATAGAATTTCTTTGCAATCCTTGTTAAGTTGAATAACATTCTTCGGTTTGCGTATATTTATATAATTAGTTGATAATTCGATATTCAAGGTAAATGAAGAAACAATTGTACTGCCTTCGGCAGAGGAAAAAGGGCATAGGAGACAGACGTCAACTGTCACTCGTAAAGAGCGCTTTCCAAGGAAACACTAGAGCGATAAACAGAACTTTTCAGGCATATCAGAGGAGCGTAGCTTAGCCTACAATCCGTATTGCCAAAGACGCTCGAATGCTTCGAATGTATCTTTTTTTTTATGGGTCTAGCACACGTGCTGCAGGGAAGAAGTCCCTAAAGCGCTACAGGAGCGACACGTGTGCAGAAAAAGCGACTCACGTTGTTCTTGAAACGCTGTAAATTTTACTTAGTGAGAAACACAGTCCTGGGCAAATTATTCCAAAGGGATGATGTTCTCCATATAAAAGACTGCTTGAAAAGCGTTGTACTAGGAGTAACAAGCTGAACCTCATACGGATGTAAGTATTAGCGTGACGTGTACTTGTAACATGCACCGCTCTGGGAGGAATTAAGCGGGCCACATCCTTCAAACACTTTCCATGAAAATACTTGTAGAATAAAACCGCTCGAGATTCTCCAAAGGGTTCAATTGCGTTGTTCCAACCGTGTGTTACATAAGTCAGAAGATCTTCTGTTGTTGATCGGTAATAATGTTGAACCCTTCAAGATATTTTAGAATATGCTGATTGATAGCCTTTTCCATGACTTTCGATATTATTGAAAGCAGTGCGATTGGTCGGTAGTTATTTGGCAAGGTCTTGCCTTTATTAGGTATCGGCGGAACTGTGGCACATTTCCAGCAGGAAATATTCCCTTTCTGTAGGATAGGTTGAAAAGTCTACAGAAAACTGGTGTTAGTTCCCTCGCACAGTTTTTGAGAACTATGCCAGTTCTACTAACAGTGGGTGGTGTTTTTCCTTGGAAATCGACAGTAGAATGTGAAGCAAAGAGTTCAGCCAACCAATTCGCTTTCTCAACAGGTGTCGTTGCGATAGAATTATCTGGCCGTGCGAGTGGTGGTATGGTGGATTTGGTGAAATTTTGACTGACTGCCTTAACGACTGACTAAAAGGACCTGGAATTGTTGGGACAAGCGAGAAGTTTGTTTCTAATTCGTTGATTGTGTGCCTCCTTGGTTTCGTCGATAATTTCTTTGCATCTGTTCTTGGCACGAACAAAGGTGTTACGGTTTATGGTGTTAGGACTTTCACGCCGTTGTCGGCCAAAATAACATCGGAAACCTCCCTGGCGCAGTCAGATGGGTCTTCGGATCGAAAACAAACGTCTAACCAAGGGAAAATTCGAAAATATTTCATGAGATCTTCCTATTTAGCAGATTTGTAGTGCCAAATCTTGCGCGGTTTAGGCACCTCTCTCTCTAATTGGTTGGATACTCGATGTCGAAAGTAGTTTAAAGTCAGAAGAACCTAACGGCGGATTTACGCTGACCGTGTACATCTCCGGATTGGTGGTTAAAAACAGATCAAGAAGACTGGCGAACTCCTCTTCGCTATCAGGGATCCGTGTTGGTTCGTCAATAAGCTGAGTTAAACCACAACTGATTGAAAATGATTCGGCTTCATGACCTTGCTCGTTGGTAGTATTTGAATATTTAAGCCAGTTGATGTTGTGTACATTAAAGTCACCCAGGATCGCAATTTCGGCATTTGGATAGTTAATTTGTAAATGACCGATGGTGTCTACAAGAGAAGCGAAAAGTGTTCTAAAGTTAGTATCACTTGGTGGTTGGTTGAGTCGTTATTTTTAACCACATAACATCCAAAGTTTGGGGGCTCCAGAGCCTCTTCTCGTTGGCAAGAGAGGTCGCTTCTGACAAAAAGACAGATTCCAAAGTTACGCCTAAATCGGGAATAGAAGTCGTACCCAGGATAAAGATAATTGACTGTGCTGGTCGATGAACTGACCTAGGATTCAAAGAGAGCGAGTACATGAGGTTTATTTGATTGCAGGTGTTGGTGCACTGAATTTATGTTCGAGTTTAAACCTCGTATGTTGCAAAAATCCACTTTAAAATTCTGATCTCTGCATGTCGACGCACCTGAACCAGCCCCCACCTGGAGATCCGAACGGGGGGCTATTTTACCTCCGGAATTTTTTGTATCCAGGTGCCTCATCATGCTATTTGGTCCCACAGTCCGGGACATCGGCACAGCCACGCAACGTTAAGCAACTTCACGCAGCCTAAGCCGATGCGATGGTATCACACCGGGCGATGCTGGTGGGATTTGGGCATCTACCATCTAGGCTGTTCTTTAAGTCGCCTCCTGCGACAGGCAGAACGTACCGGGGGAGATATTCTGTCCCGCTCCCCCACGGGGTTAGTATCAAGTAAAACCACTCGAGATTCTTCAAAAGCTTTAATTACGTTCTGCCAAATATATATGCCATATGTTAGAAGATCTTCTATTGACATCTGCATATTGATGATGGCTGACGATATTAAATTCTTTTAGATATTTTCAACGATGATTTCCCATAGCTTTCCATTTACTTTACTAAAAGCAGCGCGACTGAAGTTTAGTTTTGGCAAAATCATTTTGCTTATTTTGGATATCGGCTGAACTGTAGCGCATTTTCAACAGGAAAACGAAAAACATGTGTTAGTTTACTTGCGCATTTTTTGAGTACTAAAATACGTTTTATGATACGCTGTATCAAGAGTATCTATCCGTAATCTACCTGTTACAAAGAATAAATAAATTATAAAAGTAGCAGTTTTGAAATTCATTTTTTGTTTTCGATAGAAAAGGCTGTACTACTGAAACTGCAACTATTAATAACCAAATTTTAATTGCAGGTCCATTGTTAATTTTGTTGACAAATTATTTTTTATTTCATAAACTAACATTGTTCTTTGTAAAATATTGTGAGTTGCCTTGGTTTGCAGAGACGGAAATGTCGTTTGGATAGTTTTACTGAAGATAATGATTCTAGTCTGGTAAAAATTCATTTTGTGTCCGAATGTCTAATTGCACTTATGTTATGTCGGGCCTTGTACGAAAAATGTGATCTGAATAATTCATTCAAAAGTTTAACTTAAACATTTAAAATTGATGATAACAAACACTAAGAACTATTTTCTATATATATATATATATATATATATATATATATATATATATATATATATATATATATATATATATATATATATATATATATGTATATATACCGGGTGTTATGGAATTCACTGCATATATTAGAAGCAATTGTAGCAAGACCGGCAGCGGAAAATTCACCTTAACTAGCGGATCTCAATAATAAAGGAAAAAATCAACCCTAAAGAAATAATGCCGTGAATATTTTTTTCGCACCTAACTGATGAACGCCGAACTCCACAATATCGAAATACGTAATCCGACAGAAGGTCGTTTCTTTCGATCCACGGCTTTTCTGATAAAAAATTGATAAAAAACATATTTTTTCTATTCTAAAACCGAAATATTTTGCTTCTTCTTTGTTATCCGCATTCCACAGGAGATTAAGGCGTTTATGCCGTGACCGCGGTGCTTTCTGTTTTCTTTTCAGTGAACATTTACCAATCACGGAGGTAAGGTGTCGTAAACGTCAATGTTTTGATGAACTGACATACTGATTAAGTTATTTGCAGAAAGTGTAGAATATACCCGCAAGTGAGATAGATTGTGTCATTATAATTGGTTAAGTTTTAAATTTGTCACGGATAACGTAGGATATTTTATGTGGAAATCCATTGCATATTTCAGGTATATATATATATATTTATTTATTTATCTTGTATGGATGTGCATTGCACACAGCACAATTGAAGTTAAATAAAAATTACCTAAATGAATTATACAAAAATATAACCAATAAGATACCAATTTAAGGTACATAAAAAAATCGTTTACCATTTACCTTTTGAAATTTTGTTTTTGTTTTGCCTCCAAGCAGCATAAAAAATGGCGGATCTCAATAATAAAGGAAAAAATCGACCCTAAACCAATTTAATAATAAAAAAAATATATTATATTTTAAAATAATTACTTATTACTTACGCAACTTTCTTCTTCTTCTTTCTTTCTCCTTTTATTGAGCTCTATCTTTTTGTAGATAATTTACTTAGCTTTGTACCCGTCTTGTGCTTAGGCAGAGCACCGGCGACCCTTCGGTGATCCGTTACACATTCTCGAGTTTGGGTCCTTTTTACCGTGGAGAGCAACGTAGTCTCGCTCTAGGCGACATTGCTCTCCCAGAAGAATATTTATTTGTTTTTATAACTTAATTTATTTTTTTGGCACTGATAAAGGATCTTCTCGGGAACTGCTACTGGTTCTGAGTATAACTTTTTCTGTCAGCCCGCCCGTTTTATTACGTGATTGACACAAAAAACACAGCCTCACGTGTTCGCCACCTGCTCAAATCACCTAACCTCAACCAACGTTATACGAATCACCCCTCACAACGCTTAATAACCCTCTGCGATTAGAACCCCTACCAAGCAATTTATGGACCACCGATCCACACTCGAGAACCTCAAAACGCCCGAACTTCAGAAGCCCCAACTGGGAAAATGCGTCCGCGTGCTATGAATTGTCGACCGGAAGTACACTTACGCAAGTTTATATTTCAAAATTATAAGTAAAAAAAAAAACAGGTAATTTACCAAAATTTTGTTTGCTTCCTTGTAAAAAAGATAATAAAATTGGATGGATTGTTCCTTTAATTTATTATTGACAAAAAATTGTTTTATTATGGCCGACAGAAGAGAGATTTTATTTTGAGCAGCTGGTGCTGTAGGGGAGGCTCGTGTATATTATATTATACGTCTTTTTTGTTTATTGATTCTTCCAACATATTTTTGTAAGGACTTGATGTAATTTCCATAGTTTTTGTACAATATTTTTTGTAGTATTGAACATAAAGATTTTACAATTTTTTTAAGGCTTCAGCGTTCTTTATTTAAATGTAGCCGAGCAGTTACTTGTTTACATTATTGATAATGATAGAAGCGTCTTGTAAAATCGATGTGCTTTCATTACTTGAGTTTGTTTGAGAAGGAGAGCATTTATATTTTTAGCTGCTTTAAACAAATTTTCGGGAAAGACTTTTTGTCCAGCGGCTTGAAATCCGTTCACAATGGTGCCAATGATAGCAGCTCTTCGGTAAGCTTCTGCAAATAAACTTGTAACTTGATATTGCGTTACTTGACGACCTAGACTTGTTCTCAATCATTTTTCTGCTCCTTGAATATAATAAGGGCTCCTAGGTTTAAAAAAATACATGTCGAGTGGCTAAGCCAGTAAGTAGTAAAGTTAGCCTTTGCTATGTTCAACGGTGTCAGGTTCTTCGAAAGCGTTGTATTTCCATCAAGCAGAAGTAACACTTCATTTTTAGGGGTTAACTTTACGACGCTTATAAAATGTTTCATCCAATTTACAACTAAGTTTGAGTAAATATGACCAGTGGCTGGAATGGTGACAATACTCTCATAAGGTGTGCCCTTCCCCAATTCAAGATTTTGTCTCATTCTTTTGAATATTTAACTCTAAAACTTTTTGAGTTTTTTAATGAACGGTGGAAAATCCACTTTCATCAACGTTAAATATTTTTGTAGATGAAAATTTATTTTTATCTACGATTTTTTTAAGATGAGGGTCGATTTGCCCTACTTGAAAACAGCTGGAACGATATAGTTGTTCCGGCGCCTTGCCAAGGTGGACAGGTTGATTTTGCAGATATTTGGTAAACAGGAGTTTTGTCCCTTTTTTAATGTTTCAAAAATTTTCGAATTTGGAAAAAAGTACTGAATGTGCCTCTACATGGCCCCACGAGTCACCCATTTTAATATATGCAGTAAATTTCATAACACCCTATATATATATATATATATATATATATATATATATATATATATATATATATATATATATATATATATATATATATATATATATATGTATATATAGGTGCGATCCAAAATTTCCCGGACTAACGCCATATAGCTAGAATGTGAACCACTATAGACTCGGCCTGACGTAGCAACTTTCTAGATCATTCAGTTGAAAAGTGTAAAATTTTATTTTAAACTCGAAAATGCTTGAAATGATTCGGTAAGTACTTGGGAATGAAGCTCCGACTCATGCGCTAATTTTGGAGTGATTTTTGCTATTTAAGGCCGGTCGGACTTTGATGGAAGACGACGAGCGTTCCAGTAGACCAGTAGGCATGCAAGTGATCGTGTGATTAGTCGGAGAACTTTTAGATCGCACCACATACAGAAGCGGAAACGTAACATGTTTGTTTTCTTTCAAAACTTTATCAAATTTATTAGTTCACAGTTTCAAAAAGGTCTTTGTTAATCATACTGCATGCTTGGTGGTGTTTATTGAAACTTATGTGCTAAAAATTTTGATCCGGTCCTTTTATAAAATTTAAATTTTTATATAATTTTAAACAGGTGCCTGTTGCGAGATATACTTTGATGCCTTTTTCTCAAAAAATGTAACACTCTTGGTACTACTTGCGTATTTCCTTTTTGTTTAAATTATGTAAATCAACCTCAGTCAGCTTTAACTGTAGCTACTGAGAATACTAGTAGTCGAAAAACTATAATTTGTGGCAAAAAAACTAATGTTCTTTTTCTTGTGATGCACTGCTTTTAATAGTTTTGTGTTTGTATTTTCATCATTTAGGAAATCAAAGAACTACGTACGGTGAAGTGGTGGTTTGATTTTTTATTTCGCCGAAATAAAAATATTTCAGTTTTTAGTGTTCCATACGGAACACTTCTAGGATTATTTCGGTGTCTATCTGCCCGTCTGTCACGCCCGATTTTCTCGGAAACTATTTGACATAGAGAGTAAAATTTGGCACTGATACAGGAATCGATGGCCCCATCAGACCCGTGTAGTGCTGAAAGTTAAATTTTGACTTAAGGGGTTAGTTTTGGGGGGGTGAAATCGGAAGTGAAAAATTTTTTTTTACCAGCTCATCGAGTGGGGTGTCAAATGATAGGTTGTAAAAACACGAGTTCAAGAATATATATAATATAATAGTTGCGCACACTTTTTTTGTATTTTTAAAAAATTGCTAAAAATCGCTGTCTCCCCCCCCCCCTATCTCGAAAAGTACTGATCAAAAAATTTTGAAAACATTCTGGAATATTCTCTTAATCATTTATCTGGTATATAAAGAAAAACAAAAATTTCAAAGTCATTAGTTTTCAGTAAAGATTGGAAAAAAACGTTGTTGCAAACTCATTTAGGGTGTGTTTTGTGAAGTCATTGCTCATTTTATACCTTCGTAACAAAAAATTTTATTTTAAAAGCAATCAACGTACGGAACACTAATTGCGCAAGTCCGACTTGCATTTGGCCGGTTATTTTATATTATTTTCCGTTAGTTTATTTATAAAAGGCAACGTTTTAATAAACGAAGTCAAACTGCTAGTTTTTTTTAAAGAATTATTCATTCCCAAATATTAAACCAACACCCATTACAGACTAATTTCATTGACTTTTATTTCTTTTTGGAAATTTTGCTAAAAATGAACTGCCTTCATTTTTTCTCAGGGTGATTTTGATATCAGTGAATTTATTTTATGCGTAATGAATATCAAACAAGACATAAAGGTTATTTAAGTCTTGCGGTAAATAAAGGCTCTTATATTAGTTTCCCGGAGCAAAATTTCCAAAATCTAGCTCGCTTTTTTCATAGCTTTGACATCGGGTGACTGCGGCGCCTTTTTATCATAGTTTTGTGTAAAATAATGAAATTTAGGGTATGATTAGAGTAGGGTATAATCTACATTTTTATTAAAAATTAGTTATTAATAGACTCCGTTGGGAAATCAATATAAACACTAGAATTGCACAGAGTTTCAGGAATTACTTGCTGTTATTTCGTCTATCAAACTATTTCAAGACACGTTTGGTCGTATCAGGACTTATCAGCCGAGTTAGATTTTGTACCACAAGAGCTGCAAGGGATAAGATTCTGCATATAAACGAAATCTTGAAAAGGGCGTTATGTATATTATTAGCGTAGTCTTCATCAACATTTAGGAACTTTTAATAATAATAATAATAATAATAATAATCTTTATTGTCTAACAGATATACCATTTACAAGACAATTAAGCATAAATAACATAATACAAAGGAGATAGAGATAAAAAGAAAAACAAAGTACCAGTATAGAACAAAAGACACAGATAATATAAAAATCACTTAGAAATTACATAAAACTGAAAAATTAAAATTAAAATGATACACTTGGAATAAATATCTATACATGCAACAATTTCTTTTTTAAGCATTTGGCAAATTGCGCAAATGACAGGTTGTTCACGTCAATGTCGTTACAAGTACTGTTGAAAACTCTCATAGCTTGAAACAATGGTGTTTTGATGAGAAAATTAGTTGATGCACTAGGTAAACAGAAAACAGCAGAGGTTCTGACCAATCTATTAGGAACGTGAAAGTTTACTTGAAATAGTAAGTCAGGAGAGTCAATAAGAGATTTACATAGTTTTATAAGAAAACAGACCAGATGGTAATTTCTTCGATTCGTCAATAAAGGTAGCTGAAAACGTTCAGTTATAATGACCTCATTGACACCCCTATCAGGATACACACCATCATATTTTAATATAAGAAATTTGGCAAACTTTCTTTGAATATTCTCTACCTGTTTAATATACTTAGCGTGTATTGGATTCCAAACAACTGCACCATATTCAAGCCGTGAAAGCACATAGCTGGAATATAAAGTTTTTAATGTTTTACTGTTATGAAAACCACTTGAATTACGTATTATGAAACCCAACGTCCTCATCGCAGTAGTGCATATCCAATTAATATGATGGGCAAATGAAAGTTTATGAACAAAAATAATTCCAAGGTCCTTGAAAGTATTACAACGTGTAATATCTTCATTATCCAATTTATACTGGAAGTCGATGGTGCTAAATTTATTCGAGTAAGTCAAAAAGAAGCACTTACCGGCATTCAGTGGCAGCCTATTCAACTCACACCATTGCTGTAACGACTCCATATCATGTTGTAATGAAAGGCAATCACTAGAGTCTCTTATGGTGCGGAAAAGCTTTAGGTCGTCAGCAAACAAAAGAAAATTACTAGTTATGCCATCACCAATGTCGTTAATGAAGAGTGAAAAAATTAAAGGTGCAAGGTTGCTACCCTGTGGTGCACCACTTGTGGCACTAAACGTTGAGGATTTATGTCCACGAATTTCGACGTACTGCAAGCGGTTACACAAATAGGACTCAAAAAAAGTAATTAGGTTATTGCTGAAACCGAGTCTATCCAGCTTATGTAGAAATATGGAATGGTCAACTCTATCAAAGGCCTTCGAGAAATCATTGTACACAGCATCAACCTGCATTCGTTTGTCCAAAGCATTGCCTGTAAATTGAGCAAAACAAGCCAAATTACTTATTGTACTACGTTTGCTAAAAAAACCATGTTGATTTACAGAAATCAGGCTTTTAACCTGTGCAAAAATACACTGATATACTGACATCTCAAAGACTTTGGCGAATATCGGTAATAAAGATACCGGTCTATAATTAGATATATCATTTGCGTCACCCTTTTTAAATACGGGAATGATTTTGGCCTTCTTCCATACGTCAGGAAATCTGTTCGTTTTTAGAGACAAATTGAATAAATAAGATAAAGGTAACAACAAAGCATGAGCACAATCCTTCACAATAAAGCTGGGAATATTATCATGGCCACAAGTAAGTTTATCTTTCAATCCTTTCAAAGCCGTTAGTATAGTTTGCTCTGGCAAACAATCAAGAGCGATACATAAATTTGAGGTGAAGACATCGTTTTTGGGGACGCGATCTGACGGCGCACTATATACACTCCCAAAGAAGCCAGCAAATGCATCAGCAATTTTATCCGGCTCAGAGAATTGAAGATTGCCCAACTTAAGCACATCAGGCAAATAAATTGCCGATTTTTTAGCTTTAATAAACGACCAAAACGTAGTTGGATCATCAGTGATGGAATCCTCTACTTTAGAGATATAGTTTTTATACGCCAAATCGATCAATAATTTAACATTACGTCGTAGTTCATTAAACTCTCTACGATGACAATCTGAATGAGAATATTTGAGCTTCCTAAAAATTCTGTGTTTACGCTTTATGCCTTTAATGATATCAGCTGTGAACCAGACAGGAAATGTTATTTTACGAATGACCGATTTAGGTACACACACATCAAATATACCAAACAAATTCCGGTAGAGTAAACCGCATGCCTCATCAACATCCTTCAGAATATAAAGATCCAACCAGTCGATATTTAATATCATTTCATAAAGCTTCGGAAAGTTAGCCTTCCTGAAATTGTACTTAGTTTGTGATAAGTTGACAGGAACATTATGGGATTTAACTTTGAGAGATAATAAAATATCTAAGGGTGGATGATGGCTGTCCTCATCCACCAGTGGAAATTGTTCCCTATGTATGTTTCTCATCATTCTGTGAACTTACCTTACCGTCTGAGTCATTCGTGTACAGCTTTTTTGACTGCTTTGTTGTCTTCGAACTTGGTGCCTCCAAAAACTTCTTGAGCAAGCCGAACAAATAAAAATTGGAGGGTGCAAGATGGGGACTGTAAGGTGGCAACACTTTCCAACCCAACTTTTCGAACGCTTTTCGCAATTTCTGAGCGGTATAAGGGCTGGCGTTATCATGCAACAGAATCACAACTTTTGAGAGAGAACTCTGCCGTTTTCTTCTTATTGCGGGTTTTACTTTCTGTTGAAGCATGGCTGCTTCAAATTGCACGACTTGTTTACACTCACGACCTATGAGAAGGTCAGATGGCGCTGTAAAGATAGTAAAGAATTCGATGATTCTAACCGTGCTTCGAACTCCAGTGACACTGCTGGTACTCGACAGCTTCCTTGCACTAGCGCTTTCTCCAACACTTTCACCTTTCTCATCTTCAAATTGATTGCCATGATAACGTCCTTTATGTGATCTTGCAGCTCTTGTCGTTGAACTTTTCGTTCCTTTCGGAAAACTACCATGGACATACCCAGTTTTAAACTATTTTTTTTTTCTGGACATACCTTGTTTTGAACTGAACATACATTTCTTAAAGAAGCTCTATCCTTGGACCTTCCTTGCTTTGAACAGAAATGAATTGCCTGTCCGTTAGTACTTCTTGTATACCAACAGATGGCAGTTAAAATTGGGTTTTTAATTTTTTTTGGACATATTCAGTTTTGAACTAAAACCCTATATATATATATATATATATATATATATATATATATATATATATATAGTGGCGTGCAAAAGTTTCCGGCCAGTGACATTTCGGACTCCAATTTATTAAAAAAAAGGCTAATGGTTTTTAATCATTATGAGATGTGAGTATGAGATATAGGAAACAAAATAATATAGTAAAATAATATTATTTATGTTTGTGAATATATTTATTATTATTATTCTTATATTTATATGTGCAAAAGTTTCACATTCTAGTTTCCTGTAAGTACTATTTCTGTTAAGAGTGAAAATAATAACAAAACAATATGATTTTCAAGTTTCTTAGGTACGAAAACGACATAAAACATGACATATTTGAGGTAAAACCCTTTCTACCCTTATATATTTGATTAGATTAGATCTCGAGCGGTTGCTCTTGACATATCCAAGGCATTCGACCGTGTTTGGCACGCTGGGCTGTTGGCTAAGCTACGCTCTTATGGTATGTCTGAAAAGTAATGTTTGTGGGTCTCATGTTTCCCCAGAGAGCGTTCTTTACGAGTGGCAGTCGACCTTCACTATCAACGCCGGTGTACCTCAAGACTCCATACTGTCTCCTGCTCTCTTTCTCATTTATATTAACGATCTGCTGGAAAAGACCGAGAATCCAATCTACAGCTTTGCAGATGACAGTATGCTTATATCTTCATTCACTTTGAACGCTCGGACATCGGCTATTCAGACGAATATCCGCAGACTAATAAATTAGAATACGAAATGTCACTGGTCGGAAACTTTTGCACGCCTCTGTATATATATATATATATATATATATATATATATATATATATATATATATATATATATATATATATATATATATATATATATATACATATATATATATATATATATATATATATATATATATATATATATATATATATATATATATATATATATATACATATGTACATACATATGTACATACATATGTACATACATACGTACTTACATATGTAATACATATATTTGCTTTGGACCATTACTCGCTCCCCGTAAGTCATTATTTTATTTAAAAGGCTTTTAAAATGGCGCAGTGAGTAACAATATCATTATCACATGATGTATTAGACCACGAATAACATTCTAAAATTAACATTATTTTTCAGGCATCCGACTCACCCCCACAAAGAATATCTTCTAGTCCGATATCAACCAGTTCTTTGTGCTCTCCTCGCTCGATGCCCACGGGGCGGCTTTCGTACACGTCAAATGGAGGTCCCGGGCTCAGAAGATGTAAAGCCTTATACGACTGTGCAGCAGACAATGATGATGAACTGTCATTTCAGGAAGGCGAAATTATCATTGTCATTAACGAACACACCGACGATGATAATTGGATGGAGGGTATGGTTGAAAATGAGCCAGAAAGGACTGGGATGTTCCCTATAAGTTTTGTGCATATGCTCCCAGATTAGTAGTTTTTAAATGAATATTTTTTAGTGTATTATAAAATCTTATGTGTATAGAGCGAAGAGCTGCAAGGCTTTGGTCCAGTGAGAAATTGTGATTTTTTGATTTAGATCTTGTCAAATCAGCGTTTAAAAGTTTTTAATCGATCTAAAAAATCGGCACCCCGCACAATCTTGGGCGAAACGTCGGAAAATGTCTTCAGTTGGACGGGGTATAAACTCAAAAAGTAGACTTTCTCATTTGTAATGTATGTTTTCGATGTGTAAAGTAATTTCCCACGTCCTTGTAGCGAGCTGAAGTGAGTTTGCTGAAAATTATTGATAAATATTGTATGATTGCCAGAAAAATGGCCGTGTTGGTATGATACTGTGACACAAGCAACATGTTTTATAAATTACATATGAATATTAAAAAAAAAGTTTAAACCGGATTCTTTTTTATCATTTTGTTGGTTACAGTAAAACTATAAATGTCTTACTTCTTAGTATGGGGAGATAATAAGAGAAAAAGAAAGTTACCAGCTATTACCTGTATATTTTGTTTTTTTATTTTTTGCAACCTTGAGAAGCCTTAAAGTAAAAACGCTGGCAATTTTATCAAAGCGTGAAGTTTTATTTCGTCCCGCGGATAGCTTAGTACTTATAGAACGGACATATGTTTCTAATATTCCCAATTTCTAATAGAATTGGTATACGTTATATGTGGTGCGATCACAGCGTTGTTAAGGATGTACCTACCACCACTCATCGGCAGTAGTCGATACTATTAGGTGATTGCAAAAGTTGGTGCCCGATTAGAAATCAAATTAAATACAACACATTTTCATCAAAAATAGTATTTACTAATCAATAATGTACTCTCCATCATTTTCTATAACTGTCTCCCATCGTTTTATAAGTTTTTGAATTCCTTCTCTTAAAAGAAAGTCATAAGATAGTTTTTCTTCCCTAGAATCAAATTTTTTGCCATACAAATTGTTTTACAGAGAATCAAACAGATGAAAATGTGAAGGGGCAAGGTTAGGGGAACACGGCGCACAATGGGACGAATGCGTTATTTTTCGGCCATTTGCTTATAACTTCCACATTTGTTATTGGAATGACTTCAAACTTAATACACATAATGTACGATTAATATATGTTCAGTATATGAAATAAAAATCATACTATATACTGTTATCGCGTGCGCGATAAAGCGTAAAGATGATTATTTCAAAATACTAGACAACAAATTGAAAAAATTTTCGATTACATGAGTGCGAATAGTCATTTTCAATGTGTTTTTGCCTGCTGAACACGAATCCGTTGTCCAAATTTGGCTACCGCGTCGTAATTTTAAGAAAAATGACGGAAATTTGCAAAAAAACGACGGTTTCAAGGTTTTTCATGACATAACACAGACACAAATATTTTTCTCATAAATTTCGTTAATGCTACGCGTAAGTATCAACATTTAGCTTTAAAATGCCTTTTGTTTCGTTTTGGTACATTTTTTTTATTTTCGAGGTATAGCTAAAATTAGAAACACTGGTTGCGCTTACGCAGCATTAATATCATTGTCCCGTGTTACGATTGCCCTCCGCATGCGACATGTAACGGAACATTAACCCATCAAAATACATTCATGAAGCGAATAATATTTCGAATATCAATTATCTGCTCTTAGCGTTACTCAGGATTAACGACGTGGACGTGCCAGATGTTTGATCCATCGGGGTGCTTGGTTTTTGTGAGTCCCCTTGCCTCTCACATTTGTACTTCTTGTTTTAATCATCGTAATCTGTATCACGTCACAATCGCTTTTGGTTGCGAACATCCGACGCATCGTTTATAATCTGCTGAATAGTTTTGATTCTGTGAATAATTATCTTTACATGAATTATCTTTACGCTTTATCGTGCTCGTGATAATAAATTGTATGATTTTGATTTTATCTTTCTGAAAATATATAAATCGTACATTCTGTGTATTAAATTGAAGTCATTCCATTGACAAATGTCGAAGTTATGAGCAAATGACCGAAAAATGTCGCATTTGTCTCACTATGGCGCGTGATGTAAGCAAACACTCTCATTGAGATCCAAATTTCAAAGTAGTCAAGCCGCGTTGCCGAAAAGTGGCAACAAGAATTTAATTGCCCTTTTTTTAGAAGTGTATACTTCACAAGAAATGAGGAGTATATCGTCATTTTTTCATTTCATTGGAATATTGCCCGAGAGAATGGCTGAGTGGAGAACGTTAGATCAAGTCAGGGGAACTTTAATGTCCATTTTTTTACCAAAGGGGGACGAAGGGGGATAAAAATAGGATATCTCCGGAAACTAGAGACTTTGCCCTATCAGATGGTGAAAGCGCCATCTCATTCCACCTCATTCCAAAAACTTTATACATCTTTGAATATTGAAGTAAGAATAATTTTTTGTGTCGAATATGTCAAATGTTTATTAATATATTGTAGCACTCTAATGACGTTACACTAAGATTAATTTGTTGTTTGAAACCTAATAAACAAGTTCTAGTAAGCGTTTAACTCATATTCGTAGTTATGTTGTTCACAGAGAATTTAGAATGTAATTTCTCGAATTACAGAAATTCCAACATTGACGAAAATGTCACGCTTCAATGGATAATTTTAAGGAAGGCAGAAGGAATAAATTAATTATATAAACATATTTATGTATGGTTTATGATATATATTAAAGGAAAAAATCGTCAATATTCGAAAAATACATCTTTAATTTTTTCATCCAATATCCGATTTTTTTATACCGTCGCCCCAATGTGCGGCGGGTGCCGGAGGATTTCCCATTTTAACTCGCTGCAGTGTTTGTTGAGCGACATGTGGTCTAGCGTTGTCATGGTGAAAGATGATGTCCTTTCGATTTACCAAATTTGGATTTCAACATTGAGTCGGGTGAGTTGTTCACAGTACTTCTCCGCAGTTATTATTTGGCCACGTGGACGAACCTCGTAAAAAATTATTCCTCTGCAATCCCACCCTTTGCCATAGATTCTGCTCTTTCCCTTCTATGCCTTTAGCTTCTTTTTCTTATTATGCTGTTATACACAACCCATTTTCATCTCCAGTTATGACTTAATCCACGAAAGGTTAATTTTGTTGACGGGCGAGGAGGAATGGCTGTGGAAACACGATTCAGTTTGTTCCGTCACATATATCGAGTTTCGAGTGTATCCAAGTTGTTTTAAATGATGAAATGCAGTCGACTTGTCAACATTTAGTCTCTCAGCAATCTTTTCAGTGTTAATCCGTGGAGTATTATTTACTAAGATACGGATACAGTCATTGTCAATGCCGAAAGATCGCCCAGAGCGAGATTTATCGTTCAGATTGACGTCACCATTTCGAAACTGACCAAACTACTTTTTAACTGTCCTAAGAGCAGGAGCACGATCCAAATAAACGTCGTGAATATTTTTTGTTGCACTTCCAACACTCACTCCTTTTTTAAATTCATATAACATGACTTGACGAAAGTGTAACTTTTCATTTTCCATTTTGAATATTAACTTTGCACATAAATTAATTTAAATAAACTTTTTTAGGGTTATGCTAACTCACGACGCATTTAAATAACTGTCAGTTAATAATAGGGTTATAAAAGAAACATCAGTACAGTCAAAAGTGCATGCTTCTGCCATCTATGAAAATCAGGCACTAACTTTTGCAATCCCCCAATATTTCGCGTGCGCAGTGTACTTTTGGGTAGCACCGCGTATATTTATAGGAATTTTTGAAAACACCTGGAAATGGTCATTCAATTTTCTATAAATTTTATTGCTATTACGGTTTTTTAAAACAAAAATAAAAAATTACCAATTTTTTCTAAATAACATATTTCGCAAGTGAAATATCCACAATTTTTCTGGCAATTTAATTTACTAATATTAAAAACAGAATTATAGCTACTCACTTGTAAAAATGTACACTTTATTTGTTTATAGTATCTTTTTTTTACTGTACAATTTAAGATATCTCTGAACTCTGGGATATCGATATACCAGTAATTTATTTATAATTTTTTTTAAGTTTACCTTTACGTAACTTTTATTTACTTGTTTAAGATCAGGCGTCAAAATTACTAACATTTACTATCTATTTCAACTACTGAGATTAAACAAAGTCTATATTTTAGCAGTTATTTACTATTTTCTCATCTACCGAGCTAAGATCGGCAGAGAAAAGACCAAAACTCAAAATACTTATCACAGTACTAGCGGAAAGTATCGGTAAAATAAAACAGTTTCCATCTTTGGTTCCCATATGCCTAGTTTTGAAGACATTTTGCCCTCTGTCGTGGGCTCTTTTTCGGTCACAGGCCAATAAAGAAATTATTTAGCAAGTTACTAAAAATTACCGCTAGAGTTAGATTTTTATACGTAGGGTGAAACTCTCACGCTGCCTAGCGCTAATTGTAAGCAACCCTCTAAACAATTCCTCTATCGGTTTTACAACTAATCCTCCACCAGTCAAAGATCGATTTACAGATAAGAGAACAGTAAATAACTGCTAAAATATGGACTTGTTCAATTTTAGTAGTTGATATTGATTTTTATATATGTGGAGTAGAACCCTAAGAATCACACTGCCTAGCGGTAATTGTTAGCAAGTTACTGAACAATTCTCAATGTAAAAACCTGTTCTATTTGTTCGAGACTTTTCGAGCTCTTAGCCCTGATGATGGTCTCAGCAGGCCAAAACGCGTGGTCTTTTGGAGAGCAGTTACTCCTTCGTTAAGACGAAACATACTTGGAGTTGTTATTTAGCTGGATATAAGATGCTAGGATGATTATAAAACATGATTTTTTGGAAAATAATAAATTTTGGTAATTTTTATTTTGTAGTCCTCTTATACGTATGTACAATTTTTCAACCCTTTAAAGGTAACAGTAATCTTTTAGAAGTAGAATGTAATAATGATAACGATAATGGTTGCGATTGGTACCATTCATTGTTTTTCTTCGGAAAACTTTGATCCTAACGCCGCTAATCAAACAAAATTGTCTAAGGTCGTGTTGCAGTAACGCGTCTACCACTTTAATTTTTGGTAAACTTCGTAGTCATTATTAATTACCAAAATACTTGGCGCAACAACCTACAAAATAAGATACTTAACGGCTAAGCGGACGAAGATGGGTCATAAACCTCTCTACCATACTAAAAGTACGGGTGCTCAGTATTGAGCTGCCAATCTAGGATACATTTTTATGTAGTAGATCTCATCAGTAGATATATATAAGGAAGTATCGAATGTTCTCCGACGGGCAGACGATTACACCGAAGCCTTATTATCTTAAGACGCGAGCGAACGCAAGCCTTCTGTGTCACCTGGGGCAGTAACCGAAACAATTCCGTAGCAAGGGGAGAGCATTCCAATAGAATAGAAAAATATACCCACAAAGCTATAGTAGAGCCCTTTCGCCACTTTGCTAGGCAAAATGCTTCAATCAGCCTGTAGATGTAGTGGTTTCGTTATTTTTACTGGCGATTTTTTAACGTTTTACGTCTCTAATTATCTGAAAGCGAAGGGTCCCTGTTATAGCTTTGCTGCTAAAATTTTTTTATTATACTGGAAGCTGGCGCCTTGTTTCAAAGTTGTTTCTGTTGCTGTCGCGACTGATTGGCATAAGGTTTCGTTGTTGCCGTGTTTTCGCCATAGAATCCCAGATATTGCTTTGCTTACATTTAGCTGATGAGATCCAATAGATCAAAAACGTATCCGAGATTGGCCCTGGGTAGGCAAGACGCTCGGGAAACGTTAGTGTTAGTGTCCATAGTTCCAATATAGTTTAAAAGATAACCGACATTCTCCGCCCGCCCAGTCACTAAGTTTCTTCTTTTTTTTTTAATTTTACCTGCTTTAAAAAATGAATTGGCGAATCCCTTAAGGCAATATTATTTGCCAAGAAATGAAAAATATTAATCGTAACCATTTTTGTCAAACCGATATTGTATATGTACAGGTGCGGTCAAAATTCCTATATAAAGTAACAATAAAATAATATGCGCTTAGAATGTGATCGATGTTGTAAATTTTTTTTTGTACCGTGCCGTACGTTCGTACCTAAAGTAAGGATATAGTTCAATACAACTCTGTTTTCTCTATAGTCGTTTCGAGAACCTATTTTTCTTATCGGTAGCGCCATAACGAAGCTAACAATGCACTGTTACAATTTACAGGAAATACCGTCACTTTTTGATAATTCAGCATAGAATTTTAACGGTAGGATGTAACAACGTTCGCCGAATCAAAACCAGACTAGAACGCGTTGCGGTAGATTGGATCTTATCTGTCAAATGTAGGCATAGCATCATCGAGCATACTGCAGCGAGAACACGATAGCGTTGCAGTCTTATTTTCTAAGATGCTAGTAAATACCAGCCTTCCGTGTTACCCATGGCAGCAACAAAAACAACTCTGAGGCAAAGCGCCTAGGTTCCAATACCGTGGAAAATATACCAACAAAGCTATAATAGAGGCCTTGCGCCATTATATTACTGGGTGAAATGTCAAGATCAGTTTTTGTATTTGTGGTGCCGTGCTCCTGTTGTTTTTCACGTGAGTTTACGTTAATTTTTTTACATTGTTGATGACCTCATCGCGGAGGGTCTCTATTATAGCATTGTAGAAATGATTTTCTAATGCATTGAAAGTTTATTATGTTCCTGCTACAGGTTGCGTAGTTGATTTGTTTTTAGGGTCGCCTTAGAACGTATCAGAATATAGAGTTCGGTGTTACCATGTAATCACCCCAGAACGCACGATATTGCATTGCTTTCATCTAACTGACGACAATTAGAACGGGTATAGGGCGAGCCTTACATGGATGGAATTTACAACGAAAAATGTGCATCTTTCCAGTCAAAACGGAGAACACAATTTATACTAAGGCATTTTATTTTCTGTTTGCTTGTCAACTAATCATAATATGCTGGAATACCTGCCGTCCGAGAAATCACGCATTTCCTCTAACTTACTTGAGCTATGTCTTTATTTTGTATTTTGATTTATTGGCATATACAATAGTTTCGGAAGTAAGATAACCCTGGATGTGACCTAAAATTGTTTATATTAAAAAATAAAATGATACATTGTGTTTAATGTGTATATAACTATTTTTGTAGATAAGTATAATTTATAGAATCATTGTGAATTATTGTTTAAACCAAAGATAATAGGGAAATCTGACCATTTGCTTACCAAAACTTTTTAAAACCTTATCGTATTTGTAATTTTTCTTTTAATTTCATTTAAAATATAAGAGTTTTAAACAATAACTTAGAAGGTTTATTTTGGAAGTCTGTGGTTATGAAAGCATTAATTTACATTTTTTGCCGTTTTATGTGAGTTTAAATCATGGAGATTTGCTACTATGTTCTTTTTGTAATTATTCCCTTCGTTTTTTTAACTGGTCGAACGTTTTTTGGAAGGTCGGTGTTCCTTTAACTCCATATGGGGGATCAGGATCAGGTGAATGAGGAGGATGGGAGATGGAATTTTTCGCCAAAAACTATTGCGTACAGAACGAACTGTGGACCGGTGCAGTGTCGTGATGTAAGAGCAAACTCTTCTCCCTCCAAAACCTTGACCGTTTTCTAACCAATAAAAATTTCGTCAGTATTTCAGCGTTTTATGCGGCCAAAATAATTTATTTTGAGACATTTTAGATCGGGTTTTATTTCTAAATATAGCAGCGCTTTTTGGAGTGCATATTTTGAAGAAAAATATGTCATAATATATACAAAAAAAACAGTATATTGAAAAAAAAAACATGTTGACATAAACAAAAATAATTATTCACGATGGAGAATCTTACTTCTCTTGGTCCGCGCCAGAGCCCTATTCCTCGGCCTCCTCTGCAGATTCCTCCGCGGAATTCCTTTCCTCGGAACTTTCGTCGATAATATTGGGTTCAGCAGAAACGGGCATTTGTATTACTTCGTTATTAAACGACATAGACCTTTTTTCGGGTTTTGGCCTTGTACTAGACATTAAGGGATCTGAGCTGAGCAATAATCTGTTGAGGACATCTAAATTGCATTCTTTTCTTCAGAATTTTCTAGCAACAGGCGAAAGTGCTGCTTGTTTCGCGCTTCTGCTGCTTCTTCGGACAATAATCTAATGGGCAAAAGTGCCTTTTCCATTACTGTTGCCCCATGAATTAATATTTTGTGCATTGTAGGAGTCATAAGATTCCCCGGTTTAGGAATGAGAATCGTTCTGTTTGCTCGCCATTCTTCCGGCACCAGTGAGGAGAATAGGACCAGGTTGAACAGTAGAGCAATTTTTTCTGTAGGTTGCTTTCTCAAATCCGTAGGTCTAACGCCGTCTGGACCTCTGGCGTTAGATTGACGAGCCTGAAGAGTATTCCTCAGCTCGTCAATAAGGATTGGGGCATATAACTCGACCTCGTGCACGACGGAGTCAGTTATAATCTCGTTGTCCGGGGGTGATTCTGTGCCTAGGATGTTGGTATAGACTACAAACGCCTCCTCTGCGGTAAAGGTGGGCGCGGCGTTGGTGTAAAGCGTATTGGAAATTAGCCCCTCAGCTCGGCGGGGTTTATCAGACTTGTATAAACGTTGTACGTAGGCATAACGTTTACGTCGGTTGTCTAAGGTCATCGTTTCTCGGCGAATGCAGGAGGATCTTTTTGCAGCTCGGGAGCCAGTGCGTAGCCCGATATGATTCCATAGAAATGAAATGGCCGCACCCCTTTCGGCCGACCCAATAGTCACGTCACATACCGTATCCACGTAGGAGCTAGACTCATCGTCTAGATTAATAATTGAACAAAGGTAATGTATGTAATCCAGCACCGCAGCCGATCCGGGAGCCACAACAGGCGGCGGCGGAAGTGAGGGGGGCGAACCCGGCACACCCTCATCAGGAGCACCGTCGTCGGCCAGCGGGTGTAGTATTAATAATAGCTGGAGGAGAAACAGGATCGGGAGCAGGAGGTCCAGCCACGAAAATCTCAGGGCCAGCATCGGTGAGGGAGGGAACATCAGGATCAATAGTGACAGTAGGCGTGAGCACCGCCTCCCCCACATCAGCGCCGTCCTCGATAGCTTCCTCGAGCTCGGCTCTCACCCGATCTCTGAGAGCCTTATACTCCAATGAGCATCTGTGGCTCTTAATCCCTTCGAGGGTACGATCGGGGAATAGGCTCACAAGATGCTGATTAATGTTATAGCATCCGTAAGCGATCTCCGCCCGGGCGAGCTGCAGGTTCTCTAGTGCCGCCCATGGCCTGAGGACCCTCCTGTCCTCGTCCTGTAAATTATCGTTGTATTCTACCGGATGAGAGCGTCGTAAATGCTGCCTCATTCCGGCATACGACTGAAAAGAGCGCCCGCACACTCGGCACACACTGCCCTCCGCATCCCCAGGCCTACAGCGATATCTCTGGTGGCGTTTGAGATTCTCGCTGCTGCCAAAACTCTTGCCACAGGCGCATTCAAATAAGGGCATCGAGAGGTGCAGTTTCTGCACTATCTTTTTTTAAAATACCAAGGGGATACAACTCCATATAAATTTGGCAGTCTCAAATTCAGTCTACAAATTTTCTCAAGTCGACTTTATGACGATTCCATATTAGTTCCAAAATGACTTTCAAGCGATTTATGAGGTTGAAGTCGAGACCGGTAATTTCAGCGGTCACCTCTGGATTGGCAAAAAATCTCCTACTTGTATTGCCATCATTGGTGTTACCAAGTCCACCTTTTGGTACATCTATGATTAAGCCCGTTTGCTCTCTGAATTTTGCCTGTATTTCTACCTTTTTTTTGTTCACAATTTCTTTGTCACTGTCCAATCTTAGTTGCCATTTTTACGCAGGAAGCTTGTAAGACAGATTCAGAATACTTTCGAATAATTAGATCCTAGCGTGCAATACAAACAGGCCAAACTGTAATGTATCTGTGTCGACGTTATTTTTTTACATTGAGGTCATTAAACTGTTTTGAACTAGCGCCACAAATGTAGCGTCTCATTGTTGAAGTAGTTAAAGTAGTAGCATTGCACACTTTTGCATCGACCATAGTTAGCGTCATTATATGTTTCATGGGAAAAGAGATGTCTCCTTCTACGAATTCGCTGGTTACCAAAGCGTTTATTGCATTTTCTATGTAATTTCGGAATTCGTAATATCCACAGTTTCTTTAACAAATCTAATTCTCATTGACCTACAGTATCGTGGCGAAGAGAGAGTTGGATTCTGTTAAATAACTTTCTTGTTTGTCCCACAAATCAATTGTAGTAGAACAAAGCAACTTTGAAAAATGTTGCTGTAATTTGCATCTTCTTGCAACAAGCACAATTTGCTTAAATTGTGCTTGTTGCGATCCGTCGAATCCCCATTTCGAAATGAGTGTCAATTATTGACGCTCTTCTAGATTTAATTCTTTTGGTAGATCCTCCAAATACGTTGTCAAGCGTTTAGCCATGTGATCTAATAAACGCTTTAAGTTAATTTCAGCACATGTTTTAGTTACCCGATAAGCATCTTTCGCCGGATAACAAGTCCTTTTTTATTTGCTGTAACCCTTGGATAATACTTCTTGTTACTGTTATTATCTAATACTGTCTCCTTGAGAGGTCAGCTTCTACAAACATTGAGGGGGCGGGTATTGGATTTAGTTGTGACTATTTTTCATGCTGATTTGACATTTTGTATGCTCTCTGGTAAGCTTGGGCTATCTGGGAAGACTTAGTTATGTCTTTTAGGATACTGGATGCAATTCTCTCTCCAGAACTTTGAAGGGATGTTGAGCAGCACGCATTATTACTTCTTTATCTACAACAGTGCCTACTTCCTCTGTTTTTCTACGTTTGCTCCTCTCACTTGATTCTTCAACAAACTTTGTTGGTCGACCAGAAGAACGGCGTTTTACCCTAGATATTTCAAATGTTCCTTGTAACCATTCTTTTTAAGAAAAACTTATGCTTTTTCTCGAATTGTGATTTCAAATAGGAGTACTTATGCTTCACTTCCTTCCTTTGCTCATCATAGTATTCATCTTGCGATAAAGTATAACTCTCAAGATATATCAATTTTCTTTAAAATTTGGCAAGTTTTGTTCCTACATTTTATCAAAAAGTAGTCTACGCGTTAGGACTCGACCACCTTACGTTCCCTCAGTCCCTCGAACAAATTAAAAATTATTTAAATTAAACAAATAAATAAATACGAAATAGCACATGGTTTTCAACGTCTGATTTAAAGACCCTGAAAATTTCGATTTCACGGGAAATCACGGCTAATATTGATACATTTGATTAGTGCAAATACTCCTTTTTCTGTTAAAATCAATAAAATCACTCGGACGCACCCTAAATACCCAAACCCTTTTTATATAATCGTACAACAATTTCGAGTAACATTTTCTAACTTCAAAACGTTACGTAGAACCCCGGTTATCCGAGGTAACGTAGGGGGCACCCTCCTCGGATAACTGAAAACTCGGATAATCCGGATTTGTTGTTATTCATTCAAAAAATAAACATCAATACTTTAAACCGATGTATTAACGTTTTTAACATATAAATAGGTACATACATTATAAAACAGTGAAACAGGTATCTATGCGCTTCTGTTTCATATTGCATCTTCTGTTTCTCCATCCGCCGCTTTGTCATCGTCATCTGATTTTTCGGTTTCCTGAAAGGCATTCGTTATTTCTTCAATACTTATTTCTTCTTCTAAATCATTTGCTGTAATCCATTCAACAACATCTTCTCTTGTCACATTTTCGCAACGTTTTAATTTTTGCATTAATTCAAATAAACTTTTTTCTTTTTCTTCTATTTCGCTGTCAAAATTTAAACAGGGCATTTCTCCATGGCTTCTCAATTTCAAAGCTAATTCATTTAATGGAGTATCATCTTCACTGTCATTATAGTCTTCAAAATCAATAACTTTTGACCAAGATTTTTGAATAGTGGTAGTACGCACAGAATTCCAACTGATCTATCTCTGGGAATTGCCTACTAATCATTATTGCTTTTTCTGTTGTAAAATTGGACCTGACAGAGGCATACCTTTTGATCTCTATTGGTTAAACCACATGAATAAAGCTTCGTTAGCCTTTTCATAGTCGCCGGTTTCCATGGATTTTTTTCCTGAGGACGAGGAGGCTTGATTTATACGCCACTCTTCTATTTTTCCAATCTCCAACTGTTACCTCACCTACTCCATAATCTCGTGCAACAACTCCTGCTTCAATTCTTCTGATGGCTTTTAATTTTTCTTCAATAGGAACGACGATTCTTTTACGCTTGTTTTGCTCCATTATAATACGACAAACAAAAATTCAAACAAAGCAGTTCGTATTAATTACACTTAACTACCAGAACTCCAACCAAATATGAGTAATCCAAGACACAAACTTGGGTTTGCTGGATTTTGAAATTACCAATTGATAATCTGACCTGGCTGTTTCTTTGATGCAGTCACGTCCTTTGTTAATGTTAACTTCACTCAGTTCACTTCTGTTACCAAGTTTAACATTAAGCTCCCGCCCACCACAGAGTGTATGTTGTACACTGGAATCCATACGATAATTTCGCTCAAGTTTCTATTAAAAGATTTCTTTACATTTTTTTTAGTTATTTATATTGGATTTGTACTCATATCTCTAGTAGGTACTCGAGTTGTCTGCTCTTTTTGGGGCTTACAGAGTAATGGAGGTTCCAAAACAAATCCATCCATAACTTTTTGGTATTGTAAAACAGTTATAGTGCCAAAATTTAACATTTTATTGATCGACGATCGAATACTGCTCTCATATTTGAGGCTTTGCTACCAAACCTAAGTTACATTTGTTAGATTCTACTCAGAAAAGAACCTGATTGGAGAATCAAAAGATCCCAGGAACTTGATGGAAAGTGATCATGGACGAAGCCCGTCTAATCCCTCCCAGAGCGATGCATGCTAGGAATACATATCGTGCTAATACATCACATTCATATCAGGATCAGCTTGTCACTCCTTGTACTACCCTTTTTAGGAATTCTTTTATATGTAGAACTTCATTCCTTTTCAGCGATTTGCCCGGGACTGTATTTCCCAAGAAGTACAATTTGCAGCGATTCAAGAGCAACGTGAGTCGCGAGATTTCTTGCCGTACGTGTGCTATGCTCATAAAAAATTTGAGATCGTTGAACTGTAAATTTCCTACCAGTAACACTGTCCCTTTCAGTTTTGTTTAAATTGTTTTCTTAAACAAAAATTCCCAACAGTGTGGTATTCTGGACCATTTGTGTAGGTTATGAGTCACCCATGTGTTAGTAGATTATCATAATAAAAAAGCATAATCTTTAATTTAGCCAGGGGGACGGGGCATAGTCTGTCTCAATTGTTTGATGCCTCCTATTCCCCAATTGACGCTCCTCTTACACCTCACGCCTTTAGTATTTTGTTTTCGTCCTTAAAGAAACGCCCCTTCTGTCAATCCCGCACCTTGAATTTGGCCACACTACAGAGTATAATATAGTGACTTGAACGAATTCATTAAAATACGAACAAAATTGTACAGTCAGTTTGGGAGAAAGTCACTTTTGTAAATTGAGTATTAATTGCAACATTTTTTAATCGAAAATTGTGAGTAGTAAATGTTATGTGTCTAGTAAACAAATTTTTAATAAAGTACATTTGTGTGTAGAATTTTCATGAAGATTTTTGAAGTATTTTGTTTTAAAAATGACAGTATTTTTTTAGGTGAATCCAAATATACTTGCTTATAATTATGTATGTTAAAAAAGTGTACAAAGTGAACGGGAATCATTAGATGTGTGTAAACTGCTTTTTGATGAAATTAATCTCGAAGAATAAAGATCCCTTAAGGTGTCTCGTACAATTGTAGGCCAACCGTCGCAAAAATGCCCCCAATTAACACAGTTTAATCTCAAGAACCACAGTTTCTTAACTAAGTCAAATTATAATTTGCTTCAAATTATTATCCACTTGTAGAAAAAAAGAATAGAAACTACACAAATACTCCTTAGAACAATTGAGGCCTACAGTTTAACGGAGGTTCCTAAACAAGCCCAAATTCTCTAAATTCTTGTATTTAGAATTGATTATAGATAATGTTAACTAATTATTCCTGTGTTACTTATCGAGATATTTGGGTACCAAAAGTAGTATAATTTGGATACCGCGCATTATGTATCCGAATATATTGTGTACACTTTGAATCTTAACTGTGAAAGGTTGAAATACGAGTACCCTTAATTTAGATAGTGATATAAATTTAAAAATAGATGCTAAATTGGCCAGTAAAAAATGCTCTAAAAGTTACTGTAGTTAAAAGTGCCGGTGTAAATAATTATTTAAAATATCATAAAATAGATTTTAGTATTAACAGGCATTTCATTGAATACGAATTTTTTACATTGGCTTTAAAAATTAGTATGGATTTCTAATGCAAAACGGGGTCTCGTTAATTCTTTATTCCAAATCAGTACGATGTGACAGCTGGCTGCAGTGAAAATTGAACCCATCTTAAAAGCAACTTCTATCATTAATAGCTCATCTCTCGCCTTAATTTATGTCCGAAACTATACGCCAGTACATCTCAGGTTTTGTGCTTAGTCACAGCTCTTAAAAATAATTTACAAATTTAGCACAAAATATTGTTTTCTTCTCAACAAGAAGATCAATCCGAGAATTGATCCCTATTAGACAAGGCGAAATCGGCGCCATCGTTGGAAAAAATTTTCTAATTGAATTTTTTTTCATAACCTTCTCCAGGAGATGCCCCTGAAAGAGGATCAACATGTTGCCGGGCGGTAACCTGGTCCGAATTTGTTTAAACAAATTTTTTTTTAGGTAAATTGGACCATTTTGAACAAAAAATGTCTCTTGTGAATTTTCTCTAAAATGCGCCGTTTTCGAGATATCGGCGATTTTAGGTGCGAGAAAACGCGAAAATGGCCACTTTCACCTCCCAATATCGGGGTCAAAAATTAAAATTTTCAATGTTGCCAAGTGTCCAAATTAAAGTTTGAGATCTCCTCTACAAATTACCGTAGGAAATATTGCAATATCTTCATTTTTAAATATTGTTTTTTAACAGTTAACAAATTGCGTTCGAGCGCCCGCGGCTGCATCGAAACTGTATACATAGATATATACGCAACGCCCGTACGTAGGCGCACGGAACTGTATACGCACTGCGATGCTCTATAAAGCTTTGTTTCTTGATTTCTTATTAAAATTAATATATTTGAAAAGTATGTAAAAAATATTTATTTATTAAAGAGTAATTGTTATATCAAATTTAATTATTATAACAAATGAATATAAATAAAAATTCAATATTCGATTAGGATGGTAGAAGAATTAAAACAATTTTATGAAATATAACTTATATATATTTAATAGAATTTTCGCAAATATTTAAATTACACCCACACATGAGTATACAACTTACGTTGTTGCTTTTGCAATTACATGCATTAGTTTTACAATTTTTTGTACATTTACATTGCCTAATTAACGAATCTGGTATCGAATTTTTTAACATGAATTTGGGTAACAATTCACCTGTTTCTATAGTGTAACCAAATTCTGTTGCATCTAAATGTCGATACCGAGAATACAATGACATTTTCCATATGTACGTTTGTAGTGAAGCTCGTGAAATGTGCAATTTTAAAGCATCGGATGTACATGGAATTTTTCCAAAATTAATACCCATCCCACAAGAACGTTCTAAAATTATTTGTCTAGCATTATCTACTGTTTCTCCAGCTTTATTCAAAATTTTCAAATACAATTTTTCTAATGCATTGAATTCCATGGCATTTAATTGTAAGCCAGTACCAAGTGGGGTTAATGCATTTTGAGTATCTAAATCAAAGACTAAATCTAAAGCTTTATTTTTAGTACCTACTTTACTAGTAGTATCACAGCCTGTAAACGCATGTAAAGCAGGCAAAACTTGACAAACTTGACTAGTTAAATATTCAGCAGCTACATTACAAGACAATAATCTTGGCTTCTGACCAACTACTTTAAAATACAATCCTGTACAACCAATTAATTTGAAAAAGCTCCAATAATGAATTGCTAATATAAAAATTGAATTTTTTGAAATGATTCAAAATTTGGTTGTTGTACAACATCATCACACTTACCACAGAAAATGCACTTATGATCACATTTAATTCGTTTAATAGAAAAAGACATAATTACACATGTACATACTTGTAAGGGCGGAAAAGAAATGAATAAACTATTAAAGTGTCCGACTCTTATTTAAGCAATAGCATGTTTGAACTTTTGCATGATACTTCACGTTACAGCGAGTTGCAGCGCGTATACAGTTCCGCGCGCCTACGTACGGGCGTTGCGTATATATCTATGTATACAGTTTCGATGCGGCCGCGGGCGCTCGAACGCAATTTGTTAACTGTTAAAAAACAATGTTTAAAAATAAAGATATTGCAATATTTCCTACGGTAATTTGTAGAAGAGATCTCAAACTTTAATTTGGACACTTGGCAACATTGAAAATTCTAATTTTTGACCCCAATATTGGGAGGTGAAAGTGGCCATTTTCGCGTTTTCTCGCACCTAAAATCGCCGATATCTCGAAAAACGGCGCATTTTAGAGAAAATTCACAAGAGACATTTTTTGTTCAAAATGGTCCAATTTACCTAAAAAAAACTTGTTCCGGGGCGAAAATTTCAATTTTTGGACTTTGTTTAAAAAAAATTTGTTTAAACAAATTCGGACCAGGTTACCGCCCGGCAACATGTTGATCCTCTTTCAGGGGCATCTCCTGGAGAAGGTTATGAAAAAAAAATTCAATTAGAAAATTTTTTCCAACGATGGCGCCGATTTCGCCTTGTCTACATTAACGACCGATTTGGATAGATGCTCGCACGATAAAGGTTACATCGAGAACTTGATGGTCCATATTTACAATCCGGTAGTAATTCATAACAAATATTTTAATTTTAATTTAATAATTTATAATTAACAGCTGAATATTTTCTAAATTTGCATTTTAATAAGTTGTACGTAATCAGTTATTAAAATTATACGTAGTAACACCGGGATGTATCCATGGCAGGTTTTACTACCACATATCAGGAGGCGGTTCAATTTTCTTAGCGATGTTGCACTTGTTGTATAAGTCAGAGTTGTTGCAATTGTTTGTCTTCAACACACGTTTTGAAATTTTAAAGAATGGTTCGTTTGATTGGAGCCGATTTCACTAATGACATGGTGTGTCTCCGCTTTGGTAGCCTTTTAATTTTAATTTTTCTTCTAGTCAGGAATCCTTTACATGAATGATTTTTTTGTTAGCAGGAATTTATATTTTATGGCTTAGCTGAACAAACGTCCCAAGTATCCGACTCTTCGGCGAAGTATGTGTGTTCGTTTTTCGTTTGGCTTAAAAAAGGAATCGTGCTTTTACTTTTACAAGGCTGTCCACAGGAAACATCAGATTTTAATAATTATAATTTTAATTATGAAATGGAAATATCATCAAAGGTAATATTTCAAACAATTACATAGTAACTAGGTATTAAATATACAATAAGCAAAGTAATGTAATAGTTTTTTATGCCAAAAAAAGCCAATAATGAAAATTCGTTGTAATAACTTGCGGAGAAATATTGTAAACTTAAATTCCGGTCGGAATATGTTATTTTACCAAATTTTAAAACTCAATGTGAACTAAATATAAAGAAATAAATATTGCTTAAAAATGCTGTTTCATTTTATTTTCGTCCTAGTTATTGAGCGCTAAAAAGTTTTTTTTGTGCCGAAAAAATTGTGTTGCTTTACACATCGATTGTCTACTTTCCGCACCATTTTTTTTATCATACGAGGTTTCTAGCTTTTTTTTTATGGGTCTAGCACACGTGCTACAGGGAAGTCCCTAAAGCGCTACAGGAGCGACACGTGTGCGGAGAAAGCGATTCACATTGTTCTTGAATCGCTGTAGATTGTACTCGGTGGGAAACACAGTCCTGGGCAAATTATTCCAAAGGAATGATGTTCTCCATATAAAAGACTGCTTGAAAAGCGTTGTACGAGGAGTAACAAGCTGAACCTCATACAGATGTGAAGAATTAGCGCGACGTGTACTTCTAACATGCACCGCCCTGGTAGGAATTAAGCGGGCCACATCCTTCGAACACTTTCCATGAAAGTACTTGTAGAATAAACTCAAGTCGCCAACCGTTCTTCGATGTTCCTGCGAATCAAGGCCGACGGTCAGTTCCGGGTCTCCAATCAGACGAACAGCTCCTCTTGAATATAATCCAGCAAATGCAGTGTATGTTTGGGACCGGAGCCCCAAACATGGTCGAATTTGAGCTTTATAAAGAATTAACAGTTGTTGTGGAATGTAAAGCTTTCTGGTTCGAAATAATATTCCCAACTTTTGAGAAGCTCTCCTTGCTATGCCTGCGACATGTTCATGCCAGGACATATTTGCTCCCAAATTAACGCCCAACAAATTGAGTGACTATGTTAGAGGAATAGAGTGCCCCGACATAACTATGTCGGGTTCAGTAACGTTAAACTGTCACCCCAAGATAGAATTTCTTTCAGGTCTTTGTTAAGTTGAATGACTTCCTGCTGTCTGCGGATATTCGTCTGAGTAGCCGATGTCCGAGCGTTCAAAGTGAATGAAGAGATAAGTGTACTGTCATCTGCAAAGCTGTAGATTGAATTATCGGTCTTCTCCAGCAGATCGTTAATATAAATGAGAAAGAGAGTAGAAGACAGTCTGGAGTCTTGGGGTACACCGGCGTTGATAGTGAAGGTGTTAGAAAGAAATCCGTCGACTGCCACTCGTAAAGAACGCTCTCTGAGGAAACATGAGAGCCACAAACAGAACTTTTCAGACATACCATAAGAACGTAGCTTAGCCAACAGCCCATCGTGCCAAACACGGTCGAATGCCTTGGATTAGTCAAGAACAACCGCTCGAGATTCTCCAAACTCTTCAATTGCGTTGTTCTGTCTTACTTGACAGACTATATATTTTACTATAAATAATTATGCTTTAAATTTGTTCTCAAATACAACATAATACTATTTATGTATGTATGATATAATTTTATTTCACCAAAAATTTCGATAAAACCACAAAACAAATTTAGGAAAGTGATTTATTCAGTACTTCCCCTGACACGGAATTTGATTGTTTCGCTTTAAAAAATCACATAATCCAAGTATTCGGTATTTTACCGAATAAGTACTTGATGGCGAGATAATAATAAAATAATTAAACAAGGAAACTTCTATGTTGGGCATAACTAACTGTTGGACAAACTAAAAGGTCAATTAAAACACGATTTAAAGAGCATCTAGCATATTTAAAATACATCAAGAACAGACAAGCACACGGATACTTCATAGACATGGAGAAAGCCTTCGATAGAGTGCGAAGGAAGGACGTGTGGTAGACGCTGAGAGTAAGAGGAGTAAACAGAAACATCATAGAAGTATTAAAAGATATGTACAAGGGAAATACGAACATAGAACAAACATTGAAGAACCAAAAGAATTCGAAACAAGACAGGGGGTTAAACAAGCATGTGTATTGAGCCTATTTCTGTATATATAACGGTACTGGATGATGCAATGAAGAAAGCCCAAAAAATGATAAAAAAGATGACATTAGGGTATCGGCAAAAGAGACCCACACAACTGAATGAACTGATATTTGCAGATGACATGGCCTTGATAGCAGATACCGGGGAAAATCTACAATATAACCTCGAAGTAGTAAAAGAAGAGCTGGAGAAGATAAACATGAAAATTAGTATACAAAGAACAAAAATCATGATAATATCAAACACACGAAATTAAGCTGGACGGACGTCTAATTAAGCAAGTAGATCATTTAAAGTACCTGGGTGCGATTATAGAAGAGAACGGGAGAATGCATGGGGAAATAAATGAAAGAGTAGGAAGAGGGGGAGAAATATCCAATGCAATAAAGACAAGATTTCTATGAAAAAGAGAAGTACCGAAACATATCAAAACGGAGGTTGTGAAAAAAGTGGTTAGACCAACACTTATGTACAGTAGTGAGTCATGGACACTAACTAAAAGACAAGAATCCCGCACCAACGCAATGGAAATGGGATTTCTGAGAAAAACCGAAAACAAGAGCAGAAGAGACAAAATAAGAAACACGACAACAGTGTTCGAAACGTGTGTGCCGGGAAGAAATAGGAGAGAAAGACCATGGCATGGAGCGAAATACGAACTTTAACCCAATACAGACAACAATGGAGACAAAAATGCAAAACTCAACTCCCCCAGCCGTACACTTAACGGTAGAACGGCTTTGGACTAAGTAAGTAAGTAAAACACGATTTAAACAACATTTAGAAGATTTAAAATACAGTAGAACAGAAAAAGGCAAAGAAAATCAAACTGCCGAGATAAGTAGACGTGTTCGGTTAACATGGGCAGGCATAGGTAAACTGACACATATTTTAAGAAATGAGAAAATTCCGATAAATTTAAAAAGAAAAGTGTTTAACCCCTGCATATCACCAGTAATGACGTACGGGATGAAAACCGTGACGCGCACCATTAGATCAGCCAACAAACTCAGGACAACACAAAGGGCTATTAAACGAATGATGTTAGGAATAAGTCTCAGAGATCATATCACAAATGAGAATATTATGAATAGAACAAAAGTTGAAGATGTTATAGAACGCATTGCTCAATTGAAGTGGAACTGGGTGTGCCATGTTGCACGACAGGACGATTCAAGATGGACAAGGCGTATTGTACAGTGGAGACCTCGCCTTCATAAGCGCAGTGTTGGCAGACCTCAATTACGCTGGCTAGATGACATCAAAAACAGTGTAGGGAATAAATGGCATCAGATAGCACAGGACAAAAGACTATGGAAGAGTATGGGGGAGGCCTATATCCAGGAGTGGACTATGAAGGGCTGTTAGAAGAAGAAGAGAACAAAAAAGTCTAGCATTGCCGAACATGCCCTTGAAGCTGATCATACTCTAACATTAGATAATCTAAGATTAATTAAAAATGTATTTAATAGGAGATTGTTGAACGCATACGAAAATATGGAAATTATAAAATGTAAAAGTAGTTTAAATAAAGACAGAGGGCCGATTCCTTATAGTCCCCTCTACTGGTTACTTGACCGGAACTGATAGCCTCGCCTATGCCATTAGTTCCGCCTGATTAATTCAAGTGTTAGGGTAAGTATAAATAGCTCCTAATGAAACTAACATGGTTAGCGAAACGCACGTCGAGTGCAAAAATAAAGTGTTTGGTGTAGTAATGAAAATAATGTTTTATCCTTTGCTAAAAATAATTATGCTAAAATTTTGTCGAATATCTCAACTACAAGTTCGAAAAAACTCTTATAACTCTATTGGATAATATAATAATATAATACTTACCGATCCCCAACCCTTTTATCCCCAGTGAAGTTGAAAATAATGAAAAAAATAAAATTTCCAGATGACTCTACTCCAATAACCCTGAAAAGGACGTATAATAGGATATATTCGTTATGTGAAGTCGCCCCTCTAACCCCTCCCCTTAACCCTTTTAACCCCTTATATATCTTATGCTTAAAATTTATAAGTTCAAATTTTTTACTTCAGAAACCTTGAAAAGACCAATAATATGATAAATACGAAGTCACTTGCTCCCTTCCCCATTCCTTTAACCCTCTACATGTTTTACTAGAAATAATTACACAACCCCACAAAAAAAAAAGGTGGGGTATACTTTTGATGCGATATATCAGATCCGTAGTATTTTTGCCCGCTGATCACGAATCTGACGTCAAAATATCGCCATCACATCTCAATTTTTTTCTAACCTCAAAAAATAGGTAAAAATTAGTAAAAATTAAGAAAAATATACTCCTAAAAAATTGATTCAAACTTTTTCATGAATCCAAAGATGTATTAATATGTATTTGGACACGCTAAGCTAATATTCATCGGTTGGATTGAGCCATACAGTTCTGTTTTCTTTCTAACCTCAATAAATCAGACAGATATAGTGCTTCTCGAATGCAAAAAACGAATTCAAATTAAAATTCAACCGATCTTTACCAAATTTGGTACACGGGGATTTTTTGGGCCACTGATCACGAATCTGAGGTTGGATTTGCAAAATTCAAGATGGCAGATGTTTTCGCGCCCATTTTGAACGCCGAGAAAATTCATCGGTCGATTTTTATTCTTCTACCTGCATCCAGGGCACCTCCACGTGGTGACGGTGGGCAACGGTGTTACTCCACTAGCCGGCAGAGTCCCTGGATAACGGCTTAGATGCCGTCATGGCAGGTAGAAGAAAGAGAATTACGATGCAGTGACTCGGAAACCCAGTATCGGCGGTTGGTCAGGGTGGGAAAGCGGGCCCGCAGCCGTCGTCATCCAGCGACCGTAGCTCTTCATGTGTGGGTGACTTGGCTCATGTAGAGTATAATGCTACAAGAAAACGGTCTCACGGTACAAGGACTTTTCATAAGTGCGATAAAAACAGTGATTCATTTTGTTATATTTGCTGTCAACACGTATTGAGTAAAATGGGGTCACCGATAACGGATAAGATTAAAACCTTATATAAGGATTGTTTTAACATTGAAATACAGCACCAGGATACAGATTGGGTTCCCCACATCATTTGCAGTTCTTGCAAAATAATGTTGTACATCAATAAGAAGGCGATTAAATATTCCAGACCAGCAATATGGAATAGACCATACAGTGAAAATGATTGCTACTTTTGTATGAATGTTGTATCTAGGCATAACCGAAAAAATAAAAGCACAATTACCTATAACGATGTTTCGACAGTAACAAGACCAACTAAACTAATTCCGCCTCCTGAAGCACTTGATGCTGATGTTATGGAAACAAATGATTTCACCTTATCAGTTCATGCCGAAAACATTGAGAAAAAGATTCAAACACTGTTACTAATGAATGTTCTAGTGACAACCTATCATATACTAGTGACACAGATAAAGAATTTCTACCATACAACCGTAAACCAGAACCAATACTCGTATCACAGTCAGAACTTAGTGATCTAGTCAGAGATTTAGGCTTATCCAAAGATGGTTCAGAGCATCTGGCTTCCTTTTTAAAGAAAAGACATTTACTTAAGCCAGAAGCTACGATTTCTTATTATAGAAACAGAGATGAAGAATTTCGAAAATATTTCACAATGGACGAGGAATTGTCACTTTCATATTGTACCGATGTAAAAGGTCTAATGGATGAATTTCAAAATAACTCATACGATCCTGAAGAATGGAGACTGTTCATTGATTCTTCTAAACGGAGCATTAAGGCAGTTTTGCTGCATAATACCAACGTTTACGCTCCCATTCCGATTGCTCATTCCACAGTTATGGAAGAGCAATATGAAAAAATGAAGCAGCTTTTGATAAAAATAAAATATGCTGATCATAACTGGAAAATTTGCGGAGATCTGAAAATTGTAACAATATTGCTTGGCCAACAGTCAGAGTTTACACTTTATCCCTGTTATAAATGTCTGTGGAATAGCAGAGACAGGGAACGTCATTATATACGAAAAAAATTTGGCCAACAAGAGAATCGTTCACTCCTGGTGAAAATAATGTATTGTTTCTACCATTGGTAGATCCAGGAAAAGTTCTTATTCCCCCGCTTCACATTAAGCTTGGACTTATGAAGCAATTCCCGAGAGCATTAGATACAAACGGCCCATGTTTCAAATATTTGCATAAAAAATTTCCGAAATTTTCTGAAGCTAAAATTAAGGCAGGCGTACTTGACGGGCCACAAATAAGAAAATTGTTTCAAGATTCATTATTTGTTACTAAAATAAATAAAGCTGAAAAAGCTGCTTGGCTTAGTTTTAAACAAGTCGCAACAAACAAGTACAAAGAAATAGTCGAGAAAATGGTAAAAAAATTTCAAACATTAGGTTGCTTAATGAATCTAAAATTACATTTCCTGGACTCCCACATCGATGATTTCCCAGATAATCTTGGTGACTACAGTGAGGAGCAAGGGGAACGTTTTCACCAAGATCTGAAAATCATAGAAAATCGGTATCAAGGACGATGGGATGACCATATGCTAGCGGACTATTGCTGGTCGCTAAAAAGAGAAACCCTCCTCAAAAGCGTTTGGGCAGAAAGCCTTTGAATAGGTCATTCGCGGAAAAAAGAACAAGATACAGCCAAAAAAAGGAAAGTTAGGCGCGGGTCTAACCTTCGCAATTCTAGGGCTTAAGGGTCTACTATTTGAGAGTATATGGTTTAAAAGTCCTGGTTTTGAGTTTATTGGGTCTCATTTTTAAAGTTACAGGGTTATTCAGGTCTATGTTTTGAGGTTACAGGGTGTGGGAGTCTAAGGTTTCAGGGTTTAGGGTTTAAGAGTATCAGGTTTGAGGATTCCCCAACTGTATACCAAATTTGGTAGGAATCGGTTGGTTTTCAAAAATTTTGTCCGCCATCTTGGATCCGCCATTTTGAATTTTGCAAATCCGACCTCAGATTCATGATCAGCAACCCAAAAAACCCCCGTGTACCAAATTTGGTAAGAATCGGTTGAATTTTAATTTGAATTCGTTTTTGCATTCGAGAAGCACTATATCTGTCTGATTTATTGAGGTTAGAAAGAAAACAGAACTGTATGGCTTAATCCAACCGATGAATATTAGCTTAGCGTGTCCGAATACATATTAATACATCTTTGGATTCATGAAAAAGCTTGAATCAATTTTTTAGGAGTATATTTTTCTTAATTTTTACTAATTTTTACCTATTTTTTGAGGTTAGAAAAAAATTGAGATGTGATGGCGATATTCTGACGTCAGATTCGTGATCAGCGGGCAAAAATACTACGGATCTGATATATCGCATCAAAAGTATACCCCACTTTTTTTTTTTGTGGGGCTGTGTTATGCTTAACATTATATGTATACCAAATTTGAAATCCATATTATACTTTTTTCGAAAGTTATTATGTCGGTAGACAGACAGATAGACGGACACACACACAGATAGACAGCACGGCAAACTCGCAGACCAACGGATAATGGAAACTATATTTTTCGTAACCTAAAAACCCAGAAACATAAAGATATGGAAAATTTTCAACGATTATACGATACGGCCGCCTTTTAAGTTTTTACAAAAGATCACTAGATGGCGCTATTGAGATGTGAGACATTACCATTGTTGTAAAATTTGACATTTGTTATTGTTAAAACAGTGACGGCTCAGAAATGGGCCGACTAGTTTATTTACAGTGAGCGTTTTGTGAACAAATGTAAATTTCACTTGAAGGTTTTCGTTGGATGATTTTTTACGGTTTTAGTAAAGGCCCGACTCAACAACAATACCTTGAATCGCTTCGTTTAACTTTTGGTAATAAATCACCATCAGAAAAGACTGTTTATAATTAGTTGAATTTCGTCATGGTCGTGCTTCCGACATCGATGAATTTTGTGAAGGTCGACCAAATCGGTTGTTGTTCCAACAAACATCGATGCTGTGCGCAACACAATTGAAGAGGATCGGCATGTGACTTATTGTGAGATAGAGGCATCCTTAGAGATATCGAAGACTGTAGTATATTCGATTTGGCATGAACATTTAGCTGTGAAAAGGGAGCTGTTACCTGTGGATTTGCATAATTTGACCGAAACTCAAAAACAGGCTCGTGTTAATTGGTGTAAAGAAGTGCTCAAAAATTCGACCGAGGACATGCAAACTGTTTGGGTGTTCCAAGATGAACCGAATCCAACAAAGTGGTTCCTTCACGAAGCACTTCCAAGAAACTGATAGCTTATTTCCTTGGTTAAACTGGACATGTTGCAACCATTGCTTTAGAGGATCAGTTAATGCTGAATGGTATACAACAGTGTGTTTACCAGAAGTTATCGATGAAATCAGGAAAAATAACCGAAAACCTCGCATTATTCTTCATCATGACAACGCCAGCTCTCATTCAGGACGTCAAATAATTGATTATTTGACTGAGAAAAACATCTCATTACCCGTATTTACCTGATTTATCGCATAACGACTTCTTTTTGTTCCCGAATGTCAAAAAGCAATGTGTGGGCAGCGATTTTCATCACCTAAAAAGCTGTTGAACCCTTCGATAACCATGTTTTTGAGGTACCAACAGCAGAGTGGAAAAAAATGTTTCGAGAATTGGCTCGAACGCACGCAAAAGTGTATGAATCTTAAAGACGAAAATTTTGAGAAACAATAAAAATGATTTGAAACATTTTTTTTCTCTTATTGTTTTTGTAAAAACTTAAAAGGTAGCGTATTGTACGATTATAGTACTCTGTATGACATATACAGTAGAACCCCGGTTATCCGAGGTAACGTGGGGGGTACCCTCCTCGGATAACTGAAAACTCGGATAATCCGGATTTGTTTTTTTATTCATTCTAAAAATATACACCAATACTTTAAACCGATGTATTAACGTTTTTAACATATAAATAGGCACATACATTATAAAACAGTGAAATAGGTATCTATGCGCTTCTGTTTCATATTGTATCTTCTTTTTCTCGCTGTAATGTTTCTCCATCTATTAAGAAGAAGCAAATCCGCTGGGGTTGCCTCTGGTTGTTGTACGATATATACCTCAAAGCTTTTTCCAAAGAAGCAAAACCTTCTTGATGAGAGATCTTAGTGGGAGACTGTTCATCCACCGCCGCTTCGTCATCGTCATCGTCATCTGATTTTTCGGTTTCCTGAAAAGCATTCATAATTCTTCAATACTCATTTCTTCTTCTAAATCATCTGCTGTAATCCATTCAACAACATCTTCTTTTGTCACATTTTTGCAACCTTTTAATTTTTGCATTAATTCAAATAAACTTTTTTCTTTTTCTTCTATCTCGCTGTCAAAATTTGAACAGGACGTTTCTTTCTCCATGGCTTCTCATTTTCAAAGCTAATTTATTTAATGGAGTATCATCTTCACTGTCATTATAGTCCTCAAAATCAATAACTCTTGACCAAGATTTTTGAATAGTGGTAGTACGCACAGAATCCCAAGCTTGACTTACCCAGTCAATAACATTTTTCAGTGTAACCTTTCTCATCCCATTGATAATATCCTCCTTTTCTGTGTATTCTAACAGATGTTCAAGATATAAACGCCTATAATTTTTTTTTAACGTTTTCGAGGATGCCTTGATCCATTGGTTGCATTATGCTGGTCGCATTTGGAGGAAAAAATTTACAATTTCGCCCACATGAAGTCCTTCTCCAGGGTGAGAGGGGGCATTATCCATTAACAAAATTGCTTTAATAGGAAGACGGTTTCAAAAATTTAGTCACAGATGGCACGAACTCTTCCCAGTTAGTAAATAAAGTCGCATCCATCCATGCGCTCTTCTAACTTTTGTAATAGACTGGTAGGGCTTTGGGTGAGATGTCTTTTAAAGCTCTTGGACGTGCAGACTTGCCAATCACCATCAGTGGGATTTTGTGCTTGCTAGATTCATTAGAACATACTATTATAGTTAATCTTTCCTTACTTCGTTTGTGCCAAGGAGATGATTTTTCCTGTCGAGATGCCAATGTTTTTGATGGCAGCATTTTATAATTCAGACCAGTTTCGTCACAGTTGTAAATTTGATCACATGTGTATCCACAATCTTCGATTTGCTTTTAAAGTTCTGCTTAAACTTCTCAGCACATCAGCAGAAAGTTTTTCACCACATACAGTCAGTTGTCGTACACCGTACCGTTTTTTTCCAGCGGTCAAGCCATCCAGAACTGGTGGTAAACTGATCTATCTCTGGGAATTGCCTACTAATCATTATTGCTTTTTGTTGTAAAATTGGACCTGACAGAGGCACACCTTTTGATCTCTGTTGGTTAAACCATATGAATAAAGCTTCGTTAACCTTTTCATAGTCGCCGGTTTTCATTGATTTTCTTCTTGAGGACGAGGAGGGTTGATTTATACACCACTCTTCTATTTTTGTGCGGTTTCTTTTCCAATCTCCAACTGTTACCTCACCTACTCCATAATCTCGTGCAACAACTTTAACGCTTGTTTTGCTAAATTATAATAGGACAAACAAAAATTCAAACAAAGCAGTTCGTATTAATTACTCTTAACTACCAGAACTCCAACCAAATAAATTATGTGAGTATATTCGTACTTCTCCGTAGTAAACGCTATAACGCACTGCATTCACGCAAATTTACATGCTGAAAGAGTCCAAAAACATAAATAGGGGAACGCCTCACACGGGCCAGGAGGATTCCCCGAAGGCCCCGACGATATTAAATGGAAATATGTACCTATATATTTTAGAAAGCTCGGTTAATACGCAGCATAGACGCGCGTACCTCGGATAATCAGGTTCTTAGATTGGCTTGGTTAATCCGGAGCTCGGATAATCGCGACTCGGTTAGTCGGGGTTCTACTGTATATGAATAATTGTTTATAACTAACAGTGTCTATAACCATTATTTTTCCATAATAAATGAAATTTTATTATGAAAAACATCAGTCAAATCATTTAATTATTTATTTTTGATAAAAAAACACTTCAAAAAAAAATTGTTTTTACTTTGATTCAGTCAGTTACACCGTGATTGCTGATAATAAATTTGTTATTTATTTTAATGCAACCCTATAATTACAATAAAATGTATACTCTAATAGCTTTGGGTCTTAACTTACTTTGATAGGTAACTAAACTTTAAACTATCGGTCCCGTTAAATCCCTTTGTCGCCGGTTACTCTCGCACTCACATGTAAACCTATTTATCCAGTCAAAATAGACGAAAAAACGTGGTAACTTTGCAATAATTCGTATAGAGCTGAAAACTGGCATAGGTGTTAAATACACTATTACAGGGAAAATACCAAAAGTCCCCACTGATCCTACGTCTGCTAAAAATTTTATTCGAGGTCAAAGGCCAAAATATCGATTTTCCGCATTTTTCTCATAAACGGTAAGTGTTATCGTAAAAATAGGTCAGAGAAAAGTTGTAGATCATGCAATTTTCTACAGAAATTGTTCTTACACTTTTTTTCCTACGAATCACCATTCCTGAGATATCGTGATTTCAAACATCGAAAATACTAATATGCACTCTTACGCGGCCTGTATACGTCACTGGACGTTCGATATAAGTAAAAATATGGAAATATTGGTTTGTGTGATTCACGCACTAAAATACGTACAAATTATATGATTTTGAATGAATATACACTAGGTTCCTAATTCCGTTCGCCCGTATAACCTTGAGCAACATCTGTCAGCTACTCCATTGTTCGAGTGGCGACAGTCGAATACCTGCCCTTTTTTGAAGGACGTAATTGAAATAACTACTTTAAGTATTGAATGTTTCTTTGTAGTGATCAGACGTGCTTATTGATAATATTTTTGATTTCAATGTGTGCCGTTAAATAATTTTTAAAAAATATCGCATTTTTGCTTTATATGTAGTAAACCTTTGACTGAAAGTGAAATTGTTGTTGTTGATCGTGGAATGAAGACTTTGATTGATTCAAGTGTTGAAAGAAATGATGGGTTTCTTGAATACCTGAAAGACGAGCAATCTGTGACAATCCATGTGCAGTGTCGTAAAATGTACACTCGGAACAGTAGTATTGCTGCAGCTAAAAGACAGCACGAGATGGAACACGCCAGTACATCTACGATTAGTCCACCTCGTACTAGAGTGCGCGCAAGTGAGTCGGTTTTTTGTTTTAAAAATTATTGCTTATTTTGCGGCGGTGAAACAAACGAAGAGGCTGAAAAGAAAAAAGCGCAGAATGTTCGGCGTAAATGTTATCATGTTGCTACACTTCTATTTAAAGATTCTATTCTGAAGGTAGCTTGGACTCGTTCTGATGACGTAGCAAAAGCTGTTATTGCACGCATTGATTACGAATATGATTTAGTTGCGGCTGAGGCTAAATACCATAATTATTGTTATAATTCCTTTTTGAGACCCACCACGGGCGGTAAAATCGGTCGTCCTGAAGATGATACTTTGGCGATGAAAGAAATATTTGCATACATTGAAATAGTGATGGTTGTCAGTTTTCATTGGAAGAATTAAAAAAATTATTTGCAACAATCCAGCTATAGATAATAGAACAATTAAGACAAGATTAAAGTTAAAGTATGGTAATACAATTATAACTGAGATACAAGGAAGTTTAACACTTATCTGTTTTATTGACAATCAGCACGATATTTTCAACAAGGCTTGCTCCAATGTTGAATCAAATAAAACAGATGAGGATTCTTATGGTTTCAATGAGGAGACAACTGATACATCTTTCTTCTTAGAACAATTTATAGAAATTCAGCAAGAAGAGGAAGAAGAAAGCGAAGATGAGGACATTACTGTTGAAGTAACATTTGAAGATTATCAATTAGACTAAAATTTTCCCAAATCAACAATAATCCGTTCCTTTTTAATCATTACCAATAGTACCATTTTTTCAATCAATAGGATGCTGTCTTTTTTTTTTATGGGTCTAGCATACGTGCTGCAGGGAAGTCCCTAAAGCGCTCCAGGAGCGGCATGTGTGCGGAAACGCGATTCACGTTGTTCTTCAAACCGCTGTAAATTGTACTCGGCGGGAAACACAGCGCTGGGCAAATTATTCCAAAGGGATAACGTTCTCCATATAAAAGACTGCTTGAAAAGCGTTGTACGCGGAGAGTAACAAGCTGAACCTCATACGGATGGGAAGCACCAGCGCGACGTGTATTTCTAACATGCACCGCTTTGGGAGGAATTAGGCGGGCTACATTTCGAGCACTTTTCATGAAAATACTTGTAGAACAGACTCAAGTTGCCAACCGTTCTTCGATGTTCCAGCGAATCAAGGCCGCCGGTGAATTCCGGGTCCCCAATCAGACGGACCGCTCTTCTCTGAACAGAATCCAACAAATGCAGTGTATGTTTGGGAGCGGAGCCCCAAACGTGGGAGCAGTATTCCATAGTTGGTCGAATTTGAGCTTTGTAAAGAATTAACATTAATTCTCCACAATTAAATTGTGGGGTGTAAAGCTTTCTGGTTCTAAATAATATTCCCAACTTTTGAGAAGCTTTCCTTGCTATGCCTGCAACATGTTAATGCCAGGACATATTTGCTCCCAAACTAACGCCCAACAAATTGAGCGACGATGGAGTGCCCCGACATAACAATGTCGGGTTCGATAACGTTAACTTTTTTAGAAAAAACTGCAGCCTGGGTTTTTGTAGCGTTAAATTCCACTTGGTTACTGTCACCCGAAGATAGAATATCTTCCAGGTCTTTGTTAAGTTAAATGACCTCCTGCTGTCTGCGGATATTCGCCTGAGCAGCCGATGTCCGGGCGTTCCAGGTGAATGAAGAGACAAGCGTACTGTCATCTGCAAAGCTGTAGATTGGATTCCCAGTCTTTTCCAGCAGATCGTTAATGTAAATGAGAAAGAGAGTAGGAGACAGTATAGGCCTTGGGGCACACCGGTGAGGGTGTTAGAAAGAAATCCGTCGACCGCTACTCGTAAAGAACTCTCTCTGAGGAAACATGAGAGCCACAAACAGAACTTTTTAGACATACCATAAGAGCATAACTTAGCCAACAGTCCACCGTGCCAAACACGGTCGAATGCCTTGGATATGTCAAGAGCAACCGCTCGAGATTCTCTAATAAAACTTAATCACAATAGATTGTGGAGTATGCCTACTGGGGAAACCACGTTAAAAAAAATACGCCAAGTACACTATCTCATAGATGGTGCGAAAATGTGTGCATATTATGTAGAATGTGACTTCTTCAACTTTTGAAATAGCGATATCTCAGGAACGGTGATTCGTGGGAAAAAAAGTATAAAAACAATTTTTGTAAAGAATTGCATGATCTGCAACTTTTGTCTAAACTATTTTTACGATAACACTTACCGTTTACGAGAAAAATGCAAAAAACCGATATTTTTTACCTTGCACCTTGAATAAAATTTTTAGCAGACGTAGGATCGGTGGGAACTTTTGATATTATATTTGTAACAGTGTATTTAAGATCCATACCAATTTTCAGCTCTATGCGAATTTTTGCAAAGTTAAATGGATTGAGTGAATAATATGAACGAAGGAACGGAAAGAAAGCAAAAAGAAAAATCACAATGGGGGCTCCAAGATGTCAAAGATCTTGGCTAAGGCGGCTGGAATAACTAAATTTTTGACCTTTTTAAAGTTTTTAAAAACTAGTATTAATTTAGCGAAGTAAATTTATATGGTGAAAACTAAAGGGTGTTTTTTATAGAGGTATAAAACTTTAAGTTGGCAACACTTTTTTAACTGGCGGCCATTTTGTCAGCTGTCAAGTGATTTATGTTTAGTTTGGTTTGGCATTTCAACATGAATAGACTGACGCCTGAACAACGCTTTCAAATTGTGCAAATTTATTTTGAAAATCATGGTTCTGTTCGAAATACGTATCGCGCACTACGTCCATTTTACAGTCAACATAATCGTCCATCAGAGCAATTAATTCGATTAACTATGGAACGTTTTCGCACCACGTTTACTCTAAATGATAATACGCATCCACAGAGACGTCGTACAGTTTGTACAGAAGAAGTCATTGCTGCTGTAGAGCGTAGCGTAGAGGAAGACCCGAATCAGTCTATCCGCCATCGTGCACAGGAATTGGATATGTGTCCATCCACTTTGTGGAAGATTTTGCGGAAAGATCTTGGTTTGCGTGCTTACAAAATCCAACTCGTGCAACAATTGAAACCACACGATCACCTAGCAAGGCGTAGATTCGGTGAATGGGCCCAAAACAAGATTGCCGTTGATCCCGATTTTCATAAGCGAATTTTGTTTAGCGATGAAGCTCACTTTTGTTTGAATGGATACGTCAATAAACAAAACTGCCGTATTTGGAATCCTCAAGTGTATGTTGAGACACCGTTACATCCAGAAAAAAACTGACTGTTTGGTGTGCTTTATGGGCTGGTGGAATCATTAGTCCGTACTTCTTTAAAAAAAAACGATGCTGGTCAGAACGTTACAGTCAATGGTGACCGCTATAGAGCCATGATTACTGACTTTTTCGTTCATCAATTGAACAACCATGATGTGCAGGAGCTGTGGTTTCAACAAGACGGCGCAACATGTCACACAGCTCGTGCCACAATTGATTTATTGAAGGAAACGTTTGGTAACCGCATAGTTTCACGTTTTCGGACCCGTGAATTGGCCTCCAAGATCGTGCGATTTAACGCCGCTAGACTATTTTCTGTGGGGATATGTGAAGTCGCTAGTCTATGCCGATAAGCCCGAAACGATTGACCACTTAGAGGACAACATTAGCCCCGTTATTGCCGATATACGGCCACAAATGTTGGAAAAAGTCATCGAAAATTGGACCTCCAGATTAGACTACGTCCGAGCCAGCCGTGGCGGTCATATGCCAGAAGTCATATTTAAATTATAATGCCAGAAGATTATCTTTCGAATAAAGTAAATTTCATGTCAATTTAAAAAATTCATCTTTGTTTTATTCCATTTCAAACTTCTATACCTCTATAAAAAACACCCTTTATATCCATACATGTATGGCGCTTAATTGCGGGCTAAATTAAACTCACCGGTCGATGTCATTACTGATTTTTACTCGTGACAATTTTTTTAAAATCGAACCATATTTCTTCGAAAGATTTCTAAGAAAAAAGAAAACGTCATCAGTTTTGGTACCTAAGCTAAAAATAGGAACACCCACGAACTTTATGGTCAATTATCGCAATAGTACCTATTTTAGAAGCGTTATTGATTGTCATAAATAATTATTTGGAAGCGTTCTTTTTTCTGACAACATTGGTACTATACCTAAATTAAATAAAATTTACAAGCGTGAAGAATGGCTTTCTGATTTCATTAGCAGTGGCGGATCGTGAGTTATCAGTATTATATTATATTTCTAAAACATTCCAAATTATTTTTCCCTGCTCTGCACATCGTTTTCAGTATTCCAATCTCGAAGAAGAAAGATCCTTGAGTATGCCTCGTACAATCGTGAGCGAAACGTCTGAAAGTTACTCTAGGAGCGATGTTTGCTTCATCATAGAATTAGTCAATCATCGCTCCTGATGAAGCTAACATGGTTAGCGAAGCGCGCGTCGAGTGTAAAAATGAAGTATTTGGTGTAGTGGTAATATGTTCCGAATAGTCTCATTGTGCCAAAGATTCCAAATTCCTAACAAAGAGCTACAGTTGGGAATGTGGAATCTTTGGCACAATGACACTACTCAGTACATATCAGCACTACACCAAACACTTTAATTTTGCACTTGACGCGCGTTTCGCTAACCATTTTGGCTTCATCAGGAGCGATGATTGAGTCAATCATTGCTCCTTCCTTTTTTTTTTTATGGGTCTAGCACACGTGCTACAGGGAAGTCCCTAAAGCGCTACAGAAGCGACACGTGTGCGGAGGAAAAGCGATTCACGTTGTTCTTGAATCGCTGTAGATTGTACTTGGTGGGAAACACAGTCCTGGGCAAATTATTCCAAAGGGATGATGTTCTCCATATAAAAGACTGCTTGAGCGTTGTACGAGGAGTAACAAGCTGAACCTCATACGGATGTGAAGAATTAGCGCGACGTGTACTTCTAACCTGCACCGCTCTGGGAGGAATTAAGCGGGCCACATCCTTCGAACACTTTCCATGAAAGTACTTGTAGAATAGGCTCAAGTCGCCAACCGTTCTTCGATGTTCCAGCGAATCAAGGCCGACGGTCAGTTCCGGGTCTCCAATCAGACGAACAGCTCTTCTCTGAATAGAATCCAAGAAATGCAGTGTATGTTTGGGAGCGGAGCTCCAAACATGGGAGCAGTATTCCATAGTTGGTCGAATTTGAGCTTTGTAAAGAATTAACAGTTGTTGTGGAGTGTAAAGCTTTCTGGTTCGAAATAATATTCCCAACTTTTGAGAAGCTCTCCTTGCTATGCCTGCAACATGTTCATGCCAGGACATATTTGCTCCCAAATTAACGCCCAACAAATTGAGTGACGATGTTAGAGGAATGGAGTGACCCGACATAACTATGTCGGGTTCAGCGTTAACTTTTTTAGAAAAAACTGCCGCCTGGGTTTTTGTAGCGTTAAATTCCACTTGGTTACTGTCACCCCAAGATAGAATTTCTTCCAGGTCTTTGTTAAGTTGAACGACTTCCTGCTGTCTGCGGATATTCGTCTGAGTAGTAGCCGATGTCCGAGCGTTCATGGTTAACATGGTTAGCGAAACGCGCGTCGAGTTCAAAAATAAAGTGTTTGGTGTAGTGGTGATATATACTACAGTTCGTGTAATTTTAATTTGAAATGAAAGTTGGCAATTCCAAGCATACGTACTGTTTCAAATACAATTAAACAATAATAGCAAGCCCAAATATGCTTTGTATTCAACTTAACATGAATGTGTAATTAAATTACGTATTGTTTTTTCCAAAATAGTAACTAAATTTGTTCAACCGTTATCAGTATTTGTATAATATAAGGTCTCTTAATATTTAAATATGAATTTTATTTTTATTAAACGAAACTTTTACGTGTACTTATTAGCACATTTCTTTGTATACATCAGATATTTTGCATATAGACCTAGATGTATGCTGATTGTCAAGTAGTTGAACAATTTCTTTGTCTAGGTGCTGTCATCGATTATTCTGGGAGCTCCGAGATGGAGATTCGACGGCGAATACGGTTGGGCCTGTTCAGTAATGACCAAACTTGCGAAAATATGGAAGAACAGATAAATACCCTTGAAAACCAAAACGGCACTGGTTATACTACGTTTGGGATATAGTCTTTTTCAAGATCTAAGATAGTGATTTGGCAATTGACGCAATATTAAACAACCCTTAGGATCTGCGCACGTACCTGGCCGTAACAGGGTCGTAATTAATATATACATAAATATATATATATATATATATATATATATATATATATATATATATATATATATATATATATATATACTAGCCGGGCCCGCGGCTCCGCTCGCATGGACTTGATTCGCCACTATCGTTATTGCTTATTCCTTATGTTACCCAACATAATAAAATATTTTCCCATTATTTCCCTTTATCTCTTAATATTTCTCCTTATCTCCCATTATCTCTACATAATTTCCATTATCTAGGCTTATCTCTGCTCATCTCCCATTATTTCTCCTTATCTCTCATTATTTCTCCTTATCTCCCATTATCACACCTTATCTTCCATTATCTAGGCTTATCTCGCAATATTTCTCCTTATCTCACCATAACTCCCATTATCTAGACTTATCTCTGCTTATCTCCCATTATTTCTCCTTATCTCCCATTATTTATATTTATCGCCCATTATCTCACCTTATCTCCCATTATCGAGGCTTATCTCGACTTATCTCCCATTATTTCTCCTTATCTCCCATTATCTTACCTTATCTCCCATTATCTAGGTTTATATCGAATTATATATAATATATGTAAAAATTTATAAAAACACGTAAATCGGATAAGTGGTTCTCAAGTGATAAGCGCACTAACGGACAGACAGACAGAGAGACGTTGCATTTTATATATATTCTAGATAGAAGATTATAGATAACCTGGCCAGAAAACTAATGTATGAATTTAAAAAAAAAACACGTAAATCGGATAAGAGGTTCTCGAGTGATAAGCACACTAACGGACAGACACACAGACAGACGGACGTTGCATTTTATATATATTATATTCTTTGCTACATGATATTGTTCCATATTTAATACTTTAGGCAGTGTATTGCAAGAGAACGCGCTAGCGGCAAACTTTTCTCTCCGACTTGATTCACTATTATCGTCACTGCTTATTCCTTATATCACCTAACGTAATAAAATATATCCTATATGTATGTCTAACAAAAAAGAACGTAAATCGGATAAATGGTTCTCCAGTGATAAGCACACTAACGGATAGACAGACAGATACAGAGACGTTGCATTTTATATATATTATAGATATTCTTTGCTACTTGATATTGTTCCATATTTAATGGTTTAGCATGTTTAAAAAAAAAGCACGTAAATCGGATAAGTGGTTCTCCAGTGATAAGCGCACAAACGAACAAACAGACATAGATACGTTGCATTTTATATATATTATAGATGCAATAAAATATGTATCTATAACCTGGTCAGAGAACATATGTACGAATTTAAAAAATCACGTAAATTGCATAAGTAGATCTCGAGGGATAAGCGCACTAACGGACAGACAGACAGACTTATATATATTATAGATATAGGTTATTATCATTATTATTATTATATAACCTGGCCAAAGAATATATGTATGAATTAAAAAAAAACACATAAATCAGATAAGTGGTTTTTGCGTGACAAACGCACTAATTGGCAGACAGACAGACAGAGAGACATTGCATTTTATATATATTATAGATTATAGATATTCTCTGCTACATAATATTGTTCCATATTTAATGGTTTAGGCTGTTTTATTATATAGCGGTAAACTTTTTTCCGACATCATTCACTATTTTACGTCACTACTCATTCCTTATGCTACCTATCGTAATAAAATATAGCCTATAACCTGGCCAGGGAACATATATATGTTTTAAAAAACAAAAGTACGTAAATCGGATAAGTGGTTCTCCAGTGATAAGCGCACTAACGGACAGACAGACAGAGAGACGTTGCATTTTATATATATATATATATATATATATATATATATATATATATATATATATATATATATATATATAGTCGGCAGTTAGTCAAAAATTTCACCAAATCCACCAGACCGCCACTCACACGGCTAGATAATTCTATTGCAACGACACCTGTTGAGAAAGCGAACTTGTTGGCTGAACTCTTTGCTTAACATTCTACTGTCGATTTCCAAGGAAAAAACACCACCTACTATTCCCATAGTGCAAGGATGCCCGATATTGTCTTCAGAGAGCGTATCATAAAACGTATTTTAATCAAGCTAGACACCAAAAAAAGCTTCTGGCGCTGACGAAATACCTGCCATAGTTCTCAAAAACTCTGCGAGAGAACTAACACCAGTTTTCTTTAGACTTTTCAACCTATCCTACAGAAAGGAAATATTTCCTTTCTGCTGGAAATGTGCCACAGTTCAGCCGATACCTAAAAAACGCAAGAAGACCTTGCCAAATAACTACCGACCAGTCGCACTGCTTTCTATAATATCGAAAGTCATGGAAAAGGCCATCAATCAGCATTTTTAAAATATCTTGAAGGATTCAATATTATTAGCGATCACCAACATGGTTTTCGTAAAAAAATAGATCAACAGGAGACCTTCTGACTTATGTAACACACGTTTGGAACAATGTAATTGAACACTTTGGAGAATCTCGAGCGGTTGCTCTTGACATATCCAAGGCATTAGATCGTGTTTGGGACGATGGGCCGTTGAGTAAGCTACGCTCTTAATATATGTCTGAAAAGTTCTGTTTGTGGCTCTCATGTTTCCTCAGAGAGCGTTCTTTACGAGTGGCAGTCGACGGACTTCTTTCTAACACCTTCACTATCAACGCCGGTGTACCTCAAGGCTCCATACTCTCTCATATTCTCTTTCTCATTTACGTTAACGATCTGCTGGAAAAGACCAAGAATCCAATCTACAGCTTTGCAGATGACAGTACGCTTATCTCTTCATTCACTTTGAACGCTCGGACATCAGCTACTCAGACGAATATCCGCAGACAGCAGGAAGTCATTCAACTTAACAAAGACCTGGAAGAAATTCTATCTTGGGGTGACAGTAACCAGTTTTTTCTAAAAAAGTTAACGTTATTGAACACGACACACTTATGTCGGGACACTCCATTCCTCTAACATCGTCACTCAATTTGTTGGGCGTTAATTTGGGAGCAAATATGTCCTAACATGAACATGTTGCAGGCATAGCAAGGAGAGCTTCTTAAAAGTTGGGATTATTATCTCGAACCAGAAAGCTTTACACTCCACAACAACTGTTAATTCTTTACAAAGCTCAAATTCGACCAACTATGGAATACTGCTCCCATGTTTGGGGCTCCGCTCCCAAACATACACTGCATTTGTTGGATTCTATTCAGAGAAGAGTTGTTTGTCTGATCGGAGACCCGGAACTGACCGGCGGCCTTGATTCGCTGGAACATCGAAGAACGGTTGGCGACTTGAGCCTATTCTATAAGTATTTTCATGGAAGGTGTTCGAAGGATGTGGCCTGCTTAATTTCTCCCAGAGCGGTGCATGTTAGAAGTACACGTCGCACTAATACTTCATATCCGTATGAGGTTCAGCTTGTTACTCCTCGTACAACGCTTTTCAAGCAGTCTTTTATATGGAGAACATCTTCCCTTTGGAATAATTTGCCCAGGGGGGGGGGGGGGGGGGGGGGGGGGGGACTGTGTTTCCCACCGAGTACAATTTACAGCGATTCAAGAACAACGTGAATCGCTTTCTCCGCACACGTGTCGCTCCTGTAGCGCTTTAGAGGCTTCCCTGCAGTACGTATGCTAGACCCATAAGTATATATATATATATATATATATATATATATATATATATATATATATATATATATATATATATATATATAATCTAACATCTTATTGGCTACTTCGTGTTTATAAATATAAAGAATATTCTTCATTTTATCTGCAGTATTATACTGAAATAGTGTATTTTATCAAGTTCAATAGTGTCTTAAAATGTCCGAAACCCTTTCCATCAGAAGCCGCAAATGTTTGCCCGTTGAGGCAAAAGTGATAGTTAAACGTGTTTATTTAAAATTAGTGGAGCGAGGCCACGAAAAGTTCTTTTCATTGATGGAAACATCAGCTTTAACAAGCATCCCTGAAAGTACAGTTTAGAAAATTGTAAATAATTCGATAGCGCCTAAAAAAAACACGAAAAGACAGAGGTGTGTCGAAATGTATTGATTTCTGTCAAGAAGACTTAATCCTCCGCAAAATTTATGAAATGTATGCTGAACAAAAAGTTCCTATGTTATTGTCACTTTCACGGAGGCAGTTCGAGAATAGTTGTGACATAAAATGTTCCACTACAACTTCATGGCGTATTCTACGACGTTTGGGGTTTTTGTTCAAAAAAAAAAATAGACAAAAGGCAAGTTATAATGGAATCACAATTCAGAGGGGAATAAACGGAATTGAAAAAGTAAATACAGATAGATCGGAAAATTGAACGATAATCTACTTAGATGAGACTTGGTATGACACCCACGACACACCCAGTAAAGGATGGATTGACAAATCCAAAAAATGCCACACCAAAGCTCCACCAAATAAAGGTAAAAGAATAACTATTACACCCACTTTAAACAGTAATGTGATTGAGTTGATAAAGAGAGTAGTCAAAAATGTAACCGTTGAAAACTGGAGAAACTGTATTCAACATGTCAAAAAAATTGAAAACTCAGATAGATGTATGTACGTAAATATAAATAGTTTAGAACCTTACAGGAATACATTAAGTAAATTTTGTTTATTATGCAGCTGCATTTATAATTTGATTTGCTGAGCTCAAGAGAAGTGTTGTGTCCGTGAAAAACTGACTAAAGGAGATTTTTACTTTTCTTACGTTCACAAAAGCGTAGTTTTCCTTCCAGTCGATTGATATCTATAGGACTGTAGGCACGAAGTGGGATATCTATTTGAATTTGGTACAGACATATGAAGTAGAAAAGGAAACTTACAGTTTTTGAGCGATATCTCTTCAGAGAAAAGGGACGCGGACGGAATAATTTTGTAGAATTTCAATAGTATTATAAGAATTTTTCCTAGTATTTGGTTAAAACAGTGAACAAATTTTTAGCATAATTGTTAAACATTCAGCGGATAAACGGTGGAGGAGGCGATTAAGGGGGTTGCTTCAAATATGTTATATGTCCTTTTTAGGGTTGTCGAAGAAAAATATGAAATATCGTATTATTATTTCCAATTTTACCAGAATATGATGTAAAGAATGGTGTTCCCTTCCCTTCTCTTTTTAAACTTAATTGATGTTGAGATTGACGTTTTTTTTTAATGTTTAAAATTGCTATTATTCATAATGTAGTAATTAATTAAATTTTTTCAATGATAAAACCAGAATATGTTTTTTTCGAACAATTGCTACCAATTTACCATCAGATGCTTTTTACTTATACGGTCGATTAATAATTAAACAATTTTACCATTAATGACAAAGGTCAACGCATTGTCTATCAAATCAGTCAACCATTATGTGGGTCAATATATTTAAGGTTTTCTGTTTTTGTTTTAAATCGGTATATTGTGGAGTGCGCAGTTTAAATGACGATAGTCAATTTGTAAGCAAGGTTTTAGATGAAGGATCACTATTATTCTTTTTAACAATGTTGTTGGTTTTTTTTATGGGTCTAGCACACGTGCTGCAGGGAAGTCACTAAAACGCTACAGGAGCGGCATGTGTGTGGAAAAAGCGATTCACGTTGGTCTTGAATCGCTGTAAATTGTTTGATTCTCTTCTCAGTGGTTTCTTTGTCAGGACTTGTGCTTTTATTAAAGCAACGCATGGTGTGTTCGTTGATTCCTGTAGTGTAACTAATGCGTTGCTTTGATTTTCCCGCCTTGGTGGGTGTCGGCTTACTCGCCGGTATAACACTTTTGGCAGGTCCATTTTCAGTTGCCCGGTCTTCATCGTTTTGGTCGAGCTGCCATTTCCCGCGACGTCCTCGACCGTTACATCGCTCGCCCGATGCTTTTTTTATCGGTCTACTGTTGTTTGGGATGTTTTTAGTGTTTTGTGGTGTCAGAAGCTCAAAGTGTCCCGACATTGGGTTGCCTGTTAGTAGAAGGTAAATAGTTTCGGTGTGTTTTCTTGTGCTTATTATTGTTGGTCTGTCCCTAAAAGTTATTTTTGTGTATCTTGTTCTTCGTTGTTTTGAGAAGATATGAAAGTTGCTATTCTGGGTTTCCGAGAGGGCAAGTATCTCTAGGCTCGTTTCATAGGTGCCATTTTTCCTCATATAGTTATAGTAGTTATTGAAGTCTTTCATATCGTCGTCCCCATTTCATGATGGTTTTGGTGGCCATATAAGTGTAAGCTAACTGCACGGAAAAAGCAATTTCCATCACCTACAATGTCAGATCTGGTAAAACTATCGGGAGTAGTTTCGGCGGAGGAGGCGGTTGGTTGGATCGTTCGTCGTTGTTGTTGTTGTGGTGGTGCTGTAGGTTTTTGTACGACAGGGGTCCGCCTCCTCAACACCCTGCCATTACCACTATTATAATTATTATTATTTGACATAGTGTTCCCACAAGTATCCTAGGAAAGAAGGGTCGACTGCCCTCGTAGTACCGTACATGTACGGTAAAACTAGACTAACTACAGGTGAATACTTCTACCACTCATTTTGCCTGGAAGCTGATTTCGTTCCATATTATGTTAGTACGTTGGAGAAAACTCTGTTAAAAATATGCCAGTAATTGATGTACAATTTTTGGTGACCTGTAGTTGGCTAGGTACATTAACTTTTAGCCTTAGTATCAATCAACAAATCACGTTTAGCATTAATAAGTTTTAAAATGTTATGCCTCCGATTTAGCAAACATAATCATTATTTATCTCCATACATGTATTGTTAATTATAACCTTATCTCTACGTGAATAACCCAATTTCTTACACACCTTACAATTTATTTTGCTTCTATACAAATATTATTTTAGTTTCTAAAATAAAAACATATTTTTTTTTTTATCTTGATTACATTTCAAAATTTTTATTTTTTCTTTTGAAGGATGTGCTTGTATACTCCCATAAATACTGTTACAATGAAAACATTTTCGAAACATTTAATTTCTATGAAAATTATAACAATTTATTATGGAATTAATTCCTATATTCATAATGACAAAATTAATTCAACATTTTCTTTATTGTTGGATTGGCAATATCGTCAAATTTATGAACTAGTATTTTTTCAAATTATTTTAAAAATATAATAATTTTGGTAAAAAACACAACGCCCTGTATAACACCGTTAATTCTTTCATCGGATAAGGTTTTTTCAAAACGAGTTTAAGAAGGTATAATTTGATGGTAATATCTTCGACACAATCCTTTCTAATACTCCATCCTACCCGTTATATCTTTGATAGTAGGTAATAATGCTTAAAACTAGGAAAAATTCTCATATCGTTTTTTTTTTATGGCTCTAGCACACGTGCTGCAGGGAAGAAATCCCTAAAGCGCTACAGGAGCGACACGTGTGCGAAAAAAGCGATTCACGTTGTTCTTGAATCGCTGTAAATTGTACTCGGTGGGAAATACAGTCCTGGGCAAATTATTCCAAAGGGATGATGTTCTCCATATAAAAGACTGCTTGAAATGCGTTGTACGAGGAGTAACAAGCTGAACCTCAAACGGATGTGAAGTATTAGCGCAACGTGTACTTCTAACATGCACCGCCTTGGGACGAATTAAGCGGGCCACATCCTTAGAAAACTTTCCATGAAAATACTTGTAGAACAGGCTCAAGTCGCCAACCATTCTTCGGTGTTCCAGGGTCAGTTCTGGGTCTCCAATCAGACGAACAGCTCTTCTCTGAATAGAATCCAACAAATGCAGTGTATGTTTGGGAGCGGAGCCCCAAACATGGGAGCAGTATTCCATAGTTGGTCGAATTTGAGCTTTGTAAAGAATTAACAGTTGTTGTGGAGTGTAAAGCTTTCTGTTTCGAAATAATATTCCCAACTTTTGAGAAGCTCTCCTTGCTATGCCTGCAACATGTTCACGCTAGGGCATATTTGCTCCCAAATTAATGCCCAACAAATTGAGTGACGATGTTAGAGGAATGGAGTGCCCTGACATAACTATGTCGGGTTCAGCAACGTTAACTTTTTTAGAAAAAAACTGCCGCCTGGGTTTTTGTAGCGTTAAATTCCACTTGGTTACTGTCACCCCAAGATAAAATTTCTTTCAGGTCTTTGTTAAGTTGAATAACTTCCTGCTGTCTGCGGATATTCGTCTGAGTAGTTCGAGCGTTCAAAGTGAATGAAGAGATAAGCGTACTGTCATCTGCAAAGCTGTAGATTGGATTCTTGGTCTTTTCCAGCAGATAGTTAATGTAAATGAGAAAAAGAGTAGGAGACAGTATGGAGCCTTGAGGTACACCGGAGTTGATAGTGAAGGTGTTAGAAAGAAATCCGTCGACTGCCACTCGTAAAGAACGCTCTCTGAGGAAACATAAGAGCCACAAACAGAAATTTTCAGACATATCATAAGATTGTAGCTTAGCCAACAGCCCATCGTGCCAAACACGGTCGAATGCCTTGGAATGTCAAGAGCAACCGCTTGAGGTTCTCCAAAGTGTTCAATTGCGTTGTTCCAAACGTGTGTTACATAAGTCAGAAGATCTCCTTTTGATCTATTTTTACGAAAGCCATATTGATGATCGCTAATAATGTTGAATCCTTCAAGATATTTTAGAAGATGCTGACGAATAGCCTTTTCCATGACTTTCGATATTATTGAAAGCAGTGCGATTGGTCGGTAGTTATTTGGCAAGGTCTTCTTGCCTTTTTTAGGTATCAGCTGAACTGTGGCACATTTCCAGCAGGAAGGAAATATTCCCTTTCTGTAGGATAGGTTGAAAAGTCTACAGAAAACTGGCGTTAATTCCCTCGCACAGTTTTTGAGAACTATGGCAGCTATTCCGTCAGCGCCAGAAGCTGGTGTCTAGCTTCATTAAAATGCGTTTTATGATACGCTGCCTGAAGACAATATCGGGCATCCTTGACTGCACTATAGGAATAGTATGGTATTTTTCCTTGGAAATCGACAGTAGAATGTGAAGCAAAGAGTTCAGCCAACAAGTTCGCTTTCTCAACAGGTGTCGTTGCAATAGAATTATCTGGCCGTGTGAGTGGTGGTATGGTGGATTTGGTGAAATTTTCACTGACTGCCTTAACGACTGACCAAAAGGGCCTGGAATTGTTGGGACAAGCGAGTAGTTTGTTTCTAATTCGATTGTGTGCCTCCTTGGTTTCGTCGATAATTTCTTTGCATCTGTTCCTGGCACGAACAAAGGTGTTACGGTTTATGGTGTTAGGATTTTCACGCCATTGTCGGTAGGCAAGATATTTAGAAGCAACAGCTTCTTTGCATTTTCAGTCAAACCAAGGCTTGTCGTTAGAAGGGCATTTGTTCGAAAAAGGGATGTAAGCCTCCATACCGGCCAAAATAACATCTGGCGCAGTCAGATGGGTCGTCGGATCGAAAACAAACGTCTAACCAAGGGAAAGTTCGAAAATATTCCCTTCCCATTCCATTCCATTCCATCGTTATTGAAACTAAGCACAGTTTATCGGCAGGGACATCGCAGGAGATGGGAAACTATGTTTTTCGTGATCTAAGAACCCTAAACCGTGAATAAATGCAAAAATGCCGGAGGGTGATTTTTTCGTGAATATGATACTGTCTTGTATCAAAGGGAAGTTAGAGTACCCCAGCTAAAGGAACACCTTTACGAGCAGGTACATTTTCTTTAGGTTTATCTGCTTGATTCACCAGAATAAGTTGAACTGTCACAAATTTCTAACGATACGCATATTTATACTCATATTATGTATATTTTTCTATGGGTACGTTTGCTGCTAATTATCAAGGCTCATTTTTATTAATTCATTCATAGTTTTGTATAAAAAATATATTAAATCATTTGATTGCTTTTAATACAAAGGTAAAGAGTAGGTAGTACTATGAGACAGCATACTTATGTTAATAAAAATACGTAATAACAATGGAAAATCCGGAATTATTGAGTATTTTCGAAGCGTACAGGTGTGAAATTGTTTATGTAAAGGAATCGAATTGATTTTTTTACGCATTAAATAACTTTATTTGTCGTAGGGTATCTATATATAGTGATAATCATACATTAGAGGTATGCCTTTCCAATGTTTTTCAGTTTATATATAAAAAACGCTGCTTATCATATCTATGCTTCGTTACTAACGTAGTAGTTTTCCAAACAATACATATATGTAATAATTACACAACTCTACAACAAATTTTTTTGTTTTTGTCCTAAAATTTATTTATCATTTTTCTATTCATTATGCTCCAAAATAAAGGAAAAGTACCCATATTCCATATAAAGTTTGCTTTTGTGGTAGTTATGATAATAATACATTTTTTTAAGTTATCGTAGAAATATTAAATAGTTCTGGTATATTTAAAAAATACCGCGAAAAAATAAAGGGGTCGTAACTTTCACGCAGTGAGATTAAAATGTCGTCGAAAAAGTGTAAATATGATGCTGATGCATTTTGTTATATATGTGGTATATTTACTAAAATACGAGATATAAAATTTTATTTAAACGCATGTGAAAAGCTTTGTGAGGCCTACAAAGCCTATTTTAACTGCCCTGTTCGGAATCTAGACAAGCCCTGGGCTCCACATGTTGCTTGTAGTAATTGCAAAAGATGTTTAAAAGGTAAACAATTTTTAGTAAAAAAAAATATAAATATGTTTATTTTTATCTTTATTTATTTCAGGTTGGTATCGAGGTGAGAAAACGGAGTATGAAATTCGCAGTACCCAGAATTTGGCGAGAGCCAAGAGACCACGTTAATGACTGTTATTTTTGCGTAGTAAATCCAGCTGAAAGACGTAGAGGCAAAAATGCGAAACTCAACGAATATCCTGATCTTGCTTCATCCGCTGCTCCAATCTCACATAGCCCACAACTTCCAGTACCTGAACCTCCTAAAAAAAATTGTCTGAGTCAAGCTCATCTCAGAGTTCAAATAAAAATATTGAAGATGAAGAATTTGTACTGCCACAGGAATCACCGAAACCCCATTTTCTTACCTCCGAAGACTTTAATGACTTAGTAAGAGATTTGAATTTGCCGAAGAGTAAGGCAGAGCTTTTGGATTCTCGTTTGAAGCAATGGAATTTGCTTATTGATGTCAAAATAACAGATCAACGAAGTCGGCATGAGACATTTGCTACGTTCTTCGCCAAAGAAGATGGACTTTGTTATTGTAACGATATAAGAGGTTTGTTTGAAGCAACTGGGATGCCCTGTGTTCCCAGTGAATGGCGTTTATTTATTGACAGCTCGACGAAAAGCTTGAAAACTGTTTTATTACATAACGGATATAAATTTCCATCTCTTCCAGTCGCTCATTCTGTACATCTAAAAGAAAACTATGAAAGTGTTAAAATTTTACTCGAAGCTTTAAAATATCAAGAGTATAAGTGGCAGTTTATTGGAGATTTTAAGATGGTAGAATTTTTAATGGGACTACAGGCTGGATATACAAAATATCCGTGTTATCTCTGTTTGTGGGATAGTAGAGCGGATGCTCAACACTATGTTCAACGATCATGGCCACTAAGAACGAAATTTTGTGTTGGAAAACAAAACGTTAAATGTGAACCTATTGCTGAACCTGAAAATGTATTAATGCCGCCTTTACACATCAAGTTAGGGCTTATGAAACAATTCGTAAAAAAGCTAAACGAAAAATCTGAAGCTTTTACATTTTTAAAAAACTTTTTTCCAAAGTTGTCAGAAGGAAAGGTTAAAGCTGGAATTTTTGTCGGTCCACAAATTAAAAAAAATTTTGCCAGTGAAGAATTTCCAAAATTACTTACTAGTGCTCAAAAAAAAAGTTGGAATAGTTTTAAAGCTCTGCATTTTTAGGGAATAACAAAGTTGAAAATTACCAAGAGCTAGTTGAAAACATGTTAGAAAACTTTAAAACCATGGGTTGCAGAATGTCTCTAAACCTAAAAAAACACAATTCCGGCCACATTAAACGATGTTGAAAAGATTAGCCGGTACTTTATTGACGCGGCTACTTCAAAAAATCCAGATGCAGACACGTTAAATTTTTATTGGCAAAATAAAAAAAAAGACGCTGGTGATTTTAATTTTACTTTGGCAAACGTGGACGACATTGAAAGGGCAATGAGTTCCATAAAATCGGAGGCCATTGGTACTGACGGCATTGGGATTAAAATGATATGCAATTGCTATCCATATATTGTACCCATTGTTTTGCATCTGGTCAACAGTTGTATAGAAACCAAAACGTTTCCTGATCGGTGGAAAAGCTCGTTTTTACTCCCGATTCCAAAATCTTCCAACCCAAGTGAACTAAAAGATCTGCGACCCATAAGCATCTTACCAACTATGTCAAAGATCCTTGAAAGAGTCCTAGATGCTCAAATACGTAGATACATCGAAACCCATAACTTGTTACCATCAACACAGTCAGGATTTCGCAAAGATCACAGCTGTACCACTGCTCTTCTAAAAGTGACCGATGACATCTTCGAGGCTACCGATCGGGGTGAGCTTACTGTGATTGTTCTGCTGGACTTCTCCAAAGCATTTGACAGACTAGATCATCATCTGCTTATTGCCATACTAAGATATCTTGGGTTTAGTGGTGAGGCTTGTCTTATGATTGAGAGTTATCTTGCAGGAAGACTGCAGTGTGTAAAACTAAATGGACAAAAAGTCCAAGCCAATAAAAATCTGTAATGGTGTTCCACAGGGGTCTATCTTAGGGCCTCTGTTTTTCACTCTATATACATCTCAGCTTTGTACCTATCTTAAATATTCAGATTTACATCTTTACGCTGACGACTCACAAATCTACTTGTCTTTCAAGCCTGAACAAATTATTGAGGGTAATAATAAAATTAACGAGGATCTTGCACTTTTGGTGAGTGCCTCCGAAAAACACTGTTTGGTACTAAACCCAAAAAAATGTCAGTTGCTATTGTTTGGACGTACCGCTTGCAGAAAGCAATATTCTAATCATTTAAACATTATTGTAGGTACTGAGCGGCTAGAAAACTTGGATAATGCTAGGAACTTGGGTTTGATAATGGATATAGAGTTGAGATTCACAGCACATATAAATAATTGCATAAAAAAGGCGTTTACTAATCTTAAACTTATATATCGCCAGCGTCATTTATTAAGTGTAAATTTGAAAAAACTATTATGCGATAGCTTAGTTTTGTCCCACTTCACATTTTGTGATACAGTGTATGGTCCCTGTCTCCTGGAATGGGATGCTCGGCGTATTCAGCGCATTCAGAATTACTGTGTCAGGCTGATTGGTGGTATAAGAAAATATGATAGGGGTGTGACTGCAAAGATGAAAGAAGTTGGGTGGCGCTCCATGAAAGAAAGGAGACTTCTTCATAGTTTAGTAATATTTAATAAAATAATTTGTAAAATGCGCCCAAATTACTTGTATCAAAAAATTAAATTTAGACATGATGCTCATAACCTAGACTTAAGGCATAAACAACAAATATCACCACCCTTGCATAGAACAGCACAATATCAAAGATCATTCAGTTACCAGGTCTACAGTATTTATAATAAAGTTCCAGATAATTTAAAAAGTCTTAAAGGCTTGAAATTTAAAAATGAAATTGGCAAAATTATATCATTATTTTTATAAATTGTTTTCTTATATTTACATGATACATCCGAAATATGTTTGCAACAGTACATGTATGCCCCATAATTATATATGATACATAAGTAATATAATAATTTTTAGGTTAGGATAGGTTAAGATAGGAAGCTAAGCTTCAACTTCGCCTTTTGTATATTATACAATAAAGTCATCATTATTATTATTATTATTATTATTAAAAGTACATATGCTGCATGCTCATTTAGATAAATTTGAAAACAACATGGGGGCGTACTCAGAAGAACAAGGAGAACATTTTCATCAATATATTATGAACTTCGAACAACGTTATCAGGGCCAATACAACGAAAATATGATGAGGGACTACATTTGGGGTTTAGTGAGAGAAAGTACTTATGAACATGAAAGAAAAAGTAATAGGGTTCACTTTTAAACTTTTTTCCACTATTTTGTAATTTGATATGATAGTAAAAGTTGATAAAAATCATATATAAATATATTTGTTTCGATTTATCAATAAATAAAAATTTAAACTATGGATTTTCTAAAATACTGTTCAACCGTTCTTCTGGATACAAAAGCAAACTTTTTCGGGCCATATATATTTTTAGTGTTCCGTACGGAACACTTATAAGATCACTTCGGTGTCTGTCTGTCTGTCTGTCCGTCTGTCTGTCTGTCTGTCTGTCACACCCGATTTTCTCCGAAACTATTTGACATAGAAAGGTGAAATTTGGTAATAATAGAGGAATTTATGGCCTCATCAGAGCCATGTAGTTTTGAGAATTAAATTTTGACTTAAGGGGTTAGTTTTGGGGGGTGAAGTCGGAAGTGAAAAAAAAAAATTTTTTTTACTAGGTCATCGAGTGTGGTGTCAAATGAAAGCTTGTCAAAACACGAGTAAAAAATATATATATAATATTATACTTGCGCGCACTATTCTTTGTATTATTTTTAAAAATTCGCGAAAAATCTCTGTCCCGGGCCTTATCTCGAAAAGTACTTATCAAAAAATTTCGAAAAAATTCTGGAATATTCTCCACGGGGTGTAGATTGAACGAAAATTATCACGAGTGCATTACCTTTAATAATTTATATGGTATATAAAAAAAAAAAATTTCAAGGTCATCAGATTTCGGTAAAGATTGGAAACAAACTTTGTTGAAAACTCATTTGGGGTGTGTTTTGTGAAGTCACTGATCATTTTATACCACCGTAACATAAATTTTGACTTAAGGGTTTCGTTTTGAGGGGTAAAATCGGAAGCGAAAAAAAATTTTTTTTTACTAGGTCATCGAGTGTTGTGTCAAATGAAAGCTTGTGACAACACGAGTAAAAAATATATATATAATGTAATACTTGCGCACACTTTTCTTCGTATTACTTTTAAAAAAAATCGCTGTCCCCTACCTTATCTCGAAAAGTACTGATCAAAAAATTTTGAAAAAATTCTAGAATATTCTCCACGGGGTATAGATTGAAAGAAAATTATCAGAGTGCATTACCTTTAATAATTTATTTGGTATATTAAAAAAAAAAAACAAATTTCAAGGTCACCAGTTTTCAGTAAAGACTGGAAACAAACTTTGTTGAAAATTCATTTGGGTGTGTGTTTTATGAAGTCACTGATCATTTTATACCACCCTAACAAAAGTTTTTATTTTAAAAACAATCAACGTACGGAACACTAATTGTGCAAGTTCAACTTGCACTTGACCGGTTTTTTTCGTCTAACAAACCTATCGAAATTTCATACCCTCTTATCAAAGTCAAAATTCGTGTTAACCTGTGTTATATAATAATATATATTTCCCCTGGCTCTGTCCTGTGTCAATAGAATAAGGTATGCTAACGTTTCGTCAAATATCCGGCCGGTTTTTTTTAAGTTGTTAGGTTAAAGAACGCCGAGATATAAGGCGATCCATTCAAAAATATAAATCTTCCCAGTTATCTCTGAAGATTAGAACTCGAGCAGATTTTAGCTATTTCATATATTAAGAATGTCAGTGTTCAAAAATTCTATAGAAACATAAAATAGCACTGTTCCCTACGTATCCTAAACTCTCATAACATCTCAGACCTACTCAGTATATATCACCACTACACCAAACACTTTATTTTTGCACTCGACGCTCGTTTCGCTAACCATGTTAGCTTCATCAGGAGCGATGATTGACTCCAAAGATTCCACATTCCCAACTTCATTTCAGACCTGTCAAAAATTAGATTCCTCTCGAAAATCCAGAAGCCTACAGTATCCCATGTAGCTCTTATAAAACCTATATCGGCGAAATTAGCAGATAAGTATATCCTAGATAACACCAGCATTAAACAGGACATCTTTGACTAATCAAAGATCCTTGCAACAAAGTCCTTATGCTATATTAGGAACATTGGAGAGTTCATCGAAATATATAAATATCCCAACAATCTTTATCGTGACACTGGTCTTTACCTCCCACCGATCTGGGTATTTATCCCCTATCAAAAGTACCACACAGTGTTGAAAATTTCTTCCGTATTTTCCGTTTATCTTTGTCGTCCTTGTTGCCGTTTTAAATGGATTACACAGGGCAACAAAAAAATATTTTTGTTTTGGTGCCTGGGATTTTAGAGCTGATTTTAACTATATTTGGGACGCTAAATCTATACATGCAATCCGTTTTTCTCTATCAGCTCTACTTTTTTAGATACATCAACTTATCTACCAATGTGGTTTTTATTCAGTATATTCATTTATGAGAGTTCTAAAATTATTATATATTCATTAATGTAGGTACAATGGTTTTATTGTCAGTCTGTAATTGAGTCAGGTACCTGAACTGACCCTTTTAATCACCTAACTCGGGTAAGTCTCCTCAGTTTGTGCGTTCTTACTAATGAGAGTAGATCGAATTCGGCGTGTTATTTTATGTTAAGAAAAGAGTGTTTTTGTGTTATTGAACAGAATTAAAATGAGTTCAGGTTCCGGTTCAAGAAGAAGTTGTGTAAATCAACCTGATGTGTTTTGCTATATATGGGGAGAATACATGTTTCAACAAAACAGACAAACTATTACTGACTTTGTAAAGCGAGCGTATCTTGGATACTTTGGAGTTAAGCTTGGTGATCAGGACAAAACGTGGGCCCCGCATCTCGTATGTAAAACTTGTACAGAGCATTTACGGCAGTGGACTACCGGGAAAAGAAAATGTCTAAAATTCGGCGTACCAACGGTTTGGAGAGAACCAAAAAACCACTTCAATGATTGTTATTTCTGTTTAGTAAATACTAATGGAATCAAACGAAATAACCGCAGTAACTGGACTTATCCCAATTTAGACTCGGCAATACGCCCTATCCCGCACTCAGACGAAATACCGATTCCAACATTTCATCAGCTACCACATATCTCTGATGACGAATATTTTCCCTCTGATCGCTCTTCTGATGCTAATAAAAGTTCTGATGCTAATGAAACTAACAGTGACTATGAGGGGACGTCATCAGTTCCTCAACGCTTCAATCAAAATTAATTAAATGATCTCACCAGGGATCTCAATTTATCGAAAAAAGCTTCTGAAGTACTGGCTTCTAGGTTGAACGACAAAAATTTAGTGGAACAAGGAACCAAAATTACCTTTTACCGTACAAGAGAAAAAGATCTGCTACCATTCTTTTCTCAAGAAGACAATCTTGTATTTTGTCACGAAATTAGGGGACTCATGAAAGAAATGGGACTTTCTGAATATATTCCAGATGATTGGCGCCTATTTATTGACAGTTCAAAGCGAAGTTTAAAATGTGTCCTTCTACATAATGGGAATAAATATGATTCAATACCACTAGCTCACTCAACGAAACTGAAAGAAGAATATAATACCATAGCTTTGGTCTTGCAGAAGATAAAGTATTACGAACATCAATGGATGATTTGTGTAGACTTAAAAATGGTAAACTTTCTTCTTGGGCAGCAAAGTGGTTACACGAAATATCCGTGTTTCTTGTGCCTCTGGGATAGTAGGGACAAAACACACCACTGGGTTAGAAAAGATTAGCCTCAGAGAAAAAACATGGACGTTGGGGAAAAGAATGTCATTAACGACGCTTTGGTTGAAAGAGAAAAAATCATACTTCCTCCGTTACATATAAAGTTGGGCTTAATGAAGCAATTTGTAAAGGCTCTTGATAAGAATGGGTCTTGTTTTGCATATATAGGGGTAAAAATGCATCAGTTGAGCACAGAAAAACTCAAAGCAGGGATATTTGACGGCCCACAAATAAGACAATTAATTAAGGATCCTACCTTCATAAATTCAATGAATCAAGTTGAACGAGAAGCTTGGACATCATTTGTTGCAGTTGTAGAAAATTTTCTAGGCAAATATAAAGCTCAAAACTATGTTGAAATGGTTAACAAGATGCTTAATAGTTTCAAATCCTTAGATTGCAATATGAGTATTAAAATACACTATTTACACAGCCACTTAGACCGTTTTCCAGAAAATTTAGGAGACATGAGTGAGGAACAAGGTGAAAGATTTCACCAAGATATTAAAGTTATGGAGGACCGCTACCAAGGAAGATGGGACATGCACATGATGACAGATTACTGCTGGAGTTTAAAAAGGGACTGTTTAAAAAAAAACATTCAAGAATGTCGCGGAAAAGAAGCTTTCCAAGTGTTGAGTGACTATTTCATTTCTTCAATGTTTTTTTTTTGTTTGTAAGTACGACATAATATAGTATTTTGTATAACTAAAATAAAAATTTCGTATCTACTTTTGTTTACTACACTTACGGATTTGAGTTACAATAATGTAACTTATATTTCTCTAAAATTGTATATCTTAAAAATTTGAGCTCCTAGGTACAAATGAATACGTTATTTGAATTCAGGACATCAAATTGATATAGAATCAGCTCAAAAAACCTCGACATCAAAACAGCTGTTCCCCTGTGTTATTAATTTGGCGAGAAACAATTCGTGAAAGTTTATTAATTTCTAGTTCCACGATGAAAATTTTTATGGTAGAAAATTACCAGACTACCAGAAACCAGATTATTGTGGTATATACTTATTTAAGTACGTCATATTTACTTAGTGATAATAAATATGGTAATTAAGTTAAATCAAAAAAACTATTTTCTACGCAAACGAACTATTGATTTTTAATTTTAAAGGTAATCAAAAATCAATGAATTGGTAATAGGAAAACATGCTGAATAAAAGTAATAAAAAAAGTAAATGACTAAGCAAAAATTCTTTCATTTACTTCTTTTTTTATCACGCGTCGGTGAATAACTAACTACTTATAGGTATTTCCTGTTGATAAAATAACAACAGTAAGCATTTAACAATAGTGTAAAACGCTGATGACGCCGTATTAATTTCGGAGGATGAGGATGATCTGCAAAGAATGCTCTTTCGTTTCGAAACGGTTGCAAAGAAGTTTAATGTGACAATATCTGTGGCAAAAACTCGCAATCTCTAGAGAACCAAAAAGGTGCAAGCTGGCCATCTACAACATAAGTGTAGTACAGGTCATGTCTTTTAAATACCTGGGCACGGACATCACCGGTAGCAGAAACCTGAGGGAAGAAGTAAAAACGCAAACAACCAGGGCGGCAATATCAGGATGCCTACAAGATGTAATATAGAGAAACAAACACATCAGCACCGAGAGCAAAGCGAGGATCTACAAGACTTGCGTAAGACCCATCATGACGTATGCTATCGAGACAAGAGCAGAAACAACTATTGAGATCAACGGAAATCAAAGCATTAAGGTCGATTGCGGGACATACGCTGCACGCAAGGCTCCATACTGTCTCCTACTCTCTTTCTCGTTTACATTAACGACCTGCTGGAAAAGACCGGGAATCCAATCTACAGCTTTGCAGATGACAGTACGCTTGTCTTTTCATTCACTTTGGACGCTTGCACATCGGCTGCTCAGGCGAATATCCGCAGATAGCAGGAGGTCGGTCAACTTAACAAAGATCTGGAAGAAATTCTATCTTGGGGTGACAGTAACCAAGTGGAATTTAACGCTACAAAAACCCAGGCGGCAGTTTTTTGTAAAAAAGTTAACGTTGCAGAACCCGACGTAGTTATGTCGGGGTACTCCATTCCCCTAACATCGTCACTCAATTTGTTGGGCGTTAATCTGGGAGCAAATATGTTCTGGCACGAACATGTTGCAGGCATAGCAAGGAGAGTTGGGAATATTATTTCGAACCAGAAAGATTTATACTCCACAACAACTATTAATTCTTTAGAAAGCTCAAATTCGACCAACTATGGAATACTGCTCCCATGTTTGGGGCTCCGTTCCCAAACATACATTGCATTTGTTGGATTCTGTTCAGAGAAGAGCTGTTCGTCTGATTGGAGACCCAGAACTGACCGGCGGCTTTGATTCTCTGGAACATCGGCGATTTGAGTCTGTTCTACAAGTATTTTCATGGAAAGTGTTCGAAGGATGTAGCCCGCTTAATTCCTCCCAAAGCGGTGCATGTTAGAAATACATGTCGTGCTAGTACTTCACATCCGTATAAAGTTCAGCTTGTTACTCCGCGTACAACGCTTTTCAAGCAGTCTTTTATATGGAGAGCATCATCCCTTTGGAATAATTTGCCCAGCGCTGTGTTTCCCACCGAGTACAATTTACAGCGATTCAAGAATAACGTGAATCGCTTTTTCCGCACACATGACGCTCCTGGAGCGCTTTAGGGACTTCCCTGCAGCACGTGTGCTAGACCCATAAAAAAAAACGATAGAGTTAGAAGTAATAATATAAGGGACAACTGCAACATCCAGGATGTAGTGAGATGGTCCAGAACCAGAAGAAGAGTATGGAGAGACCACGTGGATAGGATGCCCGATAGCCGACTCGAAAATGCAGCAAAGCAGAGCAAACCAGATATACACAGATCACGCGGAAGACCGCCGAAGCTTAGATATGAGGGCTGGACCTCCGAGTCTTAATTAGGGCTAGCAACTTGAGGAAGAAACAAGACGTCAGTCTTATTATAAGAAGAAGAAGAACAAATACAAGATGACAGGAAACAAAGACCAAATTATAAAATTGGCAAAGTCATTTATCCCCAGTATTTTCCTCGCAAAGACGCAGTTCTAAAATATGTACTGGTTTCGACATTTTTCGACTTAAAAAATAGTTCATTTTTTGGAATTTGTAATATTTATTTATCTAAGGAGGTTAATCGTCTTTCACTATGCGGTTAAACCTATAATCCACTAAACAATGTGATATAATGACATTGAAATTAGTTTGACGATATTAGTCAATTTTGTAACAGCGTTATTTGAGCTTAAGTGGTTTTAACTATATGAACTCTTTTTTTAAAATCTATTAATTAAAATACATGAATATGAATAAATTTTTCCACGGTACAAGTGTCAGTCTCGAACTCCAAAAGAGAATTGTGCAATTGTATGTATTAAAACATTTTTTTTTTGCAAATTTCGACTTTATTTTTTTTTCAGTAACCTAATTACATCTTACAATTTCCCCCAACCAAAATACGAATACCCCGTTTTCTCCATTTTCCCACCATGGCTCTTGCCACAACCAAATGTAAATCTCTCCATGAGACAATACAACAAGATCGACTTTTCCAATGCAACGCTTAATAAACTACTGCAGGAAACTATCTTCAAATACTATCTAAATCGCACACAAATCTTTACAGATGGCTCCAAGTCCGACAATGGGGTCGGCGCCGCATTCATCTCGCACAATATCATAAAAATGTTCAAACTCCCAAAACACGCTACCATTTTTTCCGCCGAACTACTAGCTCTAAAAGAAGCTATCAAATACTCGCTAACAACACCCTACAAGAAACCAATTCTCATAATCTCAGACTCCCTTAGCGCCATATCGGCCATCATTTCCAGAAACTTAGATTACAACTATATCAGACACATCTGTGACCTCTTATACACTGTATCTCTGAAACGCAGATCCATCACACTAATCTGGGCCTCCAGCCACATTGGCAATAAAGGTAATGACAGAGCGGACCATTTTGCAAAGCGTGTCATCGAGTAGGGTATTCCAATCATGGCAGAAAACCACTACTTAGACTTGAACAAGTATCTTGTTTCCTTCCACAAAACTCTGTTTCAATTAGACTGGGACTTACAAGATCCAAACAACAAGCTATGGCCTATTAAGCCTACAACCTACCCTCCACTTGACTCTACCAACATGAGAAGAAGGGACAACGTGCACAGAAGAAGACTAGCGATAGGTCATACGCACGGCACCCACTCCCATCTCATGAATAGGGAAGCATCACCTATATGCTCAGGCTACCATGCGCCACTAACCGTTCGACACACATTTGAGTCCGCACACTACAAGAGTATGAGAGACAAACACAACTTACCCTCAAAACTAAAAAGTGTCATAGATTCCTACGAACATATCAAAGACAACATCAATAATTTCCTCCAAGAAATTCATTTCAAAGTTTAAAACATAAAACATAATACTTTGCGGGGCGCTAAATGACCTCTGTAGTCGATATGCCCGGACTCAATAACATCATCATCATCATCGACTTTATTCGTTTCGTTCAAGAGCAATACAATCGGTCCCACGCTTTTCTGACATTTCTATACCTTTCTTGTAGAAGGATTTGTCCTTCCCTTCATAATAGGCCTCAGTCTCGGCGATAACTTCTTCATTGGATCCAAATGTCTTTCCCGCGAGCATTTTCTTGAGGTCTGCGAATAGATAATAGTCGCTGGGGTCAAATCTGGAGAATACGGCGGCTGAGGAAGCAATTCGAGCTTCAATTTATGCAATTTTGCCATCGTAACCATTGACTTGTGACACGGTGCATTGTCTTGATGGAAGAGCACTTTTTTCTTGTTTATTTGGATCCGTTTCTTTGCGATTTCTGCCTTCATACGTACGAATAATTTTATATAATATTTGCTATTGATGGTTTTTGCCTTCTCAGCATAGTCGATGAAAATTATTCCATGCGCATCCCAAAATACAGCGGCCAAAACCTTCCCAGCCAACTATTGCGTCTTTGGTCGTTTCGGCCAGCTTTCACCGGCTGCTGTCCACTCAGCTGATTGCGGATTTCATTCCGGCGTGTAGTGGTTGATCCATGTTTCATCCATTGTCACATGTCATATGAAAAAATCCTTTTTATGGTAGTCAAACAGGTCGAAACAGCGTTCAGAATCATCAACACGTTATGGTTTTTGGTCCACTGTGAGCAAACGCGGTACCATTTCGAACAGAACTTTCGCATGCTCACATGTTCATGCAAAATATGATCAACACGTTCTTTTGATATCTTTAGGGTGTCAGCTATTTCACGCAATTTCACTTTACGGTCATCAAAAACAATTTTATGGATTTTTTTATGTTTTCCGGCGTAACCACCTCATTCGGGCGTTCAGAGTGATTAGCATAATTTTCATCTGTACGACCGCGTTTAAATTCAGCATACCATTAAATGATGATCTGTAAATAATGCTCTTTCGTTTTGAAACGGTAGCAAAGAAGTTTAATATCTGTGGTAAAAACTCGCAATCTCTAGGGAACCAAAAAAGTGCAAGTTGGCCATCTACAACAAAAGCATAGAATAGGTCATGTCTTTTAAATACCTGGGCATCAACATCACCGGTAGCAGAAACCTGAGAGAAGAAGTAAAAACGTAAACAATCAGGGCGGCAAAGATATCAGGATGCCTACGAGATGTAATATAAAGAAACAAACACATCAGCACCGAGAGCAAAGCGAGGATCTACAAGACCCATCATGATGTATACCATCGAGACAAGAGCAGAAACAACTTTTGAGATCAACGGAAATCAAAGCATTACCATTAAATGATGATTGATTTTCCAGGGGCAGAGTCCCTGTAACACTTTTCTAGCCATCGCTTTGCTTGAGCGGTATTTTTCCCATCAAAAAACAGTGTTTTTTGTTTGTCCATTGTAACGTCATTAAAAATCACTGTAACTTGTAAACTAATTGTCGAAATGTTATGAAATTTTGACACGTATCGTTTGAAGGTTGGTACTTCCTAAAAATCATATGGATTTTTTTTAAAAGGGCTACATCTATGTGTCAGACCAAAAACTTTTTAGCCTACGTGTTATATACGCCTTCTTTGAATCTCCTGGGTACAGAAAATAAAAAACACAGAAGTACTGTAAAGAATGAATAAAATGAAGGAATTATTAACAACCAAAAAAAAATAAGAAAAACTTAATACTTCGAAAAATTAATGAGGGGCTCAAAATATGAATTGTTACGGCAATTATTGAAGGCAAAATAAAGGGCAAACGATCAATCGGAAGACGACATAATTTTTGGCTGAAGGACATGAGAATGTCGTTTAGATGAGCTTCGAGTGATATTTTTCGAGCAGCAGTTTCCAAAGTTCGTTTAATTATATAGATCGCCAATGTTCGTCAGGAGACGGCGCACATTGGGGTGACGGCGTAAAAAATCGGATATTGGATGAAAAAATTAAAGATGTATTTTTCGAACATTGACGATTTTTTCCTTTAATATATATCATAAACCATACATAAATATGTTTATAACTAATTTATTCCTTCTGCCTTTCTTAAAATTATAAAGTGTGACATTTTCGTCAATGTTGGAATTTCTATAATTCGAGAAATTACATTCTAAATTCTCTGTGGACAACATAACTACGAATATGAGTTAAACGCTTACTAGAACTTGTTTATTAGGTTTCAAACAACAAATTAATCTTAGTGTAACGTCATTAGAGTGCTACAGTATATTAATAAACATTTGACATATTCGACACAAAAAATTATTCTTACTTCAATATTCAAAGATGTATAAAGTTTTTGGAATGAGATGGCGCTTTCACCATCTGATAGGGCAAAGTCTCTAGTTTCCGGAGATGTCCTATTTTTATCCCCCTTTGGTAAAAAAATGGACATTAAAGTTTCCCCGACTTGATCTAACGTTCTCCACTCAGCCATTCTCTCGGGCAATATTCCAATGAAATGAAAAAATGACGATATACTCCTCATTTCTTATGAAGTATATACTTCTAAAAAAAAGGCAATTAAACTCTTGTTGCCTCTTTTCGGCAACGCGGCTTGACTACTTTGAAATTTCGATCTCAATGCGAGTGTTTGCTTATATCGCGCGCCATAGTGAGACATTTTTCGGTCATTTGCTCATAACTTCGACATTTGTCAATGAAATGACTTCAATTTAATATACATAATGTACGATTTATATATTTTCAGAAATATGAAATCAAAATCATACAATTTATTATCACGAGCACGGTAAAGCGTAAAGATAATTCACTCACAAAAATCAAGCACCCCGAGGGATCAACTATCTGTCACGTCCACGTCGTTGATCCTGGGTAACGCTAAGAGCAGATAATTGATATTTGAAATATTATTCGCTTCATGAGTGTATTTTGATGGGTTAATGTTCCGTTACATGTCGCATGCGTAGGGCAATCGTAACAGGGGACAATGATATTAATGCTGTGTAAGCGCAACCAGTGTTTCTAATTTTAGCTATACCTCGAAAATAAAAAAAATGTACCAAAACGAAACAAAAGGCATTTTAAAGCTAAATGTTGATACTTACGCGTAGTATTAACGAAATTTATGAGAAAAATATTTGTGCCTGTGTTATGTCATGAAAATCCTTGAAACCGTCGTTTTTTGCAAATTTCCGTCATTTTGCTCAAAATTACGACGCGTTAGCCAAATTTGGACAACGGATTCGTGTTCAGCAGGCAAAAATACATTGAAAAATGACTATTCGCACTCATGTAATCGAAAAATTTTTCAATTTGTTGTCTAGTATTTTGAAATAATCATCTTTACGCTTTATCGAGCACGCGATAACAGTATATAGTATGATTTTTATTTCATATACTGAACATATATTAATCGTACATTATGTGTATTAACTTTGAAGTCATTCCAATAACAAATGTGGAAGTTATAAGCAAATGACCGAAAAATAACGCATTCGCTCCATTGTGCGGCGTCGTAAAAAGAATTAATTAAAATGGCACGTTGAAGGTTACCTGCTAAATCTGTTAAAACTTCAAACCAATACAAGCAAGCCAGATATGTCATTTAATTAAGTAGACAATTTGCTTTAGACAAATCGGCTAACTTCTAAGAACGCGCTTGCTGTAATATGTGATTATTTACGTCATATTTACTTAGTGACAGGAAATATGGTAATCATGTTATCAAAAAAAACGAGTATCTACACCATGTACCCAATAAATTTTAATTTTGAAAGTAATCAAAATTATTAAATCGGTAACAGAAAAGTGTGCCGAATTAAAAGATTAAACAAATAATATTTCTTCCTTTCACTTTTTTTTTATCAAAAATGGAATTGGTGAATCTACAGTTATTTAATTTCGATAAAACTACAATGTTAAGCATCTAACAACAGTATAATACCAGATAAAAGCAAACAAAGTACAATTATCATTAAAAACACCTCAAAATTTCATTAGCGACGACTTGTTATTGTTATTTAAAGTTAAGCAATATTTGTAGTTGCTTTCTTCCCAGAGATACGGAAATTTTAATAGTTAGTTTTGGCATCTGTAATTTACAACTTGTAAATATAAAGGGTAGTTGAAAAAATATTGAGCCTTTAAAAGTAAAATAAAAATTGAGACAACTGTTTTTACATTTTAAAAGAACTTTATTAAACCAACCATTTTGTTCGATGCGCTTCTGTCATTCATCTCACTGTAATCCCGTTATTGTAGAACTTCTTCTGGGCAAAAATTGTGACCAGTGGTTTTCACAGGCCTCTTTTGAAACTAACTTAACACGCAGCACCATCGTAAAGGCAGGCCTCACGTATGCCTGCCTCACCTGGTGCCGGCTCTCCAAAACAAGGAGAGCTCAGCTTCAAGCAATGCAGAACAAAATCCTGAGGATGATCACGGGAGCCCGATGGTTCATGAGAAACAGACAACTCCATAGGGTCCTCGGTGTGCCTACCGTAAAGGCACACATGAGGAAAACCCAACAGGAGAAGGCGTCCCAGCACCCCAACCAGTGCATCAGGGAAGCCTTCCGACTCCCACCTCACGCCAGCCGCCAGTTCCCGAGACCGTCGGACCCGCTGCTCTCGGACGAAGACGATGACCCCCCTCGCCCGCCGTGACAAGAAGATTGTCAGTCTAGGTTAAGTTTAAATTAGTCCTAATTTAAGTCTTGTTAGTCCTAGTTTAAGGTAGCGTAAGCCTTAGTCTAAGGAAGTTATAGTCTTAGTTCTAAGACCTAGCATTAAGAAACTCATGTATATATATAAACACATTTCCTAGGATAAGTTAGTATAGGATTCCTATTATAAGAGCTTAGGTTAAGATAGAATAAGTATACATCCATTATCTGAAATTTTTTATATTTTCAAAATTGTGAGAAAGAGGCTCGGCCTATCTTGATTTCCAATGAAGATAGTGAACTTAACACGATTTGGGGTGCTCTGCAGAGATCGAAACAGTGGTAATCTGACGGGGACGGTGGATGCATCAAAACGTCCCAGCTCTGTTAATTTTTGCCGTGTCATCAAAATTGGGTGCGGCCTGGCGTTGTCACGGTAAAACCACCCTTTCTGTTGACTAGTTCGGGCCGACTTTTTTAAATTATTTGTTTCAATCTTGCCAATTACTGATAGTAGAGTACAGAATCAAACATTTGGTTAGACATGATTCCATCCAGGCTTTGCCATCGTTTGTGGAGTTTCAACCTTTTTCGACCACTATCTTTTCCGCACATTATTGTCGTATAGGATCCATTTTTTATCGCCCGCGATCAACCTCTTCATTAATGGCTCGATTTTCTTACATTTTTGTAGAGATTTGCAGTAAAGTAAATGTTTTAGAGTCACATCGTGTGGCAGTCAAACATCGAGCTTCTTCTTGAAGTCAGTTTTCCCCAAATGGTTTATAACTGTTTGGTGATGAATGCTTAGTTCTTTAGTGATCTCGGTTTTGCTTAACTTTTGCCAAAATTCTAGCAAATTTTTCTGTCATTAGTCGACCAGTGCGCGAAGCATTTGTGAAATCGAAATTTCCAGTACAAAAGCATCTTTTGACTGTCACTTCTGATAACGTATCTTGACCATAAACAACACAAATGACTCCATAGGAATGCGCAACATTTTGCCTTTATCGAAGTAAAATTGTAAAATGTAGCGAACTTTTGCAGTAAGAACCCCGCACTAATCTTATGGACATTGGATCCAAAGTCCAAAAATAGATAGATTAGGAATTATCGAGCGTGGAATTAGTAAAAAACCGCTGAGAAAATGATATTTTTGCGTTTTTTTTTTTTAAGGACTTATCTTGACTAGATCTTGATTTTACGAAAAATTCCAACGAGAATTTGATTTTCTGGGGTGCTAATTATGAATATAATAATTGTTTTTACCCATTTTGCTCCTACTTTCGACTATTGGCCATTTTTGGAGTCTTTTTTGATTTAATTTGTCTAGAATGTTTTTTAGCGAAAAATTTTATGTTTTTGAGTTAATAATTACGAATATAATAATTATTATGAACCAATTTGATCCTACTTTCCAACAGCGTTTATTTTTGGTCAACTTTTGGACCTTTTCTGGACTCTAGATTCCAGAAATGACCAAAACGGCCAATATTCGAAAGTAGGAACGAAATGGGTCAATATAATTAGTGTATTCATAATTAGCAACCCAAAAAACATATAATCCCGTTGGAATTTTTCGTAAAATCATGTTCTAGATTTATACACAGGACAAAAAAAACAGTCAAGTGCAGGTTGAACTTGCGCAATTAGTGTTCCGTACGTTGATTGCTTTTCAAATAAAAAATTTTGTTACAGAGGTATAAAATGATCAGTGATTTCACAAAACACGCCCCAAATGAGTTTTCAACAAAGTTTGTTTCCAATCTTTACTGAAATCTGATGACTTTGAAATTTTTGTTTTTTTTTTATGTACCAGATAAATTATTAAAGGTAATGCACTCGTGATAATTTTCGTTCAATCTACACTCCGTGGAGAATATTCCAGAATTTTTTCAAAATTTTTTGATAAGTACTTTTCGAGATAATAATAATACAAAGAAAAGTGCACGCGAGTATTACATTATATATATATATATATATATATATATATATATATATATATATATATATATATATATATATATTTTACTCGTGTTTTCACAAGCTTTCATTTGACACTACACTCGATTACCTAGTAAAAAATTTTTTTTTTGACTTCCGATTTCATCCCCCAAAACTAACCCCTTAAGTCAAAATTTAACTTTCAAAACTACATGGCTCTGATGAGGCCATTAATTCCTATATTATTACCAAATTTCAACTTTCTACGACAAATAGTTTCGAAGAAAATCGGGTGTGACAGACGGACGGACAGACAGACGACAGACAGACGGACAGACAGACGGACAGACAGACGGACAGGCAGACAGACGGACAGACAGACGGACAGACACCGAAGTGATCTTATAAGTGTTCTGTACGGAACACTAAAAAGGTATGGAAAATGTTACGAAGAAGAAAAACCAATATTAATGAATACTTGACAATCACAAATATCCTTAAAAATGAAAAAGCACCAGAAGAAGATGGGATATGAAACGAACTAATTAAATATGCCGGAGAAAGCTACATATTGGAGATGACAACATTCTTTAATCAGATATTACAGGATGTAGAAATACCGAAGGAATGGATCAAAAGCATCACGATACCGATATTTAAAAAAGACGCGAGCAACAATAGAGGAATAACACTGGTAGCAAGTATTATGAAAGTGTTCACAACTATTCACACAAGTAAAACAATATACACATAAGCGACGAGCAACAAGGGTTCCGCCAAAACCGATCAACAACAGACGCTATCTTTGCGATAAGGCAAATAAGAGAAAAAGCTATAAAATACCAGAAACCAGCATTTATTTGTTTCATCGACTTAAGGAAAGCATATACAGAGCCAGATTGAAAGATATATAGAATAGAATTAATAAAGGACCTAATTCCGTACCCAATACCACAAATAATCCAAAAACTCAATCATGGTAACATAACAAAAATAAAAAGTAACAACGAACTAACAATGGAAATAAATATAAAAGTAGGAATAAGACAGGGAGCTACCTTAAGCCCGTTAGTATTCTGCATAAAAATGGACAATATCATTGAGGAAGTAAAACTAGCCAACGATGGATACGAACTAGGGAATAAACAAATATAGATACTGGGATATGCAGATGAAATTGTTCTAATATCACAATCGGGACTCGGCTTACAAAGACTGCTCTATAAATTCAAACAAGTAGCAGAAAGATACAACATGGAAGTCAATATCGACAAAACAAAATGCATCACAATAGCTAAAGAACCAGTAAGGTATATATTAGAAATAAATGAGAATTAATACACCAAGTAATGAAATTCCCATATCTTGGACTACTAATTACTACCTACGGAGATATAATAGAAGAAGTGAAACAACAAACAAATAAAGCAGCAGCAATATCAGGGGCCCTCAGAGATGTAATTTGGAAAAACAAAGATCTAAGTGTAGAAGCAAAAACAAGAGTATATAGAACTTGCGTTAGACCTATACTGGCTTATAGCATAGAAACAAGAGCAAACACAAACAAAACCAAACAGCTACTAAGAACAAATGAAAATACTGAGAGCAATAAGAGAAAAAAGTTTATTAGACAGAATGAATAAAAACGCTATAAGAGAACAATACAAGGCAGAAGATATAGTCAGATGGGGAAGAAAGAGAAGAAGAGAATGGCGTGAACATGTACAAAGGATGGAAGATACGAGAATGATAAAAATATGTATGAACAAAAAACCACATGAAACAAGACCAAAAGGACGACCACCCGAGAGATGAAGAGACAGCTGGACATCCGAATCACAAAGGCTTAATAACGAGGTAGAACAGGTCTGTGACCTACTCAGAAGAGAAAGAGAGAAGTTCTAGTCAAAATAAGTCCTTTAAAAAACGCAAAAATAGCGTTTCCTCAGCGATTTTTTTACCAATTTCACGCTCGATAATTCCTAACCTATCTATTTTTGGACTTGTTCGTGGAGACTTTTGATCAGAATGGCTTGAAGCATAAAATACTACATTTTCAGTCGATTTGACTGGGATCCAATTTTCATAAGATCAGTGCGGGTTTCTTTTGCTCATTTTCAAGGCCGTCTAAATTAAAACTGAATAAACGAATTCTAACAGTCTACTACTGTCAAATGACAGCTGTCAACTGAAGCTCAATACTTTTTTGACTATCCAATATATTAGTGGCTTCAAGGAGATAGTATTTATCTCAATCAAGATTTGCAGTTGAGCCCTTTTTAGGTCGGTAACAACATCTTGAGCCTCTTTAGACTAGTAATAACAAAGCTTTCAAGGCTGGTAGGCTCAATCAGATAGTTAATAATATTTTTCTTTTTAATTTACAATTGGTTGGTTCAAGTAAAAATTTACTTGAATTTTTAAAAATTCCTCTTAATGTCATTAATGCATGTCTGATAATAACTGCCTATAAAGCTTTCTAGCGCGAAATAAGATTCCCAGGTTTCGAGAAACTCTACTGTACCCAGTACTCCCATAAATACTGTTACAAACTTTCATGTACGCCCTCTATAAACATTATCACTTTTTTGGTGAAGTTATTTATAGGATATATTACTCAGTTGTTATACAGGTATTGTTTGTAAACGTATTTAAAAGTTGAATTCTTGTATGTGAATGTATTAAAAAAAGCAACATTTTTAAGAACTTTAAAACAGCTTAAAATAAGTCCTATGTTTGTTTACCGGGCTATAAAATTATTTACTGAGACGGGAGACAGGCAAAGTGCAGGAGACCAAGGATAGTTCGAACGCCACAAGCTGTTAAAGCTGTAAAAACGCGAATTGCCCGAAATCATTTCCGCAACCATAAAAATTTATTTCGTGAGATGAAAACTTCGAAAAATTTTGATGTCTCGTATTATTAAAGAAGACCTAAGCTTATAAGAAACACACTGGTCATTAGGAAACGGAAGATTTAAAGCAGAAACGGTGGCAAAAGTTTGTTGAAGGAATATGAATACTGACAAACACAAAAAAAAATTTGTTTACCGACGAAAAAATGTTCACTATGGAACAATCTTTCAATAAGCAAAATAATAGGATTTATGTAAGGTTTTTTAAAGAAGCGCCTGAATTTGTTTCAAAAGTTCAGAGGGCTCATCATCCAGCATCAGTTATGGTTTGGTCGGGAGTCAGCTTTAATGGAGTTACTAGTATTCATTTTGGTGAAAAAGGTATGAAAACGTCGGCTAAAATATATCAAGACACTATTTTAGAGAACGTTATGAAACCCCTAAATCATACTCTTTTCAAAAATAAGCATTGGCTCTTCCAGCAAGATTCTGCAGCAGGATATAAAGCTAATACAATACAAGCATGGCTTCAACAAAATGTGCCTTCGTTTATTACTACAGAAGATTGGCCTTCTGCAAGTCCTGATCTAAATCCTTTAGATTATAAACTATGGTCCCTCTTAGAGGGTATGGTTTGCTCTAAAAGACATGCCAATCTTGACTTTAACAAAAGTGCTGCCATAGACGAATGTGTAAAAGCAAGAGGGGGGCATTTTGAGTAAATGTTAAATTAATTTTATCATTATGAATGAATGAATTCAATAATAATTTGTTTTAATTTTCGTAAAAATTAAATGTTTAGGCAATGTTTTTATTGTAACAGTATTTATGGGAGTACACGTAATATGAAGTTGATGGACGATGTCCTGACATAACAATAGCGGGTTTTTCAAGGTTAACTTTTTTAAAAAAACTGTCGCTGGGGTTTTCGTAGTGCTAAATTCTATTTCCTTATACCCGGCTTAAAATAAAATTTCTTCAGGTCTTTATTCAGGTGAATAACTTCCTGCTGACTACGGATATTAGCGAGGATTCGATTGAATCAAAGTGTGCCATTGCTTTGAAAGGACCTGGAATTGTAGGAGCCGACAAGAAGTTTATTTTTAGTTGTTTGATTGTGTACTTCCTTGGTTTCGTCGATTATGTTACGATTTATTACGTCATTGTCGTTAGGCAAGATGTTTATAAGGAACAGCTCATTTACCTTTTAAATCGAATCAAGGCTTGCCGTTGGAAGGGCATTTCTTCTAAGAAGGCATGTAAGCTTCCATGCCAGCCAATATGATATCAGAAACTTCCTTAGCGCAGTCAGATGGGCCATCGGATCTAAAACAAACGTCTAACCAAGAGAAAGTCCGAAAATATTCCATGACTTCCTCCCCTGATTTATTAGGGCATCTCCCTCTCACTGATCGGCAGAACACTAGTCGAAAGCGGTTTATGGTCGGACGAACCTAATGGTGCATTTACGGTGACGGTGTAAATCTCTGGATTAGTAGTAGACAGGTCCAAAAGACTCTCCATCATTATGAGGAGTCCGTGTTGGTTCATTTAAGGAGGTTGAGGCGTTAAACGGAAAATATGAAAACTATTTTGTATATATTTATTTCGATAGATTAATTAGTTTAGAAATTTTCTTAAATAAAAATCGAAATTAATAACACATATTGTTTTATGGAGAATACGTCAATTTGATATAAAAATGACACATTTTTTGTTATAAGAAATGAAAAAAAAAATGCCATCAATAGGAAATTTAACTACGACAGTGAAATTTCGCGATTATTTAAAAAAAAAATCAAATTTAATTAGAAAGCTTTAACTTTATGAAAAATAACAATTATTGGAGGTACTTGTGAATGATTATCTCTGAAATAGCGCAACGCATTTAGTAGTAATGGCGGGAAATTTAAATTATTTTAAACTGTATACATAAAATGTAAACTAAATTCTGACTTCAGTTTCTGGAAGTGCCCACCCAAACTAGCAAAACCCTATTTGGGTTTTGATAGTTTAGTTCGAATTTTTTTTTTGTGATCAATCATCAATTTTTTGCTCGAGCTTTGGTTTCGCACGGCTATATCTCGTGAATTATTGGGAATTTCTCAATGCAATCTTCAGACGAAATATTCTTCACACCAAAATACACAATTTTTGTGAACATGTCGAGACCAGATTTTCGCTCTTTCGGGGTGTTTTTAATGCAGAAAGCCCGAAAAAAATGCCATTTTTTCACATTTTCGACCATAACTCACAAACCGTGCATATTTTAGCATAACTGGCTTCGACAAAAATGTTCTCTGCATTAACACGAGTATCTTTGCTGAACATTGCAATAACCTACAATCGATCCTTATTAGTTCTTTTGGCCGTTGTAAGAAATTTCGCCACCAGATAGTACATTTCACACCACGTATACACACACGAAAAATTGACAAGTACTAAGTTCCTACTGTGCAACAATCCATACCAACACTAGTATGGAATTGGCGCGCACTGTGCTAGTATTGGTACAGTGCCATATACGAGGTTGGTTTGAAAAGTCCGTGCAAAAATAAAAACTACTTATGTGTTTGGGGTAAACCTTTTTTATTTTTCGACATAGTCTCCTTTTAGGCTTATACACTTCGTCCAACGATGTTCTAGTTTGTTGATCCCTTCCGAATAATAGGATTTGTCCAAGTCTGCAAAATATCCATTAGTGTCTGCAATCACCTCCTCGTTTGAATAAAAAATTGGGGAACAAATAGTAGTCCGAGGGAGCCAAGTCTGGAGAATAGGGGGGATGTGAAACGAGTTGGAATCCTATTTCCATTAATTTTGCAACCACAACTGCTGAGGTGTGTGTTGGTGCGTTGTCGTGATGGAAAAGGACTTTCTTGTGGGCCAATCGCGGGCGTTTTTCTTGCAGCTCAGTTTTCAAACGGTCCAATAACGATGAATAATATTCACCTGTAATAGTTTTACCCTTTTCCAGATAGTCGATGAGGATTATCCCTTGCGAATCCCAAAAGACAGTCGCCATAACCTTTCCGGCCGAAGGAACGGTCTTCGCCTTTTTTGGCACAGATTCCCCCTTGGTAACCCATTGTTTAGATTGTTGTTTGGTCTCAGGAGTATAGTAATGTATCCATGTTTCATCCACAGTGACGAAACGACGCTTAAAGTCCTCCGGATTCTTCTGGAACAGCTGCAAACCATCCTTGCAACACTTCACACGATTCCGTTTTTGGTTAAGCGTGAGCAAACGCGGCACCCATCTTGCGGATAGCTTTCTCATGTCCAAATGTTTATGCAAAATATTATGTACCCGTTCAGTTGAGATGCCCACAGCACTAGCAATTTCACGCACCTTAACTCTTCTGTCATCCATCACCATATCATGGATTTGATCAATGATTTCTGGAGTCGTAACCTCCACAGGCCGTCCAGAACGTTCAGCGTCACTTGTGCCCATATGGCCAGTCCGAAAATTTTGAAACCACTTATAAACTGTTCTAATCGAAGGTGCAGAATCACCATAATGTTTATCAAGCTTCTCTTTAGTCTCCTGAGGCGTTTTGCCTTTCATAAAGTAATGTTTAATCACCACACGAAATTCTTTTTCGTCCATTTCTTGAAAATCACTCGACTTCCTTGATTCACACGAATGCCAAACACAAAGAAATAGACCAATATGGCTGAAACTTGGTGTGCGTTCATTCAAGAGATGCTACTAACTAAACATGACCTCGATACGCGCCGGTGATGCCATCTCTCGGACTTTGCACGGACTTTTCAAACCAGCCTCGTACTTAACATGCGCACGTGTTAGATATATGGTACTGTACCAATACTAGCACAGTGCTCGTCAATTCCATACTACACACAAGCGATTCCCCGTTCAAATGTGTGTGTATTTATTCCAACGTGTGTGTGTGTGTGTGTATCGTAGCAGTTTACAAACAAATTTTTTTTTTCAATTTCTTTTCGAAAAATAGATGCTAATGGTTAGTAAACATTCAAAAGTGAGCTAAAAACCAGTTTCTTGAACGAAAAACCTGAAAAAAGCTGAAATTTCGGTGTGAAATTCCTTACAACGGCCAAAAGAACTATAAGGATCGATTGTAGGTTATTGCAATGTTCAGCAAAGTTACTCGTGTTTATGCAGAGAACATTTTTGTCGGTTTGTGAGTTATGGTCGAAAATGTGAAAAAATCATTTTTTCGGGCTTTCTGCACTAAAAACACCGCGAAAGAATGAAAATCTGGCCTCGACATGTTCACAAAAATTATGTATTTTAGTGTGAAGAACATTTCGTCCGAAGATTGCATTGAGAAATTCCAATAATTTACGAGATATAGCCGTGCAAAACCAAAGCTCGAGCAAAAAAATTGATGATGGCAAAAAAAAAATTCGAACTAAACTGTCAAAACCCAAATAGGGTTTTGCTAGTTTGGGTGGGCACTTCCAGAAACTGAAGTCAGAATTTAGTTTACATTCAATGACCTCGAAAATGTTGCACAGTGTAATTAAAACATATGGTGCAATTAAATAATATTAAGTTTAACTAATAATAGATTTGCAATGGGTATTACTTTTGATAAATAAAATAAAAATAAATAATTTAAAATATTTGTTTTAATTATTTAATTAATTTACTTGTTTAACTGATAATTATCTAGTGCAGCTTGAGTGTTAGCATTAGAATGTTCCTTATTGTCCGTCGATGTATGTGTACTGTATGTTGATACTGTGTTGTACGTTAGACATTTATCATACTTTATGGTTAGTAATGATACTAGATCACAGCGTTTTTTCATTAGTAATATAACATAATGAAAGTGTTTCATTACTTAAGTTTTCTCCAAGTGATCGCATGATAACAATTCGACAACCACTGTCACAGAGGTTAGGAGATTTTCTGTTCCGTTTATCGACACTTTGTTGGTTTAATCTTTGATTGTATACATCTTCAATAACGTCTTTTCGCTTCCACATAATTTTTTTTTACCATTTTTATCAATATTTGTTGATTTTTTATTATTATCCATTTTTTTTTACTTATTTACAACAGCTGATCACACTATGCACAAAAATTCAATATATCTATATACAAGCATATCAGTAGAGCCAACAGTAAATTACTTTACAGCGTTGCCGCTTCGCGACACCGGAATTTTAAGATTTTTAATTATCATTTTTTATTAATTACCTATTTTTGTTAACTATTAAAATATTTTTTTTTATTCTTTTATTTTTTTCGTATTATTTGCTTATAATTTCGGGGAGTTCGCCAGTCTTCTTGATCTGTTTTTAACCACCAATCCGGAAATTTACACGGTCAGCGTAAATTCGCCGTTAGGTTCTTCTGACCATAAACTACTTTCGACATGGAGTATCCTACCAATCAGTGACCGAGAGGTGCCTAAACCGCTCAAGATTTGGCACTACAAATCTGCTAAATGGGAAGATCTTATGGAATATTTTCGAACTTTCCCTCGGTTAGACGTTTGTTTTCGATCCGACGACCCATCTGACTGCGCCAGGGAGGTTTCCGATGTTATTTTGGCCGGTATGGAGGCTTACATCCCTTTTTGAAGAAACGCCCTTCCAACGGCAACCCTTGGTTTGACCGAAAATGCAAAGAAGCTGTTGCTTCTAAACATCTTGCCTACCGACAATGGCGTGAAAATCCTAACACCATAAACCGTAACAACTTTGTTCGTGCCAGGAACAGATGCAAGGAAATTATCGACGAAACAAGGGAGGCACACAATCAACGAATTAGAAACAAACTACTCGCTTGTCCCAACAATTCCAGGCCCTTTTGGTCAGTCGCTAAGGCAATTAGTCAAAATTTCACTAAATCCACCACTCACACGGCCAGATAATTCTATTGCAACGATACCTGTTGAGAAAGCGAACTTGTTGGCTGAACTCTTTGCTTCGCATTCTGCTGTCCATTTCCAAGGAAAAACACCACCTACTATTCCCATAGTGCAGTCAAGGATGCCCGATATTGTCTTCAGACAGCGTATCATAAAACGTATTTTAATGAAGCTAGACACCAAAAAAGCTTCTGGCGCTGACGGAATACCTGCCATAGTTCTCAAAAACTGTGCGAGGGAACTAACACCAGGTTTCTGTAGACTTTTTAACCTATCCTACAGAAAGGGAATATTTCCTTCCTGCTGGAAATGTGCCACAGTTCAGCCGATACCTAAAAAAGGCAAGAAGACCTTGCCAAATAACTACCGACCAATCGCACTGCTTTCAATAATATCGAAAGTCATGGAAAAGGCTATCAATCAGCATCCTCTGAAATATCTTGAAGGATTCAACATTATTAGCGATCACTAATATGGCTTTCCTAAAAATAGATCAACAGGAGATCTTCTGACTTATGTAACACACGTTTGGAACAACGGAATTCAACACCTTGGGAGAATCTCGAGCGGTTGCTCTTGACATATCCAAGGCATTCGACCGTGTTTGACACGATGGGCTGTTGGCTAAGTTACGCTCTTATGGTATGTCTGAAAAGTTCTGTTTGTGGCTCTGATGTTTCCTCAGAGAGCATTCTTTACGAGTGGCAGTCGACGGATTTCTTTCTAACACCTTCACTATCAATGCCTGCGTATCTCAAGGCTCTATACTGTCTCCTACTCCTACTCTACATTAACGATCTGCTGGAAAAGACCGAGAATCCAATCTACAGCTTTGCAGGTGACAGTACGCTTATCTCTTCATTCACTTTGAACGCTCGGACATCGGCTACTCAGACGAATATTCGCAGACAGCAGGAAGTCATTCAACTTAACAAAGACCTGGAAGAAATTCTATCTTCGGGTGTCAGTAACCAAGTGGAATTTAACGCTACAAAAACCCAGGCGGCAGTTTTTTCTAAAAAAGTTAACGTTGCTGAACGCGATATAGTTATGTCGGGGCACTCCATTCCTCTAACATCGTCACTCAATTTGTTGGGCGTTAATTTGGGAGTAAATACGTCCTGGCTGGCATGAACATGCTGCAGGCATAGCAAGGAGAGCTTCTCAAAAGTTGGGAATATTATTTCTAACCAGAAAGCTTTACACTCCACAACAACTGTTAATTCTTTACAAAGCTCAAATTCGACCAACTATGGAATACGGCTACCATGTTTGGGGCTCCGCTCCCAAACATACACTGCATTTGTTGGATTCTATTCAGAGAAGAGCTGTTCGTTTGATTGGAGACCCGGAACTGACCGGCGGCCTTGATTCGCTGGAACATCGAAGAACAGTTGGCGACTTGAACCTATTCTACAAGTATTTTCATGGAAAGTGTTCGAAGGATGTGGTCCGCTTCATTCCTCCCAGAGCGGTGCATGTTAGAAGTACACGTCGCGCTAATACTTCACATCCGTATGAGGTTCAGCTTGTTACTCCTCGTACAACGCTTTTCAAGCAGTCTTTTATATGGAGAACATCATCCCTTTGGAATAATTTGCCCAGGACTGTGTTTCTCACCGAGTACAATTTACAACGATTCAAGAACAACGTGAATCGCTTTCTCCGCACACGTGTCGCTCCTGTAGCGCTTTAGGGACTTCCCTGCAGCACATGTGCTAGACCCATAAAAAAAAAAATTGCTAAAAATTTTTTAAAAATTATAAAATATAATTAATTTTTATTTTCCATACTTTTTTTTTCTATAAGTTTGTACAAAACATTCAAAAGTTAATCCACTCGTGTTAAATTATTTAATAAAATTAAATAAACAATATATAAGATTTAAAATCTTTCAACAATGAATTTATTATCATAATAATACCATCGTTAGTCTTATAAAAAATTTCAATTATTTAATACAAAGCATTTCTAAATGACAACATTCAAAACTTTTGGTTGGAACTATTCCACCTCAACCTCCTTAAAGTTATAATGTTAAGTAATAACAAATATGAAAGACAATTTTGTGTACTTAGTAACGAAATTTATTGTAGCAAATAAAGATATTTATACTGGGCGTCTTGTATTACTGTATGTAAATCTATATAAGTACATTGTTTAATTTTATGGCATGGAATGTGTAACTAACGCTAAAGTTAAAATGACAGTACTTATTACTTAAGTTTTAAGAAAATAAAATTAATATTGTCTAGTCTACAAGCGCAATAGCTAATAACTTTTAATTATCAACAACGTAATCTTGAATATTTAAATCAAAGAAAAAAAAAATGACTAAGTTAACGGTGCGGAGGTATTTTTATCAATATCAAATCTCTTTATTTGATAAAGAATTATATTCATCTGAGATATGAACTGAAAGTAATAAAATAGTCAGAGTAACTTTTTTTATTCACTAATATTGGTCGTGCAATTAAACATTATGTCCGTGAGTGTAGTTAATCATTAAAAAATGAATTTGAATAATCTAGGGGGTCAATAAGTTGTTCCCCGACTCCTGTATTACTTTTAGTAAAATGCCCTTATTTGACAGTGACAAAAATACCGTAACCCCTCTTTTTTATCTTACAGCTTAAAATTTAATACACCACAGTTAAAACAGACTTATAAATAAAACATCCTTGAATAACTCGATTCTTTTAAAAGGTTTTAAATAGTGTTGGTCATTATTAGTAGATCACCTAAAGAACAAAACAAAAATATTTTAGCTGCAGTTAATTTGTCCACAATAAAATATTCGTCAAAACAAGATAATAGTGCATTTTTGGTATCATATTCATACCCCAAATCAACATAGAGTAACAAATTTACTTTCTGAAGTTAATACTTAATTGGCGTCAAAAAAATTGTAATCTCAACACGAAGAGAAATGATTTCAAAACTATTTTTTAGTGGAAATAATGTACATCCACCAGTACAACTGAAAATCTATACATGTAATGTTTGAGTTTAATAATATATATTTTGACAATATTAAGAATAGGGGAGATTTTGGATTGGGTACAGCCAATGAAAGAGATAAACTATTTGCAAAATGAGAACCTTTATTGCATAAATACCTTTTTCAAGAAACCAAAATGTCGTAGGTGGACATTGAGAAGTCCCGACCTAAGTACCAAAAACGAAACTGATCACATTATTAGTAACAAAAAGTGCATCTTATCAGATGTAACTGTACTTGATTTGACGTAGACAGCGACCATAGATTGTTAAGAGCAACAGGAACCATCAATACTAGAAAGGAAAGGGACTTTCTTAAATACGTATACGAAAAGGCTACACTACAAGTTAAAATCAATGATAATCTAATAACTAAGAAAACAGCTCTACAAGGCGGAATAAGACAAGGCAATACTATCTCGCCGAAACTTTTTACACTGACGTCTTTAAACAACTGGCTTGGGAGGACGTCTTTAAACAACTGGCTTGGGAGGAGAGAGGAATAAATGTTGATGGAAGATACTTGAGTTATGTACCTCCGTTTTGCTGACGATGTAGTTTTGATCGGTAATGACTTACGAGAGTTACAGGAGATGGTCCAAGATCTGAAGGCAGCTTCAGAAAAAGTTGGGCCGACTATGAATCCTGACTCCAGATGAAGCGCCAGTCTATGTTGGAGGCAGTAAAATAAAAAGAGTAAAAGAATATGTTTACCTTGGTCATGAAATAACATTTGATAAAAACCGGTCAAGTGCAAGTTGAACTTGCGCATTTAGTGTTCCGTACGTTGATTCCTACTAAAATAAAAAAAAAATTGTAACGAAGGTATAAAATCATCTGAAAACACACCCCAAATGAGTTTTCAACAATGTTTGTTTCCGACCTTTAATGAAAACTGATGACTTTTAAATTTTTGTTTTTTTTATATACCAGGTAAATTATTAAAGCTAATGCAATCATGATAATTTTCATTCAATCTACACTCTGTGGAGAGTATTCCAGAATTTTTTTCAAAATTTTTTGATCAGTACTTTTCGAGATAAAGGGGGTACAGCAAATTTTCGCGATTTTTAAAAATAATACAAAGAAAAGTGCGCATAAGTATTCCATTATATATGTGTTTAAACTCGTATTTTTATATGCTCTCATTTGACACCCCACTCGATAACCTAGTAAAAAATTTTTTTTTCACTTCCGTTTCATCCCACAAAACTAACCCCATAAGTCAAAATTTAACTTTCAAAACTACACGGCTCTGATGAAATTTCGACTTTCGATGTCAAATAGTTTTGGACAAAATTGGGTGTGACAGATGGACAGACACCGAAGTGATCTTATAAATGTTCCGTACGGAGAGAACCAAAAAAGCCGAATTGAGTAGGGGAATTAGAATGAAATGGGTAGCCACTCTTAAAAAGTCCTGATATCCCGATCAATCTGAAAACCAAAGTTTTTAACATGTGCATTCTCCCTGTGAGGACGTATGGATTAGAAACCGCAACCTTAACGGTGATAACAGCTAATAAATTTCGAACTACCCAGAGAGCTGTAGAACGAATTATGTTGGGAGTAACGCTTAGAGACCACTTGCGTAACGAGGAAATACGTCTACGAACCAAGGTCGAGGATGTCATGAAGTTTGTGACAACTCTAAAATGGATTTGGGTAGGACATGTCGCTAGACAGGAGGCGGATAAGAAGCGGACGAAACACTTAACACAGTGGTAACCTAGAAAACACAGAAGTGTGGGAAGACCCCCAAAAAGATGGATCGTTGACGTGAAACAACAGGTCGGCAGAAACTGGCACCATATAGCCAAGGATAGAGTGGAGTGGAAAAGATAGGAGGAAGGGACCTACGTCCAAGAGTGGATGGCAAAAGGCTGCTAAAAGATGAAGAAGAAGAAGAATATATATATATCTACCCCCTGAGAAAACGTCCTTAAAACTAGCAAATGGCAATAGCTCTTTTATTGCAGACTATTAAAATGCTCTATTGTGGTTTAATTATTTGTCACTCACAATGTTGATAAGGGGTATCGAATTTGTAATGGTTGTAACTTGACATCCGCAAAACCGATTTTTGATGCGCTGTTTGATTTGAAAAGCTTCCTTTTGTTTCTCTTATTTTATTCTTTATTCTGAAGAAAACCTACCAAAACACGATTCTTATTTTAACAACAGTCAAAAGTTTTTTACTTACGTTCAATGTTTAGTGAATTTATGAATTAGCAGTGGTTGAATGAACGGTGGGTACCGCAGCAAATTCGTAACGGCTCATTTTCGGTGTCCTTGGTCCAGACAAATCTTCAGATAATGGGCGGTACACGGAACCACTGTGCTTCTTTTGACTTAATTGACTATCCCATAAAGGAATTTTAAATCTAGGTAAGTTAGCTTTACGCATATTGAAGTTGCTATTGCGCCTCAAGAAGCATAAAGTAATAGTTACTGCGATAATAAGCACTGCTAAAGCTGTCAAAACGAATACTGACGTTATGGAGAGAATATAAGAAGCTCTTGCAAGATTAATATTTTCATCTTCAACAATTTCAGCAGTGATTTTGTCGTCGTCGTCTTCTGTGTCGTTATCGCCATTATCGTCATCGTAATTATCATCGTAGTTATCGTCGTAATTATCATCGTCTTCGTTTGCGTCGCTTAATTTCTTCAAAGTAGACAAATCATCCTTATTATCTTCAAGATCTTCGTCTTCGCGATCTTCACTTTCGTCAATATTGTTTGACATTTCCGGGCATTTCTGCTTGTGGAACTCTGACCATTGGTTGGATGTAAAGTTGTCAATGTCATCTGCTAAAGTTTCTTCATGATTAGGTTTAGGATCAGCATATTCAACTGGATACACGGAATTACGTTCTAAGTAATTGATTACTTTACAAAGCTGATCGTCGAATTTTAATGGGTTGTTGTGTAAGTCGATAGCTTGTATGCCCGGAACGATTTTAAAGTCAGCAATACTGAGAGTAGTCAACTGATTGTTGGCTAAGAAAAGCTTTCTTAGTGAGCTTAAAGTGGTAGCATTGTTGGTCCAAAGTTTGTACAATCTACAGTTGCTGGCATCAATCTTTTTGATGGCTTTGGTGTAAGCGAAATTTTCAGGATTTAAATCCATTAATGGATTACCAGCAATATTTAGGGTCTCCAAATTTCTGTTGCTGTCGAAAGCTCCTGGAGCTAATATGTTGATATTGTTATAAGAAATATCCAACATTCTTAAGCTGGTAATGTAGTCAAGCATATTTTGTACAAAAGTAAAGTTATTGTATGCTAAATTTAGACTAATAACAGCAGGCATGTTTTTAAAAGTGTCTTTGTGGATGGTTTTGAGTCCGCAATTCTTGCATGACAATGTGTAAATTTGAAATTGCTCATCATTTGGCAACGTAAAGTTAGGAAGCGCCTCAAATTTATTACCATCTAAGGTAACTTTTTGGAGTTTTGAATTTCCACCAAAAATGTTATCCTCTAAAGCTTTTAAACTATTATTGGACAAATCGATAACTGTAAGTTGACTCATAGGAGCCAAGTCTTTCGGACTTAAATTCGTTATTCTATTGTTACCTAAGTTAAGTTCACTTAAGTAGTGAAGACGCTGAGTTGATCTTTCGTCAAACGTACTAAGGAAGCAGTTTTTCAATGATAAAGTTTCCAGCTTGTTAGATGTGTTTAAATAGAATGTTTTAAGGGGGTTGTTGTCGAGATAAAGACTGTTTAGTTCTTCATTATTAACAAAAATATTTGCCGGTATCCTGCTGATTTCATTATTAGAAAGTATAAGTTCTTCCAAGTCAAATAATTCAGCGAAACTCATTATGTCAACATCTCTAATGTAGTTCCCAGAAAGGTTGAGGAAAATCAGCGAAAATAGATTCTCCAATGCAGGAATAGCATCTAATTTGCAGTTTCCAAAATGCAGTTCTTCAAGTTTTTCGGAGTAGAGGTTCGGACTGTCTTCAAATCCACAATCAGCGAATTTGACTTTTTTAACGTTATCAAAAGCTTTCTGATCCACAGATCCGATCTGAGCTTTTTCTATAATAACATCTTCTAATAAAGGAAACCTTTTAAATGCATCTTGTTGAATCTGATCAATGATGACATTTGAAAAGCCTATTACAGTAATTATTCTTCTATCTAAATGACCAAATAAAGTGGAATTTATGGTAAGTGCCCCATCGCATCCGACTACGTCGAGGATATTCGGCAGTATCTCCTTACATTTACAGTTTGCCACACAGTTCGGCTTAATTTGGGGCAACGCCAAGGCCACGGCCACCAGGCTTAATAGAAGAAACAAGTTCTTCATTTATCTGAAAATAAAAGACAATATATTAATTTGAAAATTCACCACACTGTTTAAAATGCAAATTCAAGGGCATACGAATTGTTTTAAGTGTCAGTTAAAATTAATCCCTTATAATCAAGAATTGCAAATAATGAAAAATAACATTTTCAGAATCCTCGCCTTAAAAAAAAACCTGGAAAAAGGCATATAATAACACGATATACAAGGTGTACAAGTATGAAATGAGGATTTCAGACAACAGATGGTGCACCAATGCAGTTTGTGCTATAAAGATTTGACACTGCGCCATTTTGTTGTGTCATCAACAAGTATCAGACGCGCACGATTGATAAATTGGAAAAGTGTGTGTATCGTGTTGTGTTGTTGTGTTCAATATGTCGAAATTTATACCGAACAAAGAACATTCGCGGACAGCATTAATTTTTTGTTTGTTTGTCATTAATAGTAATTATAGTATATAGATCACCAAGTGCTTCAAAATCAGAATTTTGTGATACATTTCAAGATTTTATAGAAGAAGTATGCGAAACAAACTGTGATATCTTAATTGCTGGAGATTTTAACATTGACTGGAGGAATGATTTTTATGCCACCAAACTGGAAAGCATACTTAACGATAACGGTCTTAAGCAGGTAATGAACGAATATACTAGAATAACAATAAAACTCAAAAACATTGATAGACTATATAATAACAAATAAAGAAACAATTACGGCAAAAAAATATATAATAATAAAATAGCTGATCATGAATCTATTGATATTTTAATCGAGTGTGATACCAAGCAGCAAAACTATCATACTAAAGAAATAAGCCTTTTTAAGTACAACAAAAACAGATTCAAAAATGAATTAAGTGCAATATTAAGATGTGATGAAATTAATGATTTAAATGAATATGTTCACAACTTTGATGATTGTATCGAAAACGTAATAAAAAAATTTACTTTTAAGAAAAAATGTCTAAAAAAAGTTATAACAAATGGTTTAATAATGAGCTCAGAGCATTAAAACGAGAAAAAGTTCTTAAATACCAAAGAGCAATCTTAGAAAATACAAATGAGGCATGGAACAGTTATAAAACAATAAGAAATACGTATAAAGTCAAAATTGAAAAAGAAAAAAGTAATTATACTAATAATAAAATAAACAATGCAAATAACCAAAGAGAAATGTGGAATAAAATTAAAGAACTAGTCTTAAGAAAACCCAAAAGTGTGATAAAAACTGTGATATATAATCAAATAGAATATAAAGACAGTTTCCAAATAGCTGAAAATTTTAATACATATTTTGTAAATAGTATAAATGAAATCAGATGCTCCATCGAAGATATACAATACGAGAATGAAATACCTGAGATTGACACTAAATTCAAATTTCGTGCAGTAAATCTACAAGAACTGAAAACTATTTTTAAGAATATTAAGAAAAAACCAGACTATACAAAACTATCAAGTAACATAATTTTAGATAATTGGGGCATAACAGGAAATATTATACTGAATATTATAAATAAGTCACTAGAGACAGGGTTGTTTCCAAATAACTGGAAGGAATCAATGATATTTCCTATCCAAAAAGTAAAACATACATCAAAATGTGAAGAATACAGACCAATTAACACTTTAAAAATATGTGAAAAATTTATTGAAAAATTAGTAAAAAATCAATTGGAAGAATACATGAAACAGCACAGACTACTATCAAAGTTTCAATCAGGATTTAGAAAGAAATATTCATGTGAAACAGTAATCAATTATGTTATAAACAGATGGAAATGTAAAAAGATAAAAAATAAAATATTAGCAATTTTCCTTGACTTCAAAAGAGCATTTGAAACTATAGATAGGGATATTCTATTGAAAAAACTTACTAGATACGGTATTCAAGACACAGAGCTAAAATGGTTTCAGTCCTATCTGACTAATCGTAAACAATTCACAAATATCAATAACGAAATATCAAATGCAATAGAAAACGATTTTGGAGTACCACAGGGCTCAATTTTGGGAGCTCTTCTCTTTGTAATATATATAAATGACATGGAAAATGTATTAAAAAAATGTGAAATTGTATTATATGCAGATGATACATTACTTTTTACAGAAGCAGCAACAGAGGAGATATGTCATGAAAATTTAAAAAATGATATGGATAACATTAACAAATGGTTAAAAATGAATAAGTTAAAATTAAATGAAAACAAGACAAAATTAATGGAAATTGATATGAACACGGACAGAGCATTCAAAATAAATAATGTAATAATAGAAAAAGTAAGTAATATAAAATACCTGGGTTTCCTCATAGACAGGGATTTGAACTTTAAAGAACATGTCGAATATATATGTAAAAAAATAGGGAAAAAAATCGGGTTTTTCAAACGTTTAAGAAGTAAAGTAACAATATTAACTGCAATAAATATATACAACACCATGATAAAACCTCATTTTGAATATGGATCAACTGTGTTATTCACATGTTGTTCAGACCAACAACACGCAAGGCTACAAAAACTCCAGAACAAGGCTATGCGCTCTATTTTGAAATGCAATCGTTTCACATCAATAAGATATATGCTAGATGCACTGAAATGGCTAAATATAAAGCAAAGACTGCAGCTAAATACAATATGTTTTATCCAGAAAATGAAAATGGGAAATGCACCGGAATACTTGATTGAACAAATAAGTTATGTTGGGGATGTTCAACCGTACAGCCTGAGGAACGCATTAGATTTCAGACAGCAACGTGCAGATACCAGTGCAATGCAAAAATCTTTATTTTCAAAAGGCCTGACCTTATACAATATGATGCCCAACAACATAAAGAGTGAAACAAATATAAATATGTTTAGAAAAGGAACAATAAATTTTGTAAAAAATATTAGTTTTTAATCAGAGTATGAAATTGTTTGTTAAATTTATTTTAAATGTAAATTAAAAAGTATTGTGAATACTACTACTAAATAAATAAATAAAAAATAAATTTTCATTTGAAGAAAACTGCTGTTAAATCATACCGATTACTTCGAGAAGCTTATGGTGAACATGCTCCATCGCAAGATACGTTTGAACGATGGTTTCGGCGTTTCAAAAGTGGTGACTTCGATGCTGCAGACAAGGAATGTGAAAAACCGCCAAAAAAATGCGAAGATGTGGAATTGCAAGCATTGCTGAACGAAGATGATTCGTAAACACAAAAACAACTCGCCGAGCAATTGGGCGTTAGTCAACAAGCTGTTTCCAATCGGCTACGAGAGATGGAAAAGATTCAGAAGAATGGTAGATGGGTACCACATGAGTTGAACGACAGACAAATGGAAAAGTGCAAAAACACGTGTGACATTTTGCTCGCTCGGTACAAAAGGAAGTCATTTTTACATCGTATAGTTATAGGGGATGAAAAGTGGGTTTATTTTGAGAATCTCAAGCGCAAAAAATCATGGGTAGACCCAGGCGCACCGTCCACATCGACCGCAAGACCGAATCGCTTTGGCAGAAAGACGATGCTCTATGTTTGGTGGGACCAGAGGGGTGTGGTCTACTACGAGCTGTTAAAACCTGGGGAAACGGTTAACACTAAACGTTACCAACAACAATTGACCGATTTGACCGGTTCGCTGCTTGAAAAAAGGCCAGAATACCGAAAGAGGCAACACAAAGTCATTTTTCTTCATGATAATGCTCCATCACATACGGCAAAACCAGTTCGCGCCCGAAGATGGGAAAAATGTATAACAAGCGATGGAGCATACTTTGAATAAAGCACTTTTTATCATTCTTCCGAATTTAAAATCCGCATTTCATACTTGTACACCTGGTACATGTAATAATCCACTCTAACCCCTATCCTACCCTAAGTCTCCGTTTATTCGACTATAGGTAATTATATTTAAAATTCATGTTCATTATCTCATTTAAACACCAGGAAAAATTGTCATAATACTATTAAAACTACTCCAGAGGGTCATCAAATTCATTTTCACGCCTTCCTTCTGAAGCCATAATGCTGAAAAATAATAGGTTGATTTCCTATTTCAATTGTGTACCGAAATCGATATTTTATTTCGTTTGAGAGTTATCGTGTTTGGGGCTCCGTTCCCAAACATACATTCCATTTGTTGGATTCTGTTCAGAGAAGAGCTGTTGGTCTGATTGGAGACCCGGAACTGACCGGCGGCCTTGATTCGCTGGAACATCGAAGAACGGTTGGCGACTTGAGCCTATTCTACAAATATTTTCAAGGAAAGTGTTCGAAGGACGTAGCCCGCTTAATTCCTCCCAAAGCGGTGCATGTTAAAAATAAACGTCGCTCTGGTGCTTCACATCCATATGAGATTCAGCTTGTTACTCCGCGTACAACGCTTTTCAAGCAGTCTTTTATATGGAGAACATCATCCCTTTGGAAATTTGCCCAGCGCTGTGTTTCCCACCGAGTACAATTTACTGCGATTCAAGAACAACGTGAATCGCTTTTTCCTCATACATGCCGCTCTTGGAGCGCTTTAGGGACTTCCCTGCAGCACGTGTGCTAGACCCATAAAAAAAAATAATAAACTGGTTTATTTATAATTGTGATGGCGCGTTTCGCTGTCGATGCAGCTTCTTCGGATCTAGATTTTACACTGTCAAGTTAGGATTAATGTTTGCAATTTTATATTATTTCTTAATTATAATATTACACCTATTTAAATTATATTGATAGTATTGGAAAATCCACACAGAAATGGGATTAGGCGAATAAATTCAATAAAGGTGAATTGTTTAAATCTACCTGGTCGTTGAGCAAAGTACCGGTAGTTTGCATTGTCTCTAAAAGGTTTAGTTTTAAACCTTTTTGTTGGGTACGTAAAATTCCTATGTGATTCTCTGTTAAAAGATGATTAGCATATGTTGAATTAGACTTTCTATGGATGAAATTTTTTTCGTGTTCTGTAATTCTTTGTATAAATGTTCGTAGGACAAACTGGACGAATATTTACACAAAGAATTACAGAACACGAAAAAAAGCTTCAGCCACAGAAAGTCTAATTCAACATTTGCTAATCATCTTTTAATAGAGAATCACACGTTTACCAGGTGTGTACAAGTATGAAATGCGGATTTCAGATAACAGATGGTGCACTAATGCAGTTCGTGCTATGAAGATTTGACACTGCGCCATTTTGTTGTGTCATCAACAAGTGTCAGATGCGCACGAGTGATAAATTCGAAAAGTGTGTGCATAGTGTTGTGTTCAATATGTCGAAATATATACCGAACAAAGAGCATTCGCGGATAGCATTAATTTTTTGTTTTCATTTCAAGAAAACTGCTGTTGAATCATACTGATTACTTCGAGAAGCTTATGGTGAACATGCTCCATCGCAAGATACATGTGAACGATGGTTTCGGCGTTTCAAAAGTGGTGACTTCGATGTTGCAGACAAGGAATGTGGAACACAGCCAAAAAAAATACGAAGATGTGGAATTGCAAGCATTGTTGGACGAAGATGATTCGTAAACACAAAAATAACCCGCCGAGCAATTGGTCCTTAGTCAACAAGCTGTTTCTAATAGGCTAGGAGAGATGGGAAAGATTTAGAAGCTGGCAGATGGGTACTACATGAGTTGAACGACAGGCAAATGAAAAAGCGCAAAAACACGTGTGATATTTTGCTTGCTCAGTACAAAAGGAAGTCGAACTAGTTCGCGACACGTTGGAAGCACTCAGCTGGGAAGTTCTACCCCATGCGGCTTACTCACCAGACTTGTCTCCTTCCGATTACCACTTGTTTGCATCGATGGATCACGCACTTGCTGAGCAGCACTTTGTTTCGTACGAAGATGTGAAAAAATGGCTCGATGAATGGTTCGCAGCAAAAGGGGAAGATTTTTACTGGCGTGGTATTCACAAATTGCCCGAAAGATGGGAAAAATGTATAACAAGCGATGGAGCATTCTTTGAATAAAGCACTTTTTATCATTCTTCCGAATTTAACATGTTTTTTTAGAAAAAAAATCCGCATTTCATACTTGTACTCCTGATAATAAGAATCTCCAAATTTTAAATACCCAACAAAAAGGTTTAAAACCAAAACTTTTAGAGACAATGCAAATAAATCGGGTACTTTGGTACTGTGCTCAACGACCAGGTAGATTTAAACAATTCACCATTATTGAATTTATTCTCCTAATACCATTTCTGTGTGGATTTTCCAATACTATCAATATAATTTAAATAGGTGTAATAATACAATTGAGAAATAATATAACATTGTAAACATTAATCCTAACTTGACAGTATAAAATGTAGATGCGAAGAAGCTTCATCCACAGCGAAAACGCGTCATCACAATTATAAATAAACCAGTGGAAACTGACTAAAAACAGTTTTTTATTATATATTAGGAAGTTAAAATGGGAAATTCTCCAGCACCCGCTGTATTCCCCTGACCTTGCCCCTTCAGATTTTTATCTGCTTCGGCCTCTGCAAAATAATCTGAACGGCAAAAAATTTGATTTTATGGAAGAAATCAAAAACTATCTTACGACTTTCTTTGAAGGGAAATCACGCAGTTTTTACAAAGAAGGAATTCAAAAACTTGTAAAACGATAAGAGACAATTATAGAAAACGATGGGGAGTACATTACTGATTACACTGTGCAACATTTTCGAGGTCATCGAATGTAAACTAAATTTTTACTTCAGTTTCTGGAAGTGCCCAGCCAAACTAGCAAAACCCTATTTGGGTTTTGATAGTTTAGTTCGAATTTTTTTTTTGCCATCATCAATTTTTTTTGCTCACAATTTTTGTGAATATGTCGAAGCCAGATTTTCACTCTTTCGGGGTGTTTTTTTAGTGCAGACAGCCCGAAAAAATGCCATTTTTTCACATTTTCGACCATAACTCACAAATCGTGCATATTTTAGCATAACTGTCTTTGACAAAAAAATTAATGAAAAGCGAAAAGTTTACACACGTGCTGACACACAATTACCGGCGAGCCTGGGACGCAATAAAAGCTGTAATCGAGGGCGTTTTAGGGAAGAATCGTGTACAGCTAGACGAAATGAAGAGATTGGTGAAAACAATGCTCGCTTATTTTCATAAAATAAATTCATCCATGACATTAAAATTGCATTTTATGCACCATCACCTTGATGAGTTCTTACAATTGCCCAGCGAATCAGACGAACAAGGGGATCGATTCCATCAGGTCACCATGCTAATGGAAAAACGATACAAAGGAAAACAGCTGTGTATGTTGGTGGAGTCGAAAGATATCCCAACATGAAGATGAAGGCATCGAAGAAGAAGATGAAGGATACACCGAAGGAGATATGCCCTTAAATATTTTATCCAGCGCGAGCTCAGATGGTGATGATACAGATTCAGACGATGAATTAGAACGACCATCGAAGAGGTCAAAACCATCAACTTTTCGGGCGGCTATGGAAATCGATTGAAAACACGTTTTTTTGCCTTTTTTTTTAAATTTTCAATACCTCTATAAAATGGATAAAAATTTGCAAAATAAACTTTAACACAAAAAAAGATATATTTGCTGATGAAAGCTGAAATTTTGGTGTGAAGTGTGGTGGCGAAATTCCTTGCAACGGCCAAAAGAACTATAAGGATTGATTGTAGGTTATTGCAATGTTCAGCAAAGTTACTCGTGTTGATGCAAAGAACAGTTTTGTCGAAGACAGTTAAGCTAAAATATGCACGGTTTGTGAGTTATGGTCGAAAACGTGAAAAAATGGCATTTTTTCGGGCTTTCTGCACTAAAAACACCCCGAAAGAGTGAAAATCTGGCCTCGACATGTTCACAAAAATTGTGTATTTTGGCGTGAAGAACATTTCGTCTGCAGATTGCATTGAGAAATTCCCAATAATTTACGAGATATTGTCGTGCAAAACCAAAGCTCGAGCAAAAAAATTGATGATGACAAAAAAAAAATTCGATCTAAACTATCAAGACCCAAATAGGGTTTTGCTAGTTTGGGTGGGCACTTCCAGAAACTGAAGTCAGAATTTAGTTTACATTTTATGTGCTGCACTGTGTTATTAAATACTAGTTTTTCATGAAAATGTATTTAATTTGGTTTCTAATCGGGCACGAAATATTGTAATCGCCCATTACAATAAATTCTTGTTAACTGTGCGTAAAAATTTATCAGTTTCTATGCTTAATGTAACGCTAACGTAATAGCATAAAACGAGGTAGTCTAAAAACTCTTTAATAGCAGATAATAAATTTTGGGGCGTAGACTTTCATTACGTAGTCTACCCACAATATCATACGTAGCCAGGTAATCATCACTTATTATAGCGAAGACTAATTTTCCGCTAGATGTGGTAACCAATGGTTATTGTTATTAGTGACAAAAAATATTGCTATTGCAAGTAGAATATTAAATCTTATCGCGATTAATTATCAATTACCAGGCGCCAAATACGTTTTAAATATTTAATATTACGATAACTGAATTTAAATATAGTCTCGGTTGAAGTCACGTTTTCAACTTCTTGCGTCGATATTTAAAAAAATCTGAAACATTGAATTTAAGTAACCTACAGAAAGAAGATATTTCCAACTGAAACCTGACATTTCCCTATACCATGCCATTAGTGAAAATATTACATTAATTCCCGGATTCCTCTACTTCGAGAACCCTAAGAAGGACGTATAATATAATATATGTGAAGCAGCTTCCTCCTCTACCCTTTGAACTCCCTCTATGTTATGCTAAAAAATAGTTTCTTATCTCAATTAAAAACCCGGAAAAACTATCATTGTACAATCAAAGTTGTATAAAATTAATTGGTGTGTTGTTAACTTAGAATAAGCCAATTTTTTTATTAAAAAAATAACTATATTACGTAACAAAAGCGGCAAAAATTACAGTCTGAAGTCGAAAGATAAAAATAAGAAAAAAGAGATAGCAAGAAGAGAAAGAGAGGGAGGCAAACATTGTATTAAGCACTTTATAGGTATTTTTATATCAATAAACACACACACAAACACACTAGGCTGGAAAGTCGGTATTACTACTTCATTGGACGCCAAATCTCTTTCCCGCGAGCATTTCTTGAGGCCTACAAATAAATAATAGTCACTGGGGGTCAAATCTGCAGAATACTGTAGTTGAGGAAGCAATTCGATCTTCAATTCATTTCATTTTGACACCGTAACCATTGACTTATGACATGGTGCATTGTCTTGATGAAAGAGCACTTTGTTCTTGTTCATTTGGGACCGTTTCTTTGCGATTTCTGCCTTCAAACGCACGAATAACTTTATATAATATTCGCTATTGATGGTTTTTCCCCTTCTCAGTATAAGTCGATGAAAATTATTCCATGCGCATCCCAAAATACGGAGGCCAAAACCTTCCCAGTCGAGTGTTGTGTCTTTGGTCGCTTCGGGCGGCTTTCACCGACTGCTGTCCACTCAGCTGACTGCCGATTTGATTCCGGTGTGTAGTGGTGGTTCCATGTTTCATCCATTGTCACATGTCGCATGAAAAAATCCATTTTATTGTGCTTAGACAGGTCCAAACAACGCTCAGAATCATCACACGTTGTTATTTTTGGTCCACTGTGAGAAAACGCGGTACCCATTTCGAACAGGGCTTTAGGGTGTCAGCTATTTCATGCAATTTCACTTTACGGTCATCCAAAACAATTTTGTTTAATTTTTTGATGTCACTTAAACCACTGTAACTTGTAAATTAATCGTCGAAATGTCATGAAATTTTGACACGTATCGTTTGAAGGTTGGTACTTCCTAAAAATCATATGGATTTTTTGACATCTATGTGTCAGACCAAAAACTTTTCGGCCTTTATATATATATTATATATATATATATATATATATATATATATATATATATATATATTACAATAGTAATAATAATAATAACTTGTATATTACAAGCATATTAAACCATTATTTACTTTTAAATTGCCAATATTAATGATATATGTTATGATTAATAATAGTTTAGTTTATTGTTATTATTGCTATTATTGTTATAATTGTGAAATAATACCATTTAAACGACCGCATTTCAAACGTCCAAAGAACTATCAAAAGAAATTTTTAATGACATTTCCTCATCGACAAATGGCTACAGAACTATCACAGAGACAAAATTTTGGATGGTGCTAATAAATTCATATAAAATCATGTATTGATTTAAAAGCATTTGATCTGTTATTCCAAACATGGTCGAATGCCTTGGATATATTTAGTGTAACCGCTCGAGATTCTTCAAAATGTTCAAATGCGTTGTTCCAACTATTTCTTTTATTGGGCCCAGCATACATGCTGCAGAAAAATCCTCAAACTGCCACAGGAGCGTCACGTGTACGGAAAAAGCAGTTCACGTTGATTTTGAATCGCTGTAAACTGTACTCGGTCGGAAACACGTCCTGTGCAGATTATTCTAAACTGTCACCTGCAAAGCTGTAGATTGGATTCCTGGTCTTTTCCATTAGATCGTTACCAGGTGTACAAGTACGAAATGCGGAAGAATGATAAAAAATGCTTTACTCAAAGTATGCTCCATCGCTTGTTATACATTTTTTTCCATCTTTCGGGCAATTTGTGAATACCACGCCAGTAAAAATATTCCCCCTTTGCTGCGAACCATTCATCGAGCCATTTTTTCACATCTTCGTACGAACCAAAGCGCTGCTCAGCAAGTGCGTGACCCATCAATACAAACAAGTGGTAATCGGAAGGAGCCAAGTCTGGTGAGTAAGCCGCATGGGGTAGAACTTCCCAGCTGAGTGCTTCCAACGTGTCGCGAACTGGTTTTGCCGTATGTGATCGAACATTGTCATGAAGAAAAATGACTTTGTGTTGCCTCTTTCGGTATTTCTGGCCTTTTTTTAAGCAGCAAACGGTTTAAATCAGCAATTGTTGCGGTAACGTTTAGTATTAACCGTTTCCCCAGGTTTTAACAGCTCATAATAGACCACGCCCCTCTGGTCCCACCAAACACAGAGCATCGTCTTTCTGCCAAAACGATTCGGTTTTGCGGTCGATGTGGATGGTGCGCCTGGATCTACTCATGATTTTTTGCACTT
>CM032450.1:53003841-53048566 GCA_019049505.1 Pachyrhynchus sulphureomaculatus
CCCCAAGGTTCCATACTGTCTCCTACTCTCTTCCTCATTTATATTAACGATCTGCTGGAAAAGACCGAGAATCAATCTACAGCTTTGCAGATGACAGTACACTTATCTCTTCATTCACTTTGAACGCTCGGACATCGACTACTCAGACGAATATCCGCAGACAGCAGGAAGTCATTCAACTTAACAAAGACCTGGAAGAAATTCTATCTTGGGGGTGACAGTAACCAAGTGGAATTTTAACGCTACAAAAACCCAGGCGGCAGTTTTTTCTAAAAAGTTAACGTTGCAGAACCCGACATAGTTATGTCGGGACACTCCATCCCTCTAACATCGTCACTCAATCTGTTAGGCGTTAATTTGGGAGTAAATATGTCCTGGCATGAACATGTTGCAGGCATAGCAAGGAGAGCTTCTCAAAAAGTTGGGAATATTGTTTCGAACCAGAAAGCTTTACACTCCACAACAACTGTTAATTCTTTACAAAGCTCAAATTCGACCAACTATGGAATACTGCTCCCATGTTTGGAGCTCCGCTCCCAAACATACACTGCATTTGTTGGATTATATCCAGAGAAGAGCTATTCGTCTGATTGGACACCCGGAATGACCGACGGCCTTGATTCGCTGGAACATCGAAGAACGGTTGGCGACTTGAGCCTATTCTACAAGTACTTTCATGGAAAGTGTTCGAAGGATGTAGCCCGTTTAATTCCTCCCAGAGCGGTGCATATTAGAAGTACACGTCACGCTAATACTTCACATCCGTATGAGGTTCAGCTTGTTACTCCTCGTACAACGCTTTTCAAACAGTCTTTTATATGGAGAACATCATACCTTTGGAATAGTTTTGCCCAGGACTGTGTTTCCCATCGAGTACAATCTACAGCGATTCAAGAACAACGTGAATCGCTTTCTCCGCACACGTGTCGCTCCTGTAGCGCTTTAGGGACTTCCCTGTAGCACGTGTGTTAGACCCATAAAAAAAAAAAAAACTTAAGTAGAACAAAAATTTTTTATTCTTAAAGCAATCAACGTACGGAACACTAATTGCGCAAGTCCGACTTATACCAGGTGTACAAGTATGAAATGCGGATTTCAGACAACACCAATGCAGTTTGTGCTATAAAGATTTGACACTGCGCCATTTTGTTGTGTCATCAACAAGTGTCAGACGCGCACGAGTGACAAATTGGAAAAGTGTGTGCATAGTGTTGTGTTCTTGTGTTCAATATGTCAAAATTTATACCGAACAAAGAGCGTTTCAAAAGTGGTGACTTCGATGTTGCAGACAAGGAACGAGGAAAACCGCCAAAAAAATACGAAGATGTGGAATTGCAAGCATTGTTGGACGAAGATGATTAGCAAACACAAAAACAAACTCGCCGAGCAATTGGGCGTTAGTCAACAAGCTGTTTTCCAATCGACTACGAGAGATGGGAAAGATTCAGAAGACCGGTAGATGGGTACCACATGAGTTGAACGATAGGCAAATGGAAAAGCGCAAAAACACGTGTGACATTTTGCTTGCTCGGTACAAAAGGAAGTCGTTTTTGCATCGTATAGTTACAGGGGATGAAAAGTGGATTTATTTTGAGAATGCCAAGCGCAAAAAATCATGGGTAGATCCAGACGCACCATCCACATCGACCGCAAGGCCGAATCGCTTTGGCAGAAAGACGATGCTCTGTGTTTGGTGGGACTGGAGGGGCGTGGTCTATTAAGAGCTGTTAAAACCTGGGGAAACGGTTAATACTAAACGTTACCAACAACAATTGATCGATTTGAACCGATCGCTGCTTGAAAAAAAAGGCCAGAATACCGAAAGAGGCAACACAAAGTCATTTTTCTTCATGACGATGCTCCATCACATACGGCCAAAACCAGTTCGCGACACGTTGGAAGCACTCAGCTGGGTAGTTCTACCCCATGCGGCTTACTCACCAGACTTGGCTCCTTCCGATTACCACTTGTTTGCATCGATGGGTCACGCACTTGCTGAGCAGCGCTTTGGTTCGTACGAAGATGTGAAAAAATGTCTCGATGAATGGTATTCACAAATTGCCCGAAAGATGGGAAAAATGTATAACAAGCGATGGAGCATACTTTGAATAAAGCCCTTTTTATCATTCTTCCGAATTTAACATGTTTTTTTTTTAGAAAAAAAAATCCGCATTTCATACTTGTACACCTGGTACTTAGCCGGTTATTTTTAGTGTTCCGTACGGAACACTTATAAGATCACTTCGGTGTCTGTCTGTCTGTCTGTCTGTCACACCCGATTTTCTCCGAAACTATTTGACATAGAAAGGTGAAATTTGGTAATAATATAGGAATTGATGGCCTCATCAGAGTCATGTAGTTTTGAGAATTAAGCTTTGACTCAAGGGGTTAGTTTTGAAGTTGGAAGAGAAAAAAAAATTTTTTTTACTAGGTCATCGAGTGTGGTGTCAAATGAAAGCTTGTGAAAACACGAGTAAAAAAAATGTATATAATATTATACTTGCGCGCACTTTTCTTTGTATTATTTTTAAAAATTCGCGAAAAAATCGCTGTCCCGGGCCTTATCTTAAAAAGTACTTATCAAAAAATTTCGAAAAAAATTCTGGAATATTCTCCACGGGGGGTGTAGATTGAACGAAAATTATCAGGAGTGCATTACCTTTAATAATTTATATGGTACATAAAAAAACAAAAATTTCAAGGTCATCAGATTTCAGTAAAGATTGGAGACAAACTTTGTTGAAAACTCATTTAGGGTGTGTTTTGTGAAGTCACTGATCATTTTATACCGCCGTAACATAAATTTTGACTTAAGGGGTTCGTTTTGAGGGGTGAAATCGGAACTGAAAAAATTTTTTTTTTTACTCGAGTGTGGTGTCAAATGAAAGCTTGTGAAAACACGAGTAAAAATATAAATATAATGTAATACTTGCGCACACTTTTCTTCGTATTACTTTTAAAAAATCGCTGTCCCCTACCTTATCTCGAAAAGTACTGATCAAAAAATTTTGAAAAAAATTCTGGAATATTCTCCACGGGGTATAGATTGAACGAAAATTATCACGAGTGCATTACCTTTAATAATTTGTTTGGTATTTTAAAAAAAAAACAAAATTTCAAGGTCACCAGTTTTCAGTAAAGATTGGAAAAAAAACTTTGTTGAAAACTCATTTGGGGTATGTTTTGTGAAGTCACTGATCATTTTATACCACCCTAACAAAAATTTTTATTTTAAAAACAATCTACGTACGGAACACTAATTGTGCAAGTTCAACTTGCACTTGACCGGTTTTTTTATTATTTATAGTTACAAGGAATATTATAGCTCTAAGTAGGCTTCAGAATTGTAATCGATTTAAAAATTGAAACCTTAAAAGTATATCGCTCTCATATCTACTACCTTATAAAACCCCGACATGAAAATTTAATTATTTTCCACTAACGGTAATGTAGTTTTCCTTATGCTCGCTTGTTTTATATTTTGTTAGTTTTGCATATGTTTTGATGTCTTAAACTTAGAGTTGCAACGACACTATCGATACTCTTAACCTATCGATACGTTAAAATGTATGAAGAAATAGGGGTAACAATAGATAAGAGTAGGAAGAGGTAGAGATAAAAAGGTTAGAGATAGAGCAGTATGGGGAAAAAGTAGAGTTTAGCAGCTCCCTTGCGAAGCTGGGCAAGTCACTTCACCAAATATCTTCTGTGCAAGACCAGAAAATTCTAATATTTTTTTGATTTCCAAATTTACACCTTCGAGATATCAATATGCTGTCTATTTTCTTGAATCATTTACGTTAATCCGGTACTACTAAGGTACTTTCCCTTTCTTGTCTATATTTCTTTTTTCAATAAAAATCTGATAAGTTTTTTTTTAAATAGTTCTTCTTGAAAACTTTTATATAGGCTAATACCTATCAAAATGGTATTCGAAAAGAATTAACCTAAAAAACAGCATATAACACTGATTTTTAGGAAGTACCAACCTTCACCTCGATACGTGTTAAAATTTCGTGACATTTCGACGATTAGTTTACAAGTTACAGTGGTTTTAGTGACACTACTTTGGATATATTTTCAAAAACAATGGAAAAAATCGAATTTCGTGTGTTGATTAAACATTGTTTTTTTGACGGGAAAAAATACTGTTCAAGTAAAGCAATGGATTGATAAGTGTTACGGAGACTCTACCCCTGGAAAATCACTCATCATTTACTGGTATGCTGAATTTAAACGCGGCCCTACAGATACAAATGATGCTAAACGCTCCTCCAAATGAGGTAGCTACCCTGAAAACATCAAAATTTACGTGAGATAGCTGACACTCTACAGATATCAAAAGAACGTATTGGTCATTTTTTGCATGAACATTTGGGCATGAGAAAGCTCTGTTCGATATGGGTACCGCGCTTGCTCACAGTGGACCAAAAACAACAACGTGTTGATGATTCTGAACGCTGTTTCGACCTGTTTGAGTGCAATAAAAAGGATTTTTTCATATAATATGTGACAATGGATGAAAACATGGATACACCACTACACACGGGAATCAAATCAGCAATCAGCTGAGTGGACAGCAGCCGGTAAAAGCTGGCCGAAGCGACCAAAGACACAAGAGTCGGCTGGGAAGATTTTGGCCTCTGTATTTTGGGGAATGCGCATGGAATAATTTTCACCGATTATGCTGAGAAGGAAAAAAAAAAAAAAAACAATCAGAAATCGCAAAGAAACGGCCCCAAATGAACAAGAAAAAAAAGTGCTCTTTCATCAAGTAAATGCACCCTGTCACAAGTCGATGGTTACGATGGCATGAATTGAAGTTGGAATTGCTTCCCCTCATCCACCGTATTGTCCAGATTTGGTCCCCAGCGACTATTATCTATTCGCAGACCCAAAAAAAATGCTCGCGGGGAAGAGATTTGGCTCCAATCAAGAAGTTATCGCCGAAATTGAGGCCTATTTTGAAGACAAAGACAAATCCTTCTACAAGAATGGTATAGAAATGTTAGAAAAACGTTGGACCGAGGAGACTTTATTAATGAATAAAGTCGAATTTTGCAAAAAAAAATGTGTTTTAAGTAGCTAGACCAAAAACTTTTCAGCCTACGTGTTGTAACGTGTGAACTGCCCGCACTTTGCTGCGTCTTTTTGTACCCTGTGAAAATTGTTTTTCCCACGCTTGGGCGCAATTTTCTTGCAACCTCTTTTTAATTTCTAAGAATGAATTGAGTGAATAATGATTTTAAAAGAACTAAAGAAATTAAACAAACACTAGCTCAGTTTTCCCTGGTAGAGAAATATGGGTAAGAGATAATTGTTATACGTCTTTTTGGAATTATTTTCTATTTTTAAAAGCTTCAGTTGTACAAATTTTTGGGCACCATTCATTTTAAAATAGAAAGGATCTAACTTCAGTTAAAAAAATGAAAAAATACTGAAGTGTTTTACGGTTATTACTAAAAAGAATTATTATAGTACAACTTTTCTAATCCTGAAAAGAAAAATAGGTATTCAGTGTGAGACACTAGCTTTAATCAACAAAAAGGAAAATTTATTCATGATTTAAAATAACAGTTCTAACCTTTGCAGTTTTAAGGAATACAAAAAAAATTCTAGCCTAAAAGTAGTTTTTATAAATTAGAGTCCCTAAATCAGAGATTTTACTTCTAAATCTTGACTACACCCGAAATCGAAGAGTCGTGATTTTCACTTCGCGATTTTTTTCAGTTCAAATTGCTGTTAAAACACTTATTTGCGGGGAATATATTTATTGATGTATGTTCTGGTAACTTACGGTCTTCCTATGGGCTTCTAGGCCTTCAATGCAACACAAAACCGATTTCACACTTTTGAGAAGAGCCTACTTTAACTACTCCATTTAGAAAACACACAAAACCCACTACGGCTTTATGATCAAAAAACTCGTGCTTAACTTGGCTCTCGTAGATATTGTCGTAAGCCTCTACTGCGGCTCGGTGGAAATTAGCCCCTGCGGCTTGATGTACTAAGCCTGGCGGCGGCTCGGTGTTCTAAGCCTGGCGGCGGCTCGGTGTTCTAAGCCAAGATTCGCGTCCTCCGGACCCTTAAATAAGCCGTGGGCACTCTCTCTGTAATACGGCGACGCCGGAACCAAAACTCCGGATACAAACATTTGACCAATCCGGCGTATCGATAGATTCGGTCGCAAACCCGCACAGCACACTATATAACGAGCGGCTAGGAATTTCTGATCAATATACCGCTCGATACAAAAATGAAAAGAAGTACATTATTAAGAGAAAAATCAGTAACATTATATGGTCTTAAAATCTAGGAAAAAATGAATGTTACAGTGTTATAAAAGTAAATCGATAATTTGTGACAATATTAGTCTAGATGCTCATTTTACTTTTTTTTTATTGTCAGTCTTTTGTAAAATGTTTTTACAGCATAAAGAGTCGTGTCCTTTATTCTCGTTGCATCCCTACGTCAACTTTATTAACTTTTAAATATTAATTTTAGAACTTCATTTCTGCAACGTTGAGATTAAATTAATATGCTTTTATTAGAGGTTGTTTTATTTTAATTTTAAGCAAATGTTGTCCTGTGTGAAGGACTTTTTTTGCAAAAAGTTAATTGGAAATAAATGCTTTTTGAAGCTCCTTTTTATTCTAGCAAATTCTCTTTTAGCAGTTTGCTTATATATCATGTATCTTGTGTCGTAGCCAAGGCGGGAGGGTAGGGGTCTAATGCCCACCCCTCCTTAATGAATGCGGAAAACACGCCCATTAGAAACGAAACTTTTTTATTGGTGGTTGTTTTTTTTGTCAATAATATTCGCATTGGTCATCGATTTTGAAATTGGGTGTAAATTTTTAGAGTTCCACCGTAGGTAAGGGTTCTTTTTTGTAAAAAAACTCACCTCCGCCCCCCCCCCCCCCGGACATCGATATGTAATTAATTAGCCGGCAACGGTTATTAGGAATATATCAGAAAAAGTAACAGTAACAATCACCACAATCGACCCCACATCATTGTAACTGTAAAAAGGCAAAGCTTGTTTTCAATATGCATCCACCTGAAAAACAACCACTAAACAAGTGACTACATCCTTATAAATAAAAGATACAGGAATAGCTGTACGGCTATAAAAACATATCCAGGAGCTGACTTGCAGTCGGATCATGTTCCCTTAGTGGGCTCATTTAGAGTAAAACTAAAGAGAATCAGAAAGCAATCAAAAAAGAGATATGACCTGGGAAAGTTTAAAAATATCAACGATAAGAGAACAAGTAGAACAGAGTATCAATAACGAATTAACTAGAATGACGGACTCCTCCACTGTGGAAGAGCAGATCGAAAAATTAAATATAACAGTTCAAGGCATCAAGGATGATCTATTAAAACTTGAAACAATAAAGAAAAACTCGTGGATGACAGATGAAATTCTCCAACTGATGGAAAAAAGACGGCTTTATAAAAGTAATCCAGGAGAATATGGGAGGATTAACAAAGAAATCCTCAGGAAGATCAGAATTGCAAAGGAGAAGAACAAACTAAAAGAACAGTGCGTTGAAATAGAAACTCTTCAGAGAAAACACGACCATCTGAATGTTTATCGTAAGTGAGAGAAAGTAACAAGACAAAATAAAGCTAATAGAACAAATAAGCTGGTAGATGAGGAAGGATCGGTCATAGTGGATAGGGACGAAATTATGAACACGTGGAAAAGATACATTGAGCAACTGTTCTATGACAATCGACCAGAACCTAGCATGATAGATGGGAATACGGGTCCGATCATTATCGAAGAAGAGGTCAAGAGTGCAATAAGAACAGTGAAAGAGGGGCAAGACACCAGGCCCAGACAACACAGAAATAGAATTTCTTAAGCTTTTAAATGACGAGAACGTGAAATGGCTGACATCAGTGTTCAACCGTGTCTACAATTCTGGAATCATTCCCTCTCAATGGATAAGGGCCGAATTCATAACTCTACCAAAAAAGCCTGGGGCTAAAACATGTGGAGAGTATAGGACAATTAGTTTGATGAGCCACCTTTTAAAAGTGTTCCTTAAAGTAATTCATAGAAGAATATATAAACTATGTGAAGATCCGATATCTCCTACACAGTTCGGTTTTAGGAACGCTGTTGGTACACGTGAAGCTTTATTTAGTGTACAAGTATTATTTCAACGCTGTAGAGACGTGAACGTTGACATCTATGCATGCTTTGTGGATTACCAAAAGGCGTTTGACAGAGTACAACACCACAAGATGATAAACATCCTGAAGAACATAGGACTGGATGATAAAGATATAAGAATCATTGAAAACCTGTATTGGAATCAATCGGCGTATGTGAGAATAGGAGAAGACCGTACGGATGATATAAAAATCCGTCGAGGTGTCAGACAAGGATGCATATTATCTCCACTATTATTTAATATTTATTCCCAACAGATATTTGAAGAGGCTCTGGCAGATCTTGATGTCGGAATTCTACTGAATGGTGAGAGAATGAATAATATTCGATACGCTGATGACACTGTCATATTCACCGATAACCTAGACGACCTAAATTTACTAATGAACAGAATAACGAACTGCAGTCAGAGATACGGTCTTGATATTAATATAAGTAAAACAAAACTAATGGTGATTAGTAAGAACAAGTTACCTAATTGCCAACTAAAAGTCAATCAGATAAACATTGAAAGAGTAAATAAGTACACATACTTGGGCACCAACATCAATGACCAGTGGGACCACTCGCAAGAAATAAGAAGTCGTATCGAAAAGGCTAGAGCAGTATTCACCAAAATGAGCTCTATATTTAGAAATCATAACTTGACAATGGAAACAAAAGTAAGGTTTCTACGCTGCTATGTGTTCTCCATTTTTATTTTATGGAGTGGAGGCATGGACTCTGACAGAGGCAGTAAGTAAAAGGCTGGAAGCCTTTGAAATGTGGCTGTATCGAAGGATGTTGGGAGTGTCATGGACGGATCGGGTCACAAACGAAAGAATTCTTCAAAGAATGAATAAAGAAAAAAGAAGTTCTAGTTACCATCAAGCAACGTAAACTACAATATCTCGGCCACATTATGAGGAGTGAGGACAGATTTTGTCTATTACAAATTATACTTCAGGGCAAGGTGTGTGGAAGGAGGAGTGTTGGAAGAAGGAGAATTTCATGGCTCAAAAATCTTCGCACTTGGTTTTCAATGACCACAACGCAGCTGTTTAGAGCTGCAGTCAATAAAGTAATGATAGCTAATATGGTTGCCAACATCCGGAACGGATAGGAACTAAGAGAAGAAGAAGAAACAAGTTGTGATTACTGGAAAGTGCTTACTAGCTAAAATCAGCAATTCTTGAAGCTATAAATATCGCTGCACATAGGGATATGTCAGCCTTTTATGCGGCCTAACTTTATTTTTTTGTTTTTACATATTTTGAATCGGGTTTTATTTCTAAATATAGCAGTGAAAGCTTTTGGGAGTGCATAGTTTGAAGAAAAATATTTTTAATATGTAAAAAAAACAGTATAGTGAGAAAAAAACATGTTGACTCTAACAAAAATTACAAAAATAATTATTAACGATGAAGAATCCCACGGCTCTTCGTCCTCTCCCGAGCTCCATTCCCCTGATTGTTTTGCACCTCTGCTGTTCCTTCGGACCGTAATCCAATAGGCAAACGTGCCTTTTCGATTACTGTTGCACCGCGCATTTTTTTAAGGCGACTTTATGACCACTCGAATTACTTCCAAAATCACTTTCAAGCGATTTATGAGGTTGCGTGGACACCGGTAATTTCAGCGACGACCTCTGGACTGGCCAAAAATCTCCTAACTGTATTGCCATCATAAGTGTTACCAAATCCAGTTTTTGGCACATCTATGATTAAGCCCGTTTCCTCTGTGAATTTTGCCTATATTTCTACATTTTTTGCTTCATAATTCTTTGTTACTGTCCGATCTTAACTGCCAATTTTGCACAGGAAGCTTTTATGACAAATACCGAATACTTTCGAATAATCGGATCCTAGCGTGCCATACGGATAGGTCAAACTGTAATTCATCTATATCGACGTTGTTTTTCACATTAAGATCATTGCTTGAACTAGCACTACAAATGTAGCATCTCATTGTTGATGTAGCAGCATTGCACACTTTTGCATCGACCCTAGTTAACATCATTATATGTTTCATGGAAAAAGAGATGTCTCCTTGTACGAATTCGCTGTTTACAAAAGCGTTTATTACATTTTCTATGTAAGTCATTTTAGAATTTGTTAAAGAAACAGAATAACTATTTCTTTAACAAATCTAATCCTCAGTGGCCGACAGTATCGTGGCGAGGAGGGAGTTGGATTTTGCCAAATAACTGTCTTGTTTGTTCTATAAATCATGCATACATAATCGATAAACTTCTTATACCCGTTCTCTACTTCTTTTCCACAAATTTACGCCACTCATATCTATTTAAAGCTAGTGGTTTCGCCTCAGCCCAGGATTTTCCTCTTTTCTTCAGTATTTCATCCACACTATTGTTCCATGTTTCCCTCGGTCTCCCCCCTTTTATTTTTTCCAGTCACTCTTGCATTCCGCACCATCTTGACTAGCCGATCATCATTCATTCTCACTATGTGTCCAGTCCATTTTAACTTCTTTTCCTCTATTTTGTCCTTTATCGATTCCTTCTTTTATCAATTCTTCTTGCCCCTACCACTTCATTTCTGTGGCTAATCTTTTTTCATACTTATCCGTCAGAATCCAGTTCTCAGCCCCATGGGTTATAACTGGCGTATATATTGTTTTGAAAATTGCCATTTTTGTTTTCACTGATATTTCCTTTTTACTCAGAAAGCTTCTGTACAGTGCGCAGTATAATCTTGTTCCAGCTTTAGTTCTATTTCCAATTCCATCCTCTTCTGTTCCTTTGGAGTTTATTACTATTCCCAGGTATTTATAAAGCTCCACCTGTTTAGTTTTTTCTCCCTCTACATTAGTGTTCATAGTTTCTTGTCTGTTAGTTATAACAATCACCTTTGTTTTTTCCAGGTTACTAAACAGGTTATACTTTTTTAACTCTACTGTCCTGATATTCATGTTCAGCTTCAAGTCTCCTTCTGTCCTTGCTACCAGTACAATATCGACCGCGAATGCACATACCTCTATTTTTACAGCCTGTAACTAGAAAGCTTCTGTATAGTGCGCAGTATAAAATTGTTCCAGCTTTAATTCTATTTCCAATTCCATCCTCTTGTGTTCCTTTGGAGTTTATTACTATTCCCAGGTATTTATATAGCACCACCTGTTTAATTTTTTGTCCCCTACTTTAATGTTCATTATTTCTTGTCTGTTAGTTATAACTATCACCTTTGTTTTTTTTCCAGGTTAATAAACAGGTTATACTTTTTTAACTCTACTGTCCATATATTCATGTTCAGCTCCAAGTCTCCTTCTGTCCTTGCTACCAGTACAATATCGTCCGTGAATGCACATGCCTCTGTTTTTACAGCCTCTAACTGGTTATATCCCACCATGTACTTAATTGTCTTTCCCCGGCTCGCTTTTATTACCTCATCTATAACGTTCATAAATCAATTGCACTTTTTGCTTAAATTGTGCTTGTTGCAATCCGTCACATCCCCATTTCAATATGAGCATCAATGATTCACGCTCTTCCAGATATAATTGTTTTAGTACATTCTCCAAATATGTGGCCAAACGTTTAGCCGTGCGATCCAATAAATGTTGTATGTTACTTTAGTTAGATCTTTTAGAATACTAGATGCAATTCTCGCTCCAGAACTTTGAAGACATGTTTGAGCAGCACGCATTATTACTTCTTTATCGACAGCACTGCGTACTTCCTCTGTTTTTCAACATTTGCTCCTCTCAATTGATTCTTCAAATGACTTTATTGGTCGAGCAGAAGAACGGCGTACTACCCTAGGTATTTCAAATGTTCCTTGTAACCATTCGTCATTAGTTTCAATACAAACTTCTGCTTTTTTATGCGCTTCTGTAGATTTTTTCTTGAATTGTGACTTCAAATAGGAGAACTTATGCTTCACTTCCTTCCTTTGTTCATCACGATATTCAGCATGCAATAAAATATAACTCTCAAGATAATCAATTTTTAAAAATTGTTTTGTTCCAGCATTTTGTCAAAAAGTATTCTACGCATTGCTACTCGAGCACCTAAAGTACCCTTGGACCCTAGAACAAAATAAAAATTACTTAAATTAAAAAAATAAATAAATATAACATACCACGTGGTTTTCACCGTCTAATTTAAAAGTCATGAAAACCAGTGCAAATACTCTTTTTAGTGTTGAGTACGGAACACTTATAAGATCACTTCGGTGTCTGTCCGTCTGTCTGCCCGTCTGTCACACCCGATTTTCCCCGAAACTATTTGTCATAGAAAGTTGAAATTTGGTAATAATATAGGAATTGATGGCCTCATCAGAGCCATGTAGTTTTGAAAATTAAATTTTGACTTAAGGGGTTAGTTTTGGGGGGTGAAATCGGAAGTGAAAAAAAAAATTTTTTTTACTAGGTAATCGAGTGTGGTGTCAAATGAAAGCTTGTGAAAACACGAGTAAAAAATATATATATAATGTAATACTTCCGCGCATTTTTCTTTGTATTATTTTTAAAAAATCGCGAAAAATCGCTGTCCACCCGCCTTATCTCGAAAAGTACTCATCAAAAAATTTTGAAAAAATTCTGAAATATTCTCCACGGGGTGTAGATTGAACGAAAATTATCACGAGTGCATTACCTGTAATAATTTATCTGGTATATAAAAAAAACAGAAATTTCAAGGTCATCAATTTTCAGTAAAGATTGGAAATAAACTTTGTTTGGGGTGTGTCTTGTGAAGTCACTGATCATTTTATACTTCCGTTACAACAACATTTTTTTTATTTTAAAAGCAATCAACGTACCGAACACTAATTGCGCAAGTTCAACTTGCACTTGACCGGTTTTTTATTTCTGTTTAAAACCAATAAAATCACTGAGACGCATCCTGAAGTACAACAAAACCTTTTTTAAATATCAAAAAAAACGGGTTTTGTTACAACAATTTCGAGAGTAACATTTTCTACCATTAAAACATTACTAATTATTTTTAAAAGATAAGCTCTAAAAAAGAAAAATTACTTTTTTAAAGATCTGTTTTGTAACGAATGCCGAGAAGAGAAACGAACACTCAGAGCGACGATCAAATTCCAACTGAAACTCCGGCGCGCGCGCTGTCTTGAGGGATTGCCTATTGTTCTATGCATGTTCAACATTGTTAGGTAGCAAATTGTTTCTATCTGAAACAAGTTTTAGGAAATCGATTTATGGCCCCATAAAACGCTGAAATACCTCTATGTGCACCGGGTCTTTTCTGAAAAATCGGATTTACTTTTACTGGTTTTTTGCTCTGAACGGACTGACCTAGTCATAGGGCGAACAATATTAATTCATCATTCTAACGATATAATACGTATTTCGTTATTTTAGCATAAGCTTTATCTAAGGAAATTACGTCGGAAAATATATTGGGTGGTATTACCGGATTTTCCAACACTTTTCTTTGGTTGGCAATGAGCAAGTTTAAAATCAGTGCAGCAGCTATTAAATTTTATGGATATGTCATTACGACAGCCCGTGGTCACATTAGATATTAAAAAGTTGTTATAAATGATGCAAGATGATGAATTTAGACCCACTGATAGCCGTGACAAAATAATTTGGTAAATTTAGTTGTGAGTAATCCGACACAGGCTTACAAGAAAATTGTAATTATCGCACTTATATAACAGTTAAAAATTACACCTAATATAAATAATTAATGCAATTATTGGCAAAATAAATAATTTGTTATGTTTTGTTTAGAAATTTCTGTTTCAATTTTACACGAAGCCACTGCCTTTTTTCTTATTTTAAAATAACTAAAATAATTTTACTGTCAATCGTTCTAATTCTCACAAATTCGAAATATCAAACATAATTTTACTTCCCAGTTAATTTTAAGGCAAGTTGAACTTGCACAATTAGTGTTCCGTACGTTGATTGTTTTTAAAATTAAAATTTTTGTTAGGGTGGGTATAAAATGATCAGTGACTTCACAAAACACACCCCAAATGAGTTTTCAACAAAGTTTGTTTCCAATCTTTACTGAAAACTGGTGACCTTGAAATTTAGTTTTTTTTTGGTACACCAAATAAATTATTAAAGGTAATGCACTCGTGATAATTTTCGTTCAATCTATACCTCGTGGGAAATATTCCAGAATTTTTTCAAAATTTTTTTATCAGTACTTTTCGAGATAAGGTAGGGGACAGAGATTTTTTAAAAGTAATACGAAGAAAAGTGTGCGCAAGTATTACATTATATTTATATTTTTACTCGTGTTTTCACAAGCTTTCATTTGACACCACACTCGATGACATAGTAAAAAAAATTTTTTTTCACTTCCGATTTCACCCCTCAAAACGAACCCCTTAAGTCAAAATTTATGTTACGGTGGTATAAAATGATTAGTGACTTCACAAAACACACCCCAACTGAGTTTTCAACAAAGTTTGTTTCCAATCGTTACTGAAATCTGATGACCTTGAAATTTTTGTTTTTTTTATATACCATATAAATTATTAAAGGTAATGCACTCGTGATAATTTTCGTTCAATCTACACCCCGTGGAGAATATTCCAGAATTTTTTAGAAATTTTTTGATAAGTACTTTTCGAGATAAGGCCCGGGACAGCGATTTTTCGCGAATTTTTAAAAATAATACAAGGAAAAGTGCGCGCAAGTATAATATTATATATACATTTTTTACTCGTGTTTTCACAAGCTTTCATTTGACACCACAGTCGATGACCTAGTAAAAAAAATTTTTTTCCACTTCCGACTTCACCACCCAAAACTAACCCCTTAAGTCAAAATTTAATTCTCAAAACTACATGGCTCTGATGAGGCCATCAATTCCTATATTATTACCAAATTTCACCTTTCTATGTCAAATAGTTTCGGAGAAAATCGGGTGTGACAGACAGACAGACAGACAGACACCGAAGTGATCTTATAAGTGTTCCGTACGGAACACTAAAAATACCTACATATCTGCCAAGAAATTGATTTAGTTCTTTTTTTCTGTTTTGTTAGCTTTACGAACCTAGCGTTTGGATTAGCCACTAGCTTGTATATATGATTTTTAATGTAAAATATGGGACATCACAATACCCTAGCTAGTTAGCATCGCATTCGAACCAGCGACCTTCGGGTCAGTTAGCAGGCTCTTAAACCACCACACTACCGAGGCTGGCAATCCATTTATTTAGAATTTTGCTTTCTCTTTCTAATAGGAAGTACCTATTGTATTCATGTATTCAAGTATCATTATTATTAGCGATCATCAATATGTCTTCCGTAAAAATAGATCAACAGGAGATCTTCTGACTTATGTAACACAGGTTTGGAACAACGCAATTGAACACTTTGGAGAATCTCGAGCGGTTTGCTCTTGACATATCCAAGGCATTCGACCGTATTTGGCACGATGGGCTGTTGGCTAAGCTAAGCTCTTATGGTATGTCTGAAAAGTTCTGTTTGTGGCTCTCATGTTTCCTCAGAGAGCGTTCTTTACGAGTGGCAGTCGAAGGATTTCTTTCTAACACCTTCACTATCAACGCCGGTGTACCTCAAGGCTCCATACTGTCTCCTACTCTTTTTCTCATTTACATTAACAATCTGCTGGAAAAGACCGAGAATCCAATCTACAGCTTTGCAGACGACAGTACGCTTATCTCTTCATTCACTTTGAACGCTCGGACATCGGCTACTCAGACGAATATCCGCAGACAGCAGGAAGTCATTCAACTTAACGAAGACCTGGAAGTGACAGTACCAAGTGGAATTTAACGCTACAAAAACCCAGGCGGCAGTTTTTTCTAAAAAGTTAATGTTGCTGAACCCGACATAGTTATGTCGGGGCACTCCATTCCTCTAACATCGTCACTCAATTTGTTAGGCGTTAATTTGGGAGCAAATATGTCCTGGCATGTACATGTCGCAGGCATAGCAAGGAGAGCATCTCAAAAGTTGGGAATATTATTTCGAACCAGAAAGCTTTACACTCCACAACAACTGTTAATTCTTTACAAAGCTCAAATTCGACCAACTATGGAATACTGCTCCCATGTTTGGGGCTCCACTCCCAAACATACACTGCATGTGTTGGATTCTGTTCAGAGAAGAGCTGTTCGTCTGACTGGAGACCCGGAACTGACCAGCGGCCTTGATTTACTGGAACATCGAAGAACGGTTGGCGACTTGAGCCTATTCTACAAGTATTTTCATGGAAAGTGTTCGAAGGATGTGGCCCGTTTAATTCCTCCCAGAGCGGTGCATGTTAGAATCGCGCTAATACTTCACATCCGTATGAGGTTCAGCTTGTTACTCCTCGTACAACGCTTTTCAAGCAGTCTTTTATATGGAGAACATCATCCCTTTGGAATAATTTGCCCAGGACTGTGTTTTCCACCGAGTACAATTTACAGCGATTCAAGAACAACGTAAATCGCTTTATCCGCACACGTGTCGCTCCTGTAGCGCTTTAGGGACATCTTCCCTGCAGCACGTGTGCTAGACCCATTAAAAAAAAAAATCGTGTATTAGGTATTCGAATAGGACCGACGAAAAAGGTCATGAAGCTGAATCATACTCAGTCAGACACCAATAGTACTCAAAAAATGCTCGAGAGAACTAAGTAGACTTTTCAACCTATCCTACAGAAAAGGAATATTTTCTTTCTGCTCGAAAATGCGCTATAGTTCAGCCGATACCCAAGAAAGGCAAGAAGACCTTGTCAAACAACTACCGTTCAGTGGCACTGCTTTCAATAATATCGAAAGTCATGGAAAAGACTATCAATCAGCATCTTCTAAAATGCCTTGAAAGATTCAATATTATTAGTGGCCATCAATATGCTTTCGTAAGCAAATATCAACAGGCGATCTTCTAACTTATGTAATGCATGTTTGGAACAACGCAATTGAACACTTTGGAGAATCTCGAGCGGTTGCTCTTGATATATTCAAGGCATTCGACCGAGTTTGGCACGATGGACTGTTGGCTCAGCTGCGCTCTTATGGTATATCTGAAAAGTTCTGTTTGTGGCTCTCATGTTTCCTCAGAAAGCGTTCTATATTAGTGGCGTGGCAGTCGAGGGATTTCTTTCTAACACCTTCACTATCAACGCCGGTGTTCCCCAAGGCTCCATACTATCTCCTACTCTCTTTCTCATTGGAGAATCTCGAGCGGTGCCACTTGATATATCAAAGGCATTCGATCGTGTTGGGCATGACGGATTATTGGTTAAGCTACGCTCTTATGGTTTATTTGAAAAGTTCTGTTTATAGCTCTCTTGTTCCCTCGGAAAGCATCTTTTACGAGTGATAGTCGACGGATTTCTTTTTAACAGCTTTACTACCAATGCCGGCGATTTTCTGGAGAGGATCAGGAATCCAATCTACAGCTTTGCAGATGACTTATTTCTTTATTCATTTTGAACACTTGAACGTCAGCTACTAACGCAATTTTCCGCGGTTCAAGTTAACAAAGATATGGAAGAAATTCTATCTTGGGGTGACAGTAACCACGTGGAACTTGACGCTACGAAAACCTAGGCGGAAGTTTTTTCTAAAAAAATTAACGTTGCCAAACCCGAAGTAGTTGTGTCGGGGCAGTCCATTTCTCTAGCAGTGTCACTCAATTTGATGGGTATTATTTGGGAGCAAATATGTCTTGGCATGAACATGTTGGGAGCATAACTAAGAGACTTTCTCAAACACTGGGAATATTATTTCGAACTGGAAAACTTTGTACTCCACAACAACTATTAATTCTAACTTATGCTCAAATCCGACCAACAATGAAATACTGCTGCTAGGTTTCGGGCTCTGCTCCCAAACATACACTGCATTTGTTGGATTCTATTCAAAAGATAGCTGTTCGCCTGATTGGAGGCCCAAAATTGCCCAACAACTTTGATTCCTTGGAACATTGAAGAACGGTTGGCGAATTAAGTCTATTCTGTAAGTATTTTCATGGAAAGTGTTTAATGGATTCCTCCCAAAGCGGTGCATACTAGGAATACACGCAGTGGCGTATTTTAAGATTTGGCGCCCTGCGCCTTTAAGATTTGCCGCCTTATAAATTAACAAAAAAAGCAAAAATCTTTTAATAATGAAAAAAGACCATACAAAAGAATAAACACCATTTTTTTTGCGATGCACAAATTGGTTGAAAAATTCGTCAATAACACTGTCATAATTAATGAATTGTGTTAAGTTAGCTTCTATATTGAGGATGGCTAAACTATTCAAACGACCGTTCTGCACTGCAATTTGTCAGTGTAGTGCACAGGAACATACGTAATGCTATTTCCGTATATGGAAATGCTTCCTTCAAATCCTTTTGCTTAATAAATAGGTTAAGTTGCCTTAAACTCATTTTGTTTTCATCTGACGTCAAGAATTGGTTTAAAAGAACACATTCTTCTTGTAAATCATCCGCAAGATCAATATGGTATAATTTTCGGCGTTTTATGGCGTTAACTCTAACTTCCGCTTCACACATTGTATCCAATTTGCATAAGAATGCAAAATTGGCGGTTACTGCATCATACGAAGATTTGCGCTTCCTCAGCTCGTCCAACAGTCGGTCGCATATGGGAAGAAGGTATTAACCCTGAAATGGTCACGTCCTCGTAACATCACTTCTCCCTCGCGGCATTTATGATTGCTTCTATATTCTTCAAAAGATTCCCGTTTATTTTCTACGAAAGTGATGAGTGAGTCGTTGAGCCTGGAAACTACCTCTACGTCTGTGTCGACGACCTTGTAGAATTTTGGAAACTATATTAAATTGTTAAACAAAAAGACAATAAGAATAATAAAGGGAATATACAGCAACAATGCGCAGTATGTAATAAAAACAACATGAAGTCGGAGGGATTTACAACACAGGAAGGTTTGAGGCAAGGAGGAAGCTTGAGCCCAACATTGTTCACTGTATACATGGATGAAATAATCAAGAAATGCGAAATAAAAGTGAAAAGAATGACAATAGGATACTGGAAGCTGAAAAGAATAGAAGCATCTGAAGCGGCTTTTGCTGATGATATTGTGCTAGTGGCGGAAAAATATATATATATATATATATATATATATATATATATATATATATATATATATATATATATATATATATATGTATATATATACAGTCGACACTCTATATAGTGAAAGACCAAAAGTTTTTCACTATATAGAAAAAAATCCATATATATTGCTATGTATATATTTTATATTGATAATCATTTACTTGTATTTTAATAGGATACAAGCAACAAAAAAAATTGCAGAATTGAATTATTAGAAAAGATTTTATTAAACATTTGAAAGTTTAAATAGTACATCGCATGTACAGGGCTAAATACATACATGAAGTCCGTGCGTTATATCTTTACCCGTGCGTCATAGTTTTCAGGCCATATAACAGACGACTATTATATTATTTGTCTCTTTTCATCAATAAATCGTAGGTATTGGTAAAAAGAGACAAAAAATATAATAGTCGTCTGGGATATTGCCTGAAAACTATGACGCACGTGTATATATAACGTACGGACTTTATGTATGTATGTACTACATAAGAAACAAAAAGAATAATACAAAATCTGTTAATACATATGTACATACTACGTATATACGTACTAGGAAAAATAATCAGTTATTTTCTTTTGAACATTACTTTTGAAAAATAATTGTTGCTCAACAAAATTCTCGCATTTACTCAAATGCATAAAGATTTGATCAGGTACACTTTCCTGGCCCCTGAGAGTAGTTCGCACAATGTCAAATGCATTTCTTATTTCATTTTCACTAAATTTAGCAGGACATTCCCCGGTTTCAGTTTCTTCTTCATGATCTTCTATACTTTTTATATCGACAATTATGTCTTTGTCAGTTGGAAGATCTGTCGTGCCAACATCATTGTCGATTTCTAAGAAATCTTCAAGTAAAAAATCTGCGTCGACGGTAGCAGTTTTTTGTAGAATACCCCATTGCCTTTTATATATATATATATATATATATTATATATATATATATATATATATATATATACATATATATATATATATATATATATATATATATATATATATATATATATATATATATATATATATATATAATATATATATATATATATATATATATATACAGTCGACACTCTATATAGTGAAAGACCAAAATGTTGACCGAAATTTCACTATAGAAAGTTTTTCACTATATAAAGAAAAAATCCGTATATATTGCTATGTATGTATTTTATATTGGTAATCATTTACTTGTATTTTATAAGGTACAAGCAACAAAAAAAAAATTGCAAAATTGAATTATTAGAAAAGATTTTATTAAACATTTGAAAGTTTAAATAGTACATAGTATGTACAGGGCTAAATACATACATAAAGTCCGTACGTTATATCTTTACCCGTGCGTCATGGTTTTCAGGCCATATAACAGACGACTATTATATTATTTGTCTCTTTTCACCAATAAATCGTAGGTATTGGTAACAAGAGACAAAAAATATAATAGTCGTCTGGGATATTGCCTGAAAACTATGACGCACGTGTAAAGATATAACGTACGGACTTTATGTATGTATGTACTACATACGAAATAAAAAGAATAATACAAAATCTGTTAATACATATGTACATACTACGTACATAAGTACTAGGAAAAATAATCAGTTATTTTCTTTTGAACATTACTTTTGAAGAATAATTGTTGCTCAACAAAATTCTCGAATTTATTCAAATGCATAAAGATTTGATCAGGTACACTTTCCTGGCCCCTGAGAGTAGTTCGCACAATGTCAAATGCATTTCTTATTTTTATTTTCACTAAATTTAGCAGGACATTCTATACTCTATACTTTTTATATCGTCAATTATGTCTTTGTCAGTAGGGAGATCTGTCGTGCCAACATCATTGTCGATTTCTAAGAAATGTTCAAGTAAAAAATCTGCGTCGACGGTAGCAGTTTTTTGTAGAATACACCATTGCCTTTTTAAGGTAGCGAGATCCATTTCGTCTTCTTCTTCCCATTCGTCAATTTTTTCAGTAAAACCTGCTTTAGAAAAGCAGTTTTTGATAGTTTTCTGAGAAACATTTTCACTCCATACTTTAGCGACTTCGGTTATACACTCTTTAAGGGTAATCAATTTTTGGACTGGAAGGTTGTTATCAATCGCATTAACAATTTTCTGAGCAAATTCTGTTTCGGTAATGATGTTTTATGTTTTTTATAATACCCTGGTCCATAGGTTGCAATTTGGAGGTCATGTTTGGTGGAAAAAAGATCAATTCAATATTCCTTAATTTTTTACTTACAGTAACTGGATGTGCAGGACAATTGTCTTTAAACATCACAATCTTTCGCTTTTGGCTTTTCATTTTCGTGTCAACAAACCGGTTTCATCACAATTGAAAACGTTTTTTGGCTCGTACTTTTTCAATGCACTTTTTAAAACAGTTTCAGTCCAAATGTCACAGTCCTCCTGACTAACGCTTGCACTCTCGCCAGACACCGTCTTGAAAACAATTGAATTGCGAGTCTTCCAGGCACTCAACCACCCTTAACTAGCTTGAAAATTAACGCAGTTAAATTCTTTAGCAAATTGTAGAGCCTTTATCTTTATTAAATTTCCCGATATTGGTACGTTTTGATGCGTACGGGCCACTTGAAAACCAACTGCTTCATTTACATCCTCGTAAGTACTCACCCGTACTCGTTTTCGACTGCTCGGAACACTAGGTTTCTTGATGATATTGTCGCGACTTTTTATTATCAGAGAGACGCAACTTGGAGAAACACCAAATTTGCAGCAATATCAATTTTTTTGCAGCCTTTATCAACTTCCTACAAAACTCTAATTTTCTCAGCTAAACTTAAACACACTCGCTTGGACGTCTTACTTGATTCTTAAGCAAAAAGAAACTGAACCTGAATTTGCGAATTACTAGGCCTCGACTATAAAATGAGTTTTTCCCAGGGTTTCTATAAAATGGGTTATTCCCCGGGTTTCTCACAGAAAACTACCTGATTTATTGCCAACCATTAGGCGTTATAAACGCGTTAAGAACCTTTTCAAAAGAATGCGTCATAAAAATGGCATTCGTGCTAATGTTAGATAAAATGGGAAACCCGAAATGGCCAAGATCTCAATAAATGCATAAAAATTTATACATAAAATTCCGGTAAAAATTTTATTATATAGAGTGTTACTATTTTACAGGTTCACTATATGCAGGGCTTTTTACATGAAATTTCATTAAAATATTCTAGGTCTTGAAAAAATTGCACTATAAAGAGTTTTTCACTATATAGAGTTTCACTATAAACAGTGTCGACTGTATATATATATATATATATATATATATATTATATATATATATATATATATATATATATATATATATATATATATATTCTAGGCTTTTTATAGCTTCAAGAGCCGCTATTATTTGGTCCCAATCTGTATGAAGACTGGCACAGGCATCGTCCCTGGCTGACCATCGCATGTGACAAATTTTTCACAGTTACATTTTCAGGTTTAGTCAAAAAGATTGGAGTAATTTCGTACGTTCTGTTGATGCTGTAAAAAGTACGTATAGATTTTGCAGCAACCCGAAAAACTTTGTAGCTTCTGGGCAACATTCAGCTGCCGATGATCCGACTAAATTTAACGAATGTACGGTGCAAAGTATGTACGTTGCATACTGACATTCTTTGATCTTAGCCTGTAGGCCATGCTGCCAAAGCTGAGCGTCAAGGGCGGATGGGGCTGCGCAAGCCTGTCGCCCCAGGCCGTGGTCCTTATGGCCCTAGGATAAATACGCCACTGAATACACGTCGCACTAATACTTCACATCGGTACGGAATTCAGCTTATCACTCCTCGTACAACCTTTGTCAAGCGTTCTTTTTTATGGAGAACCTCATCCTTATTGATTGAAATGATTTGGCCAGGACTATGTTTCCCACCGGGTACAATCTGCAGCGATTCAAGACCAACGTGATTCGCTTTTTCCGCATACACATCTCGCCTGTAGCGCTTTAGGGGTTTTCCTGCAGCACGTCTGCTATGTCCATAAAAAAATTGTATTCGTAAAAAAATCAGCCTTCGAGATTGTCGCTTTGCTCTACGTCACAAAAAAACACAGTTTCCAATTGCAGTTTGTCGATCTGTTGTCCCGACAACTCTCGAATTAGAATGTGGATTTAAAATTTGGTACACATATTATTATTCAAGTTTTCTGAGTCATATCGCTTCAGCGGAAGACGATAAAAGTAGTGAAGTTGGATAAAAATGTGTAGTTTCAATAGTATTATGAGAATTTTTTATTGGTTAAGATAATTGACAAATTCTAAGAAAATCAATTGAAATATCTATTTGTTTCACGATAAAACAAGAACAGGCAAGAACTAACCATACTGAAAAAGATTATTGTGTCCTCATTGGTGCAGACTTGACATTGTATAAATAATTAATGACAATAAATTATATCCTTTGTTTCTTTTTCTTGAAGAATTTATTATGAGCAAAACCATTGTCTGTGTGTGATTGTTTGTTATTAATATCAGCAATGCATAAAAATATAAAATGTGCGTAAGTCAATTTTATATTGAATTGTAAGCTAGGGGAATATTTGCTAATACTAGACCATAAACTAAATAATTATGCTATATAGAATTTTCATTCCAGTGCCAAGTTCCCAGAGGCGCAGGAACATCGAAGGGTCATATTTTAATAGCACATCTTCTGGTAATTTTATATACCAGGGGTACAAGTATGAAATGCGGATTTCAGACAACAGATGGTGCACCAATGCAGTTTGTGCTATAAAGATTTGACACTGCGCCATTTTGTTGTACCATCAATAAGTGTCAGACGCGCACGAGTGATAAATTGGAAAAGTGTGTGTATAGCGTTGTGTTGTTGTGTTCAATACGTCGAAATTTATACCGAACAAAGAGCATTCGCTGACAGCATTATTTTTTTGTTTTTTTTTTAACAAAACTGGTGTTGAATCATACCGATTACTTCGAGAAGCTTATGGTGAACATGCTCCATCGCAAGATACGTGTGAATGATGCCTTCGGCGTTTCAAAAGTGGTGACTTCGATGTTGCAGACAAGAAACGTGGAAAACCGCCAAAAAAATACGAAGATATGGAACTGCAAGCATTGTTGGACGAAGATTATTCGCAAACACAAAAATAACTCGCCGAGCAATTGAGCGTTTAGTCAACAAGCTATTTCCAACCGGTAGTTGGGTACCATATGAGTTGAACGACAGGCAAATGGAAAAGCGCAAAAAACACGTGTGACATTTTGTTTGCTCGCTACAAAAGGAAGTCGTTTTTGCATCGTATAGTTACAGGGGATGAAAAGTGGATTTATTTTGAGAATCCTAAGCGCAAAAAATCATGGGTAGACCCAGGCGCACCATCCACATCGACCGCAAAACCGAATCGCTTTGGTAGAAAGACGATGCTCTGTGTTTGGTGGGACCAGAAGGGCGTGGTCTATTATGAGCTGTTAAAACTTGGGGAAACGGTTAATACTAAATGTTACCAACAACAATTGACCAATTTGAACTGTTCACTGCTTGAAAAAAAGCCCAGAATACCGAAAGAGGCAACACAAAGTCATTTTTTCTTCATGACAATGTTCCATCACATACGGCAAAACCAGTTCGCGACACGTTGGAAGCACCAGACTTGGCTCCTTCCGATTACCACTTGCGTGCATCGATGGGTCACGCACTGGCTGAGCGGCGCTTTGGTTCGTACGAAGATGTGAAAAAATGGCTCGATGAATGGTTCGCAGCAAAAGGGGAAGATTTTTACTGGCGTGGTATTTACAAATTGCCCAAAAGACGAGAAAACTGTATAACAAGAGATGGAGCATACTTTGAATAAAGCTCTTTTTATCATTCTTCCGGATTTTAACATGTTTTTTTTAGTAATAAAATCCGCATTTCATACTGGTACACCTGGTACTATGCATTATCTTGTATCCGCGCTGCTTCCATTGTGGCTGTTCACCCAAGGATGCTTTTGCTGCTTCAGCTGCCCACTATTTTTGAATTTGTATTTAAAAATTAATATCGACTACTAAAATTGAATAAAGTCCATATTTTAGCAAATATTCATTATTCTCTCATCTGTTAATCCATTTCGGGACGCGTTTTGCCGTATCATGTACTTATTACATTACTAGGGCAAAGAATAGGTAAGCTACAATAATTTGCATCTGTGGCTGCTATAGGTCTAGTTTTAAACGCATATCTGCCCTCGGAAGGGGTTATTTAAGGCGACAGACCGATAGAGGAGTTATTCAGTGAGTTAATAATTACCGCTAGGCAGGGCTTGTGTCAGAGTGTGCCAGTCCATCTCGGGACGCATTTCGATGTATCACGGCTCATCAGCCGAGCTGGGATCGACAGGCATAGCGTTTAAAACTCTGTTCCCGAACATATTCTGAAATTTCTAGCTAAATAATAAAATAATTTTTATCTTATTTTATCACTAACCCAGACCTATTATTTTGTAATAGCCCCTTATAGTAAAATATCGCAAATATTACCTACTTAAAAATTCTTATCAGTACATTTCAGCAAGTGATTCAATACAAGAGCTAAAAACCTTAAAAGCAGATGAAACCTCGACACCAAAGCCGAACAACCCTTAATGGGCCAGAAAAGTTCGACATGAATAATTACCATATCTCTCGGACTAATGTACTAGAATTTTTAAGGTGATAATTTATCGGTAACATTTGCTGTAGGATTTCTGTAAAATTGGAGTCAAAATTACCGATATCTCTCTCCTATGACCTGGAACTTTACATCTACATTCAGGGTCTAGCCTTATAAGAACACTGAAAATTAAAACGTCAGTTTCTAGGATCTAAACCCCTTTAAAATCTTTGAGAAATCTAAAATTTTTAAAATATTTACCAGGCAACTTACTTAAAGTAGAATTAGGCTCAAGGCAAAGACAAAAATAAAGAAAAAAATCCGGTAAAAATAGTCACGTCAATATGATATAACTTAACTAACTACAGTCATATCCATGTTACCATTCCGCGTCACTACCTTTTTCCAAAGCAGTCATCTAGGTACTTTTATTCAGTTCAATGTAGTTGATACTTCGTAACTTCTTCGAAAAACTTCTAGTTCTCAAAATAAATAATGAATTTGACATTTCCACACTCAAGAAAAACATCGTTTACGCTGTTTCCGTTAGAACTGGAGATCTCATAGAATCTGAACTATTGTACCTGTGACCTCCTAAATAATTCGTTACGAAGTTGCAGGAATACGTCAGTTAGTTTGTTACATTCTGAGTGAAATTTTGCAGACGTTTAGTCAAGGTTTCACTTGTCATTTTCAATGTTGATTTGTCGGAGTTAAGTGGGTTACTGAAAATTTACGTTGCTACAGTATGTTTTTTTATATTTGCACTAGAGCTTGTATTTTTTTTTAATGAGTTTAGCACACGTGCTGCAAGGAAGAAGTCCCTAAAGCGCTACAGGAGCGACACGTGTGCGGAAAAAGCGATTCGCGTTCTTCTTGAATCGCTGTAAATGTACTCGGTGGGAAACACAGTCCTGGGCAAATTATTCCAAAGGGATGATAGTAGTAGGGACTGGGGGCTTAAGCCTCACCCCCCCACCACTTTTCTGATTGGTCGACCTTGACCCAAGCCACGCCTCCTAAGCCACACCTCCTCGTCTGGGCTCAGTGTCGCTGCAAATTTCGTGCAGTTCATTTCGATCCTAAAACATTAGCATTGATCGTCCCCACTTCCTAATCGCGCGCATGAGCCCTCCCACTTAACTCTGATTGGTCGGGGCTAATTTTGGCCCCGTATACTTTAATGCTTCGGCTCCCCACCCCCTTTCCTGATTGGTCAGACTTGGCTCCGCATACTACCTCTCACCACTTTCTTCTCATCACCCCTTCCACACAGCTTACAGTAACATACAACTACTTAAGAGCAAGCGCCTCATTTGCAAACCAAGTTGCAAGAAGCAAAGTATAAAACTATTAAAAACTTAAATAAAAATGGCAGCTTACGAAGTTTTATATTGCGAAAATGATAAGCGTCATGTCTTTATGAATGACGCAAATAATGAACACATGGTCTCTATTTATGGCGATGAATATATACATTTTGACGGAAAGGAAAAAAGATTTAGTTGATGAAAGACAAACTTGTCTTATAATAACTGATAAAAATAATTTTGAAGAAGAGGAAGACAGTGAAAACGATTTGGTCGATGAGGGGATCAATGACATTGGAGATGAAAATGTCTGTGGAGAAGAAGGATTGGTTAGAATAAAAACAGCAAGTGCAGCAGAAACATTGCAACCGGATTATTTATCAAGACAAGTTTGTGTTTTCCAAAGTTATGCCGTCATAATGTCTAGTTCTGGTGGTGTTTATAGTGTATGCCACAAATGCTATTATCAGCACGCATTGGAGGTGCCAGTGGGGAAACATAACTTTGTTTCAAACCATTACAAACGTTTAATGGGGTGTTGTGGGAAACGATTTAAATTGCACGATATGTGAAGTTCCACTTTTTGTTATCTGCCACCCCCAGGCATGTATTGTTTGTAATGGAGGTGAAATTAAAAAAAAAAAAATGGAGAACCATGTGTTTAATAGAGAAGACCTTAATAAATAAAACTCTTTAAATCTATTTATAATTGTTTTATTTACCTTTTACTTATATGGCTTTATAAAAACAAATAGGTAATTTTCAACAACCCCAACAATTTCTGTAATTATGTAGTAATTTTACATTACCTTACGCACAATGGCATGGATTGTTAAAATTCATATGGAAATAACATTCTGGAATCCTTTTATGTGGGAACGATTTACATTGCACGATATGTGAAGTTCCACTTTTTATTATCTGCCATCCCCACGCATGTATTGTTTGTAATGGGGGTGAAATAAAAAAAATGGAGAACCATGTTTTTAATAGAGACGACCTTAATAAATAAAACTCTTTAAATCTATTTATAATTGTTTTATTTACCTTTCACTTATATGGCTTTATAAAACAAATAGGTAATTTTTAATCCCAACAATTTCTGTAATTATGCTGCAATTTTACATTACCTTACGCACAATGGCACGGATTGTTAAAATATGGAAATAACATTCTGGAATCCTTTTAAACTATTTAGCTTTCAACAAATAATATTAAAAGAAGAAAAAATAAAACATTCGTTAAAAAATGATATTTATTTTAATCTACAAACTTAAACACCCTAAATATAATTTTAAAAAGAAAAAACTGAAATTTTTCTAAAAATTTTATTTATAAAAATTTCTAAAAAATCTTATTTTAAAAATTATATTTATAATTGAAAGGCCTTTTACAATGCCTGCTAGGCTGTCGTCTGCTAGGTATTGGTGGCTGTTCCTCAACAACGTCTGGGACAGCATCTTCCAGCGGTATTTCCAATGGGGCTTCTAATATTGATTCCAGATATTTATTTAGGGACCATTGATTGCCTGATGTTGAGGACTCGATTGAAAATACCATTTCTGCCAATGTTGATTGCTCTATTTGCGGCTCCATCGGCGACGTCATTCCTGTTGATTGCCCTACTGCTGAGATTAAGGGGTTGTTAGTGAGCGGTGCGGAATTGTAGATTTGTATCCCGCCTCTTAGAAGATTCGGCACATTTTCATCTTGCGCTTGAAATTCGTAAATTTCCGTACCATCATGCAGGAGAGCGAAAAGCACTGTTGAGTCAATTTGTTCACAAACTTTTACAACTTCTTTGGGAATACCCCATAAACGTTCTAAACTGTTCAAAAAATTAATAGGTGGCCAAATAATTGTCTCGCCCGAGTACATCGAAGAACACTCATAATAACTTTCCATTTTAGATTAAGTATTTTTTCTTTCTAAAATCAGTTAAGATGTTTAAGTTTGTAGATACTGAAGAATTGAAGCATTACCTGGCAATATAAAGAGATACGAAGTACCAACCCAAAGCCCTACCTTGAAATCCGATGCCAATGGGTGTCCTCCTTCGATCTGACCCAACTGCGCATGTCTACATGTGCCGCGCATGGGTAAAAATGGGTGAAAAAAAAAAACCTCATAAATCAAAAAATATATAAAATCAAAAAAAAAAAAAAAAAAAAAAAAAATATAAAAAAAAATCAAAAAAAAAAAAAAAAAAAAAAAAAAAATCGAAGAAAAAAAAAAAAAAAAATCGAAAAAAAAAAAAAAAAAAAAAAAAAAAAGTCGAGGAGAAAAAAAAATAAAAATAAAAAAATTAAATAAAATAAAATAAAATAAAATATATGGACTGCTCATGCTCACCTTGACTTGACCTCTAGACGAAGGGACTTTAACCCGTTCGCCGTAGCAGCGCATCATGGTGCCAAGCGGTACCAGGCGTACCATGCGGTACCAGGCGTATCTGTTTATATAAAACCGCGTCGTATGCATTCGTTCGTTTAGTCTGAGTTTGTGCTTACATTCATAAAATATACTTTGTGCCTTTCTGTGTGGCTGTTTCAGTGTATATAAACCATACTTTGTGCCTTTGTGTGTGGTTGTGCATAGGTTTTTGGTTTGTAATTTCTTTTTAAATTAATTGAACTTAAATTTTTATTTCTATATATTTTCTCTTTTATAATGAGTTCAATCGACTTAACTAAATTTAATTTAAAGTATGCTTGCAAGGTTCACGATCTTATGGACTGTCCTTTTTGTGGGTTAACGGGGGAACAGCTCGAGGAAAAAATGACAGAAATAGATTTAAATGTAAATAATTCGGGGGGAGATGGCTTTCAAAATTATATTAATTTAATGGGGCAAGAGGATTTCTTATATTCAGGGGGAACTAATGATTTTAAAATGGATGTGAATGAATCAGAAATGGGTGAAGTTAAGCAGACAAATAATAACTTGTTAGAAATTAGCGAGAATTATACAGATGTCTTAAATCAACTCATTAGAATTTTTAATGACGCCGAGGAGTTTGAAACTCCTCATGAGTCAACAATAAATATTGCCGATTTGTGTGACAATAGTTCAGATGATTTTCAAATTTATTTTAATTCAATGGAACAAGGGGATCAAAAACGTGAAGATGCTTTTCCAAATTGTTTTAATTCAAAGGAACAAGGGGTTTGTGAACAAGATTATCAACAACGCGATAAATATGTCTGCTTAGCTTCACCCATTTCTGAGGCTTCAAATGTAGTTGGAACAAATTTTGGGGAAGCGATTCAAGAAGTTTCTGAGTGGGGGGCGAATTACGTTACATTCTTCTATTTCTGTCGATGTAAAAGAAAATTCGGCAGAGAAAACTATAATTAAAATTTCCGATGAGGAGTGTACATCAACACCTAATTTACATTTCTCTGCTAAATCTGTAAATGTTTTTAATAAAACGGTTTCTGAAATTGTAGGGGATATTGAGGTGTATTCTGTGGTTGAAAATTGCAATCACAGTAAACTTCAGTATCCAACACAATTTCAGAAAAGAAAAATTAAACCCAAAATTAATTTTGACGAAATTTTGGTAGTTGAAATTGGAGAGGATATTCAAACGCATTCTGAGGCTGAAAATTGCATTAAAGTTCAGTACCCCCTACAATTTCAGCAACCCAAATTTAAGCCTGAATTTAACCCTAACGGAATTTTGAAAGCTCAAATTCAGAATGAAACTTCCGAAAATTTATTTGAAACAAGTTCTCAGAGCTTGAATCAAATAAAGTTAGGTACTAAACGTCCTGCGTCTGAGCCTTTAGAAAGTTGCGGGGTTAAAAGGGTTAAAACTAATTCTGTTTTAAAAAATCCGTTAAACCAAAAAAAGAACGGCTCCTTCAAAGATCCTATTAGAAGTGAATTGGATCAATTTTTACATGCTAAATCTAAAGCTTCATTATCTGAGGATGAAGCAAGACGTGGTTCTGCAACATTGAAATCGATGGTGTATAATCACTTCAATTTTGATAATGTATGCAATAATTTATGTAATTCAAGTCTAAGGGATGTGAAAAATGTAATAAAAAGGCAGGGGGAACTTCTTCTAAATTTAGGAAATATATTTTTTAGCCCCTGCTTTGGTCAAAATTTAAAATAGTATTAACTTTTGTGAGGGGGGGGGGGGGATAAGTTTTCTTATTTAAAAATACGCAAAAGTGTTTCATATTTAGTTTGAAATGGCTTTCCTATGCACACTATGCCTCAAAGAATTTAAACTGAGACAGCATGCCGTAAGACACCTCAAGGAAATATGTTTGAGCACAGACACATCTTTAAACCTAGATGAGCATTTAATTGATAGTAAGTATCCCTCTAAATACATTCTTAAATAATTCGATAAATAATAAAAAAATATATATATTTTAATGAAAGCTTATTGTTTCAGTTGATGCTCAGTTTGGCGAGATTAATGCGAAACGGCAGTGTAAAGACTGTAATGTCGCAGTCGACCTTAATAATTGGAAATTTCATCTGAGAACCAACAACCACAAAAGCAACAGCAGTATTAAGTATGGGGATGGAATTGACCTTATTAGGAGCGCTTTCAAGTGCCGAATCGCCGCATACAAAGTTTATTCTCCGAATTTCTACGTCGACATTAAGAAATTTCAACAAGAAGTTTATAGAAAATTTATATCGTTGATTCGGCAGACACAACAGGAGCATACATCCACTAAGGTCAATGTAGAACTATTTGGCGTCTACTACTCTCCCACTTTAAAGTCTACAGCAGTAAAATCATTCAACACTCCCTTCCATATCGTGACTGAGACGACTAATTTAGACGAATTGTATGACGATTTATTCAAGACGTTGTCGACCAAAGCTGATGAACTACCGGAACGCGACTCAGGTAAATTGGGTATTTCTATTTTATCGTTAATGCTTTATTTCAAGTAGGGAAAGTGTTACATTTTTAATACTAAATATTTATTTTTTCTTTTAGGTTGGATATTACAACAAATTCTACATTTGGAAGTGAATATCAACAAGCACAATCCCTTATGTGCAGCTTCCTACATTCCAATTCCAGAGTTTCGGGGCAGCTTAGTCAACGTCATGAATGAAGATGACTGCTGTTTCGCGTGGGCTGTTGTTTCGGCCGTATGTAAGCCCATAGGGAACCCTAGAAAAACCTCCTCTTATCCGGACTTCCGAACTATCTTCGATTTCACAGGTATACATTTTCCGGTCGAATTAAAGCAAATTAGCACATTTGAAAGGAATAATAATTTGTCCATAAACGTTTATGGAATTGAAAAATTTTTTAGAGATGGTGCATATGCATATGAAATTGTTGGGCCTTTACACTACAACATTAACAAAAAAGATTTACACATAAATCTACTTATAATTATTTCTCACGATGGTAATAGCCATTATTGTTGGATAAAAGATTTATCTAAATTGTTATTTAAGCAATTATCAAAAAAGAAAATAAAAAAACATTTATGCGACGGATGCTTGCAATATTTTGGTACAGAAAAAAAACTAAAAAGACACTTAGAACATGATTGCAATTTTGTTCGAATAGAATTTCCTTCAGATAATATGACTTTAGATAAGTTTGGAAATCAGATCCAAGCAAACGTTTTAAAATTTGAAAATATTCAAAAGCAATATAAATGTCCTTTCGTAATTTATGCCGATTTTGAGTGCTACTTAAAAAATATTGAAAATAAACAATCAGCACTTAATAATTCAGCATCATATACCATTAAAACTGCTGAACATATACCATATTCATTCGCTTACTACATTAAATCTTCATTTGATGAAAATCTTGTATCGTTGAAACTTTATCGCGGGGCCGATTGTGCAAAAAAGTTTATTGAATTTATTGAACAAGATGTAAAAAACCTTTATAATAATTATTTAAAAAATCAAAAGCCGATGAATAAATTAAACCCTTCGCAGCAGGATGAATATCATAATGCAATTGTCTGCTATTTATGCGAAAAAACCATTTTTCAGCGGGAAACTTTGTAAAATGTATGGATCATTGTCATATAACTGGAAATTATCGTGGAGCAGCTCATTCTATTTGCAATTTACATTTCAAAATTCCAAATTACATTCCAATAATTCTTCATAATTTAAAAAATTACGATTCACATTTATTTATAAAATCGCTGTGTAACAACAAAGAAAATATTAGTGTTATTGCTCAAAACAAAGAAAAATATATTTCATTTAATAAACAAATTATTGTAGGTAAATATGACAGCCAAAATAAAAAAAAGGAAAGTGTTAAATTAAATTTACGGTTCATAGATTCCTTTCAATTTCTACCAGAATCTCTAGAATCGTTGTCAAATACTCTAGAAGACGCTCAGTGTCTTGAAATAAAGAAACATTTTTCAGACGAAAGACAATTTTACTATATCAGACAAAAAGGAGTATTTCCATATTCTTACGTTGATTCTCTTGACAAATTAGGTGACAAATGTTTGCCGTCTATTGATAAGTTTTATAATAATTTAATTGACGAGAATATTTCTGCTGAAGATTATCAAAGAGCTCAAGAGGTTTGGGCAGTATTTAATTGTTCAACGTTAGGTGAATATTCTGATATTTATTTAAAGTCCGATGTTTTACTTTTAGCTGATATATTCGAAAACTATAGAAATACTTGTTATAAAACTTATAAACTAGATCCGGCCAATTATGTTACTAGTCCTTCTATGTGTTGGGACGCCATGATGAAATTTACAAAAGTAGAACTAGACTTGTTGACAGATCCTGATATGCTTCATTTCTTCAAAAAAGGAGTTCGTGGTGGAGTTAGTACTTGCACATCTCGCAAATCTGAAGCCAATAATCCTTTTCTTGATAATTTTGATCCAAAAAGGGCAACAAAATATATTGCATATTTAGATGCAACAAACTTGTATGGTTTTGCAATGAAGCAGTTCTTACCAGAAAAGAATTTTGTTTGGCTTTCGGAGGATGAAATTAAAGAAATTAATATTTTAGAACTTTCAGATACATCATCTATCGGGTATGTTTTTGAAGTTGACTTAGAATATCCTCATTATTTACATGACAATCATAACGACTTTCCGTTCTGCCCCGAACAGTTTACACCACCAATTTCAAAATACTCTAAATTAATTCCAAATTTAAATAATAAGAGTAACTATATTATTCATTATCGCTCCTTAAAAACAATGTTTAAAATTCGGACTTAAACTTTTAAAAATACATCGAGGAATTAAATTTACCCAATCTCCCTGGCTAGCTAAATACATCGACTTAAACACTAATTTAAGAAATGCTTCAAAAAATAAGTTTGAAAAAAATTCATACAAATCAGCAAATAACAGCGCATTTTTTTTGGGAAAACTATGGAGAATGTCGATACGCGCGTAGATATTAAGCTAGTGTCGCAATGGGAGAGAGAAGGTACTAAGATGTGTGCTGAAAAATTAATTGCAAAGCCACAGTTTAAAGATTTAAAGATTTTTTCTGAAAATTTAGTAGCAATTCAACTTCAAAAGGTATGCATAGAATATAATAAACCCATTTATGTTGGAATGAGTATCTTGGATATTGCAAAAACTGTAATGTATGAATTTTATTACGGATATTTGAAATTAAAGTATGGAGATAATGTAAGTTTATTGTACACGGATACTGACTCGTTGATATTAGAAATTGAGACCGAAATTTTTTATGAAGACATGAAGCAAAATCTGGAAAAATTTGACACCTCTAACTTTCCCGATCCAAATATTCATGATATGCCCATATCTTTATCGGTAGTTGGCAAATTTAAAGATGAATATAAAGGAGTTCCTATAGAAAGTTTTTATGGCACTGGTGCTAAAGCTTATTGTGTAAAATCAAAAGATAGTTTAGACAAAAAAGCGAAAGGCATCCGTAAAGTATGTGTAAGAAAGCAGTTAAATTTATCAGATTATAAAGATGTTGTTGAAAAAGATAAGAAGGTTTTCTGCACAATGTATGTGTTTAAGTCAAGTATGCACAATATTTATACAAATTTAATAAATAAACTAGCCTTGACGAGCCACGATGATAAAAGATATTCTCTTCCACATACCACAAAAACTTTTGCATGGGGGCATCGGGATATTGTCGACATGGATGAAATGTTGGAATATTTAACAAGTTTACAATCTAATTCTACTTTTGAGCATGTAGCCAAAAAGCGGCGCACAGACACTGATGACTAATCCCTATATAATATGTAATATGAAACATTAGCATTTAGTTAGAACAATGAGCTCCTCTTTGTTAATAGTGCTGTTCTCCTTGGTTGGAAATACAATATATGTTAATCATATGCCTAATTCAATTAGAGCTGAAATTTGCATTAGTAAGATTCAGAATGACACTGATTGCTACAAACCGATGAGAATGGTTTACATTTCTGGTAATAAATTTATGTATACATATAATGTTACTAAGGATGATATATGTGGCATTAACTACCTAAAAATAAATTATGTGTTTGATAAACAACCAGCAAAATTTTCAAATTGGATACAGTTTGTGCATAAGTTAGAGTGTAACTGTACTACTTTATATATATTTATAGCACTACTTGGATTGTTGTCCATTATCACCATTTTTATAACATTTGTAATTTATTACAAAAACATTTATTAAAAAAACTCTAAATAAATATTTTTCATGTCTTTGTTTTCACATCCCCACCCCTCCCCTCCATAGCTCTTAACAGATAGGGAATATATAAGTTGCCGTTTAGGCGAAGGTTTAGTTAGTTTTTCATCAAGATGAATAACAAAAACATCGCCAATGTGTTTAAGCAGACAACACCTGCAGTAATAAGTCGAATAGTTATAAATTCTACAGAATATCCTTTAAATAAATCAAACTCCAAATTTGTAAAAATTGGTTTATGTGTCGAAAATGATTTTGAGCCCTGCATAGAATTGTGTGGAAAGAAAAATCAATCTGTGGTGTTAAGCTGGGAGGACTGGCGAGACTTCCTACAGTATCAGGGAGTTATTGTAAACTACATGGTCTCAGCAAACCTGCCTCAAGAATCTATATACTTGAAAAATATGACACTACATTTTGAAAACTTTGCTCAGCTACCCATTTTGAAGATAATGACAGATGGAGGATTGGTGTATTTGGGAAATGAAACAGTTTGCAGGTTATGGGAACAAATTCCTCTGATTGACTACAGGTTAATTATTTTACAAAAGCAAAAGTTTAAGAACTACTTCTATATTTTTAAAAACACATTATTCTGCCAAGCAGATTGTTTAGAGAAAATATATAGCACTCTTTCACCAAAGGACAACCCAAATAGTGAGAACGTGTGCACTATGTTAGAGCTCCTATTGCTTTATCCCGAAAAACTGGAACAAAACTTAAGGGAGAGAAATTTCTATGAAAAAAGTAACTTTTGATGAAACGAAAAATCAACTTCACACGATGCATGTTTGGACGTTTGCCTACCGAAAATCCAGAATGCTGCCACATGACTTTATAAATCAACAACATTTCAAAAGAAGAATTGCATTGTGTGAAATAATTTTAACTCCCGTATTACAAGATATGTATAAAAAAACATTGTTGTAGAATTTCTTTTATAATAAATTTAGATAAGTTGTAACATTAACAAATAATAAAATAATTGACAATGTATGTATGTGTTTTATTTTACAATTACCATACATAAAATGTAAAAATCATTATTTTATTTAATAGCGAACTTATTTTAACTGTAAAACTATATTTTAGAAATAAAACCAATATAAATATATAAGAAAATTTAATTATTCATAAAAAAATTATCATACATAAAAAATACATTTGTTAAAGCACATATGCATGGCGACTTCGTGTGAAATGCACATTTTGGTGTTGATGCTTGCAAAGCAGGTTGATCATCTAATTCAATTACTGGCTTGGAAGAATATTTTTTAATATATTCTGCTTTTTCTGTTCCTTTAACGTAGACATAAAGAGCATCTTCAGTAAGTTTCTTAACAATATCGGCAAAATAATGTAGAGGGGTATATCCTTGATTCCAGTAAATACAATGATGATATTTCATTAACCAAGTTGCCTGTTTATTTGATTCGGGAGAAAGTAAATTGAAAGCAAAAGGTTGTTTGAACACAAAATGACTAATTCTATAACCATCAAAAGCAGCTAATTCTTTGGGGATAAATTTGTTCTTTTCATCTTTGAAGCCTTGTACATCAATAATAAGTCTATTATTCATGGTTATGAAGGTCCTAGTTAATTTTTAAATCGTTAAATTTCTTGAATAAAATAGTTTTCTTGGAATAATCTTCTATTATTCTTTTAAGCTCTTCTAATTTTTTAACAAAACTTTCCAACTGTTGATAAAACTGTAAGTTGTTTACCATACTTCCAGAATTAACATATGTGATCTTGTTATACTGAACACATAAACATAAATGATATTTTCTTCGTGGATCTTTATATATTATGAACATCAGAAAGAGTGGGGGTTGGTTTCAAAGTTGTTTTACTATTTTCGTCAATGGATTATAACTAAAAATTTTATCATGGATTATGAGACAATATGCTGCTGTTTTGGCTTGAATTTTCTCTTTTGTTTCGAATTCAATCCTCATCGTTACCGGACCAGTTTGGAGTAAATCCCTTTGATGTGAGCAGTTAATATAGACAATAGGGGCATTAGTCTTAAATTCGACTGGATTAAATATTGGCTCTATTGGTAAATTATAATATATTTGGCGGAAATCAGAAAACATTTCATATAATGTAGCAAATTTATTAGTTTTAAAATCAAGCTGAAGATCATTGTAAGGATATCTTTCTGAATTTAAAAACACGTTTATATTTCTTAGCTCACAATGATCAAATTTACTCATATCTGCTTTTAAGTTACCGCGCCTATTGTTTTGAAAAGCCATTAAAACATGACGGGGTGTTTCAACTTTTGTGGAAGTTTTTACAGGCCAGTTATGTCTTGTAGTTTCTAATAACTCTGGGTACTCCACTAATTCCCAGCTACGAAAAGTAATAAGAATGTCATTATTCTTATCAACAAGTTTAGTAAGTGCTAGTTCCTGAGGGATGGCTACCGTAAGATGGGGAACCCGCCAGCAGAGTTTCGTTATTTTAATTTTAGGTTTTTCATCAGTTGTAGATACTAGAGCATTAGTATCATCATTACTTCTAATTAGAATTAATTCTTGTTGTGAATTTAAAATTATTTTATTATAATCTTCAAAAAATCCTGAGTACATTCTTAATGGGACACATAAAGAAACATTTCCTTTATCATCAGTCATAATTTTATCTCCAGACTTTGCTTTGGGATACCATCCAGCATTTTCTAATTTTGCACTTTCATTCTGATTATAAGAGATATAACCTTTCAGTGTTGAAGTTATACCAATATCTCGAACAGAATCAATAGTAACACCATTTAAAACATATCTCAGCTCTTTAAATAAAAATGCAGGCGCATTATTTATTAATGTAGTGTTTGCTAGCGGAGTCGTTCCATCCTCCTTAGTAACTTGTAGTTCTAAGTATAGCTCACTTTTACATGGTAAAGGATATTTTCCTGTTTGTTGTAAAGCAATCCTGATTTCATCATTATTATCAAGTTTTGAAGGATTAAAAGGATCAAAAGAAAGGACTTCCCAACTCAAAATAGATTCATCCATAAGAATATTTTCTTTAACATTTAAATATTCCATTTTATCTCAGTTTAAATCCTAAACTTAGGAGGAATTGACGATTAGATGATGTTAACCTTTGTGAGTTTGCTTTCTTACTAAACAAAAAGCGTTTGTTTCCCTTCTTATTAATGCTTTTCTTGGTTAATTTCTGTGTGAAATTAGGATATGGTAAATTTCTATTATACAAAATTACCATCGTTCATCTACTTTTTTCAGGTGTAGTCTTAACGTAACGGTTTCTCCTCTCAAATTGACCACATCATCATCTTGATCCAGTATTTTAATGGTTATTTTATCAATCACCTTTACAGTGACAGGAAAATAAATGACGTTTTGTGGTGACTCAATTATTTTGAATCCAGGTGCCACACTAGGAAAGAATTGATGTATTATATGAACAGGATTTCCATTTAAATATGACCCTTCAGCAATACTACAATCAATATTTATCGAATTTATTTTAATAATTTCTGCAGGATAGTCAGATATATGTTCTTTCAAAGGCGTCAATATTTGATTTTTGAATCCTAATAATTTACCAATAGTGCCATCACGGAAAACTATTGGTTTTTTCACTTTTTATATGCGTCTTTAAGGTATTATTGTTCGCATAAACATGAAAAGCAAAACCTTCCTTAAGATATTGATCTTGTAAATATTTATTTATATCTGCTAATTCATAACTACCAGTCGGTATAACAGTTGCACTATCTTCATCATGAATCATTAAATTATGACCTTCATCAATATTAGGGATAGCATTAAATGTTTCAAAATTTACAAGTCCAACAACATACTCTGAATTTTCTTCTAGGTATATTGGTGGATTAAAGTCTGTTGTTAAAACAGATGAATTACCACTAATAACAAAACTATATGACATGTTAATGTGAAGTGGTCGAAGAGAATGAATCTAAATAACTTTTACGAATTATTATAAAGAAATTTTAAACATAATTGCCCACAATTAGATCTCTTATAATTTTGAAAATTTTTGTAATTATATTTTACCATATTTTGATTCCCGTCGCTGTTAAAATATGAAATTAACTCGAATGGGGGTCGTAAATTACCATAACTATCAAAATAAATTATTTTTTTCCTTTTTTGATGTAAGCAGTCCAATGCGTTCCTTTACCTTGATCGCCGTCTAGATTTACAATAGCACTTTCAATATGTTTAATTTTCTTTGGTAGTTTGTCCCTCATAAATATTCCTCGAAAATTCTTAATTTCCAATAGTTTAACATACTTAATTAAATCGTAATTTGTAAGAGATTTACGAGGTATAGACTTTAACAGTTTTTTGAATATGGCTTTAAATATAATCCACAACCTGTTCTATATGGCTTTAAATGAAGTCCGCTACCTTTTTTCCCAATTGCAATAGATTCCATTGCTTGATTATGTCTTTTATCTTCTTCAAGCTTTTGTTTAGCAGCTTTCGCATCGTTTACAGCTTTAGCTATTCCCGCTGCACCCCCACCTAGAGCCCCTAGTGCCGATAATCCTGCAAATAGTGGTATAAGTGGGAGAAAAACCGCCTGTCTTTGGAATCGGTATTACTCTATTTTTTGGAGGTAATATTTTACCACTTTTGTTAATAGCATTTAGTGCTGTGTTTATACTTTGGTGTAAACTTTTAAATCGTTTTCCTTTAAGAGCTTTTCTAGCTTTTGAAATAGCTTGAGATAATGAAACGCCTCGCCCCATACGAGCTCTTCGTGATCTCTTTCTTCTACTTTTTCTTAGACCCATACCTAACTTTCTTTTAACAGTCATTGCGCCACTAATTGCAAGAGCAGCTGTTTTTTCACCAAAACTGGAATCGCTCGCTTTTAACCTCGATGACGCCTTCACACCTAATAACTTATCAGCAGCGTGTCTTTCTTTTATATCCTTCGATTTTGAGTATGCAATATCATGTTCTTTACACGCTTCATCTAATAAATTTATACCTTTATCACCCCGTGCTAGTCGTTTTTTCCAGTTTTGTCCCCGGGCCACAAAAATTGTAGCCTGGTAAATGTAATTCGAATGGTAACTTATTTATTAAGGTGTTTATTATACCACTTCCCCTTTTGTTCTTTTTTTTGTAAATAGATCTTTTGTTTGCCATTATATAATTGAAATCCTAAGACAAACTGATTAGTTTAACGTCAGAATTCAACTTAAATACTCTCATACGGCATGAAAATTGAGAAGCAACCATATTCTTTAAAAATTAGAGACCATGACACTTCGGTAAACAACTTTAGAAAACATGGAAAATTATTTGAAGGAAATAGCAAAAGAGGTTTAATTGTTGGCCCATCAGGCTGTGGCAAGACCAATGTAATAATCAGTTTAATTGAGGATCCAAATGGGTTACGATTTGAAAATTTATATATTTATTCAAAGTCTTTATATCAACCTAAATATGAATATTTAAGGACACTTTTTAAACCTTTGAAAGAAATTGGTTTTTATGAATCTGATAAAGAAGAAAATATAATTACACCGCAAGAAATACAGAAAAATTCTATAATAATATTTGATGATATTGTGTGTTGCAATCAGAATATAATGAAGGATTATTTCTGCTTCGGAAGACACAAAAACACTGATTGTTTTTATTTATGCCAAACATATTCTTCTATTCCAAAACAATTGATTCGTGATAATGCAAATTTAATTGTAATATTTCAGCAAGATAATACGAACTTAAGACATATTTATGACGATCATGTTAATGTTGATATGACATTTAATCAGTTTAAAGATTTATGTTTACTATGTTGGAAAGACAAATTTGGATTTTTAGTGATTGACAAAGATTCAAATATTAATTCAGGGAGGTATAGGAAAGGATTCGATTCATTTATTTACTTATAAAAGCAGAAAAATCGTGTTTATATAACAATCATGGATGAACGATTGGCAAGAGAACTTGTTAAGTCAAGAAAAGCCGTTAAAAAAAAAAAATCCAAAGTTTGAAAAATGCGGAATTTGAGGCTCAGTCTAAATTGGAGGAAACTTATAAACCAATCACACAGCCCTTACAAGAACTAGTTTCAACATTGGGTAAATTTGAAGCACCATACATTAAAGAAGAGCAATATACTCCAATTAAAAAAATTCATGAAAGTTCAACACCGCGAAAAAAAACTTATTTGCTGATATATCATCCCCAGGGAAGGATATTTTTGCAAATATATCAACTCCAAAAGGAAGGACAGGCAAAACACCAAATCTTCCATATGAAACACCATCATTTTTTAATATGAGCCAAATACCACCTTTTTTACAAACCACCGTTATAGGGGAAACAACAAGTTCTTCAAAATCTTCCGATTCTACAACTCAAAACCTTTCTGATATTTTGGAACAAACCAGAAATGTAGTAAGAGCCTATACAGATTCAGAAGCATATAAAAATTGGTTGGAGCAATTTGATAAAATAGCTCGCCAGTATATCGATGAGGGTGTTAAGGATGTTGAGCATAAATTTGATCATCAATATGGAATAGTTCACGATTATGAAACAGAAAAATTTTATTTAGGATTAACACAACAGCCTGTTGAAATTATTGGTAAACAAATAAAAGTTTCTGGTGTAAGTTATCCTGGTACAACCTGGTTTATATGAGTTGTTATTTAAAAAAGAACCTGTTGGCTATAAAAAAGACGATCTTGAAAATTATATGGATATTTTAAAAAGAACTAACGCATATCGTAGGAACCACGATCCCAACGAACAGGTTCAAGGAAATGCATCACACAAGTACATTACAATAATAGGACCATATTTGCAAAAGAATGGTATCACTAAAACCAAAACTATTAATGCTATGGAGAATTTGATCAGAGGAGTACAGAGTTTGAGACAAACTAGAGCTAGTAAACCAACCACAAAAGGAGGTAGTTTAACTTTAAAAACAAATAAAGATAATACCGACTATGTGTATTGGGATGATGTAAATGAGTTAGTTAATAGGCTTCGTTTATTATTTGCATCCACCTCTGCAGGTCATACTGGACATGACAATGAAATTATTTCTATAATTGAAGAGCTTAAAGAAGCTAAAATTATAATATAAAAGGACACAACGCAGATTTTATTACAATATTAAGATGACTATTGACAAGTTTGGTCAACATATTTCTAAACGTTATCAAGTAGATACGTCTACATTGGAAAATACAATATTTTCAAATATTGAACACAGAATTTTGAACAAATTTAAAGGAGATCAGAAATATGTTGAAAACAAAATAATTGAAAACTTTGAATCTAATTTGAAAGACGATATTAACAATTTAAATAAAAGACTTAACGAAAACATTGATGATGTTGAAAACACTAAGAAAAAGATAAAGATATTTGAAGATAAAACTATCCCCGAATATGATGACAAAATTTTCAAACATGGGGATAATTTGAATATGTTAGGAGCAGATATGAAAAATGAAATATCAGAAATTAAAACAATAATTAAGATCAGCAATCAATCAACAATTGATAAAGTGAAAGATGATATTTCAAAGGAGCTTGTGTCAAAGTTTCAAAATTTTACAAATATTCTTAATGACAAACTTAATAAATCGTTTGAAATTATTAAAACTATGGTGGTAGATCTTGAAAACAAACTAACAGATAAAATTAAGTTAGGTGAAACTAGTATTAAAGATAATAAGGAAGAAATAGAATCGTTTAAAACAATTTATGATGAATCCCGAGTAAACGTTATAAGAACCACAACTGGATTAAAAACCTTGAAAGAACAGTTTGAAAAACAGAAAAAAAAGAAATAGAAGCTTTTGTTCGAAACACAAGTGCTGAATCTATAAACAAAGTTATTGAGGTGCGAGAAGAATTTAATTCTGCAATAAAGGAATTGAAGAAAGAAATTTTTATAAATAAGGCTGTCATGGAAACTGAAATTAACGTGAAATGTAATGAACAAAAAAATAAAATACAAGAAATTGATGATAAAATTAATAAAGCAATCACATCTATTAATGATATTAAAGTTAAAGCGGATAAAGTGGTCAAGTAAACATTATTTAAGGAAGATCTTCTATAAAAAGTCACTAGTAAGAAAATGCCATTATGAAGGAAAATATTAAAGAAACCATTGTTAAAGAATTACATAAACCAGCTAGAAAAAATTATCGGAGACGTAGAACGATAGTAAAAGGTTTAAATGACTTATGGCAAGCTGATTTAGTCGAAATGCAGCCTTATGCTAAATTTAATAAATCGAGCAGATATATTTTAGTAGTAATAAATGCTTTTACAAAATATGTTTGGGCTGAACCTCTTAAAAATAAAAGCGGAAAAGAAGTAACATCAGCAATGAAAAAAATTTTAGATAAAACTACAAAACCTGTTAATTTGCAAACAGATCTGGGAAAAGAATTTTACAACAAAGAATTTGAAAAACTAATGCGCGATTATAAAATAAATCACTACAGTAGTTTTTCTAATTTTAAAAGCAAGTATAGTGGAACGTGTTAATCGTACTTTAAAAAATATAATGTGGAAGTATTTCAGTAATCAAGGAAACTATAAATGGTTAAATATTTTGCCAAGTATTGTGGAAAAATACAATAATACTGTTCATAGAACTACGGGATACAAACCTATTAATATTAACCGGAAAAATGAAGAACACGTACTATTAAATTCTTTTACTTTCCAGAAAATTTTCGATGTAAAGCATGTCAAGTTTAAAGTAAACGATTTTGTGAGAATTTCGAAGCGAAGAGAGGCATTTGACAAGGGATATACTCCCAACTGGTCAACTGAAATATTTCAAATTAGAAAAATACAATTCACAAACCCTACTACTTATCTTTTAAAAGATGCCAATAATGAAAATA
>CM032450.1:53665967-53728467 GCA_019049505.1 Pachyrhynchus sulphureomaculatus
GTTGACTGATATTGAAATGATGGATAGACTCCATTGTCTTTTGATGGGCAATATATTTATTATTAGGATTTTCCAGATCCCCATCCAAGTTGGAAACGGGATTCATAGATCGATTTTAGTATATGTTAAAGTCTGAGTAATCGTTTTTAACTCCTATGATACGTTCCCCTTTTCAGTGGCCATTTTGGCATAGAAGTCCGCTCTGTCATTTCCCCTATTTCCTATGTGACTAGGCGACCATATAGTCGCGAGATTGAGTAATGCTTTAATGAGGCCGTATAGTCTAGATCAGGGGTGCTCAAACTTGAACTGCTGGCGATCTACCTCAATATTGTTAGACTACGATCGATCGACTCGAGAGGGCTGCAAGTAAGTGTGATGCAGGATTGTCGTCTAGTAGGGTGTATCGTGGCATAGATATTAGTTTTCCGCACAATATGCATTTTTTTAGTAAAGGTAAGTGTAGGTCTGTTCTAAAATGACAATGAAAAAACTCATAATTATTCAAAATTGCGAGTTTATTGGTTCTTACAAAACAAACGAGTTTCTAGTATCTAAACTTAACTAAAGAGTGACTTTGGATGTGAAGCGTGGTACTGCATGTCCTCAGCATACTTTTCATAAGATGGTACGTAATTACCGAGTGCTAATCACAAGCATGATGACATATGTTCGTCACTTAGTCGATTGCGATATTTTGACTTAATTATCTTCATATTCAAAAAATGCAGACTCGCACACGTAAGTTGACCCAAACATTGCCGTCAGTATGAAGGGCAATTTGCCTTAGATTCGGATATTAATCTTCAGATATAAAACACCAGAATTTTGTATCAGATGCTGTGGCTTTGAGATGTATATCTGCACTAACTCATTTTCAACAGAACATGAGTCCATGTTAAAACTGACTTGCTATTTCAGTAGCTAATTCCTCAATGTTTTTTACACGAAAAAGGATAATTATAAAATGATGCGATATTTGCCAATTTACTGAAATTATAAAAAAGTATTTCGAATTGGCCCAAATATTTGATAATTCTGCATCATAAATATCATAATTCAACTGAGGAATCCTTGCTTTCAAAGACGGAAAATTTTTAGATCCTTTCCTTTCACTTGATCTATCATAAGTTGCAATTTACTTTTGAATGCGTTTATTGCGCTAATCGTCTCAATAATAGTTTTTCCTTTACCTTGCAGCTCCAAATTAATGGTGTTTAAATGCATTGTGATGTCTGTCAAAAATGCCAAATCAGTCAGCCATTTTCCGTTTTTTTTTCACAAAGCATCTGAGTGTCATCACCTCTTTCGTCCAGAAAAGCTGTTATTTCGGGCAATAATTCTTGAAACCTTTCTAGGAATTTTCCGCGACTCAAACCACCTGGCGTCCGTGTGAAGAACTAAATCAGTGTGTTCAGGCTGACTCACTATCTTCCAACTGCAATTTAAAGAGCCGTCGTTGCAAGCTACGTGCACGGATAGAATTCACAATTTTTATTGCAATGCCCATAATCTCCTCCATGTTTAGAACTTTTGAACACAAAACACTTGTTGATGTATAAACGCAATGGAAGGAGAAAAATGAAGGGAAATCATCATTAGCTCGACACAATGCTACAAAACCGTTTCGTTTCCAGTTATTGCTGGTGCTCCATCGGTTGTAATGCACACTAGTTTATATATTGGTCGCTTGTAGTTTGTTACAAAATTGAAGAAAACGTCATATAATCTTCGCCACGGGTCTTTCTTTTCAGAGGAATCATTGTCAAAAACTCTTCCTTAGCCGACATGTCATTGAATACCATTCGAATAAAAATACACAGCTGGTCAGTGTCTGTCATATCGGTGGATTCGTCGAACTGTAAAGAAAAGTATGTACATTCCATGATATCATGCTTTAGTTTATTTGCCATGTCCTGACTCATGACTTCAACACGCCTTGTGACAGTCGGACGAGATAACTGAAGTTCTCTAATAGCAGACATAATCTCTGTTTTATTTTAAAAATCTATCTCTCTCTCTGGTCTTGTGCGAACATGGTTTGTTCTTTTTTTCAAAACAAGTTATCAAATCACGTACTTTTCGTTTTCTTAATTCACTCTGTGACGGAAAATCCTTTTCATAGTTTTTATGAACCGTTTTATGATGCCTCTCTAAGTTCCCACGCTTAGGGATTGCAACTGACGCACGGCAAATGAGACAAATCCTTTACCATACAACAGAAAAAATTTTCCTCCGAATCGTTATTAAAATGATAAGTTTTACTTTTCTTTCGCCGCACTCATTTTAGACTATTTATTAATAAACGTTGAATCGATGTATCGCCTTCAAGTTACAACTCAGACTGACTCCTATTCTTGCAGGCGCAATATTTATATCGGCGCGAACGAAGTCTCGAATGTTCCCGTCAAAAACACGCCGCCCGAAGTTTCTAGAAAAATCGGCCGGAATCAAAAACGCGGCTTTTTTTTGAGCACCCCTGGTCTAGATTTTTAAATTTGATTGCTGTCAAAGCGCTGAGGGAGTCAGTCAAAATTAAGAAAATCGGGTTTGAATGTGTCCCATGAGACCATTTAAACAACTCTTCGTGCTCATGATGTCAAATTCCGAAGCACGTTGAAGAAACTTTTGCTGGGCGAAAAAATTACGTCGCGTTAGCGACTCGCTTGGGCCCACGACAAGATACTAAAGTGGCCCTCGCAGTCGCCGGACGCCAAACCTATTGAAAAAAGTTTGGTCCGTTGTAAAGAGAAAGCTCAGAGGAATGACTCTGAGGATTTTGATCATGTTTTGACGATGCCAGTCGATTATTGATGCGGGACGAAACATATTTTTTTCAAGAATACGAGCAGTCCACGTCCTTACTTGACATACTGTATAAAGGGCTTCGGTTGCGAAAGAGAGTAAGTAGAGCCCATGATTTTTAAAAGGTTAGTAGACGGGACCGGGACGGGATTAATAACCGTGTAAAAGAAGCCAAATTCACTATTTTGCTCTATAATTTATATGCGCGGGGGTATTAGGTCAATAACTTTAACCAGTGTTTTTTAAATTAATATCTCCACACCACTGGAATGTTTCTAAGCCACGGCGAATTTAATGCCAATGTGTAAAGCGGAAAAGTAACCAAACGATAAGGAAGACAGACAGATCAATTGATAACACTGAACAGATGACAGTTAATGGAGTCATCCAGCAGCGGCCTCCTTATTTCCTTTCCACATAAAAGATGGCGCATTTCGGGGTTTTGTGTCCTTCAAATTCTTATGCTTAGTTCATTAAGACGCCATTATTGAACTTATCAAAGACCTCAGGCATCGCTTATTCGAGAGACTAATAAATTTTAAAAAAGAACAAAATTTTTTTTTTTACTTTTCTTGCTAATGAAAGGTACTGTATTCATGAAAAAAAATATTCTACGAGATTTTTGCTTCTTCGCATTTTAGGGTTCGGGATCACGACAAACATTTTCGTCGGTCTGTCTGTCTGTCGATCTGTTGGCACGATAACTCTCGAACAAAATGAGATATATGAATATGTATAGATATTATGAAGCCAAAAATTTTAAATGATGTCGCTCCAGGTCAAGCATGCGAAAGGAGTGACGTCGAAAAATTTTATATATTTTAATAGTAGCACAGTAAATTTACCTGTTTTTTTTTTGTTGAAATAATAAGTTGAATGCCTAAATATTGATAGTAAAACATACAACCAGCCGTGCTCGCGGCTACGCTCTCGTGACTTGATTCACTATTATCGTCACTGCTTATTCCTTGTGTTTTCTAACGTAACACAGAACATATGTATTTTATAAAAAAATACGTAAATCGGATCAGTGGTTCTTGACTGCTAAGCTCACTAACGGACAGACAGATAGTCTGTATGTATGTATTATAGATTATTTTTGATTTTTTTTTATGGGTCTAGCACACGTGCTGCAGGAAGTCCCTAAAGCGCTACAGGAGCGACTCGTGTGCGGAAAAAAAGCGATTCACGTTGTTCTTGAATCGCTGTAAATTGTACCCGGCGGGAAACACAGTCCTGGGCAAATTATTCCAAAGGGATGATGTTCTCCATATAAAAGACTGCCTGAAAACCGTTGTACGAGGAGTAACAAGCCGAACCCCATACGGATGTGAAGTATTAGCGCAACGTGTATTTCTAACATGCACCGCTCTGGGAGGAATTAAGCGGGCTATATCCTTAGAACACTTTCCATGAAAATACTTGTAGAATAGGCTCAAGTCGCCAACCGTTCTTCGATGTTCCAGCGAATCAAGGTCGCCTATCAGTTACGGGTCTCCAATCAGACGAACAGCTCTTCTTTGAATAGAATCCAACAAATGCAGTGTATGTTTGGGAGCGGAGCCCAAATATGGGAATAGTATTCCATAGTTGGTCGAATTTGACCTTTGTAACAGTTTTTGTGGAGTGTAAAGCTTTCTGGTTCGAAATAATATTCCCAACTTTTGAGAAGCTCTCCTTGCTATTAAATTAACGCCCAACAAATTGACTGACGATGTTAGAGGAATGGAGTGCCCCGACATAACTATATCGGGCTCAGCAACGTTAATTTTTTTAGAAAAAACGGCCGCCAGGGTTTTTGTAGCGTTAAATTCCACATCACCCCAAGATAAAATTTCTTGCAGGTCTTTGTTAAGTTGAATGACTTCCTGCTGTCTGCGGATATTCGTCTGAGTAGCCGATGTCCGAGAGTGTTAATATTATAAAAACCAATCTCTGCTAATTAATGGAGCTACGCCCTGCCCTTGCCCGCTCAGTTTTTGCTACTCCGCCAAAAATTAAGTAATGTCCATTCTTCAAAGTAATACAGCCATCACCGGAAAACTATAACAAATAAATGCTTATACTGCCCTCTGTCAGCGACTTACTAAGTCTAATCAAGCAGAGCGGCACAGCGCGGCTGGCACTTACTGCAGAAAACGCACCATTTCTCGAGCTTACTGCTCGAAGGCATAGATGGCAACATTGGTATAACAACTAAAGACGAAACGGAAAGAATCGCATTTTTAGAAGTTACCAAAAGTGTTCTTCGTATTTGCTGAACCATCCCAAGACGCGTTTCGCCGTATCACGGCTCATCAGCAAATACGAAGAACACTTTTGGTAACTTCTAAAAATGCGATTCTTTTCGTTTCGTCTTTAGTTGTTATACCAATGTTGCCATCTATGCCTTCGAGCAGTAAGCTCGAGAAAGGTGCGTTTCTGCAGTAAGTGCCAGCCGCGCTGTGCCGCTCTGCTTGATTAGACTTAGTAAGTCGCTGACAGAGGGCAGTATAAGCATTTATTTGTTATAGTTTTCCGGTGATGGCTATATTACTTTGAAGAATGGACATTACTTAATTTTCGGCGGAGTAGCAAAAACTGAGCGGGCAAGGGCAGGCGTAGCTCCATTAATTAGCAGAGATTGGTTTTATAATATTAACACTCTCGGACATCGGCTACTCAGATGCTCTCTGTCAGCGACTTACTAAGTCTAATCAAGCAGAGCGCCACAGCGCGGCTGGCACTTACTGCAGAAACGCACCTTTCTCGAGCTTACTGCTCGAAGGCATAGATGGCAACATTGGTATAACAACTAAAGACGAAACGAAAAGAATCGCATTTTTAGAAGTTACCAAAAGTGTTCTTCGTATTTGCTGAACCATCCCAAGACGCGTTTCACCGTCATCAGCTGGGCTAGGTTCAGCAAATACGAGAACACATTTTTAGTCCTTTATCCAGGTAACTAACGGAAAACTATAACAAATAGATGCTTATACTGCACTCTGTCGGCGACTTACTAAGTCTGTTTAAGCAGAGCGGCACAGCACGGCTGGCACTTATTGCAGAAACGCACCTTTCTCGAGCTTACTGCTCGAAAGCATAGATGGCAGCATTGGTTATAACAACTAAAGACGAAACGAAAAGAATCGCATTTTTAGAAGTTACCAAAAGTGTTCTTCGTATTTGCTGATGAGCCGTGATACGGTGAAACGCGTCTTGGGATGGTTCAGCAAATACGAAGAACACTTTTGGTTTCGAATTGCGATTCTTTTCGTTTCGTCTTTAGTTGTTATACCAATGCTGCTAGCCATCACCCTTCATCTTAGTTTTCGTCAGGCTCATAATCTTCATCCCGGCTTTCTCGAACTCACCCACGAGTTCATCTTCCTTACCAACTAAACTCCGTACGTTCTATACTTCAAGTTTCAGTCTACATTCCCCCTTCACTACTCCATTGCCTTTCCCTATTTTCTAATTCTTCCATTCTTAGGTTTAACACTATTCCTATTCATTCGCATGTCCATATCCGTTGCCAAGATCACCCCCATTTTATCAGTCCCATCATCTTCTACTTGTTTTTTTGTCTTCTGTTCTTCTGCAACTTTAACCAGTTTACTCTTATCACTATCCCATTGCTTATATTCAATTAATTTATCGCCTAACGACTTGTTTTTGTGCCTGAATTTCAAAAATGCATGGATAGCGATTTTTTATTACCTCCAGAAGCTGGTAAATCCTTCCGAACCATGTTTTCGAGGTACCAATTTCAGAGTGGAAAAAAGGATTCGAGAATTAGTTAGAACGCATGTAAAAGTGTACTATATAAATCTTAAGGCGAATATTTTGAAAAACAATAGAAAGATTAGTACGAACATTTTTTTTTCCCTTCAGTGTTTTTGTAAAAACTTAAAAGATAGTCCTCGTATCATGATCGTAATAGCAATTTCTTTTCATATTTTTTTTTTTTGGTGGGCAAGTGTGGTTAAACACTCAATATATAAAATAAGTGTTAAGTTAAAAAGTAGAATATCTACTACTTTTTAGTTTAATTGCATATACAGTAAATCGGGTTTAACAACAAGATGGCAATAAGTGCATTGACGCAAAACCGTTTTTTTTTTACACGAAAATAATTAACAGGAACAAGTGTTGTCTATTAACAGCTAATAATTAGAACCTTGGATAAAGTTTTTAATGTACGACAATTATTCTATCTCTCTCTTTCTATGTTAGTGTTGGGTTGTTTTCGATAACTCTTTTTTTTTAATAAGGTAATATGATCATGCTTATTATAGAACACTTAGTTGAAATTACTGTGCTAAAAGATTTATGGTATACAGGAACAACTTAACAATTAGGTTTGGAATAAAACAGTACTAAATTTGTTTGTTAAATGGTTGTAAAAATGTACTACTTTATAGGATATACGTAGTAAAAATAAAATGAGATTACATTTCTACCTCTACTGCGTAAATTGCAGTTAATTAAACTTACACGATAAATGTACGAGTATGTTCTAAACATCGTTACAAAGTTATTTACTTTCCTTGCTGGTTACACAGGGGAACAGCTGTTTTGGTGTCGAGGTTTTTTGAGCTGATTCTATATCAATTTGATGTCCTGAATTCAAATAACGTATTCATTTGTACCTAGGAGCTCAAATTTTTAAGATATACAATTTTAGAGAAATATAAGTTACATTATTGTAACTCAAATCCGTAAGTGTAGTAAACAAAAGTAGATACGAAATTTTTATTTTAGTTTATACAAAATACAATATTATGTCGTACTTACAAACAAAAAAAAACATTGAAGAAATGAAATAGTCACTCAACACTTGGAAAGCTTCTTTTTCCGCGACATTCTTGAATGTTTTTTTAAACAGTCCCTTTTTAAACTCCAGCAGTAATCTGCCATCATGTGCATGTCCCATCTTCCTTGGTAGCGGTCCTCCATAACTTTAATATCTTGGTGAAATCTTTCACCTTGTTCCTCACTCATGTCTCCTAAATTTTCTGGAAAACGGTCTAAGTGGCTGTGTAAATAGTGTATTTTAATACTCATATTGCACCCTAAGGATTTGAAACTATTAAGCATCTTGTTAACCATTTCAACATAGTTTTGAGCTTCATGTTTGCCTAGAAAATTTTCTACAACTGCAACAAATGATGTCCAAGCTTCTCGTTCAACTTGATTCATTGAATTTATGAACGCAGGATCCTTAATTAATTGTCTTATTTGTGGGCCGTCAAATATCCCTGCTTTGAGTTTTTCTGTGCTCAACTGATGCATTTTTACCCCTATATATGCAAAACAAGACCAATTCTTATCAAGAGCCTTTACAAATTGCTTCATTTAGCCCAACTTTATATGTAACGGAGGAAGTATGATTTTTTCTCTTTCAACCAAAGCGTCGTTAATGACATTCTTTTCCCCAACGTCAATGTTTTCTCTGAGGCCAATCTTTTCTAACCCAGTGGTGTGTTTTGTCCCTACTATCCCAGAGGCACAAGAAACACGGATATTTCGTGTAACCACTTTGCTGCCCAAGAAGAAAGTTTGCCATTTTTAAGTCTACACAAATCATCCATTGATGTTCGTAATACTTTATCTTCTGCAAGACCAAAGCTATGGTATTATATTCTTCTTTCAGTTTCGTTGAGTGAGCTAGTGGTATTGAACCATATTTATTCCCATTATGTAGAAGGACACATTTTAAACTTCGCTTTGAACTGTCAATAAATAGGCGCCAATCATCTGGAATATATTCAGAAAGTCCCATTTCTTTCATGAGTCCCCTAATTTCGTGACAAAATACAAGATTGTCTTCTCGAGAAAAGAATGGTAGCAGATCTTTTTCTCTTGTACGGTAAAAGGTAATTTTGGTTCCTTGTTCCAGTAAATTTTTGTCGTTCAACCTAGAAGCCAGTACTTCAGAAGCCTTTTTCGATAAATTGAGATCCCTGGTGAGATCATTTAATTCATTTTGATTGAAGGGTTGAGGAACTGATGACGTCCCCTCATAGTCACTGTTAGTTTCATTAGCATCAGAACTTTTATTAGCATGAGAAGAGCGATCAGAGGGAAAATATTCGTCATCAGAGATATGTGGTAGCTGATGAAATATTGGAATCGGTATTTCATCTGAGTGCGGGATAGGGCGTATTGCCGAGTCTAAATTGGGATAAGTCCACTTACTGCGGTTATTTCGATTGATTCCATTAGTATTTACTAAACAGAAATAACAATCATTGAAGTGTTTTTTTGGTTCTCTCCAAACCATTGGTACGCCGAATTTTAGACATTTTCTTTTTCCCGGTAGTCCACTGCCGTAAATGCTCTGTACAAGTTTTACATACGAGATGCGGGGCCCACGTTTTGTCCTGATCACCAAGCTTAACTCCAAAGTATCCAAGATACGCTCGCTTTACAAAGTCAGTAATAGTTTGTCTGTTTTGTTGAAACATGTATTCTCCGCATATATAGCAAAACACATCAGGTTGATTTACACAACTTCTTCTTGAACTGGAACCTGAACTCATTTTAATTCTGTTCAATAACACAAAAACACTCTTTTCTTAACATAAAATAACACGCCGAATTCGATCTACTCTCATTAGTAAGAACGCACAAACTGACGAGACTTACCCGAGTTAGGTGATTAAAAGGGTCAGTTCAGGTACCTGATAGGCAATGGTTCCACTATTTATAGATTTACCTGGAATTTACTCAATTACAGACTGACAATAAAACCATTGTACCTACATTAATGAATATATAATAATTTTAGAACTCTCATAAATGAATATACTGAATAAAAACCACATTGGTAGATAAGTTGATGTATCTAAAAAAACGGATTGCATGTATAGATTTAGCGTCCCAAATATAGTTAAAATCAGCTCTAAAATCCCAGGCACCAAAACAAAAATATTTTTTTGTTGCCCTGTGTTATCTGTCGCCCTCTACTTTTTCAGGACAGAATAAGAACAACTCCCCGTGTCGTAGAAGGGGACTAAAAGAACAACTTAGATGGTAGATGCCCGGATCCCACTAGGCATCGCCCGGTGTGATACCATCGCATCGGCTTAGGCTGCGTGAAGTTGCTTAGCGTTTCGTGGCTGTGCCGATGTCTTCAGACCGTGGGACCAAATAGCATGATAAGGCACCTAGATACAAAAAATCCTGGAGGTAAAATAGCCCCCCGTTCAGATCTCCGGGTGTGGGTTTATTCAGAGGCGTCAACCTGCAGATATCACAACTTTAAAATAGATTGTTGTAACATACGAAGTTTAAACTCGAACATAAATTCAGTGCCTCAACATGTGAGATCAAATAAACCTCATGTCCTCGCTTTCTGTAAAACCAAGGTCAATTCATCAACCAGCACAGTCAACTTTCTCTATCCTGGGTACGACTTCTATTCTCGGTTAAGGCGTAACTTTGGAATCTGTCTTTTTATCAGAAACGACCTCTACTGTTAACAAGAGGAGTTTCTGAAGCCCCGAAACTTTGATGTTATGTGGTTAAAAATAACAACTCGACAAACCAAAAGGTTTATTTGCTGCTCCTATCGCCCACAAAGTGATACTAACTTTAGAACACTTTTCGCTTCCCTTCCAGGCACCATCGATCATTTACAGGTTAACTATCCAAATGCCGAAATTACCATCCTGGACGACTTTAATGTCCACGTCAACTGACTCAACTATTCAAATACTACGGACGAACAAGGTCGTCAAGCTGAATTATTCTCAATCAGAGGTGGTTTAGCTCAGCTTATTGACGAGCCAACTCGAATCCCTGATCGAGACGGAGAGTTCGTCAGTCTTTATGATCTGTTTATATCCATCAGTCCAGAGGATTACACTGTCACTGTAAATCCTCCGTTAGGTTCCTCCAAATATAAATTGCTTTCAACATCTAGTATCCTACCAATCAGTGACAAAGAGGCGCCAACACCTGTTGAGAAAGCGAACTTAGCTGAACTCTTTTCTTTACATCCTACTGTCGATTTCCAAGGAAAAATCCCACCTATTATTCACATAGTGCAGTCAAGGATGCCCGATATTGTCTTCAGACTGCATAAAATTTATTTTAATGAAGCTGGACACTAATAAAGCTTCTGGCGGCCACAGTACTCAAAAACTGTACGAGAGAACTGACATTAGCTTTCTATAGACTTTTCAACATATCCTACAGAAAGGGACTATTCCCTTCCTGCTGAAAATGCTCCACAGATCAGCCGACACTCACTACTTCCAGTAATATCGAAAGTCATGGAGCATAAGCATCAGCATCGTCTAAAATATCTTGAAGGATTCAACATTATTAGCGATCACCAGTATGGCTTTCGTAAACATAGATCAACAGGAGATCTTCTGACTTATGTAACACATGTTTGGAACAACGCAATTGAACGCTTTGAAAGATCTCGAGCGGTTGCTCTCAGCATATCCAAGGCATTCGACAGTGTCTGGCACGATAGATTGTTGGCTAAGCTACGCTCTTCTGGCATGTCTGAAAAGTTCTGTTTAGGGTTCTCATGTTTCCTCAGAGAGCAATCTTTAGGGGTGGCAGTCGACGGATTTCTTTCTATAACCTTCACTATCAACGCCGGTGTGCCCCAGGGGTTCCATTAACGATCTGCTGGAAAAGACCAGGAATCAAATCTACAGCTTTGCAGATGACAGTATGCTTAACTCTTCATTCCATTTGAACGCTCGAACATCGGCTAATCATGCAAATAGCAGTAGGAAGTCGTTCAACTTAACAAAGACCTGAAAGAAATTCTATCATGAAGTGACAGTAACCGCGGCAGTTATGAGGATACCAAAAAATGGGTCGATTCGTGAATAGCCTAAAAAGATGAGTCGTTCTTTTAAAGTAGTATTCATATGCTGCCATAAAGATAGGAGAAAGTAGTGGCAAATGATGGATAATACTTTGAATAATCAGTGTGTAACCATTTTTTTACAATAAGGCGATATTTTTACCGAGACATCCCTTCCCACACACTCAATAATAATACTTATATTATAACCACTTTTAATTAGCTGGCAACAATTGAACCCAGTGACAGAACTAGCAAGTCCAGTACAATGGGCACTTCATCGGATTTTAACTAGGACAAACAGGAATTTTGTATTATTGAAAATCGTGAGGAAATAAAATATAATAATCAAACTTGTCTATTTATTTAATTAATTATCAACATTAATCCCTCTTACTGCAAAATCCTCATGAATACTACCATAGTTGTTAATATAAACGTGGCCGAACCGAGATCCGTAGGAACAATAGACGTACGCAGGACCGAATTTAACAGAATTTTTTCTTTCCTTGCCAAAGGGAAGTATCATATTCGTACAAAAGTCACCCCTAAGGTTTTTATGTTTCTCCAAGCTACAGAGTCCTCAGATCACGAATATTATTATTTCTGATTTTCGAAGGTCTGTCTGCTGGTCAATTGGTTCGTCACTCTATTTCCACGATAACTCTCGAACGAAATTAAATACCGATTTCAAATTTGATATATTTCATTAGTACTATGAAAACGTTTCCTAGCCTTTTTGGCTAACATAATGGACAAACTTTGAACATATAATTTCTTTACAGTAAAATATATAGGGGCTAAAGTATTTGAGGATTCTTAGCGTCAACTAACTTCAACATTATATTATATTGGGTGAGGTAATCGACAAATTTGAAGCATACATATGAAATTGTGAATATATAGGGGTTAAAGGGACCAAAACAGAAGTACACAGTACTTATCACAGTACTAACGAGAAAAATTAATTATATACAACAATTTGCATCTCTGGCTGATAGAAGCCTAGTTTCGAAAGCATACCTGACCTCTGTTCGAAGCTGTTTCGGTCCACAGACAAACAGAGGAAGTGTTCAGACCGCGCTTGTGTCCGGGTTCTACCCTACGTGTATAAAAATCAATATTAACTACTAAAATTGAACAAAGTTCATATTTCAGCCAGGTATTAGTGACGACATATTACCAATGGATTGGCAGAGGAGAGAACAGTGAATAAGTACTGAAATATGAACCTTGTTTAATTTTAGTAGTTGGTATTGACTACACTATTTTTTTTTTTATTTCAACAATCTATGTGAAATTAGATATACAGTCTGTCGAGTAAGAACGTGTTTTAGTAGATGCGATTTTAGCGATTCAACAAAAAATCGGTACAGGGAACCTTTGTCTACGACTCATTTTAGTAAAAGTATTAGTCGATTCCGAACTTTCGCCGAAATCCAAAGTCAGAAGAAAAAGAAGTCACTTATTTGCGCGTTTTTCTTTGTTCCCATCCAAAGGGGCCTAAAATGAGACATTTCGCGGCCGTTAAATATATTAAAAAGTCGGTATCGTTTCTGAGGAAGTGGGTAAACAACTGGACGAAAAATGTTGACGAGTCGCCAAAACGTGGCTCGGTAGGCAAAGTCACTCGGAAAGTCGAAAAAAAAACGAATCGTGTCTTTATTTTCACGGGACCCAAAACCTTTGCCGGGTGAAAATCGATAAGATACTACAGTGACCCTCACAATCGCCAGACGCCAACTGAAAACATTTGGTTCTTACTTGACAGGCTGTAAAAATTCAGTAGCGACGAATTTTGTCCACGGTTTACAAAAAAGGGTTAAGTCCTTCCCTGGACCATTAGCACGTGTCGTAAGAATAGGGTTTATCGGATTGCGGATGACGGCCACGGGGCCAATCCGACCGAGAGTGCGGAATAAAGCTCGCGGCCTGTTTGTCTAGACTGGCAAAGAAAGATGAAAGGCCCAATCGGACAGATAAGCACGCACGGACCGATTAGGTCAGTTCTAGATGCACCAGGGCCTGTTTGACAAGGTTAAACGTTCGCCAACAACCAAGGATTAAATAAAATTCCCGTTGAAAACTCTCTTTAGCGCGCAATATAAAAATATCTAGGTGAAAAGTTTGAGGGTTATTGTGGCACTTCATAGATAGAAGGCAAATTTAATGCTTACATTTTCTGCTTTTACTACTCTTGCTACATATATTACACTTGTAAAAAATCGCAGTGTTTGGCTGTCGGTCTGTTGGAATGAGAACTCCCAAATGAAATGAGATATCGATTTGCAATTTCGTACATATATAGTACTTGGCGTAGTGATGATGTTTTTGGGGAATATCGCGAAAGGGAAGAAAAAGGTGGAAACCGAAAAATTTTGATTATATTCTAATCATTACGTAATTTTTTAATTTTTTTGATTTTTGTTGATATAATGAACAAATTTTAAGCATAATTATTTATAGTTAAATATATAAGGGGTTAATAGGGTGGGGGAAGGTGTTAGAGGGTTTAATTCAAATATATCGTGTTACAACTTCTTTTCGGGGTTCTTGCAGTTGAGAATTCCGAAATATCTGTTTTTCGTTCTTTTTATTACCTATAATCAAACATATAAGGGGTAAATGAGATTGGGAGGGGGTCTGAAAGATCGTTCACGCATCGTATCACGTTAGGTGCGTTTTCAGAGTTCTTGGAGACGAGAACCCTGAAAATTGTAATGTATTTCCCCTATTTTCAATTATTTATGATCCTACATGTAAGGGGTTCATAAAGTAGGGGAGAGGGTTAGAGGGGTTGCTTCGCGTATATTGTGTTATAAATCCTTTTCAGGGTTATGGGAGCCAAGGAATCTGAAAATGGGGTTATTTTTTTTATTATTTCCAATCGGTCGAATTTAAAAAGTGGTAATGAAATATAGACCAAGAGCTAAGGAAAAAAATGGAGTGGGCAGTAGCAACTTGCCTCTTTGATAGGTTGATCTGGCACAGAAACTGTTTACCTTCAAAATATTTTGGGTCGTCGCTACTATCCAATAAGGCCCAATTCAAATATGCCATTTTTAGCGTGAACGATAGTACCGTAGGCATGGTACAGTATTATTAGCCAGTTCAGTAGGACTTGCGTTTAATGACTGGCAGAAACCAAAAACACTCAAGAAAAAGGGCCCCCGGGCTGAACTGCTACCAATCACGCCAAAAATTGGGACTTATTGGATAACAGGCCAGTAGCAACGGTCCAAAATATCTGAAAGGTAAACAGTTTCTGTGCCAGATGAACCTATCAAGGGGGCAAGTTGCTACTGTCCGCGCCAGTTTTCTTCCCGTAGCTCTTGGTCTAATAGGGGAGTGGGTTAGACGTTCAAGTGTTTGGATTAAGTTATGTATTAGTGCGAGAAAGTCAAATTTAGTACTCAATTTAAAAGTCCTACAAGAAAAGTGCTGAGTATATCATTTTACCGATTTTTAGTGTTCCATACGGAATACTTATACGATCACCTCGGTGTTTGTCTGTCTGTCCGTCTGTCACACCTGAGTTTCTCCGAAGGATTCAGCATTATTAGCGATCACCAATATGGCTTTCGTAAAAATAGATCAGATCTGACTTATGTAACACACGTTTGAAACAACGCATTGAATCTCTTGACATATCCAAGGCATTCGAGCGTGTTTGGCACGATGGGCTGTTGGCTAAGCTACGCTCTTATGGTATGTCTGAAAAGTTCTGTTTGTGGCTCTCATGTTTCCTCAGAGAGCGTTCTTTACGAGTGGCGGTCGACGGATTTCTTTCTAACACCTTCACTATTAACGCAGGTGTACCTCAAGGCTCCATACTGTCTCCTACTCTTTTTCTTGTTTACATTAACGATTTGCTGGAAAAGACCGAGAATCCAATCTACGGCTTTGCAGATGACAGTACGCTTATCTCTTCATTCGCTTTGAACGCTCGGATATCGGCTACTCAGAGGAATGTCCGCAGACAGCAGGAAATCATTCAACTTAATAAAGACCTGGAAGAAATTCTATCTTGGGGTGACAGTAACCAAGTGGAATTTAACGCTACAAAAACCCAGGCGGCAGTTTTTTCTAAAAAAGTTAACGTTGCTGAACCCGCCATAGTTATCGCGGGGTACTCCTCTAACATCATCACTCAATTTGTTGGGCGTTAAATTGGGGGCAAATATGTCCTGGCATGAACATGTTGCAGGTATAGCAAGGAGAGCTTCTCGAAAGTTGGGAATATTATTTCGAACCAGAAAGCTTTACACTCAACAGCAACTGTTAATTCTTTACAAAGCTCAATTTCGACTAACTATGGAATACTGCTTCCATGTTTGGGGCTCCGCTCCCAAACATACACTGCATTTGTTGGATTCTATTCAGAGAAGAGCTGTTCGCCTGATTGGAGATCCGGAACTGGCCGGCGGACTTGATTCGCTGGAACATCGAAGAACGGTTGGCGACTTGAGCCTATTCTACAAGTATTTTCATGGAAACTGTTCGAAGGATGTGACCCGCTTAATTCTACCCAGAGCGGTGCATGTTAGAAGTACACGTCGCGCTAATGCTTCACATTCGTATGAGGTTCAGCTTGTTACTCCTCGTACAACGCTTTTCAAGCAGTCTTTTGTATGGAGAACATCATCCTTTTGGAATAATTTGCCCATCACGGTGTTTCCCACCGAGTACAGTTCACAGCGATTCAAAAACAACGTGAATCGTTTTCTCCGCACACGTGTCACTCGCTTTAAGGACTCCTCTACAGCACGTATGCTAGACCCATAAAAAAAAAGAACCTGTTTGACGTAGACAGTTGAAATTTGGCACTAATATAGGAATTGATGCCCTCATCAGAGCCGTGCAGTTTTGAAAGTTAAATTTTGACTTAAAGGGGGTGAAATCGGAAGTGGGTAGGCCATCGAGTGTGTGTCAAATGAAAGTTTGTGTGTTCAAAAATATATATAAGGTAATACTTGCGTACACTTTTCTTTGTATTATTTTTAAAAAATTGCCAAAAATTGCTGACCCCCTCCCCTTATCTCGAAAAGTGCTAATCAAACAATTTTGAAAAAAATTCTGGAATATTCGCCACAGAGTGCAGAAAGAACGAAAATTATCACGAGTGTTACCTTTAATAATTTATCTAGTATATAAAAAAAAACAAAAATTTCAAGGACATCAGTTTCCAGTAAATATCGGAAAAAAACTTTGTTTAAAAACTCATTTGGGGTGTGTTCTGTGAAGTCATTGATCCGTAACAAAATTTTTTTTTTAAAAGCAATCAACATACAGAACACTAATTGCGCAAGTCCGACTTGCACTTGGCCAGTTATTTAATTTAGAGTAGCATCACGAATAAAGTAGTCTAAGTAATGTAAAGTTGTGATTTATATTACGTTTCGGTATATTGGCCAATTCGTGGTTAATTTCTTAAGGAAAGGTGCAGGTGAGCCAGCCCATTATAAAGTTGTAAATCAGGGGATCTAGTTAAAAAAGCTTTCATGAGCCGGCTACAGGAAGCGAAAGATCGCTGGACCTATTTTTAGAACAAGTTAATTCATTTGTCGGTTTTAATCTGAGCATAAAGCGCCTTGAACAATATTAATTTATGTCGGTAAATCCTTTTTTTAGCTTAAGAACAGTTAGGCAACAACAAAATAAGAACGAAAAAATAGAAGTAGTATTAAGAAGTCATGGTTCTTGAGATTAAAGAGCATCGAAACGGTGGTATCCAACGTTTTATTTGCGATTGCGTGAGGCGTCTTCAGGAATATTTACTTTTTGAGTAGAGTAGAAAGCCAAATGACTCCAGAGATGTCCAAATCCTGCATTCATACTTCAGACCGTGTAATAATTAGTTTCCACGTGTGATGTGGACCGTAACCCGTATCTTTATTCACGTCATTAGGGCGTTCTTAAATTTTATTTCCTAATCTTACATTCATAGTTATAGCAAATCGTTACAAGAATTTTGGCTTCTCTTTAGCTAACTGCTTAAAATTGTTGTTTTCCCGAAATATAGCAATGTAATTTGAATAAGACGAACGCCACATTCGAAATATAATCAGTGGGAAAGCTGAACTAGGTCAAGAGGTAATAGACGCTGAACAAAGCTATGAGACTTGAGTATAAAACCCCGAGCAATCAATTGACAGCCTAGTATCTGTAAGAGCGAGGGTAGGACTTGTTTAACAAACCACGTTAAAGAACACAAACTCTTTCAAAGCACTCAACGTATATGCATGGTTCACTCAGCTACTCATTAGAAATTGTAAATTAGAGCAAGACGAACATAGTAGGAAAATGAGAACCCTTCTTACTAAGACATAGAAATACACACAACCCTCGGAGTGTCACTCAGAGAACAACGACCTCGACATCACGGAAGCAGACGGCTAGTGTGTATAAATAAGCAACTAGAGCAACAAATCATAAACTCACTAACATATTGCCGAAGGCTTTCTGAATCTTCCGTAGGAAACCTAGTAATATGCGAGCAGAAGAGTCAACACTGTTAAAAATGGATAAACTCGAAATGTACTATCAGCACAAGCACCAACATAAGAGATAAGCCTGGTTAGGAAAACCAACAATAATTAAAGCTTTCCACTTTTTTCACCCCCTTTCCCGGAAGTAACATCGTTCAAAATATACAGCATCCTTTACCACTTCAGGTACTAAACAGTCTGTCAAGTAAGAACGTGACCGCTTGTATTCTTGAAAAAAATGTGTTTACCTTAGTAAGTTTTTCCAGTCGTCTCCTGCATCAATAATCGCCGGGCATCTTCGAGGCATGCTTCCGACGAGACTTTCTGCAAGGATTTCCAAATTTTTTTTGAATCTCGCGAGACAACTGAGTCAAGTCCTCAGAGTCTTTCCTCTGTGTTTTCTCTTTACAAGGGACCAAACATTTTCAATAGAGTTGGCATCTGGCGATCGTAAGGGCCACTCTAGTATCTTATCGTGGGCCCAAGCGAGCCGCCTTGCGACATAATTTTTCGCCCAGCAAAGGTGCTTCGGAATATGACATCATGAGTACGAATATGTTGTCAAATGGTCCCATGGGACACATTCAAACCAGATTTTCTTTTTTTATGGGTCTAGTACACGTGCTACAGAGAAGAAGTCCCTAAAGCGTTGCAGGAGAGACACGTGTGCGGAAAAAACGATTCACGTTGTTCTTGTACCGTTATAAATTGTACTCGATGGAAACACAGTCCTGGGCAAATTATTCCAAAGGGATGATGTTCTCCATATAAAACACTGTGTTGTACGAGGAGTAACAAGCTGAACCTCATACGGATGTGAAGTATTAGCGCGACGTGTGCTTCTAACATGCACCGCTCTGGGAGAAATTAAGCGGGCCACATCCTTCGAACACTTTCCATGAAAATACTTGTAGAATAGGCTCAAGTCGCCAACCGTTGTTTGATGTTCCAGCGAATCAAGGCCGCCGGTCAGTTTCGGGTCTCCAATCAGACGAACAGCTCTTCTCTGAACAGAATCCAACAAATGCAGTGTATATTTGGGAGCGGAGCCCCAAACATGGGAGCAGTATTCCATAGTTAGTCGAATTTGAGCTTTCTAAAGAATTAACAGTTGTTATGGAGTGTAAAGCTTTCTGGTTCGAAATAATATTCCCAACTTTTGAGAAGCTCTCCTTGCTATGCCTGCAACATATTCATGCTAGGACATATTTGCTCCCAAATTAACGCCCAATAAATTGAGTGTCGATGTTAGAGGAATGGAGTGCCCCGACATAACTATGTCGGGTTCAGCAACGTTGACTTTTTTAGAAAAAACTGCCGCCTGGGTTTTTGTAGCATTAAATTCCATTTTCCTAATTTTGTCGCTCCTTAACGCAGCGTCAATTTCGTGTCCCTTAAAAAACAAAGAAACGATTCGTTTTTTTTTTCGACTTTCGGAGTGACTTTGCCTACCAAGAGACGTTTTGGCAAGTCGTCGACATTTTTCGTCTCGTTAAATTGATTTAACCACTTTCTCACAAACGATACCGACTTTTTAATATATTTAGCGGCGGCGAAATGTGTCATTTTAGGTACCTTTAGATGGGAACAAAGAAAGACTTCCTCGAACCGACGAGCAAACAAGTGACTCATTTTGGATCTTACATAAATCTCGACGAAAGTCCGGACTCTACTGATACTTTCACTAAAATCCGTCGTATCCCTCTACAGGTTTTTTGTTGAATCGCTAGAGTCACATCTAACCAAAAATGAATGATCACAGACACGTTTTTACTGGACAGACCAGTGGCGTAGCTAGCATGGGTGGCACCTGGTGCGGATATTTAGGTGTCACCCCAAGAATGAAAACTGTTAAAATTAATAAAAATTCCATAAACGTAAAATATGTTTGTTTTAATTTAATTATTACGAGAGTCTTTTATAATTAAGTTACAGTATTATGATAATAATAATACTGCTTCAATTATACATTCTGTCACATTGATGCATGAAGGTGAAAGTTGGGTACGGCGAAAGAAGAATGAGAGTATAATTAACAAACACAAAAAACAAACGCTTAAAATCTATTTTTTCTAGCTTTAACAGCTGCAAACTCGGAAATCACATCGTCAAAATTTATATTTTTATTTTTGTGATGGCGAACATCACCTTTTATTTTTAACCCCATGTCTGGATACAGCGGCAAATGATCCTTCTCTGTTTTGAAAATGTTTACTTCCTTTTTTTATGACCTCAATGCAAACATTATCAGGAAGGGGTATACTCCAATATGAGACATCCCTCAAGTCCTGAAGTGTTTTATCCGTGCAAATACTGTCTTTGATAGTAGAAGCATTATTAGTATTATCACTGGCATTTTCAGTATTTTTTTCTGATTAGTCTTCATCACGTGTTATCATCATTATTTCTGTATTGTCGCTGGTGTTTCCTGAAGATGAGCTAATATTATTCCTTACGTCATCGCGGGAATCCATTTCTTGAAATGAACTTTGACTGTCATCAGTTTTTTGTAACATATTTAAAGATGTATCCAGACATGCTCCGAACTACATCCATTTTAGCCTGTTTGGCTTTTCTCTGCTGAAACCCACTTTTTCTTTCAGATGTATGAACTTCCCGAGGCATATTTCTCTTTTTGAGTACACGTACTCTAAAAATTTTTTTAATTACTAAGCAGGTCGATGTCATAAATTATTTGTAGGACACATAATATTTCATAATAAATAAACTGTGTTAACGACTAGATACAACACCGTTACGCTAGATACGTGAGGGTGGCCAATTGTAATAAATATTTTTTTTTCAAAATTAAGACTTAAATCAAAAATCTAGTTTGAAGAGTACTAAAAAGAGTTATATATATACAGTATACTATAGAATACTTTTACAACCTAAATGAATACGTGTTTATTTTTAATTATCGTTATTGAATTTGTTTCCGCCAAAAATGACCTCTCTTAACAAAATCATATTTAGTAACTACACGATCCTTGTTCAGGATATACAGGTATTACTAAAATACCATCAAAGATACTGTCTTTATTTTTAGTTACCCTCAAAACCAGGTTTTGGATATATGTCTTAATATTGAACAAAAAAATTTAAAATTTATTTTGTTACTTAATTGATCTTTTTTTTCAGTCATTTATCAATCGATTCTGCAATAACTGTCTTCAGGTTAGTTCTCTTAGTTATCTTAGAAAAACCCAACTTACCTTGGGTTTTTCTAAGATAACTTCTTAAGTCTTTTGTAAAACACTTTTAAAAGAACAACAATTCACTTTACGTCAATCACAATTCGCGAAAGAAATGAGAAATGAAATGACACAACTACTATTTCAGGGGCATCTCCAACCGAACGAGCCGTAAAGCTACGGACCTGCCATCATAAAAACAACAGAGAGTGTGTATACTTTAAAAAAACAGGTATTCACTATTGGGTGTCACCCCCAAACAGGTGGCACCTGGTGCGGACCGCCCCCAACGCCCCCCCCCCCCTAGCTACGCCACTGGGACAGACTGTATGTATATCAAGTTCAGCAACCAGCGTTTTTTTGTCATTTTTCTTCTTCATAAAAAACTGATGCTGAGACTTTTACTAAGCCGCTCTCTATACGATCCGCACCTTAAATTCATAAATATTCTAATTTTAATAGGACGTCGTTTAAAATCAACATAATTAGCTGAAGGATAAGAAGACTAATGTATAAAGTTACTCTCTCGAAAACCGCGGATTAAGTCAGAAAAGAAAATCCCGCCTTTACCGAACATATTTAAAACATTAGTCGATGGAAAATTCTTATTGCATACAGAAAGAAACAAAAGAAGGTATTAAACTAAGCGGATTTTTCGGTAACAAGCCATATAAATTAATAAGCAGGTTAGCGATAAAAAGGAATGTAAAGGAAAATTCAACATCGGTTCTGATACTTAATTATTTCTTTGGTCGCTTAGTCCGTGACTTTTAAGAACGTTGCCGTGACTTGAAGAAGCCCCATTCAAAAGTTATCCGCTAACCTCGTTGCAAAAAAAAAATTACTTCCTTTGCTAATGAAAGTCTTATTTCTGAAAAAAAAAACACCCTCCGATATTTTTGTACTTCTTTATGTTGTCAACTCTGTGATGGACCACTATCTGTACAACACTTATTCGAAGATCCCATACATGGAGACATTAGAAACAAATATCACATTCCACATACACTGAAATCAGCACTTGTTCACGAAACTACAACTTAATCTAAAATAAAAATAACCAGTCAAGTGCAAGTTGAACTTGCGCAATTAGTGTTCCGTACGTTGATTGCTTTTAAAATAAAAAATGTTGTTACGGTGGTATAAAACGATAAGTGACTTCACAAAACACACCCCAAATAAGTTTTCAACAAAGTTTCCAATCTTTACTGAAAATTGATGACCTTGAAATTTTTGTTTTTTTATATGCCAGATAAATTATTAAAGGTAATGCACTCGTGATAATTTTCGTTCAATCTGGAGAATATTCCAGAATTTTTTCAAAATTTTTTGATCAGTACTTTTTCGACATAAGGTGGGGGGACAGCGATTTTTCGCGATTTTTTAAAAAATAATACAAAGAAAAATGTGCGCAAGTATTACATTATATATATATATATATATATATATATATATATATATATATATATATATATATATATATATATATATATATATTTAATCGTGTACAGTAATACCCCGCTTAGCGCGACCCCGTTACGCGCGGTTTCACTATAACGCGAATTTCAAATTTCGCGCTCATGTAGTCATTAACTTCTCTATGGTCGCGGGGGGATCCCCGCTTTCTCTGAATATTCTCTTTGAAGAATTGGGAATTCCCTGTCCTTCGACTTTGTTCTATGGGGATTTCCTCGTTCGTTTCGTGTGTTCATTTGTTCCGTAATGTTAGTTCGGTCGGCTGGCAGTTTTGTTTTAATATTTATTGGAGATACATACATACATAATTTAACCCTACGTTAAAAATGCCGCCTGTAAAGAAAAAAGAGCGTAAAAGCGTCACTTTGGAATTGAAGATGAAAGTGTTAAGAAGAATGGAAAATGGAGGCAAAGCAACAATTGTTGGGAGAGATTTTGGACTCTCAGAATCGACTGTGAGAACGATTTATAAAAATCGGGAAAAAATTAAAATCTCCAGCGAAGGTTCAACACCTATAAGTGCAACAAAACTTTCTCGTTCGAGATCATCTATCTTAGAAAGAATGGAGAAATTACTGTCAGTCTGGATCGAAGATTTGAATAAGAAGAACACACCACTAAGTCAAGATCTCATATGCACAAAAGCAAAATCTTTGTATGAGATGCTGAAAACAAAAGAAGGAGAAGGGAGTGCCACTCCGACTTTTGCTGCCAGCAGAGGCTGGTTCCATCGGTTCAAGCAGCGTTCTAATCTTCACAATATCCACATAACAGGCGAGGCGGCCAGCGCGGACATTCAAGCTGCAGCTGAGTTTCCAGACAAGTTTCAAGACTTCGTTAGACGAGAGAAAATTCCTGCTTGTCTCATCTTCAATGTTGATGAGACCGCACTTTACTGGAAAAAAAAAAATGCCATCTCGAACATTCATTTTCTAAGGAAGAAACGTCAAGCCAGTGGTTTCAAAGCTGCGAAAGATCGACTAACACTTCTGCTGGGTGGTAATGCCACTGGTGATTTCAAACTGAAACCTTTACTAGTGTACCATTCAGAAACACCCTGTGCAATGCGAGGCACAGACAAGACAAGTCTACCAGTTGTGTGGCGATCAAACAGAAAGGCGTGGGTTACACGGGAAATTTTTCAAGAATGGTATTCTAATAGTTTTTGCCCATCAGTCAAATCATACTGTGACAGAAATGGGCTTGAACCTAAAGTTATATTACTCTTAGACAATGCCCCAGGACATCCAACCTCACTTGATACGCCCAGAGACTTAAAAGTGTACGTAAAGTTCCTTCCACCAAACACTACGTCAATATTACAACCTATGGACCAGGGAGCAATAGCAAACTTCAAAGCTTATTACCATCGCCGCACTTTTAGCCAACTAATTCATGAAACTGACGGGGAAGGAAGACAGTCTATGCGAGAGTGGTGGAAGTCATACAACATTATGAAGTCTATTCACAACATAGAAGAGGCTTGGAAGGAAGTTAAAATGAGTTGTATGAATGGGGTGTGGCGTAATCTTTGGCCAGATGTAGTGGAAGCACCTAGAAGAATTGTCCAGATGCAGAGACAAGTGCTTGAAGACATTGCTGCAATGATTGAGGGGTCTGAACTTGAAGATGTCACGGTAGAAGATCTCGTAGAACTTGTAGCAACGCACGACGATCCTATTAGCAATGAAGATCTGATCGAGTTACAGAATAATCCTATCTACGATGAGGAAGAACAAGTAGAAGAGAAAGTTTTATCTTCAGGGGAAATACAAAATGCACTTTCAAAAATTTATTCAGGTTTGGACATATTGCAGAGTATAGACAATAATGATGACCGTGTCTTGACCGTGTGTCAAACAATTAAAAACAGTGTTGGGTGTTATGAACGTATTTTACAAGAACGTAAACAAAACGTTACCCAAAAGACAATAGATGTATTTTTCCGTAAAAAATAAGAGTATGTATTGCATAAAGTGTTCTTAGAATTAAAGTGATTGATTAAAATGATTTGTATTTTTTTGTATTAAATTTTGACTATGTTTAATCATAAACCTCGATATACGCGAATTTCAGTTAACGCGATTTTTTTCGGAACGTATCCCTCGCGTAAAGCGGGGTATTACTGTATTTACAAGCTTTCATTTGACACCACACTCGATGACCTACTAAAAAATTTTTTTTTTCACTTCCCAAACTAACCCCTTAAGTCAAAATTTGACTTTCAAAACTACACAGCTTTGGGGAGGCCATCAATTCCTATATTACTGTGACGGACAGACAGACAGACAAACACCAAAGTGATCTTATAAGTGTTCCGCACGGAACACTAACAGTGTAACCCTAGCAGTTGAGGCGCCTCAAAATAAACATAACTAACTAACTAACCTTATGTTTCGGGGTTCCTAAATCACGAAAAATTCGTAAATTCTGCAGATCTATCTGTCGACTGGCATAGACCAAGACGGCGACCCGAAATCTTGACCTGTCGACTAACCATCTGCTTTGTCGTTCATTCTATCGAATAAGAGCCTTTAACGTTGATTTTGCGGCCCCCATGCCCTGGAATGCCCAGATAAAGCCCGAAATGCTGCATCCAGAAATGGACTGTAGTTTAGCCACTTAAATCAAGTACCATAACATTTGTTGACACTAAAAAAGTCGAGCACTCTAAAGCACAGACGCCGCCGAGACCGGACCCAGCTTTAGGGCCCCAAAAAAGGTCGATCCAAAAATGGGCTCTCATTTAACCATGTAAAATCGATAAATTTAGTTTTTTCTTGATAAAATAAGAGGAAACCTGGAAAAGGCAGACCTTCCCAATACCAGAGGACGAAGCTGGACCCACTTTTTCAAACTAAAAATGGTCGTTTTTCGAGCGGGTCCAGCTTCGTCCTCCGGTATTGGCGGCGTCTCTCTTTTGGAGGTTCCCGCCTATTTTATTAAGAACAAACTAAATTCATTGATTTTATATAATTTTATAAGTCTACTCAGTACATATCACACCAAACACTTTATTTTTGCTCTCGACACGCGTTTCGCTAACCATGTTAGCTTCATCAGGAGCGATGATTAACTAAAGCTAAACTACAAATCTACCTTATTTATACTTAGCCTAACACCTGAATTACTCAGGCGGAACTAATGGCATAGGCGAGGCCATTAGTTCCGATCAAGTGACCAGTAGAGGGGACTATAAGGAATAGGCCCTCTGTCTTTATTTAAGCTATTTTTATATTTTATAATTTTCATACTTTCGTATGCGTTCAACAATCTCCTATCAGATAGATTTTTAATTAATTTTAGATTATCTAATGTTACAGCATGATCAGCTTCAAGGGCATGTTCGGCAATGCTAGACTTTTCTGTTCTGCTGTATTTCAAGTGTGCTAAATGTTTTTTAAATTGTGTTTTAATTGACCCTTTAGTTTACCCAACATACTTTTTGTCACAATCATTACAACTAATTTCATAAATTCCACTTTTCTCACAATTAGGAATCTTATCTTTGGTATTTCCTAAGATATTCCTCAGATTGTCTGATGACTTATAGACTAAAGTAAGACCTACCTAATTAAATACTTTATTGAGTCCCTTGCTAAATTGTTTTAATGTTTTGCTATCTACGGATTGGGTGTGGCACCGTGTTTGGCACGATGGACTGTTGGGTAAGTTACGCTCTTATGATATGTCTGAAAGGTTCTGCTAGTGGCTCTCATGTTTCCTCAGAGAGCGTTCTTTACGAGTGGCAGTCGACGGATTCCTTTCTAACACCTCCACTATCAACGCCGGTGTGCCCCAGGGCTCCATACTGTCTCCTACTCTCTTTCTCATTTACATTAACGACCTGCTGGAAAAGACCAGGAATCTAATCTACAGCTTTGCAGATGACAGTACGCTTGTCTCTTCATTCACCTTGAATGTTCGAACATCGTCTGCTCAGGCGAATATCCGAAGACAGCAGGAAGTCGTTCAACTTAACAGAGACCTGGAAGAAATTCTATTTGGGGTGACAGTAACTTAACGCTACAAAAACCCAGGCGGCAGTTTTTTCTAAAAAAGTTAACGTTGCTGAACCCGACATAGTTATGTCGGGGCACTCCATTCCCCTAGCATCGTCGCTCAATTTGTTGGGCGTTAGTTTAGGAGCAAATATGTCCTGACATGAACATGTTGCAGGCATAGCAAGGAGAGCTTCTCAAAAGTTGGGAATATTATTTCGAACCAGAAAGCTTTACACCCCACAACAACTGTTAATTCTTTACAAAGCTCAAATTCGGCCAACTATGGAATAGTGCTCCCACATTTGGGGCTCCGCTCCCAAACATACACTGCATTTGTTGGATTCTGTTCAGAGAAGAGCTGTCCGTCTGATTGGAGGCCCGGAATTGACCGGCGGCCTTGATTCGCTGGAACATCGAAGAACGGTTGGCGACTTGAGTCTGTTCTACAAGTATTTTCATGGAAAGTGTTCGAAGGATGTAGCACGCTTAATTCCTCCCGGTGCATGTTAGAAATACACGTCGCGCTGGTGCTTCACATCCGTATGAGGTTCAGCTTGTTACTCCGCGTACAACGCTTTTCAAGCAGTCTTTTATATGGAGAACGTCATGCCTTTGGAATAATTTGCCTAGCTCTGTGTTTCCCACCGAGTACAATAAACGTTTTCGTCATTAAAACATTTTTTGATGCGTTAAGTCGTTACCTGACAGTAAATGTTTGACACAAGCCAGCTTAATTTTTTTTTTAATTTGTTCCCCTTAATTTCAAATATCAATAATTCCAAAACAGTTCAATTTAGAAAGATGATATGTTATACAAATAATATCTAGAATTTTTAGTAGGATTCAAAAATAAAATAATATACAGGGCTTTCCATTTTAAAAAAAAATAATATGGCATAATTTCTTCGAACTGACGGTTCAAAACATTTTATTGTCAACGTCAGCATGTACGCCGTATAGCACCCTATAAGTTTTATTTAAACATTTTTTTGATACACCGTTTAATAAATGCTGTGGAATCATTATTCCGTACATATGCGGTACCCTGTATACACTGAGTTTGAAATTGATATCTCATTTCGTTCGGAAGTTATCGTGCGAACAGACAGAGAGACTGACGGAAATTAGTGACTATGTTTTCCGTAATATAAGAATTTTAAAACCTGAAGAGAAGCAAAATTGAAATGTGCCACAATTCAGCCGATCCTAAAAAAGGCAAGAAGACCTTGCCAAACAACTACCGACCAGTCGCACTGCTTTTAATAATATCGAAAGTCATGGAAAAGCCTGTCGATCAGCATCTTCTAAAATACCTTGAAGGATTCAACATTATTAGCGATCACCAAAATGGCTTTCGTAAACATAGATCAACAGGAAATCTTCTGACTTATTAACACATGTTTGGAACAACGCAATTGAACACTTCGGAGAATCTCGAGCGGTTGCTCCTGACATATCAAAGGCATTCGACCGTGTTTGGCACGATGGACTTCTGGCTAAACTACGCTCTTATGGTATGTCTGAAAAGTTCTGGTTGTGGCTCTCATGATTCCTCAGAGAGCGTTCTTTACGAGTCGCAGTCGACGGATTTCTTTCTAACACCTTTACTGTTAACGTCGGTGTGCCCCAAGGCTCCATACTATCTCCTACTCTCTTTCTTATTTACATTAACGATCTGCTGGAAAAGACCGGGAATCCAATCTACAGCTTTACAGATGACAGTACGCTTATATCTTCATTCACTCTGAACGCTCGGACATCGGCTGTTCAGGCGAATATCCGCAGACAGCAGGAAGTCTTAACAAAAACCTGGAAGAAATTCTATCTTGGGGTGACAGTAACCAAGTGGAATTTAACGCTGCAAAAACTCAGGCTGCAGTTTTTTCTAAAAAAGTTAACGTTGCTGAACCCGACATAGTTATGTCGGGGCACTCCATTCCTCTAGCATCATCACTCAATTTGTTGGGCGTTAATTTGGGAACAAATATGTCCTGGCATGAACATGTTGCAGGCATAGTAAGGAGAGCTTCTCAAAAGTTGGGAATATTATTTCGAACCAGAAAGCTTTACACTCCACAACAACTGTTAATTCTTTACAAAGCTCAAATTCGACCAACTATGGAATACTGCTCCCATGTTTGGAGCTCCGCTCCCAAACTTACGCTGCATTTGTTGGATTCTGTTCAGAGAAGGGCTGTTGGTCTGACTGGAGACCCATAACTGACCGGTGGCCTTGATTCGCTGGAACATCGAAGAACGGTTGGCGACCTGAGTCTGTTCTACAAGTATTTTCATGGAAAGTGTTAGAAGGATGTAGCCCGCTTAATTCCTTCCAGAGCGGTGCATGTTAGAAGTACACTTAGCGCTGATACTTCACATCCGTATGCAGTTCAGCTTGTTACTCCACGTACAACGCTTTTCAAGCAGTCTTTTATATGGAGAACATCATCCCTTTGGAATAATTTGCCCAGGACTGTGTTTCCCACCGAGTACAATTTACAGCGATTCAAGAACAACGTGAATCGCTTTTTTCCGCACACGTGTCGCTCTTGTAGCGCTTTAAGGACTTCCCTGCAGCACGTGTGCTAGACCCATAAAAAAAAAATAATAATAAAAAAAAAATAAAAAAAAAATCTCGGAATGTGATTTTTTGACGACTGCAATAATTTCCTTTAGCAAGGAAACTAAAGCGTCAAGAAATACTTTCTAACATTTTTTGTACCACCCAGTACAACGTAAAGAGATTTTAAAATAACACAAAATGAACACACAGCACAGAAAGCAAGACAAACATTTCTTATAAGCTTATCTGCATCTTTCCGAAGGATTTTTTTTAAGAGACCTACGTCCGCTCAATCTTTAATACCAACAAACGAATTAAAGACCCGGTTTTGAAATCCCCTGCATTTCTTTTTAACGTCTAAGTCTTAAGAACTATATACCAGTCGCCTTGGCTACGCTGAGCCGAGATTAAGGATCAGAGGAACCGCTAATCCTTCGATATGTTGGGGTCGCACGATGCTTTGCCCGATGTGAATACGATTCGAAACCTGTTTAACTCACTTATGCGTAATCCTAAACTTTACAGGATGTTACAGTACAATCTCGGTAGAGTTTATTTGAAATGGCAGAAGCGGATCTAGTGGAAATTGGTAATTCGGTGCCACATTAAGTGATACAATACAAAATAACCGGTCAAGTGCAAGTTCAACTTGCGCAATTAGTGTTCCGTACGTTGATTACTTCTAAAATAAAAAAAAAATTGTAACGAAGGTACGAAATGATCAGTGACTTCAGAAAACACACCCCAATGAGTTTTCAACAAAGTTTGTTTCCGATCTTTAATGAAAACTGATGACCTTGACATTTTTGTTTTTTTTTTATATACCAGACAAATTATTAAAGGTAATGCACTCGTGATAATTTTCGTCCAATCTACACTCCGTGGAGAATATTCCAGAATCTTTTCAAAATTTTTTGATCAGTAATTTTAGAGATAAAGAGGAGGGACAACGATTTTTCGCGATTTTTTAAACATAATGCAAAGAAAAGTGCGCGTAAGTATTACATTATATATATATTTGAACTAGTGCATTTACAAGCTTTCATTTGACACCACACTTTTTTCACTTCCGATTTCACCCCCCAAAACTAACTCCATAAGTCAAAATTTAATTTTCAAAACTACACGGCTCTGATGAGGACATCAATTCCTATATTAGTACCAAATTTCAACTTTCTATATCAAATAGTTTCGAAATCGGGTGTGACAGACGGACAGACAGACAGACGGGCAGACACCGAAGTGATCTTATAAGTGTTCCGTACGGAAGACTAAAAATAAGCTCACAATCTTATTTATAACCAAAAAGTTTATCTTTATTGTTTAAAAACATGCCAAAATAGGATTATGGGACTAGAAAATTACCTACATAATTTACTCTTCGACAAAAACTGTGCCTGAATTTCATCGAACATCTCAAAAATATTAGATTTAGTGCCCAAACATACATTTTTGTATTTCACATCACCTTTTTTTTTTTTTTTTTTTTTTTTTTTTTGGTGTTTTTTTTTTTTTTTTTTTTTTTTTTTTTTTTTTTTTTTTTTTTTTTTTGTTTTTTTTTTTTTTTTTTTTTTTTTTTTTTAGACAACGCAGTAATGCTGCCACGGACGTTATTTCACTTCTGTAAACAACTACTACCTATGTACGTGGCCAGGGATTGGAACCCGAGACCTTCTGCACTGCAAGCAAGTTCTAGGCCACGGAGCCACGGGTCGCCACAGATATTACTTTTAATATTCGTTCTTTTTCACTTTTTTTACTAAAGGAAGTATTATATTCGTAAAAAGATTTCTTCACGTTTCAGTGTACCTAGATCGCGAAAAAACTTTTAGATTTCCGTCAGTTTACCCGCCTGTCTGTCGATTTGTTAGCACAATAGATTTTTTTAGTTTCAAACATCTCTTTATTGTTCAAAGTTTAGTTACAAGGTTACTTACATTTCTAACGACTATAAATACAGCGTTTGCTCATTTGTTCTTGTTTTTAAAAGCTGTTTTGAGGAGGATTTGTTTATATTACGAGGCATGTTTTTTAAGTAAGTACCGTTTTGCGATTCCGCCGCCGCAGCGATACGGTCGGCGTTCCGCGCATGCGCGCTGGTAACCTACATCTCATGTCTACGCACTGACGCCATTACAGTCTGATTCTTCATTGTATACGTTGTTTACTGAGTGTTTAAGATGCCTCCGACAATCGTGAGTCCCGCCGATTGTGAAGTACGGGCTGTTATACGATTTCTTAGTGCTAAAGGCGTAAAACCGATCGATATTCATCGTGAGATCTGTGAAGTTTACGGACAAAACATTATGAGTGATGGAATGGTAAGGAAATGGGGGAGAGCATTTAAAGATGGCCGCACAAATGTGCATGATGAAGAACGGAGTGGGCGTCCTTCGGTCGTTAATGAAGATTTGGTGCAGAAAGTGGACGAAAAGGTGAGAGAAAACAGACGCTTTACAATTTCATCATTGTGCGACTGCTTTTCTCAATATTCTCGTAGTGTTTTGTATCGCATTGTGACCGAGAACTTGAATTACCGGAAATTGTGTTCACGTTGGGTTCCAAAAATGTTGAGGGATTTGCACAAAACCCAACGTTTAGGCAGTGCATTGACTTTCCTTGAGCGGTACCACAATGAAGGTGAACATTTTTTAGACCAAATTGTTACTGGTGACGAAACATGGGTGGCCTACGTCACACCAGAATCGAAACAACAAACCATGGAATGGCGACATTCATCATCACCCAAAAAAGTGAAGTTTAAGCAAACAATTTCTGCCCGCAAAATCATGTGCACAGTTTTTTGGGACAGAAAAGGAGTATTGCTAGTGGAGTTTCTGCCTCGTAATGAGACAATCAATGCAGCGTCTTATTGTGAGACATTGAACAATCTGCGTCGTGCAATCCAGAACAAAAGACGTGGCAAGTTGAGTAAGGGTATCGTTTTGCTGCATGACAATGCCCGTCCACATGTGGCTAATCGGACCAAAGATCTCATCAAATCTTTTAAATGGGAAACTCTAGATCATCCTCCATACAGCCCTGATCTGGCGCCCAGCGACTACCATTTGTTCCTGCACTTGAAGAAGCACCTGGGTGGTCAGCGTCTTCAAGACGATAACGAAGTCAAAACATTTGTGATACAGTGTTTAACAAGTCAGGCGGCAGAATTTTATGAGGAGGGTATTCAAAAACTGGTGCCACGTTATGACAAGTGCCTCAATATTCACGGAAATTATGTAGAAAAGTAGATTAAGGTACAGGCTTTCATGTAAAAATAAAATTGTAGCGATATCTTTGCACGTCTTTTTTAATTCCAAAACGGTACTTACTTAAAAAACATGCCTCGTAGTTCAGATTTTTGCTTATGGTTTGTTGGCAAAAATTTTTGTCCAAAAAAACCGACTTGATTTTATCAGATACTAGTAGTTTTTTAAGATTTAATTATTTAGATCTTTTGATTTCATTCTGTCTTCTTCCTTGCATCCATCCCCCATTCTCTCTCCCTCTCTCTCGTACTTATTATGTCCCATTCATTCTATTTACATAGTTTATTGTTACGTTATTCTATTTAATATATTTTACATTATGTATTGAGTATACCTTTATTCTTATTTACATTATTCATTGATCACACTGTGTTTATTTTTATTTGTGTTGTGCATCTGGCTGAAATCTTTATTTACATTTGTATTTGGCCATATGTTTTGCTAATTGCACTAGAGCTGACAATTGTTTCGACATACTGTGTCTTCTTCTGAAGCAAGATGTGAAATATAATAAAAAATTTTAGGTCTTACTCCAGAAAAAGACACAGTATGTCGAAACAATTGTCAGCTCTAACACAATAAACATAAGTTGTGAAACAGTTGTTTAAGTTCCTAGTTATTATGGATCTCCATCAAGTATGTTTTGGTTAGTTTGTTTTTTTGTTTATTCACGTGCAGGAATTCGACGCTTCGCCCTCTCGGTCGTTGTACGGTACAATAACTTTTGAACAAAATAAGATATCGATTTCAAATTTGGCACACATTTAATAACTGAAGCAAGAAACGGATATACAGTGCTTGTGATGATGTATTGGCGCGACGTATGTTCCTGGCACTCTAGAAGGAAGCAGGAGGGCTACATTCATGAAATACTTCCCATGGAAGTATTGCGATACCTCAAATCACCAAAAGTTCTCTAATGTTCTAAAGAACCAAGGTTGCTGGTGAACTTGGGGCAAGGCTGCGCTTGTTTACTTCTAAATTTCAATATGAAAATTTAAAGTTTTAGTTTTAAGGAATGATTTGGGTGTTTGAATTTATGTGCATTTTCTGCACTCTTTAAGGTATGCCTTTTAGTTTTTAGTATCTTTTGTTGCTGTTTGCTACTGCTGTTATTTTTCTTCTGTGTGTTCCTTCTTTTTAGTGTTCTGTACGGACAGACAGATACTTCCGTGTCTGTCTGCCCGTCTATCTGTCTGTCTGTCTGGCGCACCGGATTTTCTCCGAAACTATTTGACATAGAAAGTTGAAATTTGGCACTAATATAGAAATTGATGGCCTTATCGTCGTAGAAAAAGATTCCGCTACCGATTTTTTGTTGAATCGCTAGAATCGCATCTACCAAAAATGAATTATCGTGCACACGTTTAGACTGTATATACATATATATATATATATATATATATATATATATATATATATATATATATATATATATATATATATATATACATACATACATATATATATATATATATATATATATATATATATATATATAATATATATATATATATATATATATATATATATATATATATATATAGTAATACCCCGCTTTACGCGAGGGATACGTTCCGAAAAAAAAAAGAGACGTCGCGTTAACTGAAATTCGCGTATATCGAGGTTTATGATTAAACATAGTCAAAATTTAATACAAAAAAATACAAATCATTTTAATCAATCACTTTAATTCTAAGAACACTTTATGCAATACATACTCTTATTTTTTACGGAAAAATACATCTATTGTCTTTTGGGTAACGTTTTGTTTACGTTCTTGTAAAATACGTTCATAACACCCAACACTGTTTTTAATTGTTTGACACACGGTCAAGACACGGTCATCATTATTGTCTATACTCTGCAATATGTCCAAACCTGAATAAATTTTTGAAAGTGCATTTTGTATTTCCCCTGAAGATAAAACTTTCTCTTCTACTTGTTCTTTCTCATCGTAGATAGGATTATTCTGTAACTCGATCAGATCTTCATTGCTAATAGGATCGTCGTGCGTTGCTACAAGTTCTACGAGATCTTCTACCGTGACATCTTCAAGTTCAGACCCCTCAATCATTGCAGCAATGTCTTCAAGCACTTGTCTCTGCATCTGGACAATTCTTCTAGGTGCTTCCACTACATCTGGCCAAAGATTACGCCACACCCCATTCATACAACTCATTTTAACTTCCTTCCAAGCCTCTTCTATGTTGTGAATAGACTTCATAATGTTGTATGACTTCCACCACTCTCGCATAGACTGTCTTCCTTCCCCGTCAGTTTCATGAATTAGTTGGCTAAAAGTGCGGCGATGGTAATAAGCTTTGAAGTTTGCTATTGCTCCCTGGTCCATAGGTTGTAATATTGACGTAGTGTTTGGTGGAAGGAACTTTACGTACACTTTTAAGTCTCTGGGCGTATCAAGTGAGGTTGGATGTCCTGGGGCATTGTCTAAGAGTAATATAACTTTAGGTTCAAGCCCATTTCTGTCACAGTATGATTTGACTGATGGGCAAAAACTATTAGAATACCATTCTTGAAAAATTTCCCGTGTAACCCACGCCTTTCTGTTTGATCGCCACACAACTGGTAGACTTGTCTTGTCTGTGCCTCGCATTGCACGGGGTGTTTCTGAATGGTACACTAGTAAAGGTTTCAGTTTGAAATCACCAGTGGCATTACCACCCAGCAGAAGTGTTAGTCGATCTTTCGCAGCTTTGAAACCACTGGCTTGACGTTCTTCCTTAGAAATGAATGTTCGAGATGGCATTTTTTTCCAGTAAAGTGCGGTCTCATCAACATTGAAGATGAGACAAGCAGGAATTTTCTCTCGTCTAACGAAGTCTTGAAACTTGTCTGGAAACTCAGCTGCAGCTTGAATGTCCGCGCTGGCCGCCTCGCCTGTTATGTGGATATTGTGAAGATTAGAACGCTGCTTGAACCGATGGAACCAGCCTCTGCTGGCAGCAAAAGTCGGAGTGGCACTCCCTTCTCCTTCTTTTGTTTTCAGCATCTCATACAAAGATTTTGCTTTTGTGCATATGAGATCTTGACTTAGTGGTGTGTTCTTCTTATTCAAATCTTCGATCCAGACTGACAGTAATTTCTCCATTCTTTCTAAGATAGATGATCTCGAACGAGAAAGTTTTGTTGCACTTATAGGTGTTGAACCTTCGCTGGAGATTTTAATTTTTTCCCCATTTTTATAAATCGTTCTCACAGTCGATTCTGAGAGTCCAAAATCTCTCTCCCAACAATTGTTGCTTTGCCTCCATTTTCCATTCTTCTTAACAGTTTCATCTTCAATTCCAAAGTGACGCTTTTACGCTCTTTTTTCTTTACAGGCGGCATTTTTAACGTAGGGTTAAATTATGTATGTATGTATCTCCAATAAATATTAAAACAAAACTGCCAGCCGACCGAACTAACATTACGGAACAAATGAACACACGAAACGAACGAGGAAATCCCCATAGAACAAAGTCGAAGGACAGGGAATTCCCAATTCTTCAAAGAGAATATTCAGAGAAAGCGGGGATCCCCCCGCGACCATAGAGAAGATAATGACTACATGAGCGCGAAATTTGAAATTCGCGTTATAGTGAAACCGCGCATAACGGGGTCGCGCTAAGCGGGGTATTACTATAATATATATATATATATATATATATATATATATATATATATATATATATATATATATATATACATATATATATACATATATATATATATATATATATATATATATATATATATATATATATATATATATATATATATATATATATATATATATATATAAACATGGGCTGAAAAGTCCCGGGCCTAACACATAGATGGCGCTAGTTTTTATTGCAGTCACCTTTTTTTCAGTTAATACTAACCTTCAAAAGACAGCTGTTAAAATTTCATGATATTCTATTCATTAGTTTGTGCTAAGTGTGTGTGCTAAGAGTGACGCTACTTTTGTTATTTTCAAAACAATGGATCAAAAACAATTTCGTGTTTTAATTTTACACTGCTTCTTGATGGGAAAAATACCGTTCAAGCGAAGCAATGGCTTGAAAAGTGTTATGGGGACTCCGCTCCATCAGAAACAACAATAAAACGTTGGTTTGCTGACTTCAAACGTGGTCGTAGAGACATCGATGATGCAGAACGCAGTGGACGTCCAAATGAGGCGGAAACACCAGAAAACATCAAAAAATCCATAAAATCGTTTTGAATGATCGAAAAGTGAAGTTACGTGAGTTAGCTGACATCGTAAAGATATCAAAAGAACGTGTTGGCTTTATATTGCATGAGCATTTGACTATGAGAAAGCTCTGTTCAAAGTGGGTGCCGCGTTTGCTCACTGTTTATCAAAAACAAGAACGTGTTGATGATTCTGAGCAGTGTTTGGCCATTGTTAGAGCGGCGCTGGAACGATTGCGTTGCTCTTGATGGAGATTACGTTGATGAATAAAGCTAATTTTGAACCAAAAAAACCGTGTTTTCTTTGTTAGGCCCGGGACTTTTCAGCCCATGTGTTATATATATATATATATATATATATATATATATATATATATATATATATATATATATATATATATGTATATACAGTCTAAACGTGTGCACGATAATTCATTTTTGGTATATGCGATTCTAGCGATTCAACAAAAAATCGGTAGCGGAATCTTTTTCTACGACGATATGTGTGTGTATATATATATATATATATATATATATATATATATATATATATATATATATATATATATATATATATATAACACATGGGCTGAAAAGTCCCGGGCCTAACAAAGAAAACACGGTTTTTTTGGTTCAAAATTAGCTTTATTCATCAACGTAATCTCCATCAAGAGCAACGCAATCATTCCAGCGCCGCTCTAACATTTCAATACCACTTTTGTAGAACGATTTATCTTTTGCCTCAAAATAGGCCTCAGTTTCAGCGATAACCTCTTCATTCGTGCGAAATTTCTTACCGGCGAGCATTTTTTTCAGGTCTGCGAACAGCCAGTAGTCGCTGGGAGCCAAATCTGGCGAATACGCTGGATGTGGGAGCAATTCGAAGTTCAATTCATGTAGTTTTGCCATTGTTTTAATTGACTTGTGACACGGTGCGTTGTCTTGATGAAACAAAATTTTTTTCTTTGCCATATGCGGTCGTTTCTTTGCAATTTCGGCCTTCAAACGCTCCAATAACGCTATATAATATTCACTGTTGATGGTATTTCCTTTCTCAAGATAGTCGATGAATATTACACCACGCACATCCCAAAATACCGAGGCCATAACCTTTCCAGCCGATTGTTGTGCTTTCGGGCGCTTTGGACGAGGTTCACCAGTTGCTGTCCACTCAGATGACGATCGTTTTGATTCCGGAGTGAAGTGATGGATCCATGTTTCATCCATTGTCACATATCGACGCAAAAATTCCGGTTTGTTACGTTTAAACATGGCCAAACACTGCTCAGAATCATCAACACGTTCTTGTTTTTGATCAACAGTGAGCAAACGCGGCACCCACTTTGAACAGAGCTTTCTCATAGTCAAATGCTCATGCAATATAAAGCCAACACGTTCTTTTGATATCTTTACGATGTCAGCTAACTCACGCAACTTCACTTTTCGATCATTCAAAACGATTTTATGGATTTTTTTGATGTTTTCTGGTGTTACCGCCTCATTTGGACGTCCACTGCGTTCTGCATCATCGGTGTCTCTACGACCACGTTTGAAGTCAGCAAACCAACGTTTTATTGTTGTTTCTGATGGAGCGGAGTCCCCATAACACTTTTCAAGCCATTACTTCGCTTGAACGGTATTTTTTCCCATCAAGAAGCAGTGTAAAATTAAAACACGAAATTGTTTTTGATCCATTGTTTTGAAAAATAACAAAAGTAGCGTCACTCTTAGCACAATAACTCACAAACTAATGAATAGAATATCATAAAATTTTAACAGCTGTCTTTTGAAGGTTAGTATTAACTGAAAAAAAGGTGACTGCAATAAAACTAGCGCCATCTATGTGTTTAGGCCCGGGACTTTTCAGCCCATGTGTTATATATATATATATATATATATATATATATATATATATATATATATATATATATATATATATATATACGAGGCTGGTTTGAAAAGTCCGTGCAAAAATAAAAACTACTTATGTGTTTGGGGTAAACCTTTTTTATTTTTCGATATAGTCTCCTTTTAGGCTTAGACACTTCGTCCAACGATGTTCTAGTTTGTTGATCCCTTCCGAATAATAGGATTTGTCCAAGTCTGCAAAATATCCATTAGTGTCTGCAATCACCGCCTCGTTTGAATAAAATCTTTGTCCCGCCAGCCATTTCTTCAAATTGGGGAACAAATAGTAGTCCGAGGGAGTCAAGTCTGGAGAATAGGGGGGATGTGAAACGAGTTGGAATCCTATTTCCATTAATTTTGTGACCACAACTGCTGAGGTGTGTGCTGGTGCGTTATCGTGATGGAAAAAGACTTTCTTGTGGGCCAATCGCGGGCGTTTTTCTTGCAGCTCGGTTTTCAAACGGTCCAATAACCATGAATAATATTCACCTGTAATAGTTTTACCCTTTTCCAGATAGTCGATGAGGATTATCCCTTGCGAATCCCAAAAGACAGTCGCCATAACCTTTCCGGCCGAAGGAACGGTCTTCGCCTTTTTTGGTGCAGATTCCCCCTTGGTAACCCATTGTTTAGATTGTTGTTTGGTCTCAGGAGTATAGTAATGTATCCATATTTCATCCACAGTGACGAAACGACGCTTAAAGTTCTCCGGATTCTTCTAGAACAGCTGCAAATCATCCTTGCAACACTTCACACGATTCCGTTTTTGGTCAAGCGTGAGCAATCGCGGCACCCATCTTGCGGATAGCTTTCTCATGTCCAAATGTTTATGCAAAATATTATGTACCCGTTCAGTCGAGATGCCCACAGCACTAGCAATCTCACGCACCTTAACTCTTCTGTCATCCATCACCATATCATGGATTTGATCAATGATTTCTGGAGTCGTAACCTCCACAGGCCGTCCAGAACGTTCAGCGTCACTTGTGCCCATATGGCCAGTCCGAAAATTTTGAAACCACTTATAAACTGTTCTAATCGAAGGTGCAGGGTCACCATAATGTTTATCAAGCTTCTCTTTAGTCTCCTGAGGCGTTTTGCCTTTCATAAAGTAATGTTTAATCACCACACGAATTTCTTTTTCGTCCATTTCTTGAAAATCACTCGACTTCCTTGATTCACACGAATGCCAAACACAAAGAAATAGACCAATATGGCTGAAATTTGGTGTGCGTTCATTCAAGAGATGTTACTAACTAAACATGACCTCGATACGCGCCGGTGGTGCCATCTCTCGGACTTTGCGCGGACTTTTCAAACCAGCCTCGTATATATACAGTGTGACCATTTAAGTCCGCATCAAATGGGATTTTTTTTTAAATAATCACTTTAGCCCAGATCTCGTTACTGCATCCATTTGTGCTTCAAATAATATCAGAAATAAAGTATAGTAAGTCATTTTTACGCATGACGTCACCTGTCAAACATGACATTTTCGTAAAATTTATTGAAAAAAAAACGTATAATTTGGTCAAATTTTAAAAAAAGTTATTAGACAAAATGGTATATTTTGTGATTCTAGATATGTTTGTCAAATTTCAACGGCCTGCTACGATTTTGAATTTTTGGCAGTTTTTTGACATTTCGGCAATTGTTTTTCATCTTGATTTATTGCAACCTTATTTAAATCATTTAATTTGTCAAAAACTACGCACCTATAATCTATTTAAAAACAAAATGAAGTCGTGTCCATCATTTTTTTATAGAATATTAATTTTGAAAGTTAAATTTTTTTAGGGGGTGAAACCGGAAGTCAAAAATATTCTTTTAACAAGTTATCGAGTGGGGGTATCGGTGGGGACTTCAAAAATACATATAATGTAATACTTGCGCACACTTTTCTTTGTATTATTTTTAAAAAATTGCTAAACATCGCTGTCCTCCCCCTTATCTTGAAAAGTATTGATCGAACAATTTTGAAAAAATTCTGGAATATTCTCCATGGGGTGTAGATTGAACGAAAATTATCATTACCATTAATAATTTATCTGGTATACAAAAAAAAACAAAAATTTCTAGGTCATCAGTTTTCAACAAAGATCGGAAACAAACTTTGTTGAAAACTCATTTGGGGTGTGTTTTGTGAAGTCATTAATAATTTTATACCTCCCTAACAAACATTTTTATTTTAAAAACAATCAACGTAAGGAACAATAAATGCGCATGTCCGACTTGCACTTTGCCAGTTTTTTATATTTTAATTTTCGCGTATTAAATCAAATTAAGGTTACACATCCACACATATTTATCGCCCCATAGAAAGTAGATTTATAAACCGTTATAAAGACCAAAAAACTGCTATTTTATATCTATTCGATGCATTCATACACTCTGTATACAATCCGAAGAATCTTTTTAACGTGCTTAAAATTATATCTGCTCCCCGCATATTCAAGTTTCAATTTTTCTATATCTAATACCCTGTGAATGTTAATCCGTCGCAAGGCTTAATCTCCCGTTTCCCGTCTCAAAGCAGACGTAGCAGTGGGGAGGGGAGAGGACACGGCCCCTTTAATCCCGGCTTTCTCTAATTCCCTACCTTTAAAGCCTAATCCAGCTTTAACTGGCCTACCAATGCTTTCTGGATCAGTTCCCGGTCCTGTTGAATACACTTCCAGAAATAATCACGACATCATAAAATATTCTTCGTTTAATCCTAAATTTTCATAAATCATATTGTCGGGAGTACATCCAGACAATATTTTTTATAAAAATAGTTTATTATTGCGTAAAATGTGTCAATTTTTCAAAGTTTTAAAGCGTTTTTATGCAAAGAAATATTGTTTTTTAATACCCACAGCGCACGCGCTGTAAGGTAATCCCAAAATCTCTACAAGAGCGGCGCGTACGCAGAAGAAGCGATTGACGTTGTTCTTGAATCGCACGGAAAGGAACGCAGTTTTGGATAGTGCATGCATGCTACAGCGATAAGGGTCTCCATAAAACAGAGCTCTTGAAGAGGCGAGTAAGAGGAATAAGAAGCTAAACCAAAGATGTGTTAGTGAGGCGTGACCATTCTGAGTGAAATAAAGCACACTGTATTCAATCGAATTTTTCCTATTAAAGTAGTTTTAAAACAGATTCAAGTCTTGGTGACTTGGTTTGAAAGAATCAGTGTTGAAAAATACACACGAGATGCTCGTATGAGCTTGAATTGCACGGAGGGTAGTCTAGTGAAAATTTTGAGAATACGCAGTAATGTAGATTACAACAACTATCAAAAGTCTCACAGCAAGTAAAAGAAACCATTAAAACATGTCTGGTCGTCACAACTGTTAAAATGTAAACAAATTGCTGCTACCAATTCGCTGGCTGTACCGGGACTTCTCTATTCCTTTACAGTGGTTAAGTGGACGATCAATTATTCTGAAGAGTTTGTGCCCTGAAAGAATGCCGCAACTGGCGGGGGCATCACCTTTCTTAATACCATCAACAAAATTATAGCAATCATTACTCTAAACAGGCTCAGCAATACCATAGAACCGACTCTACGAGCAGAGCAAGCCGGTTTCTGCCCCCAGAGGTCATGCATAGACCAGATAAATGCTCTGCGAATAGTCATCATTATGAGTTTACATCACCTCTCTACCTGATCTTCGTGGATTTTGAAAGAGCATTTGACACCTTGAAGCACACGGCTATATGGGCAGCTTTAAGGTAGCGAGGTGTGCCGGAAAAAAATAATAAGGATTATTAAAACCCTTTATCATGGAAGTAGCTGTAAAGTGATACACAGTAACATGACTAGCAAGGCAATACCTGTCAGAAATGGAGTTAAGCAAGGATGCGTACTATCGCCGCTTTTATTTAATATCGTTCTAGACGAAGTCATGACTAAAATTAACAACACTCAAAGAGGCATAAGATGGGGCCTGATGTCACGTCTGGAAGACCTAGACTATGCGGACGATATCTGCCTTCTATCTCACTCATTAAAGGACGCAAAAGCCAAACTGACTCGATTAGCAGAGGAGGCAGAAAAAGTGGGGCTGCGGATTAACAACTCCAAAACAAAAGAGATGAGAATAATGAACAATGAAAATACAACCTTAACTCTAAATAATCGCCCAATCGAAAGGGTATAAAGGTTCACGTACCTTGGCAGTGTGATAGATACGAACGGAGGGACAGAGGCTGACGTCAAATAAAGAATACTCAAAGCACAGCAAACATTCGGGATTCTCAACAACATCTAGAGGTCCCGCATACCATCGCCAAACATAAAAATACGCCTCTTCAACACAAATATCAAATCGTTGCTTCTGTACGGCTGTGAAACCTGGAAAGTGACTAAAAGTATTTCCAATCAACTACAAGTGTTTACAAACAAGTGCTTACGCAAAATCTTACGAATATACTGGCCGGACCAGATACCAAACACCGAGTTATGGGAACGAGCGAAGCAAACACCGATAGAGTACAATATCAAACGCAGCAAGTGGGGGTGGCTGGGCCATACCCTCCGCAAACCCGCAGGCGATATTGCAAAACAAGCTCTCGATTGGAACCCACAGGGCAGTCGTGGCAGGGGCAGACCGAGACAGACATGGAGATGCACAATTTGGAAGAAGCCAAGCAAGCAGGGGGGGGGGGGCTAAATAAAAAACCTCGCTAGAAACAGAGTCAGGTGGAGAGGTTTTGTGGAGGCCCTTTGTTCCCCAGCGGGATTATATATATATATATATATATATATATATATATATATATATATATATATATATATATATTGTGCCCTGTCGGTAGAAAAATTTTTTAAAAATGCCGTTGTGCTTTTATTCGGCAGTCGCATGCTAATTTTTTCGGATATATTTTACTGAAAGTAGGTGCCGAATATTTTTAAAAAATTTTATAGGTAAGAGTTGAATACTATTCTATCTCACACGCTTTAGACGCCAGGCTATCTCACTATATTATTTTACTAATTTTATTCATCAACTCCAAACATAATTAATGAATCCATGGATTAGGATTTAGGTTACTGGTGCGTGTTATCGACACTGTCCAGGACCGCTGGATTGACACAGTGGTTTATAGGGACGTCGGATTTCTGTGTGAATGTACATGGTGTTTCAAAATTAAATCGCATGCTTTTCGGATCATGATTTTCTCATTAAAGTGAGTTATAAAGTTCCTACGAATATAAATCCACTAGCGAAATTTTTTAAATTTCGAACACGAGTGGTAATAACATTTTGACATGACATTTCGTAAGAAGGTTATTCTTATAGAAGCCCTAAGAAATATAAACTCCTGCACAAAATTAACCCAACAATCTGCAAATTAATTTATCTTTTTCTTATGTCAGTTTTAAAGTTTATCTAGTATTTGAATAGTAGGCTATGCATAATTTGTTTCGTTGTTCATGACAGAAATCAAAACAATTCGTTTAGATTTACCGTTTTAAAGAATTTTTAGAAGATAAACAATTTTCTGTAATAATGCGATAGATTTTGTTTAAAAGTAAGCTTATAAATTGTTCCCTTTTTCAAAGTAATACGTTTTTGTGGTAGACTGTTTTATTTTTGACTCCGAAGAATTAGAAAAATGAATCGAACAAGGAATTTAACTGAACACGAGGTAGCGCGAGCCTGAGTTTTATTGGACGAGGGATATTGTCAGAGTTATGTTACCAATTTGTTAGGCAAACATCGTTCCACAATAAGTCGTATGGTAAGATGCTTGAATGAAGTTGGAACTTATTCTAGAAGGCTAGGGCAAGGGCGATGCACTAGCGACTTAGATGAACGTTTTTATACGACAGTATGCTTTAAGAAACAGGTCTATCACTAGTTCTATAATAAGAAACGAACTCGAAACTGTTCGCAAAGTCACAATTTCTTCTAAAACAGTTAGAAGACGGTTAAATGAAGCTGGATTAAACAGTAGGAGACCAGCTACTGCGCCCTTGCTTACTAGAGAGAACAGAGTTGCCAGGTTACGTTTTGCTCGAAAACCGGTCTGTGGATGATTGGAAACAAGTTTTCTTCACAGATGAACCTAGGGTTAGTCTAAAACATCCAGATGGTCATGAGAGAGTATGGCGAAGACCAGGAGAGAGGTTTGCTCCTTGCAATATCTCTGCAAGGATTCCATTTGGCGGTGGCTCTGTTATGTTCTGGGGTGGCATCTGCTTTGATGCTCGCACAGAGTTAGTTCCCGTCCGTACGAGATCCATGAATGCTGACTAGTATCTTGAGAATATTGTAATAGAACATGTGATGCATTTCGGACATTTTGTGGGGCCCAATTTCCTGTTTATGCAAGACAACGCTTGACCTCACGTGGCTAGGGAGGTACTCGATTATCTTAATCAAGTTGATATACCGATTATGCAATGGCCACCAAAAAGCCCGGATCTGAATCCGATAGAACATGTATGGGATCACCTTAAGAAAAATGTGAAACGTCATATACCTGCACCTAGAAACCTGAGGGAACTTGAAAATGCAGTTATCACAGAATGGGAGCAAATTCCTCAAGATTTTATCCAAAATTTAATTAGAAGCATGCCGCATAAACGCTGTCATCCGAAGTAGAGGAGGCAACACACGCTACTAGTGTCCCAGTTACACCATTAATTTTGCTACTAGTGTCCCAGTTTATTTTTTCATTATTACATAATTTCAACGATTTTGTTATTAGGTCTTAAGAATAATTTTAATTCGAGAAATTTGGTAGCTAATTCACTTTTAAAGTATTTGAATAAGTTTTTTCTAACTTTTAGTGTAACCAATGTTCATAAAAAATTATTAAAATTAATTCATTATAGATATTTGTATGATTTAATATATTGTTGCGTTAATTTTGGCCAGGAGTGTATATGCGTAGAAACGACTGTACGATTTAGTTCTGTCCAAATGTAATCAATCCCACAGTTGAAAAAGAAATCTTCCAAATTAATAGATAAAAAGACCATTAACCACATTTCTTTGTATCTACTAATCGCCAATAAGCAGCTTTACAAGAGTACAAGATATAAGTAGTTTACATTCATAAATCTTATATAACTGTCCTAGCAAATGTATTAAAACTGAAAAATAAGATGCCATGCTAAAGTCTAAAAAGTAATCGTTAAAAAGTATCAGATCTATTATATAAAACTCACCAGAAGATGCTTCTCCTTTGATTGAATGAGAAAATATAGTATTTTCTAACGGAGTAGATGAAAGCGCTGGTTGACGAGTTGAAGTTCATTCTGCTGAATCGCGCTTCCTAAGAACACGGCATGTGATATTCTAGTGACATTATTAATGTTTCGGTAAAGCTGATGGTCAAATTACAAATACCGATCATTGGATTGGCATAATATCCAAAGTTCTAGTGTAAACGGTGATTCCTAACGAACCAGGGAGAGTTGGTCATCGTGCTAGAGACCCTACTCTACGTCGCTTGCATAGTTTTTTCGTGTTTGATCTGACAATCGCTTTATATATTGTCACTTCATTTTAAAGTGAACGCTTGCTGGAATTACTCAGCAGTGGGGTAAAGCTCGATGGCAAAGCTTTGCCTTTGGTTACTGCGGATGTAACTAACTGGATACTAGACGCTATCTCACCCTTCCCCCGACACCCTTTCTTCATCAACCGTGACTAAGTCTGTCCGAGATGAATGACTAGACCAGTTTCATAATGTCAAGGAGAAATGAGATTAAGTATCAGTTAGTTATGCCACATCTTGTTAAAAGCATTGAAAACATCTAACGATACCTCTTCTAGGTATCCCTTCCTGTTGAAGAAGTCTAGTAATTTACCATAATTTTTATTTACATTATAATGCTACTGAAAATCGATTAGCGCCAAAATATTCATGTGTTTTCCTGTTTCTATAAGTATACACAATATGCACACAGTTGTAGAAGTCGTAGCCTTTTCATGAAATTTTGGATACTGTTGTACTAATGCGCACTGTTATCATCATTATGTTAACTTTCTCTATATATCATTTTTTTACTTGTTTTTCATCTAAAAGGCTTTTGAAACCTATTTTTTTTCTGTGTTCTATGCTTACCTAGGCTAAATCGGATCTAATGGACATCGACAAGCTGAGGATAATCCAGTAGAGCAATGGGTCTTTGTAACAGATAATGCTGACACTAAGGGAAAATATTTTTTATAAAAATATATGCGTCGGTTTACCGATATATAGGTTTAGCTCTTGGATCATTGACCGAATATTAATTTATATATTTTTTTATAAATTTATGAGGAATTGGTAAGGCACAAACACAAGAACGTACAGCTGCCAAGATCGCTACAACGTAGAGCTTTGTTTCTATAACTTGGATTACATATGTATACTGCAAAATAAGATGGCATGCCAACTCACGAACAGAACTGTCTAAAATCTAAAAAGTAGTTATTCCTGACTTTAGCATTGAAGAAAAAAATGTGGGTTATCTATCAGATCTATTATATAAAACTCACCAGAAGATGCTTCTTCTTTGATCGAATGAGGAGATATAGTATTTTCTAACGGAGTAGATGAAAGAGCTGGTTGAGGAGTAGAAGTTCTTTCTGCTGAATCACGACTAGTTCGCCCTGTAGCCGAGGAAGGAGGCGTCTTGCTGTTTCTTGTTAGTGCTAAAGCTTGACTCTGAAAAAATTAAACAATAAAGTTCAGTACATTTAGTGAGCTTGTTAGGTGAAGATTGAAATCATTACTATCCTGTAGTTTTAGGAGGAACTAGAATGCATGCGGAAAAAGATATTAGCTTGCTCTGTCGTATCTGACTCACTAAAAATGAAGAGACAGCGAGGAGTTATACTCCCTTCCCTCCAAAATGCTTACATATACTCAAAGAAATAGAAATTATAGCCAACTTTCTGCAGCGGGGATTGGGGTATGAGCTTATGAAACCAAGTACATAGTTCTAACAGTTTCAGAACTTTCAGTGCGACAGTTCGAATAGTACTTTAGTAAATTTGTCTTTGAACTGTGTTAATATTTTATGTTAACTACCATGTCATTATAGACATCGAATATAAAGTAACAATAATTACTGTACCTTAATAAAGTTTGCGAAACCTATTGTTATTATTATTAGATAAATCTGAACAACAGTTCATCTTTATTACCAACTCGTTTAATCTAGGTTAAGTGGGGTCAAGCAGTGTACAAGTGCCTAAAGATTTGATATTCATAAGCAAATATCTGAATTGTTAAAACTAGTTTCAATATTTTTTTGGTCTTATTTTCCATGTTTTGAGTGTTTCTTGCAAAATCGTTCCTTTAGTAAGGTATTCTCTTGCTTAAGGGAAGTATTCTATTTACGAAAAAAACGATTTTTGTATTTCGTTGAGTCTTTATGTTAGCGCGATAATCCTCGAACAAAATGAGATATTGGTTTCAAATTAATACGAGGCTGGTTTGAAAAGTCCGTGCAAAGTCCGAGAGATGGCACCACCGGCGCGTATCGAGGTCATGTTTAGTTAGTAGCATCTCTTGAATGAACGCACACCAAGTTTCAGCCATATTGGTCTATTTCTTTGTGTTTGGCATTCGTGTGAATCAAGGAAGTCGAGTGATTTTCAAGAAATGGACGAAAAAGAATTTCGTGTGGTGATTAAACATTACTTTATGAAAGGCAAAACGCCTCAGGAGACTAAAGAGAAGCTTGATACACATTATGGTGACTCTGCACCTTCGATTAGAACAGTTTATAAGTGGTTTCAAAATTTTCGGACTGGCCATATGGGCACAAGTGACGCTGAACGTTCTGGACGGCCTGTGGAGGTTATGACTCCAGAAATCATTGATCAAATCCATGATATGGTGATGGATGACAGAAGAGTTAAGGTGCGTGAGACTGCTAGTGCTGTGGGCATCTCGACTGAACGGGTACATAATATTTTGCGTAAACATTTGGACATGAGAAAGCTATCCGCAAGATGGGTGCCGCGATTGCTCACGCTTGACCAAAAACGGAATCGTGTGAAGTGTTGCAAGGATGGTTTGCAGCTGTTCCAGAAGAATCCAGAGGACTTTAAGCGTCGTTTCGTCACTGTGGATGAAACATGGATACATTACTATACTCCTGAGACCAAACAACAATCTAAACAATGGGTTACCAAGGGGGAATCTGCACCAAAAAAGGCGAAGACCGTTCCTTCGGCCGGAAAGGTTATGGCGACTGTCTTTTGAGATTCGCAAGGGATAATCCTCATCGACTATCTGGAAAAAGGGTAAAACTATTACAGGTGAATATTATTCATCGTTATTGGACCGTTTGAAAACCGAGCTGCAAGAAAAACGCCCGGCGATTGGCCCACAAGCAAGTCCTTTTCCATCACGACAACGCACCAGCACACACCTCAGCAGTTGTGGTCGCAAAATTAATGGAAATAGGATTCCAACTCGTTTCACATCCCCCTATTCTCCAGACTTGGCTCCCTCGGACTACTATTTGTTCCCCAATTTGAAGAAATGGCTGGCGGGATAAAGATTTTATTCAAACGAGGAGGTGATTGCAGACATTAATGGATATTCTGCAGACTTGGACAAATCCTATTATTCGGAAGGGATCAACAAACTAGAAAATCGTTGGACGAAGTGTATAAGCCTAAAAGGAGACTATGTCGAAACATAAAAAAGGTTTACCCCAAACACATAAGTAGTTTTTATTTTTGCACGGACTTTTCAAACCAGCCTCGTATATATATATATATATATATATATATATATATATATATATATATATATATATATATATATATATATCTGAGGTTTTCACGGATGATGGAATGTAATACATTAAAATTCCGGGTTACAATCCGTTCGTCTAACAATAGCAATTTTCAAGTGCTCTTGCTGCCGCTGCCACTCGATACTGTGATCTTGCCTCTGCTGCGGCCCGAAGCCAACTGAGAAATCGAAGTGCGGTCGCAGTCTTTTATAGTTCGGCGTATACGCTGATTGTAGGTGGGGGATCGGGAGTATATGTCATGATGGTGCTGAAAAGGATCTGATACTGGTCACAACATCAATTTTGAGGGATCTCAACAAATAGCCTCGATTTCACATTATAAAACATGCAGAGAAGCCATGGAAATCGAAAAGAATGGACTGCTAAATAAGCGGGATGATGCACTGAATATCTTCACTACATGGAAGGGTCTACTAGCTAAACGAAGGAATAACCAAAACATCGACAAAGCAACAGTCAGCATAGCGCCGGAACCCGTAATTACCACTGATACGGGCACCCAGCAGGCAAACACCGATGCCCGGACGAACACTCCCGACACCCCACCAACAATCTGCGTAAACGCCGACTATAAGACAGCGAACGCACTTAGGTTTCTCAGTTAGCTTCAAGCAGCAGCAACGATCCATTACACTATCGAGTGGCAGCGGCAGTAAGACCACTTGAAAATGCGAAACGTCGTGCAAATGCATTATTAGACGAACGGATTGAGGCCTGGAATTTTAATGTATTATATGTATATATATATATATATATATATATATATATATATATATATATATATATATATATATATATATATATATACGAGGGGATCCAAAAATAAGAGGAATTTATTTTTAAAAAAAGTTTTATTAAATTTTGCTACAAACAACTATCAGTCTCCGTCAAAATACTCTCCATTGGAGCTAATACACTTATCCAACCTTTTATTCCATTGTTCAAAGCATTTTTTAAATTTGTCTGATTCAATGTCCTTCAGAGGGTGCGTGGTTTTTTATTTCACCTCTTCTATGTCAGCAAACCGTCTTCCTTTCAGGTCCTTTTCCATCCTGGGAAATAAAAAGAAGTCGCATAAAGCCAAATCCCGCGAGTAGGATGGGTGGGGCAAAGGGGTCATGCCGTTTTTTGTCAAAAATTGGTGCACAGTCAGAGCCGTATGGGCTGGAGCGTTGTCGTGATGAAAGAATGAATCGCTACAACAACAGTTTCTGTGGCACTTTTTTCAAGTAGAAACCGAAATTTCACAGCCGCACGTAGTTCCCGAGTTCCCCGAAATTATATTTATTATAATAAACATCTTAAAAAACGACGAGTACACAAAACAATTTTACAAAAAAAATTTCAAGAGCCTCTCACAACCTTCTATACCGATGCCGCTTGGCAGACCGACTTGGCATGAGTGTAACTATATCACCCTAGCGGGCGAACCGTGTACTACAAGTACCAACCTAACCATAACACAATTCCCGTTACTTTTGGGTCCCTCCTCGTATATATATATATATATATATATATATATATATATATATATATATATATATATATATATATATATATATATATATATATATATATTTATATTTATTTATTTATTTATTTATTTAATACAACTATCCTACAGAACAATCCAATTATAGGATAGGAGCATTCAAATATAACAAATACAAATAGATAAGTATCTATCGAATTAGTATTTTAACAATTCTAATAACTACACTACAAGCTACAGAAAAACAAAAATAAAAAGAGACAGACTTAATCCACAGTTAAACATGACCTACGTAGAGATGTTATACTGCAACAGAAAATGTCAACAATATGTTTGACCCTTTCATAATTCATGCACATAACGTATATCGGCGAGTACATCAACAAGTTTGTTCTTGGAACAGGCATGCAGAAAAAGGAATGGTTCAGGCGAGCATGTTGAGATGGCACACGGAACCTAATACTTGAGAGGGTGCAAGGGCATTCAATTCTGTTGTTCAAGATTTTATATAAAAACAAGATTGTAGCATATTCTCTACGCCAGAAAGGCTAACAATATTGAATCTTCTTAATAGAACATCATTAGGGAAACCCGATGGTGGATAAATACCATCTAATTTAAACCAGAGGAACTTCACAAATCGTCTCTGGATTTTTTCAAAATGATTACTGTGGATCTCATATGTTGAGTACCAGATAACTGAACCATATTCCAGTTTAGAACGAACCAAAGCATTAAATAAAGTGATAAGGGTTTCATATTTTTAAACCTGTAATTCGATTTAAACGATTTTAACCTAGTATTTTCTAATTTTAGAATGAATATTAAAAAATAAAGAATTTTTGAAAATGCCTAAAAAAAATAAGGCGAAACGTCAAATAAATTAGTTTGTATTTTTCAAAAGAACCTAAGTACCCAAGAAAAACCAATCAAGTTTATATATATATATATATATATATATATATATATATATATATATATATATATATATTATACTTGAAGTAGAAAATAAATGGTTGTTGAGCTTTAGGGGAGGTAGGTGAAAAAGGTGAGAGTCAACATATTTTGTATACTTTGAATATCATTATGAGAATTCTTATTGGTTTTTGATTAGCATAATGAATACATTTTAAACAAAATGTATTATATTTTAATACAGCGACTTGTGACATCACCACAAACCTCTAATTACGCCCATATTTATAGCACAATTATAGCTTGATGTACTTCCCGGAGCGTAAAATAGCAAACTAAATCCCCAAAACAATAATAAGAGTCCACTTTATTTCGTAAATGAACTAAGAAGGCGTATAAACCACTTTATATCATTGCCCCAAGAATAGAGGGTGATTGAGTCTTTGCAGTTTACGATAAGGCCGTCTAACCCTCTCATTTCTATCCACGGAATCTCCCCTTTTTATTTCAGTAAAAACAGCAAGATATAAGAAGATTCGCATGACTCATAATTCGGTTAATCCTCATATAACAAGCATTTGTAAGCCCGATTTTTAAGCTCTAAGCATTTTTTAGTGTTTAACAGAGGCGTACCTTAAGATTTATCGAGAAAAATTAAGACGATCAGGTAAAAATTAGAGTAAAATGAACGCAAAACTCAAAAATTAACTTTGTCTTTTGAGTTTATGTTCTCCCAAAACGTTTCGTTTCAATAATTAAACTCCTGGACAGGAACGGATTTAAGAAATATACACAAATTTTTCTTTAGAAAAATTATTATCATAAAATAACATCTTTCATAAGAACCCAGAAATTATTTAGATCAAAAACGGAGAATGAGTACCGACAAATACTAATCAGAACCACCTGTCAGAAGACGACAGTATTATATGTTTTCCGCCGCCTCCGCCTCCGACTAAATGATTAGGAAGTACAAATATAGAAGATATCCTCTTTAAACGGACCCAGCTCAAATAACCTCAAAACATATCGCTTTCGTATAAAGCGCAAAGACACAAAAAATATTTACGATTTTTACCCCTCCTCCCAAGGCTATCCCTTAAATTCTTACTTGCTTTTACATTTCGTTACGTTTCAAAGCCCCTGATCACGAAAAACTGTCTTCAATTTCCACCAGTCGACCTGTTTTTGTCTGTGGGTACCCTAACTTTCCAGCATGAAATGAAATATCGAGTTCAAATTTAGCTCATCTATAATATATATAAAATGCGACGTCTCTCTGTCTGTCTGTCTGTCTGTCTGTCCGTTAGTGCGCTTATCACTGAAGAACCATTTATCCGATTTACTTACTTTTTTTTTTAAACGCACATGTGTTCTCTGGCCAGGTTATAGGCTATATATATCGTAATATGTAGCATAAGGAATGAGCAGTGACGATAATAGGGAATGAAGTCGGAAAAAAAGTTTGCCGCTAGCGCGTTCCCTTGCAATACACAGCCTAAACCATTAAATATGGAACAATATTATGTAACAGAGAATATCTATAATCTATAATATACATAAAATGCAATGTCTCTCTGTCTGTCTGTCCATAAGTGCGTTTAACAGGCGAGATCCACTTATCCGATTTACGTGTCTTTTCTTAAATTCATAAATATATTCTTTGGCCAGGTTTTATAATAATATTAATAATAATAATAATAATCTATATCTATAATATATATAAAATGCGACGTTTCTCTGGCTGTCTGTCTGTTCGTTAGTGCGCTTATCACTGGAGAACCACTTATCCGATTTACGTGTATTTTTTTTAAACATAGGCCAGGTTATAGGCTATATTTTATTACATTAGGTAACACGAGGATTAAGCAGTGACGATAATAGTGAATCAAATCGGAAAAAAGTTTACCGCTAGCGCGTTCTCTTGCAATACACTGCTTAAACCACTAAATATGGAACAATTATCATGTAGCAAAGGATATCTATAATATATATAAAATGCAACGTCTTTGTCTGTTTGTGCGCTTATTACTGGAGAACCACTTATCCGATTTACGTACTTTTTTTTAAATATACATATGTTCTCTGGCTAGGCTATAGGGTATATTTTATTGCGTTAGGTAACATAAAAAATAAGCAGTGACGATAATAGTGAATCAAGTCGGAAAAAAGGTTACCGTTAGCGCGTTCTCTAACCATTAAATATGAAACAATATCATGTTGCAAAGAATATAATATATACAAAATGCAACTTCTCTCTGTCTGTCTGTCTGTCTGTCCGTTAGTGCGCTTATCACTTGAGATCCGATTTACATGTTTTTATAAATTTATACATATGTTCTATATAATTAGATATAAGGTGAAATAATGGGATATAAGTATAAATAACGGGAGATAAGGAGAAATAATGAGAGATAAGCAGAGATAAGATAATGGGAGTTATGGTGAGATAATGGGAGATAAGGAGAAATAATGGGAGATAAGGAGAAATATTGCGAGATAAGTCGAGATAAATCTAGCTAATGGGAGAAGAGGTGAGATAATGGGAGATAAGGAGAAATAATGGGAGATAAGGAGAAATAATGGGAGAGAGTAGGAAATTATGTAGAGATAATGGGAGATAAGAAGAAATAATGGAAGATAATGGCAGATATTTTATTACGTTAGGTAACATAAGGAATAAGCAGTAACGATAGTAGTGAATCAAGTGCACGCGAGCGGAGCCGCGGGCGCTACTAGTATATAATATTTGCTGTAGTAATGGACTCTTGTTGATTTTTCTATATAATTATGAGGATTTTTCTTAGATTTTGGTTAGGATAATAAACGAATTTTAAGAATAATTATGTATAGTCAAAACATATAAGGGGTAGATCTCGGGTTGTAAACCTTTTTCAGAATTCTTGAAGTCAACTAATCTGAAAATTGTGTTCTTTTTTCATTGTCTTCAATTCAAAGACGTAGTTTCCAATTTCCTCTAGTTTCTCTGTCTGTTAGTGGCATGATAAGTCTCGAACAAAATCAGATATCGGCTTCAAATTGGATACACATATTGTTTGAACTATATTACCTAAGATGACAGTAAAAAGTGTAGGGCAATTTTGTATAGTTTCAATGATAGTACTAAAATTTTTCACGGTTTTTCTTTAATAATTAAATAAATTTTAAACCTGATTATTTACAGTGAAAGAGTGGATAGGGTTAGAGAAGTCGTTTTCAGGTCATATATCCTTTTTGAGGGTTTTTAGAGACAAGAAATATGATAATGATGTCACTTTTTCGAATTTATACAAATTAACATGTAGAATGATATGTTAGGTTTCAGTTTTCAACTACTCTGGGAATTTGGAATCTGTGACGCAATAATACTATGCAAGAATTATCACCAATACCCCAAACACTTTGTTTTTGCACTCGACGTTAACAATGTTAGCATTATCAGAAGCGACTAGCGAAACACACGTTGAGAGCAAAAATAAAGTGTTTAGTGATAAATGTTGGGTAGTTTCAGTTTTCAGTAAATATCGTCGAATCTTCTTTCTACTCATATTCTTTTCTGTGATTAATCTCTTGTAGGCTTAGAATAAGTTATTTTTAGTGTGAGAAAGTCAAGTTTAATAATTATAGAATTTTAGAGAATTGCGTGTTTACAAAAAAAGTACTGGTTAAATTATAACATTCACAGTCATTTTATATTGTTAAATCTTTAAACTCAGTTAAAAAATACAATAATTCTTTAAGACTTTATTAGATTGGTAAAATTTGCGATAATATTTCCTATATATATATATATATATATATATATATATATATATATATATATATATATATATATATATATATTCAGTTGTGGTCAAAATAATAGCAGTGCTTACTAAATTTTTATCAAACCATATTTATTAAGTTTTTTTAATAGAACAACTAAAACATAAATATGGTAACTTTGAAGCCCACCTAAGATGCATCAAAGTAATATAAGGCTAATTAATTAAATTCTTAAAAATCAAAGAAAAACGACAAATTTCTAAAATTATGATGGACAAAATAATAGCAGTGTTTTACTAAAATTACTGTTAAAAAAAACTGTACAAGTAATTAACAATATTTTTCTTTTATGAGCATCAGACACACCTAATACTTAATTGTAAACCCTTTATTGGCTATGACAGCTTCACAACGGCGCGGCGCGGCATAGAATTAACCAAATCTTGACATCTAAAAAACAGGAATGCTTTTTCAAGAATCTCTGATTACAGCTCAGAGCTCGTCTTGATTCTTAGGTTTTTCACGTGCTACGCTATCTTTAATATCGCCCCACAGATTTTCTATCGGGTTCAGATCTGGGCTTTGAGCTGGCCAGTTTAAGACATTAATTTTTCTCTTTTCTAAAAATTGTTTACATAATCGACTGCTATGTTTTGGGTCATTGTCATGCATAAAAACCCATTTAAGTGGCATTTCATATTCTGCATAGGGGAACATAACGTCCTGTAAAATTTCAACATAAACACTAGCGGTCATTATGTTTTTAATCCAAAATATAGGTCCTACTCCGAAGTAGGAGAAACATGCCCATACCATTATTTTTGAACCTCCATGTTTAAATGTCTTAATAGTGTACTGAGGCTGATATGCGGTTCCTAAAGGGCGTCTAACGTATGTTCTGCGGCCTACATTTCCAAATACTACAATTTTGCTTTCGTCAGACCACAGTATATTACGCCATTTAAATAGAGGCCATTCAATATGTTCCTTCGCGAACTCTAATCGCCTCTTTCTGGGACTTTTATTTAACAAGGGACTTCTTGCTGGTAACTTTGCTTTTTTAAGTGGTCGTCGCATCGTCCTAGGAGCTACATCACCTCGCACAATCTCCTGAAGTTGTGTTGACGAAGCAAATGGGTTTGCTTTTAAAGCTCGAACTATAAGTGTGTCCTGTCTGGATGTAGTTTTGCGATTACGACCGCGAATTTCAGGTGTAGGTTGCCATCTTAAAACGTTTGCTACCATTTTAGCTGAGTATCTCAAAATATTTTGAATCTTCATGTAAGATTTTCCATCACGACGCAATTTCCTTATCAATTCACGTTTTTCTTGAGAACAGTGCGTCTTCCTTCCCATAGTTGTATTGAAAACAGAAAAAGTGTTGATGGATCTGACACAAAACTATTCTAAATTTGACAATTTAACCGAACACGAGGAGCAAAAACCATTTAGGTTTGAAACACACCAGTGTTAAGCGAACACTGCTATTATTTTCACCAAGCAAAATTCATCTCCTGCTACAAAAAAACGTAAATACTTTGTTCATATTTATTTTTATATACATATTTTTTGTTGAAATCTCAGCACAGTTGATAAGTTTTTAAACGAAAAAAATATTTTTTGCCTTAATGGAATTTTGCAGTTACTTTTCAACAGGTTTTAGTTATTTTTATTGAACAACTGCTATTATTTTGACCATAAATGTATATATAAATATATATATATATATATATATATATATATATATATATATATATATATATACAGTCCCTGACCAAATTATTAGACGCACTGTATTTTTTTTAGTAATTTTATGTTTCTTAAGAGTTTTTATGCAATAATGGTATATTTAAACTACAATATTATTGATTTTTATTTAAAAGAATTGTTGTAGACTACATATTTGTATTTATTTTTTAACATATGGCAACACTGTGTTGACAAAGTGATACATGAACGTAAACAAGTACAAACCTGTATCAGTCGCGATCGGAGTCGAGTCAAGTACGGACGTGTTTCTGTGGCTTTATGGACTGTGATTGTTTGTTTAACAGTTTTATACTACTCAGTTATTAGTTTATTTTGTATGCAGTGTTTTAAAAAAGTAATTGGACTATTTTCATTATGGGTAGAAAAGGCGATCTTTCACCACGTAAAAAAGCTGAAGTGAAGGCCCTTGTGATTGCGAAAACATTTACAAACCGAGAAATATCACGAAGATTGGAGGTTTCTGAAGCTAGTGTACGACGCATAAAAAAGAAAATTGAGTCAGGGAAGGAATTAAGCCCGAAAAGAAAGAAAAGATGCGGTAGAAAACCAATTTTCACTCCACGGTCAGAGAGATGTTTGAAGAAAATTTGTGTAGAAAACAGATTTGCTACCACAAAGGTAATAAAATCACAAATCCAGGATGCTAGCGTAAATGCTTCTGAGCGCACTGTTCGAAGAAAATTGAAAGAATTAGATTTTAAGGCCTGTCGCCCCGCCAGGAAGCCCAAGTTAACAGCTGCAATGAAAGTAAAGCGCCTGAAGTGGGCCAAACAATGGCAAGACAAAGATGTGGACTTCTGGAGATCGGTAAGATACAGCAATTTAATCAATAATTGATACATTATTATCATTTCAGTTAAATAAAGCAAATAAACAAGGAAGTTTATATATTTTTCCTATTTTTAACAGGTCTGCTTCAGTGACGAAAGCACATTCGAAATTTTGCAGAATAAAGCTCAGTATGTGCGTCGTCGTCATGGAGAAAAGTTTCATCCTGATTGTGTTGTCCCGACGGTTAAACATCCCACCAAAGTGATGATTTGGTCAGTCATCAGCGGCAAGGGCACTGGACGTCTGTACGTCGTCAAAGGAATAATGAGGCAAGATCAGTACAAAGAAGTATTACAAAATCGGTTGATTCCGCAGCTCAGAGAATGGTTTCCAAATGGGGAACCATTCACTTTCATGCAAGATGGAGCTCCCTGCCACACTGCTCGGTCTGTTAAAGCTTTTTTGGCAGAAAAAAATATCCCTCTGTTGGATTGGCCGGGTAATAGCCCTGATTGAAAATGTGTGGGAGCTGATGAAAAGAGAAGTGGCTAAAGATGTGATTACCAACAAAACCCAGATCCTAGAAAAGATTATTCATGTGTGGAATCATCATCCTCAAATGCAGGAGACAGTACCATCTTGCATTGATAGCATGCCGCGCAGAATTAAAGCTTTGATAGCGGCTAAAGGTGGCTCAACTAAATATTGACTTTTACTAACATTAATTTCACTTTTCTTTAAAACTTAATAAACTTATGCTTTTCTAAATTAATGCTGTTTTATTTATGTCAAATAAATAGGTAATTGATTGGATAATATAAAAATAAAAAACAAATCAATTTAAAATAATAAAACGGTACAATATCACTCGGTAATTAATATTTTACATGAAATCTTGCAGTGCATCTAATAATTTGGCCAGGGACTGTATATATATATATATATATATATATATATATATATATATATATATATATATCCCTAAAGCGCTACAGGAGCAACGCCTGTGCGAAAAAAGCGATTCACGTTGGTCTTGAATCACTGTAAATTGTACTCGGTCGGATACACAATCCTGGACAAACAGCACCAAAGGGTACTCCGTATAAAAGCCTGCTTGATTGTGCGAGGGGTGACAAGCTGAACTTCATACGGACGAGAAGTATTAGCACGAGCTGTATTCCTAGCATGCATCGCTCTAGGAACAAGTAAGAAGGCTACATTCATCGACCACTTTCCATGAAAATACTCGTAAAATACACTCAAGTCGCCAACCGTTCTTCGGTGTTCCAAAGAAGCAAGGTTGCTGAAAAGTGTAAAATTTTCTAGCTCGAATTTCCTGCTTTTAGGAAACTTTCTCTGCTGTGCTTGCAACATATTCATACCAAGACCTCCAGAGTCTGTCCCAAAAATTAGTAGAATAAATCCGGGAAAAAACGTATTGCAGATTAAAGTACAAATTACTAAAATTCTTCAAAATAGCACCCTTGTGCATCGACACACCGTTGCCAGCGCCTCTACCAGTCGCAGTACACTTCCTGAAAATCGTCGACGGGCTCCTCGTTCAGGCACCTCGTCACGGCCTCTTTGACGTTATCGTTCCGAAATGGTTGTCTCTCAAGCCCTTTTTTATTCTTGGAAAAGAAAAGAAGTCCGGCGGTGCCCCATCGGGGCTGTAAAGCGGGTGGAGCCCTACAGCTCAGGCTAAATACCCTACAGCTTATGGCTAAATCTTCTGTAAGAATGCGATGCACTGTGGTTTTCGGAATATTGCACTCTTCTGTTAACATTCTGACACTCAGACGTAGATCGGAATTGAGCGTGACTCTCACTTTTTGCATATTTTCGTCACACTGTGTCGTTAACGGACGTCCAGGGTATTCCTTGTCGTTGTTCCATGGAACGTGGCATCGGGAAATCGTAACGCGACCGAGGAACAGGGGTCCAATTTAGTAGCGATCTGCACATTGTAACGGCCCGCAGGCAATTAACGCAGGTCGTGTTGCTTTCCCAAGACCTCTCACTACTAGCAAATTAAGCGACGCTGCAGTAACGTTAACTTTTTTAGAAAAAACTGCCGCCTGGGTTTTTGTAGAGTTAAATTCTGATTAAAGAAATAAGCGTACTATCATCTGTAAAGCTGTAGAGATGATTCCTGGTCCTTTCCAGCAGAACGCTAATGTAAATGAGAAAGAGAGTAGGAGACAGTATGGAGCTTTGGGGCACACCGGTTATGATATTGAAACAGTTTGAAAAAAATCCATCAACTGCTACTCGTACAGAACGCTCTCTGAGGAAACACGAGACCCATAAACAGAACTTTTCAAACATTCCATAAGAGCGTAGCTTAGCCAACAATCCTTCGTGCCAAACACGGTCGAATACTTTAGATATATCAAGTTCAAATTCTCCAAATTGTTCAAAACATGTGTTACATGAGTTAGAAGATCTTCTGTTGATCTTTGTTTACGAAAGCCATATTGATGGTCCCTAATAATATGCAATCCTTCAAGATATTTTAAAAGATGCTGATTGATGGCATTTTCCATGACTTTCGGTATTACTGAAAGCAGTACGGCTGGTCGGTAGTTATTAGGCAAAGTCTTCTTGCCTTTTTTGGGGGTCAGCTGAATTGTAGCGCATTTATAACAAGAGAGAACCATTCCCTTTCTGTAGGATAGGTTGAAAAATCTACAGAAAACTGTTTGCGTTATGTATATTCTCGAGTCCATATTCTTGAATTAACTCCATATTCTTCCTTTTTTTTTACGATTTCTCTGACAGATCTTCATAAGACTTTGATGGACGTCCACGTTCTCCAGATGTTGTAGGTTTGATATTCATTGGTATTTCGTCGAACTGTACCTTAAATTCACCGTCTAACCACGTTGTATTTTTATTAAAGAAACGTTCTTTAGTTCGGTTAGATGTGGTCCAGCGATTGTTAAAAGCTGATATAAGCGATTTTTGAATACTTTTCACAACTAATTCACTTTTTGAAGACGACAAATGATGGTGTTCTTCTAAGTATTTTTGAATATTTTCTCTTGTTGTCCCATGGTCAATGAAAAATTCGCATAATACTCGTCGAGGCACAACAAATTCACTCATTTTGTTGTATAGGTACTTCGCAAATATTGTTTTTACCGAGGTTGGTGAAAACTCTATGTCGAAGCACAATAAAGTACTCGAACATTTTTTGAGTACTATGACAGGTGTTCCGTCAGCGCCAGAAGCCTTTTTGGTGTCGACTTTCATTAATATATGTGTGTATATACATATACATATACATATATATATATATATATATATATATATATATATATATATATATATATATATATATATATATATATATATATACATTATTTTAAATTTTAGTTTTTTAATTTTATTTTATACTTAAAAACTTCAATTTTTTTCGTTTTTAATTCTTTAATTTGTTGCTTTTTAATTTATTTACTTTAATTATTTATAAATTTTATTACTCGGAATAATTACGTAAACTATTACACGGGGCATATATAGACAATGTAAAAGATTTAAAAAAACTGTTTTTAAAAAAAGTCGCCTCGACATTGTAAAAAAACCAGGATCGCTAAAGTCAGAGTAAGTGAGTAGCCGGTTGCACTAGGAGGAAGTGTTTCCTGAATTCAAAACGACGTTCTTGGTTCGAGACATAACCTTTCGTAGCTACGCCAATGATCTTTAAAATTATTAACTAAGCTGATCAAGAGCAACTCCGACGTACTTGTATTTATAAAAATAATCTTCCGTACAGTCGTTTTGTACTACTTCTCGAGATTAGGTTTTCTGTATAAATGTTAAAGCAAACAACGTTTATTATACCTTTTGTTTTGAATGCTAATTAAGTAACTTTATTCAGGCTTTTTGGGGGATAAAATAAATAGGAGAAAGTGGGGTAAAACCGTGTAGGAGGATCAAATAGGGTATGCTTTCATTAAAAGTACCGCAATGTGCGATATTTATTAGGATTGTATCATAAGTATCTGGTCTCGGCCAGAGATGGCGCTACTACTATTTAAAAAATTATATTTTTCGTAAACGTAACCTTTCACAAGAATCCTGTGTCGCTGTGTGATTTAGTTTGTGAGTGACAGCCATTTAAATAGAACAACTTTTGTGATGTTACAACAGTGGAAAAAATTAAATATCGAGCAGTGATAAAATATTTGTTTTGAAAAAGAAAACGAACGTTGAGATAAAAGCAGAACTCAGCGAAGTTTATGGGAACTCTGCACCTTCATTATATATCATAAAATATTGGAAAGCTGAATTCAAACGCCGC
>CM032450.1:53730967-54001188 GCA_019049505.1 Pachyrhynchus sulphureomaculatus
ATATATATATATATATATATATATTTGATTATATTTCTCGCTAATTTGAAAAAGAGGAGAAAATTTGTTCTTGGGATTGGTAAATTAAAAGTTTGCACATTACGTGCCGCGGTTCTAGGTACATGAAAAGGCAGACGCTGCAAGATTTTGTTTGCATCAATTTTGTTTGATATTATCTTATGTAAAAATATAATTTGGGCTTTGTTTCGGCGTGCCTCTAAACTTTCCATCGAAAATCTATCCAAGAGACTTTCATAAGGATAACCTATTTCGGGATATACTCCTTCGGGTTTAAAACTAGTGTACTTTAAAAAACTCTTTTGAATTTTTTCAATAATTTGAATGTGCGCTTGATAAACGGGGCACTAAACAACAACTGAGTATTTAAGCCGTGATCTCACGAAACTATTAAAAAGCAATTTTAGAGTATCATATTCAACAAAGTCGGCACTATTACGTATGATGAAACCCAATAGTTTAAAACTCTCCGCCGTAATCTTTGCGATATGGCCACGAAAAGACAAGGCAGTATCCAGCAAAACACCCAAATCAGACACCGACTGACATCGCTCTAGAACTTGACCGTTCATACTGTAATTGAATTGTATGGGACTCAATTTTGTTGTAAAGGTGGTTACATTGCACTTGGATACATTCAAAAGGAGTTTGTTGTTACTACACACCATTACAAGATTAAAGCCATCCTGTAGTCTTATGCAGTCATTCAGGTCTCTGATTCTGCAATATAGCTTCACGTCATCAGCATAAAGTAGATATTCAACACCCGCTCTCTGAGTAAAATCATTTATAAATATATTAAAAAGGAGTGGCCCCAGATGTGATCCCAGCGGCACTCCCGATGTGGCAACATAGCTAAAAGAACACTGTACAAACTGCGAGCGGTTTATCAAGTATGATTTAAAAAAAAAATAATAACTTACTCGAAAAGCCAATTGCGAACAACTTATCCAACAGAATCCCATGATCCAGCCGATCAAAGGCCTTAGAGCAATCAGTGTAAATCACATCGGTCTGCTCACCCCATATATATACATACATATATATATATATATATATATATATATATATATATATATATATATATATATATATATGTATATATATATATATATATATATATATATATATATATATATATATATATATATATATATATACATATATATATATATATATATATATAATATATCTAATATATATATATATATATATATATATATATATAAAGATATATATATTATATATACTAACCGGACCCGCAGCTCTGCTCGCGTGGACTTGATTCACTACTATCGTCACTGCTTATTCCTTATGTTACCCAACGTAATAAAATATCTTCCATTATTTCTCCTTATCTCCCAATATTTCTCCTTATTTCCCATTATCTCTACATAATTTCCATTATCTAGGCTTATCTCTGCTCATCTCCCATTATTTCTCCTTATCTCCCATTATTTCTTCTTATCTCCCATTATCTCACCTTATTTCCCATTATCTAGGCTTATCTCGACTTATGTCCCATTATTTCTTCTTATTTCCCATTATCTCTCCTTATCTCCCATTATGCCCCCATATGTATAAATTTATAAAAACACGTAAATCGGATAAGTGGTTCTCGAGTGATAAGCGCACTAACGGACAGACAGACAGACAGAGAGACGTTGCATTTTATATATATTGTATTCTTTGCTACATGATATTGTTCCATATTAATGCTTTAGGGAGTGTATTGCAAGAGAACGCGCTAGCGGCAAACTTTTCTCCGACTTGATTCACTATTATCTTCACTGCTTATTCCTTATAAAATATATCCTATAAACTGGCCAGAGAACATACGTATGTTTAAAAAAAAGCACGTAAATCGGATAAGTGGTTCTCCAGTGATAAGCACACTAACGGACGGACAGACAGACAGACGGACAGAGAGACATTGCATTTTATATATATTATAGATATTCTCTGCTACATAATAATGTTCCATATTTAATGGTTTGAACTGTGTATTGCAAGAGAACGCGCTAGCGGCAAACTTTGCCCGACTTCATTTACTATTATTGTCACTGCTCATTTCTTATGCCACCTATCGTAATAAAATATAGCCTATAACCTGGCCGGAGAACATATGTATGTTTTTAAAAAAAAAAGTACGAAAATCGGATAAGTGGTTCTCCAGTGATAAGCGCACTAACGGACAGACAGACAGACAGAGATACGTTGCATTTTATATATATTATAGATGTAATAAAATATATACCTATAACCTGGTCAGAGAACATATGTTTGAATTTAAAAAATCACGTAAATCGGTTAAGTGGTTCTCGGGGATAAGCGCATTAACGGACAGACAGACAAACAGACAAACATTGCATTTTATATATGTTATAGATATAGATTATTATTATTATTATTATTATATAACCTGGCCAAAGAATATATGTATGAATTTAAAGAAGGACAGGTAAATCGGATAAGTGGTTCCCGCGTAATAAACGCACTAATGGACAGACAGACAGACAGAGAGACATTGCATTTTATATATATTATAGATAATACATTACAGATATTTTTTGCTACATAATATTGTTCCATATTTAATGGTTTAGGCTGTGTATTGCAAAGGCACGCGCTAGCGGCAAACTTATTTCCGACATCATTCACTATTTTACGTCACTGCTCATTCCTTATGCTACCTATCGTAATAAAATATAGCCTATAACCTGGACAGAGAACATATGTATGTTTTAAAAAAAAAGTACGTAAATCGGATAAGTGGTTCTTCAGTGATAGGCGCACTAACGGACAGACAGACAAACAGACAGACAGAGAGACGTTGCATTTTATATATATTATAGATAAACCATCAATTAATATTTATTTTCAATTTTTGGGATTTGGTTTCATTTTATGAATATTTAGTATTTAAAATTAAAGTTAACCTGACGTTTCGCCCTTTAGTTTGGGGCATTCTCATTATTCTCTTTATTTCTTGAATCTCACATATTTTATTTACTACTCTAGTAGTAACATGAAATAAAGAAAAAATGAAAATGCCCTAGTCCAAAGAGCGAAACGTCAGTTTAAGTTTAATTTTGAATACTAAATATTGATAAAATGAATCCAAATTCTAAAAATTGAAAATAAATATAAACGTATATATATTATATGATTTCATATTATATGTTATTATATTTTGTAGCGAAAACGTAAAAAATATCAATTCCATGCAAAAAATATATGTTTTATATTTATTCTTAGCTCCTATAAAGTCTAAAAAGTTTAAATGTTATATTTTGGTGATTAAGAGGAAGCGGATTCAAGCCTCTGGCGATTATTCGGCTCTGTCGGATAAATTAATGGGATATTCAGTAGGGTTAATTATTATCAAATTAAACCTGCTGTCTACAAATTTTTATTTTTAATCTGTTGCTATTAATTTTGGGTAGATTGTTGTTAAGTGTGTATTTAGTATGTTAGTTCTTACAACAAGATCAAATTTTACGACACTAACTTCACATGTGTAGTAAACAAAAAATATTAACTGATTTTTTATATTCATTTACTGCGTCACCTTTCCAGTCTATTATCTTGAAACTATATTCTAACACTGAGGATGCAAGAAAAACTATGATTATTATCCCACGAGAAAATTCGAAAATGGCTCTTATGGCTCCGACCCACACAGATTGCCACGCAGTATGGCCGGCTGTCTGTCACACCGGATTTTCTCCGAAGCTATTTGACACAGAAAGTTGAAATTTGGCACAAATATAGGAATTGATGGTCCAATCACAGGTGGGTAGGCTTGAAACTTAAATTTTGCCTTAAGGTTAGTTTTAGGAGGTAAAATCGGAAGAAAAAAAAATGTTTCGAGGTCATCGAGTGGGGTATTAAATGAAAGCTTGTGAAAACACGAGTTCAAAAATATATATGATGTAATACTCGCGCAAACTTTGCTTTACATTATTTTTAAAAAATTGCTGTCCTCCCATCCTATCTCTAAAAATACTGATCAAAAAAATTCGAAAAAATTCTGGAATATTCTCCATAAGTTGTAGATTGAATGAAAATTATCACGAGTGCATTACTTTTGAGAAGTTATCTGGTATATAAAAATAATTTTTAAATTCCTTGATATATGTTTCGTACTTGTATACAAGTCCCCATCCTGTTTAATAAAAATATTATTCACAGCATAGCTAAATGTATACACATATACGAGGCTGGTTTGAAAAGTCCGTGCAAAAATAAAAACTACTTATGTGTTTGGGGTAAACCTTTTTTATTTTTCGACATAGTCTCCTTTTAGGCTTATACACTTGGTCTAACGATGTTCTAGTTTGTTGATCCCTTCCGAATAATAGGATTTGTCCAAGTCTGCAAAATATCCATTAGTGTCTGCAATCACCTCCTCCTTTGAATAAAATCTTTGTCCCGCCAGCCATTTTCTTCAAATTGGGGAACAAATAGTAGTCAGAGGGAGCCAAGTCTAGAGAATAGGGGGGATGTGAAACGAGTTGGAATCCTATTTCCATTAATTTTGCGACCACAACTGCTGAGGTGTGTGCTGGTGCGTTGTCGTGATGGAAAAGGACTTTCTTGTGGGCCAATCGCGGGCGTTTTTCTTGCAGCTCGGTTTTCAAACGGTCCAATAACGATGAATAATATTCACCTGTAATAGTTTTACCCTTTTCCAGATAGTCGATGAGGATTATCCCTTGCGAATCCCAAGAGACAGTCGCCATAACCTTTCCGGCCGAAGGAATGGTCTTCGCCTTTTTTGGTGCAGATTCCCCTTGGTAACCCATTGTTTAGATTGTTGTTTGGTCTCAGGAGTATAGTAATGTATCCATGTTTCATCCACAGTGACGAAACGACGCTTAAAGTCCTCCTGCAAACCATCCTTGCAACACTTCACACGATTCCGTTTTTGGTCAAGCGTGACCAATCGCGGCACCCATCTTGCGGATAGCTTTCTCATGTCCAAATATTTATGCAAAATATTATGTAGCCGTTCAGTCGAGATGCCCACAGCACTAGCAATCTCACGCACCTTAACTCTTCTGTCATCCATCACCATATCATGGATTTGATCAATGATTTCGGGAGTCGTAACCTCCACAGGCCGTCCAGAACGTTCAGCGTCACTTGTGCCCATATGGCCAGTCCGAAAATTTTGAAACCACTTATAAACTGTTCTAATCGAAGGTGCAGAGTCACCATAATGTTTATCAAGCTTCTCTTTAGTCTCCTGAGGCGTTTTGCCTTTCATAAAGTAATGTTTAATCACCACACGAAATTCTTTTTCGTCCATTTCTTGAAAATCACTCGACTTCCTTGATTCACACGAATGCCAAATACAAAGAAATAGACCAATATGGCTGAAACTTGGTGTGTGTTCATTCAATAGATGCTACTAACTAAACATGACCTCGATACGCGCCGGTGGTGCCATCTCTCGGACTTTGCACGGACATTTCAAACCAGGCTCGTATGCACAGCAAGGATCTAAATTAGTTATTGTGGAAGATTTTAACATACATTTTTTGGAATGCGTTAATAATAATCTATCCACCTTGTGAATAGCATTAGGCTTGTACCAATGATAAAGGATACTAGTTCTACTAGAGACAGAACTTTGATAGATATTATTATAAGTTCACGTTGTAGAAAGTTTTTTTAGCCATCGCAAACAAAACAAGTTTGTGTCCGAATCCTAAATATTGATTTTTGAAAGCTCATTTGGAGTGTGTTTTATGACGTCATTGATCACTGATTTAAAAGCAATTATCATACGGAACACTAATTGCGCAAGACCGACTTGCAGTTGGTCGGTTTTTATTTTTGCTTATTGATAAGATGTTTTTATAAACTCTTTCGTTTATTTATAAACTCCTTCGTTCCTGTACTATGGAGAGTTTGTCATAAACGATTATTTTCTAAATTATTTTATCACATATTTAAAAAAATGATAAAAAAATTGTAGCTAAGAAACTGAACTTATCTGAACTATTTTTAGTGTTCCGTACACACATACACTTCAGAGCCTGTCCGTCTGTCTGTCCGTCTGTCTGTCCGTCCGTCTGTCAGTCGGTCTGTCACACCTGATTTTCTCCGAAGCTATTTGACATAGAAAGTTGAAATTTGGCACTAATATAGGTATTAATGGCCCCATCAGAGCAATGTAATTTTGAAAATTAAATTTTGACTTAAGGGGTTAGTTTTGGGGGATGCAGTCGGAAGTGAAAAAAATTTCTTTACTTGCTCATCGAGAGAGGTGTCAAATGAAAGCTTGTAAAAACGTAAGTTCAAATATATATATATATATATATATATATATATATATATATATATATATATATATATATATATATATATATATATATATATATATATATATGTATATAAACTCCTGGACAAAATTAACACAACAATCTGAAAATTAATTTATCTTTTTCTTATATCAGTTTTAAAGTTTATCGAGTATTTGAATAGTAGGCTATGCATATTTTGTTTCGTTGTTCATGACAGAAATCAAAACAATTCGTTTAGATTTACAGTTTTAAAGAATTTTTTAGAAGATAAACAATTTTCTGTAATAATGCGATAGCTTTTGTTTAAAAGTAAGCTTATAAATTGTTCCCTTTTTCAAAGTAATACGTTTTTGTGGTAGACTGTTTCATTTTTGACCCCGAAGAAAAAAAAAAGAATCGAACAAGGAATTTAACTGAACACGAGGTAGCGCGAGCCTCAGTTTTATTGGACGAGGGATATTGTCAGAGTTATGTTGCCAGTTTGTTAGGCAAACATCGTTCCACAATAAGTCGTATGATAAGACGCTTAAATGAAGTAGGAACTTATTCTAGAAGGCTAGGGCAAGGGCGAAAATGATGCACTAGCAACCTAGATGAACGTTTTATAAGACAATATGCTTTAAGAAACAGGACTGTCACTAGTTCTATAATAAAAAACGAACTCGAAGCTGTTCTTCTCTTCTTCTAAAACAGTTAGAAGACGGTTAAATGAAGCTGGATTAAACAGTAGGAGACCAGCCACGGCGCCTTTGCTTACTAGAGAGAACAGAGTTGCCAGGTTACGTTTTGCTCGAAATCACGAAAACTGGTCTATGGATGATTGGAAAAAAGTTTTCTTCACAGATGAAACTAGAGTTAGTCTAAAACATCCAGATGGTCGTGAGCGTGTATGGCGAAGACCAGGAGAGAGGTTTGCTTAATCAAGTTGATATACCGATTATGCAATGGCCACCAAAAAGCCCGGATCTGAATCCGATAGAACATATATGGGATCACCTTAAAAATGTGAAACGTCATATACCTGCACCTAAAAACCTGAGGGAACTTGAAAATGCAGTTATCACAGAATGGGAGCAAATTCCTCAAGATTTTATCCAAAATTTAATTAGAAGCATTCCTAGGCGCATAAACGCTGTTATCCGAAGTAGAGGAGGCAACACACGCTACTAGTGTCCCAGTTACACCATTAATTTTGCTACTAGTGTTCCAGTTTATTTTTTTCATTAGTACATAATTTCAACGATTTTGTTATTAGGTCTTAAGAAGAATTTTAATTCAAATCTTATAGAGAAATTTGGTAGCTAATTCACTTTTAAAGTATCCGAATAAGTTTTTTCTAACTTTTAGTGTAACCAATGTTCATAAAAAATATAAAAAAAATTATTAAAATTAATTTATTATAGAGATTTGTATGATTTAATATATTGTTGCGGTAAATTTGTCCAGGAGTGTATATATATATACATATATATATATATATATATATATATATATATATATATATATATATATATATATATAATGTTATTTTTTGTATTATTTTTAAATAATTGCCAAAAATCGCTGTCTCCCCCTTATCTCGAAAAGTACTGATTAAAAAATTTTGAAAAAATTCTAGATATTTTCCATAGGGTGTAGATTGAACGAAAATTATCATGAGTGCATTATCTTTAATAATTTATCTGGTACATAAGAAAAACAAAAATTTCAAAGTCATCAGTTTTCAGATCGGAGACAAACTTTGTTGAAAACTCATTTGGGGTGTGTTTTGTGAAGTCACTGACCATTTTATACCTCCGTAGCAAAAATATGGAACGTACGGAACACTAATTGCACGAGTTCTACTTGCATTTAATTGTTTTTTTTTATATACGAAATCACGAAATATACTATATTTCCAGTTTTAGTATTTTAGGCCCAGTTTCTCAGTTGTTGATAACTTCTGAAATAAAATAAAATATTCATTTAAGATTTGGTCATAATATAGTACCTAAAGCCAGACAGGAAGCTAGGGTTTGTGTTTGAATTATATGGTTAAAAATCTGAAAATCTTATTTTTTTCAGTATCTGCAGTCTCAATTAACACAGAGTGTAGATGAGAATGGGTGTGTAATTACTAGGAGCACCTTAAGAATCTCAATAGTATAATTTGACCTTTTCCTTGTTTTTGGTTGGAAATTATTTTATATGTATATCTTAAAAAGATATAATTTTCATACATATATCAGAAAAGTAGAACATACAGTGTAGATCACTAATCTAACATAATCCTTATAACTACTGTTTTTTGCCTTGCTTTTTGCTTATCTGTAACTTATATTTTCGAAAAGATTAAAATTTACTGTACGCAAATAGACATTATCCATAATATTACCAAATCATTCTACCTACCTAATCTAAACGGCTATATTAACAAAATTCTTTGTATAGTCGTTTCAGTTATGACAAATATGTATTTTGTGTTAATTGCTAATCTAGGATGTATAAGATAAATAATTATTTTTAAACAATATAATACTTATTACGTAAATCTAGAATAAGGTAACAGTACTTAGTTTTAAATACACATTTTGACTTTTTGCTTTGGTTAAATTTAATTTAAATTTGGCTACTTTCGTTCATATATCACTGCTGATACTCTAACTATTATAAAATAATATTTACTTCCAATCAAATCAATTATGTTGCGGTTATTTGCTCTTCTACCCCACTTTTAAGAATAAAACCCTATAACAAAAACATCTCCATATTGTAACTGTTTTTACATGCGAGAGACTCTTAAATTCCCAAGCTGATGGCACAGAAAAAAGAAAAACCTTAAAACGCTATGGAGTCGTTAAATTTGAATCATTTTTTCTATTACTTTCCTTCTATCACAAACTTACATTTAAACAAACACGTGAAAACATCAATTGACATTGTTAAGAATTTATATTCAATAAGGATATAAACTCCTGGACAAAATTAACGCAACAATCTGAAAATTAATTTATCTTTTTCTTATGTCAGTTTTAAAGTTTATCAAGTATTTGAATAGTAGGCTATGCATATTTTGTTTCGTTGTTCATGACAGAAATCAAAACAATTCGTTTAGATTTACAGTTTTAAAGAATTTTTTAGAAGATAAACAATTTTCTGTAATAATGCGATAGATTTTAAGCTTATAAATTGTTCCCTTTTTCAAAGTAATACGTTTTTGTGGTAGACAGTTTTATTTTTGACCCCGAAGAATTAGAAAAATGAATCGAACAAGGAATTTAACTGAACACGAGGTAGTGCGAGCCTCTGTTTTATTGGACGAGGGATATTGTCAGAGTTATGTTGCCAATTTGTTAGGCAAACATCGTTCCACAATAAGTCGTATGGTAAGACGCTTGAATGAAGTAGGAACTTATTCTAGAAGGCTAGGGCAAGGGCGAAAACGATGCACTAGCGACCTAGATGAACGTTTTATAAGACAATATGCTTTAAGAAACAGGACTGTCACTAGTTCTATAATAAGAAACGAACTCGAAGCTGTTCGCAAAGTCACAATTTCTTCTAAAACAGTTAGAAGACGGTTAAATGAAGCTGGATTTAACAGTAGGAGACCAGCCACTGCGCCCTTGCTTACTAGAGAGAACAGAGTTGCTCGAAATCATGAAAACTGGTCTGTGGATGATTTGAAACAAGTTTTTTTCACAGATGAAACTAGGGTTAGTCTAAAACATCCAGATGGTCGTGAGCGAGTATGGCGAAGACCAGGAGAGAGGTTTGCTCCTTGCAATATCTCTGCAAGGATTCCATTCGGCGGTGGCTCTGTTATGTTCTGGGGTGGCATCTACTTTGATACTCGCACAGAGTTAGTTCCTGTCCGTACGAGATCCATGAATGCTGACTACTATCTTGAGAATATTGTAATAGAACATGTGATGACTTTGGGTCATTTTGTGGGGCCCCATTTCCTATTTATGCAAGACAACGCTCGACCTCACGTGGCTAGGGAGGTATTCGATTATCGTAATCAAGTTGATATACAGATTATGCAATGGCCACCAAAAAGCCCGGATCTGAATCCGATAGAACATGTATAGGATCACCTTAAGAAGAATGTGAAACGTCATATACCTGCACCTAGAAACCTGAGGGAACTTGAAAATGCAGTTATCACAGAATGGGAGCAAATTCCTCAAGATTTTATCCAAAATTTAATTAGAAGCATGCCTAGGCGCATAAACGCTGTCATCCGAAGTAGAGGAGGCAACACACGCTACTAGTGTCCCAGTTACATCATTAATTTTGCTACTAGTGCCCCAGTTTATTTTTTTCATTATTACATAATTTCAACGATTTTGTTATTAGGTCTTAAGAATAATTTTAATTCAAATCTTATAGAGAAATTTGGTAGCTAATTCACTTTTAAAGTATCCGAATAAGTTTTTTCTAACTTTTAGTGTAACCAATGTTCATAAAAAATTATTAAAATTAATTCATTATAGAGATTTGTATGATTTAATATATTGTTGCGTTAATTTTGCCCAGGAGTGTATAAGTAAAACTGATAGGTGGGAGCAATGTATAGCATTTTCACTCTAGGGGTAATTGAGCGAACATAAAAAGCTCTTGTGGCATATACAGCTTATTTGCTGCGATCTAATCGAAACAATCATTATTTACCAAAGACACTATTTCTTGCTAATTAATGTTAATTTTTAACTTATGGTATAAACCGTTATTAAAAAGATTTAAATATAAAAACAAACATATTTTATTAATTGTCATTTACACCGGCGCAGCTGATTTTTATTTATTGGTAAAATATGATAATGGCTTAATTTATTGTCACATATTTTGTTATATTACAAACTTACTACAATATTAGGTTTTTTTTATTAATATATTTACTGTTAAAAACTATTAATTAATGTGCAAAAAATATCGCAACGAAATATAGAATATAATTTATTACTTACCAGTAATTATTAATTAAATAAATAAAATAAAGTAAGATTTAACACCAAAATGATTATGTTTAAAAATTCTTTAGTACAATAATAGATCATGAAAGAGTATTCTTGATAAAAAGCACACAGTCATTGTATTCTACTAAAAGTACACGGGGCTAACCAAGTGCCAATCAAGGACCCGTTTTGATCTCATCAGCTACATATAAGCCACATAGTGTTGAGCGTTCTGCAGCAGTGGCATGGTAGCTCTGAAATCTTAAATTCTAAAACGTCGTATGACGCTAGTAAACATAAATCAACCGCGCCATCTCGTAGCCGCGACAGAAACAACTCTGAAAACACCAATAAACTTCTCTGATTGTATTTAGTGGGCAGCACAGTCCTGAGCAGTTCTTTCTAAAGAGATGATTTTGCATTAAACACAGTCAGAGTTCTAATCTCGAAGAATAAAGATCCCTGAAGAGGTTTCGTGTAATGGTAAGCAAAACGTCGGAAAGTTACTCCAATTTGATACGGTTAAATTAGAAGAGTCACAATTTCTTACGTAATTATATTATATGGATTGGCTGTAATATAAGAAGACAAAAATTTAAAAGAAAAACTTACACAAACCTTAGTAAATCAGAAACCACGTGCAAAAACCGAATTTCTGTAAATCCTATATAAGTCATTATGGCGTGATTTAGTAACGAACAAACAAATAAACCAACAGACTTTTGTATAATGTTGTTTACTTTTTCTGAGCTAATTTAAATCACTTTTAAAATAAAATTCTAGATAAGCAAAAACAGTAGCGCTAAGGATTATGTTAGATTAGCGAGGTGCACTACATGGCTCGTCTCTTTTCATAGTACAGTGTGTCCCTGATATACAAGTAAATTTAATAAAAAAATCTGTAAAAGACTTATATTTCGATATATATATATATATATATATATATATATATATATATATATATATATATATAACACATGGGCTGAAAAGTCCCGGGCCTAACAAAGAAAACACGGTTTTTTTGGTACAAAATTAGCTTTATTCATCAACGTAATCTCCATCAAGAGCAACGCAGTCATTCCAGCGCCGCTCTAACATTTCAATACCACTTTTGTAGAACGATTTATCTTTTGCCTTAAAATAGGCCTCAGTTTCAGCGATAACCTCTTCATTCGTGCGAAATTTCTTACCGGCGAGCATTTTTTTCAGGTCTGCGAACAGCCAGTAGTCGCTGGGAGCCAAATCTGGCGAAAACGGTGGATGTGGGAGCAATTCGAAGTTCAATTCATGTAGTTTTGCCATTGTTTTGATTGACTTGTGACACGGTGCGTTGTCTTGATGAAACAAAATTTTTTTCTTTGCCATATGCGGTCGTTTCTTTGCAATTTCGGCCTTCAAACGCTCCAATAACGCTATATAATATTCACTGTTGATGGTATTTCCTTTCTCAAGATAGTCGATGAATATTACACCACGCACATCCCAAAATACCGAGGCCATAACCTTTCCAGCCGATTGTTGTGCTTTCGGGCGCTTTGGACGAGGTTCACCAGTTGCTGTCCACTCAAATGACGATCGTTTTGATTCCGGAGTGAAGTGATGGATCCATGTTTCATCCATTGTCCCATATCGACGCAAAAATTCCGATTTGTTACGTTTAAACATGGCCAAACACTGCTCAGAATCATCAACACGTTCTTGTTTTTGATCAACAGTGAGCAAACGCGGCACCCACTTTGAACAGAGCTTTCTCATAGTCAAATGCTCATGCAATATAAAGCCAACACGTTCTTTTGATATCTTTACGATGTCAGCTAACTCACGCAACTTCACTTTTCGATCATTCAAAACGATTTTATGGATTTTTTTGATGTTTTCTGGTGTTACCGCCTCATTTGTTCGTTCTGCATCATCGGTGTCTCTACGACCACGTTTGAAGTCAGCAAACCAACGTTTTATTGTTGTTTCTGATGGAGCGGAGTCCCCATAACACTTTTCAAGCCATTGCTTCGCTTGAACGGTATTTTTTCCCATCAAGAAGCAGTGTAAAATTAAAACACGAAATTGTTTTTGATCCATTGTTTTGAAAATAACAAAAGTAGCGTCACTCTTAGCAGAATAACTCACAAACTAATGAATAGAATATCATGAAATTTTAACAGCTGTCTTTTGAAGGTTAGTATTAACTGAAAAAAAGGTGACTACAATAAAACTAGCGCCATCTATGTGTTAGGCCCGGACTTTTCAGCCCATGTGTTATATATATATATATATATATATATATATATATATATATATATATATATATATACATATATATACATATATATATATATATATATATATATATATATATATATATATATATATATATATATACATATATACATATATATATACATATATATATATATATATATATATATATATATATATATATATATATATATATATATATATATATATACATATATATACATATATATATATATATATATATATATATATATATATATATATATATATATATATATATATATATGAAGCAAAGGCAAGCCTTGGTTTGACCGAAAATGCAAAAAAGCTGTTGCTTCTAAACATCTTACCTACCGACAATGGTGTGAAAATCCTAACACCGTAAATCATAACAACTTTGTTCGTGCCAGGAACAGATGCAAACAAATTATCGACGAAACCAAGGAGACACACAATCAACTGATGAGAAACAAACTTCTCGCTTGTCCCAACAATTCTAGGTCCTTTTGGTCAGTCGCTAAGGCAGTTAGTCAAAATTTCACCAAATCCACCATACCACCACTCACACGGCCAGATAATTCTATTGCAACGACACCTGTTGAGAAAGCGAACTTGTTGGCTGAACTCTTTGCTGCACAGTCTACTGTCGATTTTCAAGGAAAAACACCACTATTCCCATAGTGTAATCAAGGATGCCCGATCTGACTTATGTAACACATGTTTGGAACAACGCAATTGAACACTTTGGAGAATTTCGAGCGGTTGCTCTTGACATATCCAAGGCATTAGACCGTGTTTGGCGCGTTGGGCTGTTGGCTAAGCTACGTTCTTATGATATATCTGAAAAGTTCTGTTTGTGGCTCCCATGTTTCCTTAGAGAGCGTTCTTTACGAGTGGCAGTCGACGGATTTCTTTCTAACACCTTCACTATCAACGCCGGTGTACCCCAAGGCTCCTTGCTGTCCCCTACTCTCTTTCTCATTTATATTAACGATCTGCTGTAAAAGACCGAAAATCCAATCTATAGCTTTGCAGATGACAGTACACTCATCTCTTCATTCACCTTGAACGCTCGGACATCGGCTACTCAGACGAATATTCGCAGACAACAGGAAGTCATTCAATTTAACAAAGACCTGGAAGAAATTCTATCTTGGAGTGACAGTAACCAAGTGGAATTTAACGATTCAAAAACACATAGTTATGTCGGGGCACTCCATTCCCCTAGCATCGTCGCTCAATTTGCTGGGCGTTAGTTTGGGAGCAAATATGTACTGGCATAAACATGTTGCAGGCATAGCAAGGAGAGCTTCTCAGAAGTTGGGAATATTATTTCGAACCAGAAAGCTTTACACCCCACAACAACTGTTAATTCTTTACAAAGCCCAAATTCGACCAACTATGGAATACTGCTCCCACGTTTGGGGCTCCGCTCCCAAACATACACTGCATTTGTTGGATTCTGTTCAGAGAACAGCTGTTCGTCTGATTGGAGACCCGGAATTGACCGGCGGCCTTGATTCGCTGGAACATCGAAGAGCGGTTGGCGACTTGAGTCTGTTCTACAAGTATTTTCAAGGAAAGTGTTCGAAGAATGTAGCCCGCTTAATTCCTCCCAAAGCAGTGCATGTTAGAGATACACGTCGCGATGGTGCTTGACATCCGTATGAGGTTCAGCTTGTTACTCCGCGTACAACGCTTTTCAAGCAGTCTTTTATATGGAGAACATCATCCCTTTGAAATAATTTGCCCAGCGCTGTATTTTCCACCGAATACAATTTACAGCGATTCAAGAACAACGTCTCTCTGTCTGTCTGCCCGTTAGTGCGCTTATCACTCGAGAACTACTTATCCGATTTCCGTGTTTTTTTTAGATTTATTCATATGTTCTCTGGCCAGCTTATAGAATATATTTTATTTTTCATCAAAAAAAATCTATAATATATATAAAACGAAACGTCTCTTTGTTTGTCTGTTAGTGCGCTTCGCACTCAAGAACCTGGTCAGGTTATAGGATATATTTTATTACGTTAGGTAACATAAGGAATAAGCAGTGACGATAATAATGAATTAAATCCACGCGAGCGGAGCCGCGGGAACGGCTAGTTTAAATATATACATCCTATCAGCAAAGGAAGTAAAAGGGTAATGGATTTTTTGCAATATTAGTATTCTATGATTAGGTATTGGTATGCACATGAAATCTTGGAAATCTAAGTAAAGTACAAGATTGCCGCAAGAAAAAGTGAGATACAATAGATAAAGCAATTACAAAAAGTTACGGGTAGATTAATTTTAAACATAGAACAGAACAAATGATCTTTGTCGAATTAAAAGAATCATTTTCAAACAATAAAATGATAAAACATCTCTTGTATATTAAATGTTAAAATAAATACCACATTTCAATAGACTTTTAACAATTTTAATTTTGTGTAATCGTTGGTTTTTCATTTAAATATTATAATATTTTTTGGGCAGTGAATTAATAAAATACATTTAAAATATATGGAATATAAAATTATTTTCGTAATTAAAAATCCATTATAAAATATAAAATTATTATTAATATTTGGCTAGTAATAATGGATTACCGTTTACCTTTTATCTAAATGTGGATTTTAATGTTCAATTTTAAATTTGAGTCAAACGTAGTAATACAGGTATGGACTACAAAATCTCAATTCGAATTCCTAAATGGATCGTTTTTACTATATCTTTTCATTTATCTATAATACGAGGCTGGTTTGAAAAGTCCGTGCAAAGTCCGAGAGATGGCACCACCGGCGCGTATCGAGGTCATGTTTAGTTAGTAGCATCTCTTGAATGAACGCACACCAAGTTTCAGCCATATTGGTCTATTTCTTTGTGTTCGGCATTCGTGTGAATCAAGGAAGTCGAGTGATTTTCAAGAAATGGACGAAAAAGAATTTCGTGTGGTGATTAAACATTACTTTATGAAAGGCAAAACGCCCAGGAGATTAAAGAGAAGCTTGATAAACATTATGGTGACTCTGCACCTTCGATTAGAACAATTTATAAGTGGTTTCAAAATTTTCGGACTGGCCATATGGGCACAAGTGACGCCGAACGTTCTGGACGCCCTGTGGAGGTTACGACTCCAGAAATCATTGATCAAATCCATGATATGGTGATGGATGACAGAAGAGTTAAGGTGCGTGAGATTGCTAGTGCTGTGGGCATCTCGATTGAACGGGTACATAATATTTTGCATAAACATTTGGACATGAGAAAGCTATCCGCAAGATGGGTGTCGCGATTGCTCACGCTTGACCAAAAACGGAATCGTGTGAAGTGTTGCAAGGATGGTTTGCAGCTGTTCCAGAAGAATCCGGAGGACTTTAAGCGTCATTTCGTCACTGTGGATGAAACATGGATACATTACTATACTCCTGAGACCAAACAACAATCTAAACAATGGGTTACCAAGGGGGAATCTGCACCAAAAAAAGCGAGGACCGTTCCTTCGGCCGGAAAGGTTATGGCGACTGTCTTTTGAGATTCGCAAGGGATAATCCTCATCGACTATCTGGAAAAGGGTAAAACTATTACAGGTGAATATTATTCATCGTTATTGGACCGTTTGAAAACCGAGCTGCAAGAAAAACGCCCGCGATTGGCCCACAAGAAAGTCCTTTTCCATCACGACAACGCACCAGCACACACCTCAGCAGTTGTGGTCGCAAAATTAATGGAAATAGGATTCCAACTCGTTTCACATCCCCCCTATTCTCCAGACTTGGCTCCCTCGGACTACTATTTGTTCCCCAATTTGAAGAAATGGCTGGCGGGACAAAGATTTTATTCAAACGAGGAGGTGATTGCAGACACTAATGGATATTTTGCAGACTTGGACAAATCCTATTATTCGGAAGGGATCAACAAACTAGAACATCGTTGGACGAAGTGTATAAGCCTAAAAGGAGACTATGTCGAAAAATAAAAAAGGTTTACCCCAAACACATAAGTAGTTTTTATTTTTGCACGGACTTTTCAAACCAGCCTCGTATATATAAAATGCAACGTCTCTCTGTCTGTCTGTCTGTCAGTCCGTTAGTGCGCTTATCACTGGAGAACCACTTATCCGATTTACGTACTTTTTTTTTTAAAAACATACATATGTTCTCTGGCCAGGTTATAGGCTATATTTTATTACGATAGGTAGCATAAGGAATGAGAAGTGACGTAAAATAGTGAATGATGTCGGAAAAAAGTTTGCCGCTAGCGCGTTGCTTTGCAATACACCGCCTAAACCATTAAATATGGAACAATATTATGTAGCAGAGAATATCTATAATCTATAATCTATAATATATATAAAATGCAATGTCTTTCTGTCTGTCTGTCTGTCCATTAGTGCGTTTATCACGCGAAAACCACTTATCCGATTTATGTCTTTTTTTTAAATTCATACATATATTCTTTGGCCAGGTTATATAATAATAATAATAATCTATATCTATAATATATATAAAATGCAACGTCTCTTTGTCTGTCTGTCTGTCCATTAGTGCTCTTATCCCTTGAGATCCACTTATCCGATTTACGTGATTTTTTAAATTTATAAATATATTCTCTGACCAGGTTATAGATATATTTTATTACATCTATAATATACATAAAATGTAACGTATATCTGTCTGTTTGTCCGTTGGTGCGCTTATCACTGGAGAACCACTTATCCGATTTACGTGATTTTTTTTTTAAACATGCTAAACTATTAAATATGGAACAATATCATGTAGCAAAGAATATCTTTAATATATATAAAATACAACGTCTCTCTGTCTGTCTGTATGTCCGTTAGTGCGCTTATTACTGGAGAACCACTTATCCGATTTACGTGCTTTTTTTTTAAACATACATATGTTCTCTGGCCAGGTTATAGGATATATTTTATTACGTTAGGTGACGTAAGGAATAAGCAGTGACGATAATAGTGAATCAAGTCGGAGAAAAGTTTGCCGCTAGCGCGTTCTCTTGCAATACACTGCCTAAAGCATTAAATATGGAACAATATCATGTAGCAAAGAATATAATATACATAAAATGCAACGTCTCTCTGTCTGTGTGTCTGTTAGTGCGCTTATCACTCGGAACCCCTTATCCGATTTACGTGTTTTTTTTTAATTCATACATTTGTTCTCTGGCCAGGTTATCTATAATCTTCTATCTAAAATATATATAAAATGTAACGTCTTTCTGTCTGTCTGTCTGCTCGTTAGTGCGCTTATCACTTGAGAACCACTTATCCGATTTACGTGCTTTTATAAATTTAAACATATGTACTATATAATTCGATATAAGCCTAGATAATGGGAGATAAGGAGAAATAATGGGAGATAAATCGAGATAAGGCTCGATAATGAGAGTTATGGTGAGATAATGGGAGGTAAGGAGAAATAATGGGAGATAAGGAGAAATATTGAGAGATAAGTCGAGATAAGCCTAGATAATGGGAGATAAGGTGAGATAATGGGAGATAAGGAGAAATAATGGGAGATAAGGAGAAATAATGGGAGATGAGCAGAGTTAAGCCTAGATAATGGAAATTATGTAGAGATAATGGGAGATAAGGAGAAATATTGAGAGATAAGGGGAAATAATGGGAGATATTTTATTACGTTGGGTAACTTAAGGAATAAGCAGTGACGATAGTGGTGAATCAAGTCCACGCGCTGGCCCGGCTAGTTAAAAATAAATTCAAAAAGAATGACCCATTGCCAACAGTTCTTCCATGCTCTAAGAAGGTTGGTGAGTTCTGGGCCTCCAATCAGGCTAATAGCTAGCTCTCTTCTGAGTAGGATCTAAGATATGATCGGAACTAAAACCCCAAACTTCGAAGCAGTATTCTATCGTCGCACAGTAGTCCGAAAACCCTGTTTTCAGTGCATCTTCCGCTTGCACCTCTCTCATAACTTTCATTTCATTTCGAAGCGTCGAGTGTCACGCAACACCTCTCGTGAAGCACCTCAGACGTCATCAAGTTTAAACTATTATAAAAAGTACAAAAGTGAACAAATTTTAATTGTGTAAAATGAATTCTATCCCTGAAGGTGAGTACAGTTTCATTGTTTTTCTGGAATTTCATATTTACTTAATGTCAAGTGAGTAATTAACTGTTTAGTTATCGAGTTTTTTAAGAAAATATTCCCAAAAATTTTTAAAGAATAAGTAATAAATTAAAAACTCCATTCAACTCTAACGTGAAATGGATTGGAGGTTATTCATTAGACATTTTTTGCGAAAATATCGAAAATTGAGTACTATATACAAGTTTAGTATCTGTATTAGTTTTTCTGCGAACGTGTGCGTGGAAAAATTCGGGATGATCTTACAAAATTCAACCAATTGTTTGAAAATTCGGGAAATTGTTGCAAAATGTGAAAAATAGTTTACGAATGCGGGTAAATGTTGCAAAATGAAAACAATACTTGAATACATACAATAAATGATAAAGTTAGTTAAACAATTCGGGAAAATGTTGCAACATGTAGCAAATTGTTTACAACTTAGGGAAATTGTTGCTAAAATTGAAAAATACTTGAAAATTTCAATAAAATGCTACTAAATTGGAAAAATAATTTTAAAATTATGGAAATTGTTGCACAATGTAGCAAATTATTTAAAAATTCTCAAAAAGTCTGATTAAAATAGTTCACGTTTTTTCAAAAATAGTTCGTCACTTTTTATTTAAACTTCATATTCGCAGTCAGCGACCCCAAAAACCCATGTATACAGATTTTCATAAAAATAACTCACGTTTTTTTTTCCAAAAATAATCCGCAATTTTGAAGCCGCCATTTTGTTTTTTAAAATGCGAACTTCATATTCGTAAGCAGCGACCTAAAAACCCACGTATACAGAGTTTCATAAAAATAAGTCACGTTTTTCCAAAAATAGTCCGATATTTTGGAGCCGCCATTTTGTTTTTTGAAATTTGAACTTCATATTCGTAATCAGCAACCCCAAAAACCTACGTATACAAAGTTTCATAAAAATAATTCACGTTTTTTCCAAAAAGAGTCAGCCATTTTGGAGCAGCCATTTTGTTTTTTTAAAATTTGGCTTCATATTCGTGATCAGCGATTCCGAAAATCCCGGCATACCAAGTTTTGTCGAAATCGAATAATACCTTCATATTTTGACCAGCGTTTCGGGACATTTTTCTTATGTGCATCGGTCGGTCGAATTTGTGTTTTTAAAAAGGATTGAAGAGTATAAAGCTTTCGAGAATGAAATAATATACCCAACTTTCGAGAAGTTGTCTTTGCTATACACGCAATATGTTCATACCAATACATATTTGCTCCCAAGCAAGTTGAGTGCCGATGCTAGAGTAGAGTATCCCGACATAACTATATCATGTTCTGCAACGTTAACACAAACTGCTGCCTGGGTTTTTGTAGCGTTAAATTATCCTTAGACTCACACCCTAAGATAAAATTTCTTTAACAACATATAGACCACAGTTTCGAACCTGAAGGGGGCTCTAACCGTTTCGGCTTGGAGTCCCCTCCGGAAATGCCCGACTTCTTTCTCAAGTCGATTGTCTGAACACTATTTCATAGATTCTAACATTTTTCTTTTTGTTCTATTGTTCCATCAAAAAATTTCAATTTTCAAGCTCATGGTAACCTAGGAAACATGACCGTAAATCTCGATTATTAGGAAACAATCTGAGCGTAGTACCCAAATACGTCTAAATTTTTTTCCGTCCTATAATTTTTTGACTTCTGCCGCTCAGATTGTTCAGGAACATGTACTTAATTACTAAAAAAAAATCGTAACTATATCTACCACGATAGCTGAGAAAAAAAACATTGGCTCTCGAAAAACGTGACTTTTCAGGACAAACGATTTTTCAAAAACTGCCGCTTTCGGGCTCGTTTCTGAGTCTGCTGTTCTCGTATAGAGTTCAGAACCATAATTTGACTATACTCAACTATTCCAAGGGATAAGTTTTTATATCACTTGTGGGAACTTACTACCTGTCAACCTGTTGCTACCTGAGCCTGACCTTGTTAATTGGCGACTCTTTTCTGTTCTATTTTGTGATGTCCCGTTCTAGTATTCCTAAAGTCTTTGAATAATCGGCCAAGTGCAAGTCGGTCTTGCGCAGTACTTCACAAAACACACCCCAATGAGTTTTCAACAAAATTTGTTTCCGATCTATGTTGAAAATTTTTGTTTTTTTTTTATACCAGATATATTTTTAAAGGTGTGTTCAATCTACACTGTTTAAAATATTCCAGAGTTTTTCAAAATTTTTTGACTAGTACTTTTCGACATAAGGGGGGCAGCGATTTATGGCAGTTTTTTAAAAATGATACAAAGAAAAGTGTGTGCAAGTACAGTCCCTGGCCAAATTATTAGACGCACTGCAAGATTTCATGTAAAATATTAATTACCGAGTGATATTGTACCGTTTTATTATTTTAAATAGATTTGTTTTTTATTTTTATATTATCCAATCAATTACTTACTTATTTGACATAAATAAAACAGCATTAATTTAGAAAAGCATAAGTTTATTAAGTTTTAAAGCCACCTTTAGCCGCTATCAAAGCTTTAATTCTGCGCGGCATGCTATCAATGCAAGATTGTACTGTCTCCTGCATTTGAGGATGATGATTCCACAAATGAATAATCTTTTCTAGGAGCTGAGTTTTGTTGGTAATCACATCTTTAGCCACTTCTCTTTTCATCAGCTCCCACACATTTTCAATGGGGTTCATATCAGGGCTATTACCCGGCCAATCCAACAGAGGGATATTTTTTTCTGCCAAAAAAGCTTTAACAGACCGAGCAGTGTGGCAGGGAGCTCCATCTTGCATGAAAGTGAATGGTTCCCCATTTGGAAACCATTCTCTGAGCTGCGGAATCAACCGATTTTGTAATACTTCTTTGTACTGATCTTGCCTCATTATTCCTTTGACGACGTACAGACGTCCAGTGCCCTTGCCGCTGATGACTGACCAAATCATCACTTTGGTGGGATGTTTAACCGTCGGGACGACACAATCAGGATGAAACTTTTCTCCATGACGACGACGCACATACTGAGCTTTATTCTGCGAAATTTCGAATGTGCTTTCGTCACTGAAGCAGACCTGTCAAAAATAGGAAAAATATATAAAACTTCCATGTTTATTTGCTTTATTTAACTGAAAATGATAATAATGTATCAATTATTGATTAAATTGCTGTATCTTACCGATCTCCAGAAGTCCACATCTTTGTCTTGCCATTGTTTGGCCCACTACAGGCGCTTTGCTTTCATTGCAGCTGTTAACTTGGGCTTCCTGGCGAGGCGACAGGCCTTAAAATCTAATTCTTTCAATTTTCTTCGAACAGTGCGCTCAGAAGCATTTACGCTAGCATCCTGGAGTTGTGATTTTATTACCTTTGTGGTAGCAAATCTGTTTTCTACACAAATTTTCTTCAAACATCTCTCTGACCGTGGAGTGAAAGTTGGTTTTCTACCGCATCTTTTCTTTCTTTTCGGGCTTAATTCCTTTCCTGACTCAATTTTCTTTTTTATGCGTCGTACACTAGCTTCAGAAACCTCCAATCTTCGTGATATTTCTCGGTTTGTAAATGTTTTCGCAATCACAAGGGCCTTCACTTCAGCTTTTTTACGTGGTGAAAGATCGCCTTTTCTACCCATAATGAAAATAGTCCAATTACTTTTTTAAAACACTACATACAAAATAAACTAATAACTGAGTAGTATAAAACTGTTAAACAAACAATCACAGTCCATAAAGCCACAGAAAACACGTCCGTACCTGACTCGATTCCGATCGCGACTGATACAGGTTTGTACTTATTTACGTTCATGTATCACTTTGTCAACACAGTGTTGCCATATGTTAAAAATAAATACAAATATGTAGTCTACAACAATTCTTTTAAATAAAAATCAATAATATTGTAGTTTAAATATACCATTATTGCATAAAAACTCTTAAGAAACATAAAATTACTAAAAAAAATACAGTGCGTCTAATAATTTGGCCAGGGACTGTATATATCCTTAAATAAGTTTAAATATAAATCATTTCTATATTTGCAGCGTTTAAAAAAAAAACATGATTCAAACTGCAAATGGTTAATACAAAGTGCGCAGTCTTATTCAATAACAATAATTTTTTAGGATGTCACGATAAGGACAATCTTATGAAATCGTCAGCTTGATATTGAAATTATTAATCAATTTCGTGAAGTATTATCATTTTTTAGTACTCAACATAAAAAAGGAATTGATTTAATCGCAATGCTTACATGAAACTACTTATAATGCTTAAAATGTTTAGTGGAGATAAAGTTAAACCCAGAAAACGAAAATTACATATTTTTGTGTAAAAATTTTAAAATAATCTTAATATAAATGTCTTTTTAATAGAAAACCCTGGTTAAGGAGCTTAAGGGATTGTAACGTTCATTTTTTCCTAGATTTTAAGATCATGTTACGTTACAGTTTTTCTCCCTATAATTTATATTTTTTTCCATTTTTATATTTATTGCAGTGTTTACTAATTTTTAAGCAGTGTAGTTCACTCGAATTTTTGAGCCGTTTATATTACAGTGTGCATTGCGGGTTATCTACTGGATTTATTTAATTCGTTTCTAATGCGTCGATTGGCTAGATATTTGTATCCGGGAAGTAGCCATCTTGAAGAAGTGATTTTTACGAAAGGGAGAAAAATATTTAAGGGTCCAGATGACATGGATCGAGGCTTTTTCCATCATGTAGCCGTACTAGGCTTTTTCCATAAAGTAGCCGTAGTAGGCTGTTTCCATCATGTAGCCGAGATGAAGTAGGGCATATATTTTGTGAAGCCAAAGTAAGGGCATTTCTTCAAAAAGCCGCCCAGTAGGCTTTTTTTTATCAAGTTGCCGTATTGATATATTAGTGACGTAGTAGTGCAAAAACGGTTTTAGTGTTCAAGTTCAAGGCCTTTTTCCTTGAAATATCCTGTTTATTCCCAGACCTTTAGAGGCCAAGAATAATTTAGTAGCCCAAAGGGAACTGGGGTAGATAAGGTGGAGACATCAGTGTTATGAATATCTCACCAGGGTAGGCCAAAAACTCATAGGAAAACCGTAAGTCATCAGTATATCATTTCGAAGACCTAATTTCCCGCTGACAAGTGCGTTTTACATCGTATCGAACTGGTAACTCGTGAAGTGAATCTCACGAACCTTTAACATCGTGTTTAACAAAGTTTTAATTAAAAATCCTGATTTAAAGACTCTATTTAATAATACCACCTAAAAGACTATGGGTTTTTTTAGTAATAAGAGTATCGGTAGCGTAACGAAGTTAGAACTTTTAATTTTGTCATTAATAAACCTTTTTTTTTATTTAAGGCTAGCGTTTCACTGAATCACCTGGTTTATCTTTCAGGACGCAAAGGTTGTACCATGTCAAAATCATTCTTAACAACTACCCTTCAGTATTTTTTTATTTTTTTAGCTGAGGCTAGATTCTTTTCATTGTAAAATGAATGGTGCCCAAAATCCGTACAACCAGAAATTGTAAACAACTATAGAGACTATTTTCAAAAGACGTACAAAAATTATCTTTTACCCATATTACTCTACCAAGAAAAACTGAGCTAGTGTATGTCTAATTTCTTTAGTTCTTTTAGTAATAATATCCACTAAATCCATTCTCAGAAATTATGAAAGGGGAACGCTACAAATTGCGCCCAAACGAGCGGCATTTTTTTAAAAACGTTTTTTTTTTTTATGGGTCTAGCACACGTGCTACAGGGAAGTCCCTAAAGCGACAGGAGCGACACGTGTGCAGAGAAAGCGATTCACGTTGTACGAGGAGTAACAAGCTGAACCTCATACGGATGTGAAGTATTAGCGTGATGTGTACTTCTAACATGCACCGCTCGGGGAAGAATTAAACGGGCCACATCCTTCGAACACTTTCCATGAAAATTCTTGTAGAATAGGCTCAAGTCGCCAACCGTTCTTCGATGTTCCAGCGAATCAAGGCCACCTGTCAGTTCCGGGTCTCCAATCAAACGAACAGCTCTTCTCTGAATAGAATCCAACAAATGCAGTGTATGTTTCGGAGCGGAGCCCCAAACATGGGAACAGTATTTCATAGTCGAATTTGAGCTTTGTAAAGAATTAACAGTTTGTTGTGAAGTGTAAAGCTTTCTGGTTCGAAATAATATTCCCAACTTCTGAGAAGCTGTTCTTGCTATGCCTGCAACATGTTCATGCCAGGACATATTTGCTCCCAAATTAACGCCCAACAAATTGAGTGACGATGTTAGAGGAATGGAGTGTCCCGACATAACTATGTCGGGTTCAGCAACGTTAACTTTTTTAGAAAAAACTGCCGCCTGGGTTTTTGTAGCGTTAAATTCCACTTGGTTACTGTCACCCCAAGATAGAATTTCTTCCAGGTCTTTGTTAAGTTGAATGCCTTCCTGCTGTCTGCGGATATTCGTCTGAGTAGCCGATGTCCGAGCGTTCAAAGTGAATGAAGAGATAAGTGTACTGTCATCTGCAAAGTTGTAGATTGGATTCTCGGTCTTTTCCAACAGATCGTTAATATAAATGAGAAAGAGAGTAGGAGACAGAATGGACCCTTGGGTACACCGGCGTTGATAGTGAAGGTGTTAGAAAGAAATCCGTCGACTGCCACTCGCAAAGAACGCTCTCTGAGGAAACATGAGAGCCACAAACAGAACTTTTCAGATATACCATAAGAACGTAGCTTAGCCAACAGTCCATCGTGCCAAACACGATCGAATGCCTTGGATATGTCAAGAGCAACCGCTCGAGGTTCTCTAAAGTGTTCAATTGCGTTGTTCCAAATATGTGTTACATAAGTCAGGAGATCTCCTGTTGATCTATTTTTACGAAAGTCATACTGGTGATCGCTAATAGTGTTGAATCCTTCAAGATATTTTAGAAGATGCTGATTGATAGCCTTTTCCATGACTTTCGATATTATTGAAAGCAGTGCGATTGGTCGGTAGTTATTTGGCAAGGTCTTCTTGCCTTTTTTAGGTATCGGCTGTATTGTGGCACATTTCAAGCAGGAAGGAAATATTCCCTTTCTGTAGGATAGGTTAAAGTGTCTACAGAAAACTGAAAAGTCTACAGAAAACTGTCTAACTACAGCATGTCTCTGTGATGCTAACGTTTCGTTGATCATACTGCTTGCTTCTTTAGAGCTTGTTCCGATTAACATCACTTTGTCAATCGACACAAAAGAAATCCAGTAGAATTTTCCTCATAAAATAAATCTGTTTTTGTCCGTCCCTGAAAATATCAGTTTAGCTTTGAACATCAGTTTGAAAAAATAGAAAGCTCTGTTGAAATTATTATTTATTGTTGAATTTTAGTAAATAATATGCACACATTTTAAATCTGTGTATTATTGGAACACGAATGATATCAGGCTTGCGGAAATAGTGGTAATCCCACTCACAGGAAACAAAATACAAACTGCGGATAATCCTGATATATAATTTATATTTTATTTTACAAAGCTCGTGCACCTATTTTTGTTAAAAATGCATATATGTATTGATATTTGCGAATATAATATGCGTAATCAAATATGAAATAATATTGAACCCGGTGATACTAATGTTATAACATTTTTTATGCGGTTGAACCCGATGGCGTAGGATATGGATATGGATAAAAATGTATGGATATAAAAGGCGTTTTGTTAGGGAAAAACTGGTCAAGTGCAAGTTGGACTTGCACAATTAATGTTCCATACGTTGATTGCTTTTAAAATAAAAATAACCGGTCAAGTGCAAGTTGAACTTGCGCAATTAGTGTTAGGTACGTTGATTGATTTTAAAATAAAAAATGTTGTTACGGTGGTATAAAATGATCAGTGACTTCACAAAACACACCCCAAATCAGTTTTCAACAAAGTTTGTTTCCAATCTTTACTGAAAATTGATGACCTTGAAATTTTTGTTTTTTTTTTATATACTAGATAAATTATTAAAGGTAATGCACTCGTGATAATTTTCGTTCAATCTACACCCCTTGGAGAATATTCCGGGATTTTTTCAAAATTTTTTGATAAGTACTTTTCGAGATAAGGCGGGTGGATGGCGATTTTTCGCGATTTTTTAAAAATAATGCAAAAAAGAGTGCGCGCAAGTATTACATTATATATATATTTTTTACTCGTGTTTTCACAAGCTTTCATTTGACACCAGACTCGATTACCTAGTAAAATTTTTTTTTTTTTTCATTTCCAATTTCACCCCCCAAAACTAACCTCTTAAGTCAAAATTTAACTTTCAAAACTATGTGGCTCTGATGAGGCCATCAATTCCTATATTATTACCAAATTTCAACTTTCTATGACAAATAGTTTCGGAGAAAATCAGGTGTGACAGACAGACAGACGGACAGACAGACAGACGGATAGGCAGACGGACAGGCAGACGGACAGACAGACGGACAGACAGGCGGACAGACAGGCGGACAGACAGACGGACAGGCAGACGGACAGACACACACCGAAGTCATCTTATAAGTGTTCCGTACGGAACGCTAAAAGTTGTTAAGGGGGTATAACTTTACAAAAACATTCCAAATGAGTTTTCAACAAAGTTTTTCTTTCCGATCTTTTCTGGAAACTGATGACCTTATAAATACATCGACGAGGATGTCGTAATATCGATTTTATTTGTATTTCATGGTATATTTAGAGTGCTGCCGTGGGCGTTATTGTACTCCTGTGACAACTACATAATATGCATGTGGCCAAGCCAAATATACTTAAAATAATAAATAACTGCATTGACCTGCCGAGATTGTAACCTGGGACCCTTGAAACGGAGCTAAGGCTAGACCTAAGGAAAAATAATCTATGAAGGCAAGAAAAGTCAGCTTAAAAAATTGTATTAATTGCCAAGTAGTGAGTTTTTTTTTCCCTTATCCCTACCTTACCCATTTTACCATAATAAACTATTTTCATAGCGCTCTCTATATAACAAAGTATCACCAGAACAAGATTTCTAGAATAACATACATACATGTCATGTCGTCTGAAGTACCTTGTAGAAATAGCTAGAGATTTAATTATCCTGAATCCACGTTATTTTTTTTTATGGGTCTAGCACACGTGCTGCAGGGAAGTCCCTAAAGCGCTCCAGGAGGGGCATGTGTGCGGAAAAAGCGATTCACGTTGTTCTTGAATCGCTGTAAATTGTACTCGGTGGGAAACACAGCGCTGGGCAAATTATTCCAAAGGGATGATGTTCTCCACATAAAAGACTGCTTGAAAAGCGTTGTACGTGGAGTAACAAGCTGAACCTCATACGGATGTGAAGCACCAGCGCGACGTGTATTTCTAACGTGCACCGCTTTGGGAGGAATTAAGCGGGCTACATCCTTCGAATACTTTGCATGAAAATACTTGTAGAACAGACTCAAGTCGCCAACCGTCCTTCGATGTTCCAGCGAATCAAGGCCTCCGGTCAGTCCCGAGTCTTCAGTCAGACGAACAGCTCTTCTCTGAACAGAATTCAACAAATGCAGTGTATGTTTGGGAGCAGAACCCCAAACATGGGAGCAGTATTCCATAGTTGATCGAATTTGAGCTTTGTAAAGAATTAACAGTCCTTGCTATGCCTGCAACATGTTCATGCCAGGATATATTTGCCCAAACTAACGCCCAACAAATTGAGCGACGATGCTAGGGGAATGGAGTGCCCCGACATAACCATGTCGGGTTCAGCAACGTTAACTTTTTTAGAAAAAAACTGCCGCCTGGGTTTTTGTAGCATTAAATTCCACTTGGTTACTGTCACCCCAAGATAGAATTTCTTCCAGGTCTTTGTTAAGTTGAACAACCTCCTGCTGTCTGCGGATATTCCCCTGAGCAGCCGATGTCCGAGCGTTCAAAGTGAATTATTGATATTTATCCTCCGAAGAATTAACGAAAAGATTTACCCAACATTTTTGTTTGATTCCATTTGTCCAATTTTACGTACTTTTAATATCAAATTATTTTATTTCCAAAACTAAAATATACAATGTATAATGTGTTTTATTGTGTTAATTTCGATTTAAAATAATGAAACTAATTCATAATTTTGGATAATATATACATGTATCCACAAGAGTTTTACAAATATTATTAATTTCTAGATCCCGGTTATTTTGGAGACATACCAGAGTCGCGCTGTTGCCTCAGCAATTTAACACGCGTGTAATGCTTCAAAATTTATATAATTCGAAGCTTAAATACTCTGATAATTTTGTTTCACATTATAAACAACTGCTTTTTTTAAATGTGTGTCCGAATACGGTTGATTTCACTTAGTAATTTGTTAAATTTACTACCCCTTCCTTGCGTGGCATTATGTAACCGTTTCAGAAGAAAATTGTGGGAGAAAATTTACTAATATTGGGGTGGAGTATGACATTAAACAGGTGGTAAACACACATTATGTTAAAGTTAGCAACGATATTTCTTCCGGTGTTGGACGGCGTTACACGCCTGAGCAATTTTAGCGGTTTGAATTCTTATTACTGGTTTTACGCAAAGAAATTATTTCATAATGAGCAACAACGCTGCTATATGAAACTGATTTACGGTTTTTTACATATAATTTTGTGATAAGAAATTGTGGTAGATAAGCTGAATTTGCATAACCCAATAGATTTAGTACCCTTTATTATTTCTGAACTAAAATAATTCATTAACTTCTGTGTGCCTGTGGTGATATATATCGTAGCCAAACGGAGGCCTGGGGGTGTATGCCCCCTCGCCTCTATGGATGTAGAAAATATGTCCTTTAGAAACGAAATTTTTTTATTACTGGTTTGCTTTTATGAAAAGTCAACGATTTTTAAATTGAGTGAAACTTTTTAGTATTTTTATTTATATTTAGGTAGAGACTCCTTGGTTGTCGATTTTTAGTTTAATGTGTTGAGAGGGGTCTAAGCTTTCTGAGAGTTCCAGAGCACGAGGGTCTTTTTTTATCATCATGCCGATTATTGTCTGATGTCCCCCTGTTTGTCGATTGACGCCCTCCACTCTGTATCTTTAATATATATATTTCCTTGCTGCTTGTGTGTATGTTTGGGGCTCCGCTCCCAAACATACACTGCATTTGTTGGATTCTGTTCAGAGAAGAGCTGTTCGTCTGATTGGAGACCCGTAACTGACCATCGGCCTTGATTCGCTGGAACATCGAAGAACGGTTGGCGACTTGAGCCTATTCTACAAGTATTCGAAGGATGTGGCCCGCTTAATTCCTCCCAGAGTGTGCATGTTAGAAGTACACGTCCCGCTAATACTTCACATCCGTGTGAGGTTCAGCTTGTTACTCCTCGTACAACGCTTTTCAAGCAGTCTTTTACATGGAGAACATCATCCCTTTGGAATAATTTGCCCAGGACTGTGTTTCCCACCGAATAAAATTTACAGCGATTCAAGAACAACGTGAATCGCTTTTTTTTTTCCGCACACGTGTCGCTCCTGTAGCGCTTTAGGGACTTATTCCCTGCAGCACGTGTGCTAGACCCATAAAAAAAATGTGCTCTTCTATTCCTTAAAGGGACACCCTTGCATCCACATGCTCTCCCCACTTCTTGAGCCTCGCTACGCCACTAATATTTATGGAATTCCAAAAATAATTCAAAAACTAATAACCCAATTTTCATGCAGTTTCGTTTCACGTCTAGATAATGGGTGTTTCAACAAGAGGTTTCATTTTAAATTGCACGCTATTTTTCATGCTTCAGATTTACAGCTGTCATTCTTTGACATTTGAGTAGTAAATTCTATACGGCTAACGAAAATGGAATGACATACAGGTGGACAACGCAATGAAATTGTAAAAATTCATTACAAAAATGGTAAAAATTTCGCGGCGACAGTTCGCAAAGTTCGTACTGCTTTCGATCGAATTGAAGCGCCATCTCGTCCAGCAATTGTGAATTTAATTGGTAAATTTAAACGTCTGGGTCAAGCTTCGAATGTAAAGAACCCAACCCGTGCTCGCCCAGTCAGATCAACTGAAAATATTGCTGCTGCAACTGAATGTGTTGCGGAAGGCCCGCGTATGTCAATTCGAAGACGTTCATAGCAATTGGGTGTATCCACAGCCAGCCTGCACCGCATTTTGCACAAAGATTTCGATCTAAAGGCTTAGAAAGTCTAGCTGATACAAGAATTAAAAGCGGACCATGAACAGCGCCATACGTTTGTTAATTGGGTGTTGGAAATGCAAGAAAATGACACCAATTTTTTCAAGAAAATCAATCTGAGTGACGAGGCTCATTTTCCTCTGTTTAGCTACGTAAATAAGCAAAACTGTCACATCTGGGACTCCGAAAACCCAAGAGAAATGGTTGAATAACATCTTCATCCACAATTGGGTGGTTTTTGGGCTGGCGGTGTCATTGGAGCGTATTTTTTCGAAAATGAAGCTGGTGCAACCATTTCTGTGAATAATGTATGCTACCGTGAGATGCTGACTGACTTTTTTGGCCTGAAGTGGATGCTTTGGATGCTTATGACGTTTATTTTCAACAGGATGGCGCTATATGCCACAGAAATGGTAAAACAATCGGATTATTACGCGAAAAATTTCCTGATCGTGTAATTTCTCGAAATGATGACTTTAACTGGCCACCCAGATCTTGCGATTTAGCACCCTTAGACTTTTTCTTTTTAGGCTATGGTAAAGATGAAGTCTACCCAAATGCTTCAGCAACGATTAAAGCTATCAAAGACAATATCAGAGCAGAAATTCGCGATTATGCAAAAATAAAATGGAAAATTTTCTTGATAGAATGACGCCATTTGGCATATATTGTATTCGATCATTAATCGTATAGTTTGTACTTTGGATTTAAATAAAAATATTATGAATATTTCAAAAAAAAAAATTCAGTTTTCCAATAATTTAAATTGAAACCTCTTGTTGAAACACTCTGTACATCATCTAACCAGATTCTCTCTTATTTTTGATGAAAATTGGTTCAGAAACAAAGGACAATATTTCCTAAAAAATATGAATTTTCTGTTTAGTTGAGATATGTATGACGCTGTTTCAAAATTTCTGAAATCTTCAAAAAAGTTAATCAAGTCCGATATAAATGGTGGACCACGTATCCTAACAATCTGTTTGGACCCTGTCGTCGAAAATTATTATTTAATTCTTATTGCAGATACGTATATGGTGAAGTGTGGGGAGGTTAGTTTGTGTTAGCAGTAGCCGTGGCGTAGCAAGGTTCTGAGAAAAGGCACAGATGAACCCACAGAGAGTTTTTTTAAGAACTAACCAAACCGCGCTTCATGTTTGCAAACCTCTATGAAGAGGAAGTTAAAAAAGATATCAAAATTTTTGGCGGTTTCAGGAAATATATGGTAAGAACATCCTCTGCCAGGTAGCTGCCCCGGTACTGTTCATATGCGAGACCTTGACCATTACACCCTGGAGAAGGACTTCATGTGGGCGAAATTGTAAAATTTTTTCCTACAAATGTAACCAGCATAATGCAACCAATGGATCAAGGCATCCTCGAAAACATTAAAAAAAATTATAGGCGTTTATATCTTGAACATCTGTTAAAATACACAGAAAAGGAGGATATTATCAATGGGATGGGAAAGATTACACTGAAAAATGTTATTTACTGGGTAAGTCAAGCTTAGGATTTTGTGCGTACTACCAATATTCAAAAATCTTGGTCAATGACAGTGAAGATGATACTCCATTAAATGAATTAGCTTTGAAATTGAGAAGCCATGGAGAAATGTCCTGTTCAAATTTTGACAGCGAGATAGAAGAAAAAGAAAAAAGTTTATTTGAATTAATGCAAAAATTAAAAAGGTTGCGAAAATGTGACAAGAGAAGATGTTGTTGAGTATTGAAGAAATAACGAATGTCTTTCAGGAAACTGAAAAATCTGATGACGATGACGAAGCGGCGGTGGATGAACAGTCTCCCACTAAGATCTCTCATCAAGAAGGTTTTGCTTCTTTGGAAAAAGCTTTGAGTTATATCGAACCACAACCAGAGGCAACCCTAGCGGATTTGCTTCTTCTTAATAGATGGAGAAACATTGCAGCGAGAAAAAGAAGATGCAATATGAAACAGAAGCGCATAGATACCTATTTCACTGTTTTATAATGTATGTACCTATTTATATGTTAAAAACGGTAATACATCGGTTTAAAGTATTGGTGTTTATTTTTTTGAATGAATAAAAAACAAATCCGGATTATCCGAGTTTTCAGTTATCCGAGGAGGGTGTCCCCCACGTTACCTCGGATAACCGGGGTTCTACTGTATATTTTTCAAACTCCTAAACTTATTCAATTATAATTTTAAAAATTCCTAAATTTGCAAATACGTAATGAATGTATTTTGGTAATGTTTATTTAAATATAGGAAAACTAATACCAACATCATTTATAATAAAACATGCGGCAATAAACAAAAAACCTTGTTAACTACTGTATCGTATAATTTTTCATATTTCACATATAATTTATTTATCCAACGATTTTATAAAACATGTATATCGTAATCACAAATTTTCATCATTTTAATCCAAATATATATATATATTTTCTCATTTACTTCTGGCCAATTTTGTGGACAAAAAATTAGCAATTTAATCTGGGAATGTGTGATATCTGCAAATTTTAATATTATTTTTTATTTCTATGTAGAATATTCATTATTTTTATTGATGATAAATATTATAGAGTATACCGAGGCAAAGAAAAAATAAATTAAATTATTTCTCAACTAGAATTAGATCAAGATTCTTTTTTTGTTCAGTGTGCAATGCAACACATGGGCGATAACTTATCCACTCCAAACTTTACTTATCAGCCGCAACGTCTGTTATATCGCACCAGTTTATTATGTTGCGGAACTGCGAATATTGGTTTCGACCTGGTCCCTACTCGCCTCGACCTCAGATCTTCCATTGCAGAATAACAGTTATTATGGAATATCAAGCCAATTAAACTACTTACGTTGTTTTACATACACATATGTGTATATACAGTCTGTCAAGTAAGAACGTATCCGCGACAATTCATTTTTGGTAGATGAGATTCTAGCGATTCAACAAAAAATCGGCTTGCCGACGATGCATTTTAGTAAAAGTATTAGTTGTAAAATCCAAATGAGTCACATATTTGTGCGTCGGTTCGAGACAGTTCCTCTTTATTCCCATTCAGTTAGATAATCTAAGATTAATTATTTTTTTTTATGGGTCTAGCACACGTGCTGCAGGGAGGTCCCTAAAGCGCTCCAGGAGCGGCATTTGTGCGGAAAAAGCGTTTCACGTTGTTCTTGAATCGCTGCAAATTGTACTCGGAGGCAAACACAGCGCTAGGCAAATTATTCCAAAGGGATGATGTTCTCCATATAAAAGACTGCTTGAAAAGCGTTGCACGCGAAGTCACAAGCTGAACCTCATATGGATGTGAAGCACCAGCGCGACCTGTATTTCTAACATGCACCGCTTTGGGAAGAATTAAGCGGGCTACGTCCTTCGATACTTTCCATGAAAATACTTGTAGAACAGACTCAAGTCGCCAACCGTTCTTCGATGTTCCAGCGAATCAAGGCCGTCGGTCAGTTCCGACTCAGACTCAGACTCCGACAGTTCAGAATCAGACGAACAGCTCTTCTCTGAACAGAACCCAACAAATGCAGTGTATGTTTGGGAGCGGAGCCGCAAATATGGGAGCAGTATTCCATAGTTGGTCGAATTTGAGCTTTGTAAAGAATTAACAGTTGTGGAGTGTAAAGCTTTCTGGTTCGAAATAAAATTCCCAACTTTTGAGAAGTTCTCCTTGCTATGCCTGCAACATGCTCATGCCAGAACATATTTGCTCCCAAACTAACGCCCAACAAATTGAGCGGCGATGCTATGGGAATGGAGTGCCCCGACATAATTATGTCCGGTTCAGCAACGTTAATTTTTTTAGAAAAAACTGCCGCCTGGGTTTTTGTAGCGTTAAATTCCACTTGGTTACTGTCACCCCAAGATAGAATTTCTTCCAGGTCTTTGTTAAGTTGAACAACCTCCTGCTGTCTGCGGATATTCGCCTGAGCAGCCGATGTCCGAGCGTTCAAAGTGAATGAAGAGACAAGCGTACTGTCGTCTGCAAAGCTGTAGATTGGATTCCCGGTCTTTTCCAGCAGATCGTTAATGTAAATGAGAAAGAGAGTAGGAGACAGTATGGAGCCTTGGGGCACACCGGCGTGTATAAATAAAGACAGAGGGCCTATTCCTTATAGTCCCCTCTACTGGTTGCTCGACCGGAACTGATGACCTCGTCTATGTCATTAGTTCGGCTTGAGTAATTCAGGTGTTAGGCTAAGTATAAATAGCGCGCGTCGAGTGCAAAAATAAAGTGTTTGGTGTAGTAGTGATATATACTGAGTAGTGTCATTATGCCAAAGATTACACATTCCCAACATAGGCCACATATCTGGTTCAATAAAGTTCCAAAATATAAAAAATAACCCGTCAAGTGCAAGTTGAACTTGCGCAATTAGTGTTCCGTACGTTGATTGCTTTTAAAATAAAAAATGTTGTAACGGAAGTATAAAATGATCAGTGACTTCACAAAACACACCCCAAATGAGTTTTCAACAAAGTTTATTTCTAATCTTTACTGAAAATTGATGACCTTCAAAATTTCTGTTTTTTTTTTATATACCAGATAAATTATTACAAGTAATGCACTCGTGATAATTTTCGTTCAAATCTACACCCCGTGGAGAATATTCCAGAATTTTTCGCGATTTTTTAAAAATAATACAAAGAAAAGTGCGCGCAAGTATTACATTATATATATATTTTTTTACTCATGTTTTCACAAGCTTTCATTTGACACCACACTCGATTACCTAGTAAAATTTTTTTTTCACTTCCGATTTCACCCCCCAAAACTAACCCTTAAATCAAAATTTAACTTTCAAAACTACATGGCTCTGGTGAGGCCATCAATTCCTATATTATTACCAAATTTCAACTTTCTATGACAAATAGTTTCGGAGAAAATCGGGTGTGACAGACAGACGGACGGATAATATACCTTTGGAAAACATGATGAGTATGCTACTAAACAGTATTTTTTAAAAAATGTATATTTAAAATTATTTCTATCTCTCTGACATTTCAAAATAATTGGCAGTTAAAAATCGTTTGTCAATAATATATGGATGAACCATAGAGATATTAAAATAAAGGAGGAATGTTCTCGCGAGAAGTGTGGTCCTCATAGAAAGAGGAAGAAATAATATGTCATTCTGTCTCTCTTACTCGACGCACGCCTCGGTACGAGAATGTTACTCGTCCGGAGCCAATGAAGAACAAGGAAGTGTGGCAGACGGGCAGACAGACAGACAGACGGACAGACAGACACCGAAGTGATCTTATAAGTGTTCCGGAACACTAAAAACAATTGTCTTAATTTTGACTTAATGTTTTTTCGACAACACTTTATATATTATCTAGAGCAATATTGTTAGACTACGATCGATCGACTCTGCGAGGCTGCAAGTAAGTGTGATGCAGGATTGTCGTCTAGGTAGGGTGTATCGTAGCATAGATATTAGTTTTCCGCACAATATGCATAGTCAAGGTAAGCGTAGGTCTGCTCTAAAATGTCAATGAAAAAACTCATAATTATTCAAAATTGCGAGTTTATTGGTTCTTACAAAACAAACGAGTTCTAGTGTCTAAACTTAACTAAAGAGTGACTTTGGATGTTGAAGGGTTGCACTGCATGTCCTTAGCATACTTTTCATAAGATGGTACGTAATTACCGAGTGGTAATCGCAGGCATGATGACATATGTTCGTCGGTTAGTTGATTGCGATATTTTGACTTAATTATCTTCATTTCAGAAAATGTAGACTCGCACAAGTAAGTTGACCCAAACATTGCCGTCAGTTGAAGGGCGATTTGCCTTAGATTCGGATATTTATCTTCAGATATAAAACACCAGAATTTTGTATCAGATGCTGTGGCTTTGAGATGTATATCTGATATAATCTGCACTAACTCATTTTCAACAGAACATGAGTCCATGTTAAACTGACTTGCTATTTCAGTAGCTAATTCCTCAATGTTTTTTACACGAAAAAGGATAACTCATAAATGATGCGATATTTTGCCAATTTGCTGAAATCATAAAAACGTATTTCGAATTGGCCCAAAATATTTGATAATTCTGCCTCATAAATATCATAATTCAACTGAGGAATCCTTGCTTTCAAAGACGGAAAATTTTTCAGATCCTTTCTTTTCAGTTGATCTATCATAAGTTGCAGTTTACTTTTAAATGCGTTTATTGCGCTAATAATCTCAATAATAGTTTTTCCTTTACCTTGAAGCTTCCAATTAATGGTGTTTAAATGCATTGTGATGTCTGTCAAAAATGCCAAATCAGTCAGCCATTTTCCGTTTTTCAGCATCTGAGTGTCATCACCTCTTTCGTCCAGAAAAGCTGTTATTTCGGGCAATAATTCTTGAAACCTTTCTAGGAATTTTCCGCCATTCAACCACCTGACGTCCGTGTGAAGAACTAAATCAGTGTGTTCAGCTGACTCACTATCTTCCAACTGCAATTTAAAGAGCCGTCGTTGCAACCTACGTGCACGGATAGAATTCACAATTTTTATTGCAATGCCCATAATCTCCTCCATGTTTAGAACTTTTGAACACAAAACTTGTTGATGTATAATGCAATGGAAGGAGAAAAATGCAGGGAAATCATCATTAGCTCGACACAATGCCACAAAACCGTTTTTGTTTCCAGTCATTGCTGGTGCTCCATCGGTTGTAATGCACACTAGTTTATATATTGGTAGCTTGTAATTTGTTACAAAATCGAAGAAAACGTCATATATATCTTCGCCACGGGTCTCTGTTTTATTTTTAAAATCTCCAAATAAAGTCTCACCCGCTTCAATAAATGCTTCCTTCACAACCAATCTATCATCAAATGGTTTCTTGTGTTTCGCCAATATATGAGATACTTTAAATGACGCGATCGTTGCAGCTTTTGATTGTTTGGCTAATCTTGTGAACAAGGTTTGTTCTTTTTTCAAACAAGTTATCAAATCACGTACTTTTCGTTTTCTTAATTCACTCTGTGACGGAAAATCCTTTTCATTGTTTTTACGAACCGTTTTATGATGCCTCTCTAAGTTCCCACGCTTAGGTATTGCAACTGACGCACGACAAATGAGACAAATGCACTTATCCTTTACCATACAAAAGAAAAATTCTTCCTCCCATTCCTTATTAAAATGATAAGTTTTACTTTGTATCGATGTATCGCCTTCAAGTTACAACTCAGACTGACTCTTATTCCTGCAGGCGCAACATTTATATCGGCGCGAATGTTCCCGTCAAACACGCCGCCCGAAGTTTCTAGAAAAATCGGCGGGAATCAAAAACGCGGCTTTTCTTTGACAAGTACCGCGCGTTCCTTTGATAAAGCCGCCTTTTGCCGCTAGCAGGGGGTTATTACGATAAAAGAAAGTGATGAGGGGGTTATTCTGGCCTAATTGTGGATCGAATAAATTTTAGTAGTTTATTCATTACATTTTGTTTTAGTTACCTAAAACAAAATCTGTGAATAGTTCTATATCGGATTTTTTTTTCTCGAGTTCGACTCAAAAAGCACTCGCGATCGACTTGTCGATCGCGATCGACCGTTTGAGCACCCCTGATCTAGAGACTTAATTGCTGAGCACAACACAAATAATGACGTTTTTTGCGATTCAATAAGTACTATTCACTTTAGGGATATCATTACTGTAAACTAAATACCTTTCTTTTGTGCCTCTTTAAACCTACCCTTAGATGTCAGCTATGTCACTTAATTGGCTTAACCAAGACTTTTCCAAAACACTACTATAATGTATTTATGTTACATGTGAAAGTGTTGGTAAGTAAATTATATACGTAACAAGATTAGCCATTGCTTATCCTTTACAATGCGGTTAGGAGAGATTTTACCTAAACCTTTCTAATTTTACTTAGAAAATAAATTCTAAGAAAACCATAGGAAACAGTTTATTTTAGGGTTTAAATAAAAAGAGTTCATCCCAGTTTTTAATTAGTTACAATCAAAACACACATTACATTTACATTTGATTTTGTTATAACACATAGGCTCAAAAATTTTTGGTCTAGCTACTTAAAATATATATTTTTTGCAAAATTCGATTTTATTCTCCTTCAAGAGCGATACAATCGGTCCAACGCTTTTCTAACAGGCCTCAGTTTCGGCGATAACTTCTTTGGAACCAAATATCTTTCCTCTGAGCATTTTTTTGAGCTCGGTCTCCTTCAAGAGCGATACAAACAGTCCAACGCTTTTCGAACCTTTTCTATCGAAGGATTTGTCTTTGCCTTTAAAATGGGCCTCAGTTTCGGCGATAACTTCTTCACTGGAGTCAAATCTCTTTTCCACGAGCATTTTTTTGAGGTCTGCGAATAGATAATAGTCGTTGGGGGCCAAATCTGGAGAATACGGTGGATGAGGAAGCAATTCGAACTTCAATTCATCCAATTTTGCCATCGTAACCGTTGACTTGTGACACGGTGTATTGTCCTGATGAAAGACCACTTTTTTCTTGTTTATTTAGGGCCGTTTCTTTGCGATCTCTGCCTTCAAACGCACCAAAAACTTTATATAATATTTGCTATTGATGATTTTTCCCTTCTCAGCATAGTCGAAGAAAATTATTGCGTGCGCATCACAAAATACAGCGACCAAAACCTTCCCAGCCGACTGTTGTGTTTTTGGTCGCTTCAGGCGGCTTTCACCGGCTTCTATCCACTCAGCTGACTGCCGATTTGATTCCAGTGTGTAGTGGTGGATCCATGTTTCATCCATTGTCAGCACAATCCCGCTCTTCCGCTAGGGAACAAAGGGCCTCCACAAAACTTCTCCACCTGACTCTGTTTCTAGCGAGGTTTTTTATTTCGCCCCATGACTTGCCAGCTTGCTTGACTTCTTCCAAAATTGTGCGTCTTCATGTCTGTCTCGGTCTGCCCCTGCCACGACTGCCCTGTGGGTTCCAATCGAGAGCTTGTTTTGCAATATCGCCTGCGGTTTGCGGAGGGTATGGCCCAGCCACCCCCACTTTCTGCGTTTGATATTGTACTCTATCGGTGTTTGCTTCGCTCGTTCCCATAACTTGGTGTTTAGTATCTGGTCCGGCCAGTATATTCGTAAGATTTTGCGTAAGCACTTGTTTGTAAACACTTGTAGTTGATTGGAAATACTTTTAGTCACTTTACAAGTTTCACAGCTGTACAGAAGCACCGATTTGATATTTGTGTTGAAGAGGCCGATTTTTATGTTTGGCGACGGTATGCTGGACCTCCAGATGTTGTTGAGAATCCCGAATGTTTGCTGTGCTTTGAATATTCTTTGTTTGACGTCAGCCTCTGCCCCTCCGTTCGTATCTATCACACTGCCAAGGTACGTGAACCTTTGTACCCTTTCTATTGGGCGATTATTTAGAGTTAAGATTGTATTTTCATTGTTCATTATTCTCATCTCTTTTCCGCAGCCCCACTTTTTCTGCCTCCTCTGCTAATCGAGTCAGTTTGGCTCTTGCGTCCTTTAATGAGTGAGATAGAAGGCAGATATCGTCCGCATAGTCTAGGTCTTCCAGGCGTGACGTCAGGCCCCCATCTTATGTCTATTTGAGTGTTGTTAGTTTTAGTCATGACTTCGTTTACAACGATATTAAATAAAAGCGGGGATAGTACGCATCCTTGCTTAACTCCATTTCTGACAGGTATTGCCTTGCTGGTCATGTTACTGTGTATCACTTTACAACTACTTCCATGATAAAGTGCTTTAATAATCCTTATTATTTTTGCCGGCACACCTCATTCCCTTAAAGCTGCCCATATAGCCGTGTGCTTCAAGGTGTCAAATGCTCTTTCAAAATCCACGAAGATCAGGTAGAGAGGTGATCTAAACTCATAAGATTGTTTAGATGACTATTCGCAGAGCATTTATCCGGTCTATGCATGACCTCTGGGGCGGAAACCGGCTTGCTCTGCTCGTAGAGTCGGTTCTATAGTATTGCTAAGCCTGTTTAGAATAATGATTGCTATAATTTTGCTGATGGTGTTAAGAAGGGTGATGCCCCGCCAGTTGGGGCATTCTTTCAGGTTGTCCTTTTTTGGTAGCTTTATAACGTACCCTTCTTTCCAGCTGTCAGGAAGAAGTTTGTGTTCCAGGCAGTTTTTATCACTGGAATTAAAAGCCTGGTTACGGTGGCCGGACATACCTTCATTAATTCAGCCGGGATGTCGTCTGGACCAGCAGCTTTCCCCATTTTAGGCTGACCGATTGCTCTTTTGATTTCGCTTTGAGTAGGGTCGTTGGCTTCAATATTCAGTGGGTTTTCTTGTGGTTTAGAAGTCAGAGGTTCTGTTGGTGGTAAGGTGCTGAGGCTGTCGCCAAAGTACTCCTCCCATCTGTTCAGTTGATCAAGCGGATTTTAAAATTGCGTTGCCATCTTTCCCATGTAAAATTGTTCTTGCTTGGTTAAAGTTTCTACCTGCCAGACGCTTAGTTATTCTATATAGCTCCCGGTTGTTTCTTGCTTCAGCTGCAGACTGTGCTGACTGGGCCAGATTGTCTACCCATTTTCGTTTATCACGTCTGGCTCCTTTTTTGACGGCAGTGTTGGCTTCTTTATATTGGTCTCTTAAGATGTCTCTCTCATTCTCTCTATCACTACTGTTTAGCTTGTGCTTGATTTCTCTCCGATTGTCTATTTTCTACCAGGCGTCATCTGATATCCACTCTTTAGTTTGTCTCCTTCTCTTTCCCAGTACCTCCTCACTGGCTTTTATGAGGGCGTTCTTAATATTGTTCCATTGTCACATATAGCATGAAAAAAGCCTTTTTATTGCTCTTAAACAGGTCCAAACAGCGCTCAGAATCATCGACAAGTTGTTTCTTGTCCACTGTAAGCAAACGCAGTACCCATTCGAACAGAGCTTTCTCATGCCCAAATGTTCATGCAAAAATATGACCAACACGACAGAGTTTCCGTAACACTTATCAAGCTATTGCTTTGCTTGAAGGGTATTTTCTCCCATCAAAAAACAGTGTTTAAACAACACTCAAAATTCGATTTTTTCCATTGTTTTGAAAATAAAAGTAACATCACTAAAACCACTGTAACTTGTAAACTAATCGTCGAAATGAAATTTTGACATGTATCATTTGAAGGTTGGTACTTCCTAAAAATCATGTGGATTTTTTGAAAACGGCGACATCTAAGTGTCAGACCAAAAACTTTTCAGCCTACGTGTTCTTTATTTAGGCCACTACTGTAGGGGAAAGGGGGCTTTTGTGAAAAATCATCAATTTTTGATTTGGGTGTAAGTTCGAGGGTCGTATTTTAAGTTGTTACAAACGACCACTAGATGGGGCTATTGTAATGTGACATTACCATTGTTGTAAAATTTAACATTTGTTATTGTTAAAACAGTTACAGTGAGCGTTTAAAAAAAACAGTTTTGCGAATAAATGGAAATTTCACGTTAAGGTTTTCGTTGGATGATTTTTTACGATTTTAGTAAAGGCCTAACTCAACAACAATGGCTCGAATGGCTTCGTTAAACTTTTAGTAATGAATCACCATCAAAAAAGACTGTTTACAATTGGTTTGTAGAATTTCATCATGGCAATCATGGTCAGCGAAGAAGTTTGTGAAGGTCAACCAAAATCGATGCTGTGCGCAACATGACTGAAGAGGATCGGCATATGACTTACCATGAGATAGAGGCATCCTTAGGCATATCCGAAGACCGCAGTGTATTTGATTTTGCATGAACATTTAGCTGTCAAAAAGATCTGTTCCCGATGAATTCCGCATAATTTGACCGAACTCAAAAACAGGCTCGCGTCATTTGGTGTAAGGAAGTGCTCAAAAAATTCGATAGAGGACAAAATCCGTATGCTACATCATAAGAGGAGACGAAACTTTGATATATTCGTACGAGCCGCAAACTAAGCAACTATCAACTGTTTAGGTGGTCCAAGATGAACCAAATCCAACAAAAGTGGTTCGTTCGCGAGGCACTTCCAAGAAAATGATCGCTTGTTTCTTTAGTTATACTGAACATGTTGCAACCATTGCTTTAGAGGATCGAAGAACAGTTAATGCTGAATGGTATACAACAATTTGTTTGCCAGAAGTCATCGATGGAATCAGGAAAACTAACCGAAAACGCCGCATCATTCTTCATCATGACAATGCCAGTTCTCACACAGCAGGTCAAACAACAGAAAAACATCAAATTAATCTCTCATTCATCATTCACCTGATTTATCGTCTAATGCCTTCTTTTTGTTCCCGAATGCCAAAAAAAATGCTGGGACAGCGATTTTCATCATCTCAAAAAGCTGTTAAATCCTTCCAAACCATGTTTGTGTTTGTACCAACTTCAAAGTGGAAAAAATGTTTCGAAAATTGATTCTAACGCATGCAAAAGTGAATATTCTGAGAAGCAATAAAACGATTTCTACCAAATTTTTTTTTTGCTTTCACTATTTTTGTAAAAACTTAAAAAGTAGCCCTCGTATTTGGAGTTCCGCTGAAGGCGGGGGTTCTTTTTCACGAAAAATCTATTTAGCCTTCTATTGTAGATAGGGGTTCCTCTCCTTCTGGGTCGGTGATTTTGAGACGGTTCTAAGCCTTTAGAGCTCCAATTTAAAAGGTTTTTTTTTTTTTCATCCACTGGTTTTGCCTCACTGTTGTCATTCGTTTGTCGACTGACCTCTTCAATAAATAACTCCACCTTCAGCGTTCTTTTTTTGTCTGGAAGAAATGCCCTTTGTACCCATATGTCCCCTAGCTCCTTAAACTCTGCTGTGTCACTGCGAATTACACATATATTTTTGCATTGTTTCCTTGGTAGAACTTTAATATGGAAATTTTGAATTAAAATACCTGCACAGATAGTTTACATTTTAAATTAAAATGTGAGGTCTTAAAAAACATTAGACAGGCGTTTATTGAGCGCAAGTTTAATAAATTAAATTCATTACTTTTAATATTGTTTTTTTAGTGTTCCGTACGGAACACTTATAAGATCACTTCGGTGTCTGTCTGTCACACCCGGTTTTCTCCGAAACTATTTGTCATAGAAAGTTGAAATTTGGTAATAATATAGGAATTGATGGCCTCATCAGAGCCGTGTAGTTTTGAAAGGTAAATTTTGACTTAAGGGGTTAGTTTTGGGGGGGGGGGGTGAAATCGGAAGTAAAAAAAAAAATTTTTTTACTAGGTTATCGAGTGTGGTGTCAAATGAAAGCTTGTGAAAATACGAGTAAAATATATATATATATATATATATATATATATATATATATATATATATATATATATATATATATAATGTAATACTTGGGCTCACTTTTCTTTGTATTATTCAAATTAACGTCCAGAAAATTAAGTAACAGTGCTTGAGGATTGGAGTGCCCCGACATAACTATGTCGGGTTCAGCAACGTTAACTTTTTTAGAAAAAACTGCCGCCTGGATTTTTGTAGCGTTAAATTCCACTTGGTTACTGTCACCCCAAGAAAGAATTTCTTCCAAGTCTTTGTTAAGCTGAACGACCTCCTGCTGTCTGCGGATATTCGCCTGAGCAGCCGATGTCCGAGCGTTCAAAGTGAATGAAGAGACAAGTGTACTGTCATCTGCAAAGCTGTAAATTGGATTCCCGGTCTTTTCCAGCAGATCGTTAATGTAAATGAGAAAGAGAGTAGGAGACAGTATGGAGCCATGGGGCACACCGGCGTTGATAGTGAAGGTGTTAGAAAGAAATCCGTCGACCGCCACTCGTAAAGAACGCTCTTTGAGGAAACATGAGAGCCACAAACAGAACCTTTCAGACATACCATAAGAGCGTAACTTAGCCAACAGTCCATCGTGCCAAACACGGTCGAATGCCTTGGATATGTCAAGAGCAACCGCTCGAGATTCTCCAAAGTGTTCAATTGCGTTGTTCCAAACATGTGTTACATAAGTCAGAAGATCTCCAGTTGATCTATGTTTACGAAAACCATATTGGTGATCGCTAATAATATTGAATCGTTCAAGATATTTTAGAAGATGCTCATTGATAACCTTTTCTATGACTTTCGATATTATTGAAAGCAGTGCGACTGGTTGGTATGGCAGGTATTCCGTCAGCGTCAGAAGCCTTTTCGGTGTCTAGCTTCATTAAAATACGCTTTATGATGCGCTGTCTGAAGACAACATCGGGCATCTTTGTTTGCAATATGGGAATAGTAGGTGGTGTTTTTCCTTGGAAATCGACAGTAGAATGTGAAGCAAAGAGTTCAGCCAACAAGTACGCTCTCTCAACAGGTGTGGTTGCAATGGAATTATCTGGCCGTGTGAGTGGTGGTATGGTGAATTTGGTAAAATTTTGACTAACTGCCTTAGCGACTGCCCAAAAGGACCTGGAATTGTTGGGACAAGCGAGAAGTTTGTTTCTAATTCGTTGATTGTGCGCCTCCTTGGTTTCGTCGATAATTCCTTTGCATCTGTTCCGGGCACGAACGAAGGTGTTACGATTTATGGTGTTACGATTTTCACGCCATTGTCGGTAGGCAATATGTTTAGAAGCAACAGCTTCTTTGCATTTTCGGTTAAACCAAGGCTTGCCGTTGGAGGAGCATTTCTTCGAAAAAGGGATGTAAGCTTCCATACCAGCCAAAATAATATTGGAGACCTCCCTGGCGCAGTCAAATAGGTTATCGGATCGAAAACAAACGTCCATCCAAGGGAGAGTTCGAACGTATTCCATGAGATCTTCTCATTTGTAGTGCCAAATCTTGGGCGGCCTAGGCGCCTCTCTGTCACTGATTGGCAGGATACTCGATGTCGAAAGCAGTTTATGGTCGGAAGAACCTAACGGCGGATTGGTGGTTAAAAACAGATCAAGAAGACTGGCGAACTCCCCGTCTCGATTATGGATCCGTGTTGGTTCGTCAATAAGCTGAGTTAAGCCACAACTGATTGAGAATGATTCAGCTTCACGACCTTGTTCGTCGGTAGCATTTGAAAATTTAAGCTAGATGATATTGTGGACATTAAAGTCGCCTAGGATGGCAATTTCGGCACTTGGATAGTTAATTTGTAAATGATCGATGGTGTCTGCAAGAGAAGCGAAAAGTGTTCGAAAATTGGTATCACTTGGTGGTCGATACAGGATACAGATGAACCTTGTGGTTTGTTGAGTCGTTATTTTTAACCACATAACATCAAAGTTTGGGGGCTCCAGAGCCTCTTCTCGATGACAAGAGAGGTCGCTTCTGACAAAAAGACAGACTCCAAAGTTACGCCTAAATCGGGAATATTATTTTGAACTAGAAAGCTTTACACTCTACAAACTGTTAATTCTGTACAAAGCTCAAATTCAAACAACGGTGAAATACTGCTCCCAAGCAGACACTGCATTTATTTATTTATACAAATTTTACGGGAAACCCCATTGTAGTACAATTTTAAAACAGGTACAAATGCAGATACAAAAATATTAAAAATTAAAAAGACAAACACGTGACAAAGACTATGTCTAAGTAAAAATATTCAACAAACACATAAACATCCTCAATAACAAAATATATAAAATAGATACAGGTAATAAAAGAACTAACCTCAGAAATATAAAAACAATAATAGTATTAAAAATAGTAAACACTGATCAAGTAGAACCTCTACAGAGCCCTCAGCAGCTGGGACCTAAATCCCGAGACAGAGCTGTTAAACATATCGAGCCGGCCATCCAATGAATTCCAAGTCCTCAAAGCTCCATGAATGGGAGAGTGCCTCCCATAATTCGTGCGATGGAAGGGGATGCAAAAGAAATCATGATGGCGAAGATTGCGTCTGGGTATATTAAAATTTATTTTAGCGTTGCATTTGTTGGAAAATTTAAAAAAAAAATCACTGCCTCAAAAATTTTATGAGTTCATCTGCATATTTTTGGCAAGGGAATTTCTAGATGGGTCAATTAATAAATTCTTGTTTCGTCGAGTAGCAGGATCGTCTTGCCTCACCCTCCCCTGCCACCACTTGATTGAATATCAATTTCGAAATGATTACTATATAATCCGTTTAATCGGCATCTCAAGTGTTTTCCCAGATTTTATTTTCTTTGTACGTCTCCCATTTTGTTGATTTAAAATATTAAACCACTATCAAAAATAAATAGTATAATCTACAAGTCCCATGTTTATCCGAGATTAATCGAACATACCGCCGTATCGTATTTTTCTACCGATAATAAATATTTGATAAGAATAAATTATTTAAAAATGGATATCCCTATTTTAGAATAAAAAGGGATTTTTAAACGAAAATAGAAATAACTCTTGAAAACCTAGGGTTTTTAAGGAGGCAATTTTACCAGTAGGATTCCAGTAACATTCAAACAAAAGGAATCGATTGATTTCACATTTTATGAGTGCCTTTTCACTTAAATCTGTTACCGAATTTCACTTCTACTTCTGTTGCTAGAACGAAGTATTGTATTCGTGAAAAAGTCACACTCAAAAACTGTTCGAGGGAACTAACACCAGTTTTCTGTAGACTTTTCAACCTATCCTATAGAAAGAAAATATTTCCTTCCTGCTGGAAATGCGCCACAGTTCAGCCGATACCTAAAAAAAGGCAAGAAGACCTTGCCAAACAACTACCGACCAGTCGCACTGCTTTCAATAATATCGAAAGTCATGGAAAAGGCAATCAGCATCTTCTAAAATATCTTGAAGGATTCAACATTATTAGCGACCATCAATATGGCTTTCGTAAACATACATCAACAGGAGATCTTCTAACTTATGTAACACATGTTTGGAACAACGCAATTGAACACTTTGGAGAATTTTGAGCGGTTTGCTCTTGATATATCCAAGGCATTCGACTGTGTTTGGCACGATGGATTTTTGGCTAAGCTACGCTCTTCTGGTATGTCCGATTCAGAATATCTTCCTCAACCTCTGGAGTTCTTACCGTACGTGCACGACCATAATTAATAGAAACAGGCGCAAACCTACCCGTTTCACGAAGACGTCTTTCAACTGCCGCGAAGGTTTTATGGTTCGGTAAGCGACGATTCGGAAATCTTTCACTCTATACTCTGCAAGATTAGTTATGCCACTTCGCTTGAAACAGGCTTCATCTGTGAATAAAATTCTTCATGTAAAATTCCTATCTTGATTTCTGTGTTCTTGGATAAACCGGCCGAAAGCTAGGCGTGGTTCAGAATCATGGGGTAAAAGATCTTATACCTGTTGAACATGAAATGGGTGCAGTAGTTGTTCTCTGGTCACCCTATTAACAGTATCTTTGCTTACCCCTAGCTCTAAGCATAATCGTCTGCTGCTGAGTTTTGGATTTTCTTCAGTCCGATTCAGAATATCTTCCTCAACCTCTGGAGTTCTTATGGTACGTGCACTACCATAATTAACAGAAACAGGCGCAAGCCTACCCGTTTCACGAAGACGTCTTTCAACTGCCGCGAAGGTTTTATGGTTCGGTAAGCGACGATTCGGAAATCTTTCACTGTATACTCTGCAAGATTCTAAACCATTTCCTTGGCAATATCCGAAAACCCAATAACATATCGGTATACTGTACGGCCATGACGAAAATTAAATTTGTAAATTGTTTGACAATTCACCGGCGCTTGCTAATTCTCTTTCACGATATTCCAGTACTACTCGCAATTTAAAACCTAAACACCGGAAAAAAGCGACAATGTATCAAAAACATCAACAACACTGCTCATAATCAGGGGCTTTTCAGGAATTTTACGAATTTCACCTACTAAAAGATAGGCAGTAATTCATCCTATTCTGATTAAAATGTAATGCTTGAATGGTTTTAGATTCGATTTGACACCGGTCTTCGTTTCAAATTGTGTTCATTTGTCACAATAATTTAGACCTAGCCATAAACGAAATAAATTGGTTTAATCCAGATATCTCAAAAACTGCTGCTCAAATCAACTCTTACCGGGTATACCTTTTTTAGGTAAAAAACGTTGGAGAATAAGAAATTTTATGTAAAAGTAAAATACAGTGTGGCTCAAAAAAGTTATTTCGTTTCAAATGTGTGCAAAGTACCGCAGCTGGCGCCCTCTAAATTTTACAATGAATGCATATTTCAATTTTTCACCCCAAAAAACCCCCTTTGGCTAAAAATTGTAACAATACACAAATTATTAAAAAAATTATTTATGAAAAACTAAAAACCAAATTGAACTTTTGACACTCTGTATCTCCGAAATCATCCACTTTTGGACTGAGGTAAGTTGAGTTAGATCGTCATATTTTGACCTCAGGAATTTGTGGTAGCATTTTTTTCCGCACCTTTTAGAGACACCCTATATATATATATATATATATATATATATATATATATATATATATATATATATATATAAATAAATAAACATTTATTTCCTTTTTTGACTGCATCTGCATGCACAATATACTACAAAGACATAGTATAGGATATGTCAAAAATAATTAAAAATACATTTAACATATAAACATATAAAAGAAAAAAAGAAATAATAATCATTACATTATTAACATCTGGATACCACAATCTTAACCTATATATATATATATATATATATATATATATATATATATATATATATATATATATATATAAAGAACTCATTCAATGAGTAATGTGCTCTAGGTACCAAGTATCGTCTTAACTCTGATTTAAATATATATATATATATATATATATATATATATATATATATATATATATATATATATATATCTATAATATATATAAAAATGCAACGTCTCTCTGTCTGTCTGTCCGTTAGTGACCTTATCACTGGAGAACCACTTATCCGATTTACGTACTTTTTTTTTTAAAACATACTTATGTTCTCTGACCAGGTTATAGGCTATATTTTATTACGATAGGTAGCATAAGCAATGAGCAGTGACAATAATAGTGAGTGAAGTCGGAAAAAAGTTTGTTGCTAGCGCGTTCCCTTGCAATATACAGCCTAAACCATTAAATATGGAACAATATTATGTAGCAGAGAATATCTTTAATCTATAATCTATAATATATATAAAATGCAATGTCTCTCTGTCTGTCTGTCTGTCCATTAGTGCGTTTATCACGCGAGAACCACTTATCCAATTTATGTGTCTTTTTTAAATTCATACATATATTCTTTGGCCAGGTTATATAATAATAATAATAATCTATATCTATAATATATATAAAATGCAGCGTCTCTCTGTCTGTCTGTCTGTCCGTTAGTGCGCTTATCATTGGAGAACCACTTATCTGATTTACGTGCTTTTTTTTAAAACATTCATATGTTCTCTGGCCAGGTTATCTATATATAATATATATAAAATGCAACGTCTCTCTGTCTCTCTGTCTGTCGGTCCGTTAGTGCGTTACGTACTTTTTTTTTAAAACATACATATGTTCTCTGGCCAGGTTATAGGATATATTTTATTGCGTTAGGTAACATAAAGAATAAGCAGTGACGATAATAGTGAATCAAGTCGGAAGAAAGGCTACCGTTAGCGTGTTCTCTTACAATATACTGCCTAAACCATTAAATATGGAACAATATCATGTTGCAAAGAATACAATATATATATAAAATGCAACGTCTCTCTGTCTGTCTGTCCGTTAGTGCGCTTATCACTTGAGAACCACTTATTCGATTTACGTGTTTTTATAAATTTATACATATGATATGTTCTATATAATTCGATATAAGCCTAGATAATGGGAGATAAGGTGAGATAATGGGATATAAGTATAAATAATGGGAGATAAGCAGAGATAAGTCTAGGTAATGTAAGTTATGGTGAGATAATGGGAGATAAGGAGAAATAATGGGAGATGAGCAGAGATAAGCCTAGATAATGGAAATTATGTAGAGATAATGGGAGATAAGGAGAAATAATGAGAAATAAGCAGAGATAAGTCTAAGTAATGGGAGTTATGGTGAGATAATGGGAGATAAGGAGAAATAATGAGAAATAAGGAAAAATATTGCGAGATAAGTGGAGATAAGCCTAGATAATGGGAGATAAGGTGAGATAATTGGGGATAAGTATAAATATTGGGAGATAAGGAGAAATAATGGGAAATAAGCAGAGATAAGTCTAGGTAATGGGAGTTATGGTGAGATAATGGGAGATAAGGAGAAATAATGGGAGATACTTTAGGTAACATAAAGAATGAGCAGTGGCGATAGTAGTAAATCAAGTCCACGCGAGCGGAGCCGCGGGAACGGCTAGTATATATATATATATATATATATATATATATATATATATATATATATATATACCAGGTGTACAAGTATGAAATGCGGATTTTTTTTTCTAAAAAAACATGTTAAATTCGGAAGAATGATAAAAAGTGCTTTATTCGAAATATTCTCCATCGCTTGTTATACACTTTTCCTATCTTTCGGGCAATTTGTGAATACTACGTCAGTAAAAATCCTCTCCTTTTGCTACGAACCATTCATCGAGCCATTTTTCACATCTTCGTTCGAACCAAAGCGCTGCTCAGCAAGTGCGTGACCCATCAATGCAAACAAGTGGTAATCGGAAGGAGCCAAGTCTGCTGAGTAAGCCGCATGGGGTAGAACTTCCCAGCTGAGTGCTTCCAACGTGTTGCGAACTGGTTTTGCCGTATGTAATGGAGAATTGTCATGAAGAAAAATGACTTTATGTTGCCTCTTTCGGTATTCTGGCCTTTTTTCAAGCAGCGAACGTTTCAAATCGGTCAATTGTTGTTGGTAACGTTTAGTATTAACCGTTTCCCCAGGTTTTAACAGCTCATAATAGACCACGCCCCTCTGGTCCCACCAAACACAGAGCATCGTCTTTCTGCCAAAGCGATTCGGTCTTGTGGTCGATGTGGATTGTGCACCTGGGTCTACCCATGATTTTTTGCGCTAGGGATTCTCAAAATAAATCCACTTTTCATCCCCTGTAACTATACGATGCAAAAATGACTTCCTCTTGTACCGAGCGAGCAAAATATCCCACGTGTTTTTGCGCTTCTCCAATTGCCTCTCGTTGAACTCATATGGTACCCATCTATCGGCCTTCTGAATCTTGCCCATCTCTCGTAGCCGATTGGAAAACAGCTTGTTGACTAACGCCCAATTGCTCGGCGAGTTGTTTTTGTGTTTCCCAATCATCTTCGTTCAACAATGCTTGCAATTCCACATCTTCGTATTTTTTTGGCGGTTTTCCACGTTCCTCGCCTGCAACATCGAAGTCACCACTTTTGAAACGCCGAAACCACGTTTCACACGTATCTTGCGATGGAGCATGTTCACCATAAGCTTCTCGACGTAATCGGTATGATTCAATAGCAGTTTTCTCCAAATGAAAACAAAAAATTAATGCTATCCGCTAATGCTCTTTGTTCGGTATAAATTTCGACATATTGAACACAACAACACAACACTATGCACACACTTTCCAATTTATCACTCGTGCGCGTCTGACACTTGTTGATGACACAACAAAATGGCGCAGTGTCAAATCGTTATAACACAAACTGCATTAGTGCACCATCTGTTGTCTGAAATCCGCGTTTTCATACTTGTACACCTGGTATATATATATATATATATATATATATATATATATATATATATATATATATATATATATAGATTATGTGATATATCCTCTTGGGAGTTCCACAACTGACTACTTAGCTTAATTTACAAGGAGAAGCTTCTACAAGTTCATAAAGAATTATATATTTGATCTTTTCTCACCTATACTCCAATTCGCTTATCAAAATCCATGTTACAAATTTATGAAAAGTAGTATGATTTCCCCCAATAAGGAATTAAAAAGTTGCATATTTTGTCACACACATTCCAGCTTTATTTTGATAAATACAATATAATTATTGGCTAATTAAAAACATAGACAAAAAGTATGGCAAACATCGCATAAAGTGGACTTCCAAGAAATCAAAAAGGTGACATCAAAAGTTTGATTAGCTGTTCAATAGAAATAGTTTAATGAAACTTAAACAAAACAATAAGCATATATAATGCGTGCCTCTGTAATACCTTTATGAAAAATAAATATGCAAACCTACCTGTGAAATTTCAAAATAAACTATATGACATGTCAGGGCTTTTCATGATATGTCATCACCGTGCTACTTTAAAGACAATTTGGACCTATTCTTAAATAAAAAAAACGGAAGAATTTACATTAATACGGGGTGTTTTCTATATTGAGATATATTCTTTTTAGGTATGCCACATGAAAGCATTGTACGAGGAAAATAGGTTGAAATATATAAACAATTTTGTGAAGTTCGTCAATATTCTTACGCTCTTAAAAACTACATATTGTTTTTACCCGAAAAAACACACACATATATAGTATTTTTCACGATCTAAGAAAGTGACTTAGCTACCTATACCCATTCAAAATTCAACAAGATTCGAAAGTGATTAATTTAACGCTGTTTAATGACAAGGCATCGTGCAGGGCCGCACTATACCTGATTGTATAATTGTTGAGTTTAATATTTTATTGTGATAAGACAGTTGAATTTTAATGTTTTATGTACTGAATAATACACAATATAGTAATTACATAAATATATTAAACAGAGTGTCCTCGCATAAATTTAACACAATTTTAGTTAATAATTAATATCTAATTCAATTTCGCTATCGCTACTATCTTGCAAATCAATAATAAGTTTTTTTACAGGTTCTAAACCACAGTAGAACCCCGGTTATCCGAGGTAAGGTGGGGGCACCCTCCTCGGATAACTGAAAACTCGGATAATCCGGATTTGTTTTTTATTCATTCAAAAAATAAACACCAATACTTTAAACCGATGTATTAATGTTTTTAAAATATAAATAGGTACATAGATTATAAAACAATAAAATAGGTATCTATGCGCTTCTGTTTCATATTTTATCTTCTTTTTCTCGCCGCAATGTTTCTCCATCTATTAAGAAAAAGCAAATCCGCTGGGGTTGCCTCTGGTTGTTGTTCGATATACCTCAAAGCTTTTTCCAAAGAAGCAAAACCTTTTTGATGAGAGATCTTAGTGGGAGACTGTTCATCCACCGCCGCTTCGTCATCGTCATCTGATTTTTTCGGTTTCCTGAAAGGCATTCGTTATTTCTTCAATACTCTTTTCTTCTTCTAAATCATCTGATATAATCCATTCAACAACATCTTCTCTTGTCACATTTTCGCAACCTTTTAATTTTTTCAACTCTTTTCTTTTTCTTCTCTCACTGTCAAAATTTGAACAGGACATTTCGCCATGGCTTCTCAATTTCAAAGCTAATTCATTTAACGGAGTATCATCTTCCCTGTCATTCTAGTCCTCAAAATCAATAACTTTTGACCAAGATTTTTGAATAGTAGTAGTACGCGTAGAATCCCAAGCTTGACTTACCCAGTAAATAACATTTTTTAGTGTAACCTTTCTCATCCCATTGATAATATCCTCCTTTTCTGTGTATTCTAACAGATGTTCAAGATATAAACGCCTATAACTTTACATTTGGAGGTAAAAATTTTACCACAATTTCGGCCACATGCAGTCCTTCTCCAGGGTGAGAGGGGGGCATTATCCATTAACAAAATTGCTTTAATAGGAAGACGGTTTCTTTCAAAAAATTTAGTCACAGATGGCACGAACTCTTCTTCAAACCAGTTAGTAAATAAGGTCGCATCCATCCATGCGCTCTTCTGACTTTTGTAATAGACTGGTAGGGCTTTGGGTGAGATATCTTTTAAAGCTCTTGGACGTGCAGACTTGCCAATCACCATCAGTGGGATTTTGTGCTTGCTAGATGCATTGGAACATACTATTATAGTTAATCTTCCCTTAATTCGTTTGTCCCCAGGAGCTGATTTTTCCTGTCAAGATGCCAATGTTTTTGATGGAAGCATTTTATAATTCAGACCAGTTTCGTCACACGATTTGCTTTTTAAAGTTCTGCTTAAACCTCTCAATTGATGACACAACAGCAGAAAGTTTTTCACGACATAGTCAGTTGTCGTACACCGTACCGTTTTTTTTCCAGCGGTCAAGCCATCCAGAATTGGCGGTAAACTGATCTATCTCTGGGAATTGCCTACTAATCATTATTGCTTTCTGTTGTAAAATTGGACCTGACAGAGGCACACCTTTTGATTTCTGTTGGTTAAACCACATGAATAAAACTTCGTTAACCTTTTCATAGTCGCCGGTTTTCATTGATTTTCTTCTTAAGGACGAGGAGGCTTGATTTATACACCACTCTTCTATTTTTCTGCGGTTTCTTTTCCAATCTCCTACTCTTACCTCACCTACTCCATAATTTCGTGCAACAACTTTAATTGTCTCTCCTGCCTCAATTCTTCTGATGGCTTTTAATTTTTCTTCAATAGGAACGACGATTCTTTTACGCTTGTTTTGCTCCATTATAATACGACAAACAAAAATTCAAATAAAGCAGTTCGTATTAATTACACTTAACTACCAGAACTCCAACCAAATAAATTGTGTGAGTATACTCGTACTTTTCCGTAGTAAACGCTATAACGCACTGCATTCACACAAATTTACATGCTGAAAGAGTCCAAAAACATAAACAGGGGAACCCCTCACACGGGCCAGGGGGATTCCCCGAAGGCCCCGACGATTTTTAAATGGAAATATGTACATACATATTTTAGAAGCTCGGTTAATACGCAGCATAGACGCGCGTACCTCGAATAATCAGATTCTTAGATTGGCTCAGTTAGTCCGGAGCTCGGATAATCGCGACTCGGTTAATCGGGGTTCTACTGTATTTATATTTTTGTACATACATCTATATGAGTTTTCAATTTTTTTGACTTGCTGAATACAATTTCTCCAGTTTTCAACGGTTACATTTTTGACTTCTATCTTTATCAACTCAATCACACTACTGTTTAAAGTGGGTGTATTATTGTGAGAACGTATATTAGACTTTATTTTATGCCATATCAACTCGATCGCATTAAAGATACAATAAAAAATGGTGGAAGCCGAATTATTTCGTGTCCTGCTTCCTTTGCAATTTTATCACAAATATATTCCTTTGAAAAATTGTAACTTTTTAAAACTTCTAACAATTGTTTAACTGTGTAACTTTCGTGAGAATATATGTCACGTTCACACAAAAAGGCTTGTATTTCCCTTTTTCTACTGGTGGAACTTGGTAGCTTACTCATTTGGCGACTAGGATAGCATGCATTGTCCATTACAATATATATATATATATATATATTATATATATATATATATATATATATATATATATATATATATATATATGAGAAAGAGGAAGGACATTAACAGGGCACTGGCAACAAACAATCCTAAGTTTAACTACTGGGAAACGCCCTTATAAGGAGAAGAGATGAGCAATCAAATATCTAAAGGCTCTAGTATCTGCTTTTTATTTTTATTATCGAGCTTTCGCTGCCTAATGGTAGCTTCTTCTGGATTCTAAAAATGCAAACCAGGTACAGACAATAAACCAAAACGTTCGTTTTTTAAAATGTGATTAAATAAATTTTAAGACTGTATGTGAAATTACTTACAAAAATTTTAGCAGTTAATTCATCTCTGGTGAAGACAATGAAATTTGCATTTTTGTTGGCCAGGTAGTATGTATGATTACACAAACATGATTAAAAGATACTTAAAGAATTACACAAATATTAAAAATAAAACTTTGTCAATAAACATTAGTTAAAAACACTTTTTGAAGACTGAAACATAACTGCAAGAAACACCATGATGTTGAAATGGTACTCCATTTTAAAATTTTTGACATCGAGTTTAGTAACTATTTAGTGATATTTGAGTCCGAACCGGATATTATTGGTAGTCTATGTCGTCATCAGGTCGACAAAAAACCATAAAAGCATTAAAGTTAGGGATGTGGTAAAAATTTTTTTAGGTGGATGCTAATCTTAGACAAATTATTAATTGTTAATGATATCTATTTTTCAGTTTTATTTTTATAACAAAGGGACTTAAATTTGATGAATGTTACTCTTATTATAATTAATAATAAATAACTCGTCGAAGAGTAACATTCATCAAATTTAAGTCCCTTTGTTATAAAAATAAAACTGAAAAATAGATATCATTAACAATTAATAATTTGTCTAAGATTAGCATCCACCTAAAAAAATTTTTACCACATCCCTAACTTTAATGCTTTTATGGTTTTTTGTAGACCTGATGACGACATAGACTACCATCAATATCCGGTTCGGACTCAAATATCACTAAATAGTTACTAAACTCGATGTCAAAAATTTTAAACTGGAGTACCATTTCAACATCATGGTGTTTCTTGCAGTTATGTTTCAGTCTTCAAAAAGTGTTTTTAAGTAATGTTTATTGACAAAGTTTTATTTTTAATATTTGTGTAACTCTCTTAGTGTCTTTTAATCATGTTTGTGTAATCATACATACTACCTGGCCAACAAAAATGCAAATTTCATTGTCTTCACCAGAGATGAATTAACTGCTAAAATTTTTGTGAGTAATTTCACATACAGTCTTACAATTTATTTAATCACATTTTAAAAAAAACGAACGTTTTGGTTTATTTTCTGTACCTGGTTTGCATGTTTAGAATCCAGAAGAAGCTACTATTAGGCAGCGAAAGCTCGATAATAAAAATAAAAAGCAGCCTTTAGATCTTCGATTGCTCGTCTCTTCTCCTTATAAGGGCGTTTCCCAGTAGTTAAACTTAGGATTGTTATATATATATATATATATATATATATATATATATATATATATATATATATATATATCAATCCATTCTTTACTGGGTGTGTCGTGGGTGTCATATCAAGTCTCATCTAGATAGATTATCGTTCGATTTTCCGATTTAGCTGTATTTATTTTTCCATTATATTCCATTCTGAGTTGTAAACGCCGTGATTCCATTATAACTTGCCTTTTGTCTATTTTTTTGAACAAAAACCCCAAACGACGTAGAATACACTATAAAGTTGTAGTGGAACATTTTATGTCACAACTATCCTCGGACAGCCTCCCTGAATGTCACAATACCATAGGAAATTTTTGTTCTGCATACATTTCATAAATTTTATGGCGGATTAAGTCTTCTTGACAGAAATTAATACATTTCGACACACCTTTGTCTTTTCGTGTTTTTTTAGGCGCTATCGAATTATTTACAATTTTCCAAACTGTACTTTCAGGGATGCTTGTTAAAGCTGATGTCTCCATCAATGAAAAGTACTTTTCGTGGCCTCGCTCCACTAACATTAAATAACTATCACTTTTGCCTCAACGGGCAAACATTTGCGGCTTCTGATGGAAAGCGCTTCGGACATTTTAAGACACTATTGAACTTTATAATACACACTATTTCACTATAATACTGCAGATAAAATGAAGTCTATTCCTTATATTTATAAACACGAAGTAGCCAATAAAATGTTAGTTTGAAAGGGAGGAATATATATCAATTGCGACCCTGTTACGGCCAGGTACCTGCGAAGATCCTAACGGTCATTTAATGTTTTTATTGCATCAATTTGCCAAATCACTTTCTTAGATCTTGAAAAATACTATACATATTAAATAACAGTAACTAATTACTGAAATAAATCCTAAAACAGTGTGGGCGTGTTAAGTTACCGACGCAACACTCCAGCTTGGGCCTGTCTCTAAAATCACCGGAGTTTACTTATTATTGCTGCTAGGTTCCTATTTTAAGGAAGGTGAGTGAGAAAATAAAACGTTATTTACTCTCCCATTGATATTTCGTTCCTTGTAGGGGTCATTTTTAGTTGTATTATTTATAATAATATATGCAAACGTTGTCATAGCAATGGATTATTAATTAAAATTATCTACTACTAAACCATATTTTGTTGCATTATGTAAATGAATGATTTACTTACTACTCTGTGTATATAGCCCAGGAAATACGTAGAAAGGCATACATTTTAGATTTTTAAGCCTATTCGCGTAAATCCTGATTGAGTATATCTGACAAAAAAATCAAAAATATTGATTGTTATCTTAAGACGTGCGGTTAAAACGATAGTTTTTTCAAAAGGGTTACTATTCGTCTTCCATTAGGGAACAACTATTTTTAAACTTGAAATCAATTTTGAAAGCAGATTCGAAAAATATTCCGTTGCTACCGGATGTACAGTCGGTCAAGTAAGAACGTGTCCGCGATAATTCATTTTTTTTGTAGAAGCGATTCTAGCGCTTCGACAAAAAATCAGTAGAGGCAACCTTTGTCTACGACGCATTTTAGTAAAAGTATCAGTCGATTCCGAAATTTCGTCGAAATCACATAAAATCCAAAATGAGTGACTCGTGCGTCGCTTCAGTTCGAGGCAGTCTTTCTTTGTCCCTATCCAAATAGGCCTAAAATTACACATTTCGCAGCCGCTAAATATATTAAAAAGTCGGTGTCGTTTGTGAAGAAGTGAGTAAATCATTTTAACGACGACGTGCCGAAACGTGGCTCGGTAGGCAAAGTCACTCCGAAAGTCGAAAAAACGAATCGTGTCTTTGTTTTCACGGGACCCGAAATTAACGCTGCATCAAGGAACGACAAAATTAAGGGGATTTAAATGTAATTCGACAACATCTTTGTGCTCATGATGTCAAACTCCGAAGCACGTTGAAGAAACCCTTTGCTGGAAGAAAATCACGTCGCGAAGCGGCTCGCTTGAGGCCACGCTAAGATACTAGAGTGGTCCTCACAATCGCCGGACGCTAACCCTATTAAAAGCGTTTGGCCCCTTGTAAAGAGAAAGCTCAGAGGAAAGACACTGAGAACTTTGACTCAGTTATTTCGCGAGATTCGAAAAAATATGCAGAGTATGCAGAAAATCTCGTCAGTAGCATGCCTCGAAGATGCCAGGCGATTACTGATGCAGGAGGCGATTGAACAACTATGTTGTTAGCACACCAGACAATACATTGACGGCAAAAAATGTTTTCGAAACACATTTTTTCAAGAACAGGAGCGGTCCCGTTTTTTACTTGATAGACTGTATCTGTCGTCTTTCGTTCTTTCTTTTAAAATATTTTTTCTTTAGAAAAATAGCGTTTCGACTATCCATACTACTTATCATCACCGAAATAACCTTAAATTTAATTTTGCTATTTGAAAAGTCTCCCCTAATCATTTTCTGCAATAAAATAAATTTTATTTCCTGGTCTATAATAAAAAATTTAAAAACTAAAACGAGAAATATAAAATTGGTCCTGATAAAATAATGCTTGCTGATCTCTTTTTTATCACGTATTGATATACATATCTGGTTTTAATTATTTCTTTCAAACAATATTTATTAATTGGTATAAAGTGTGAATCATTTTTTGCAAAATCTTTCATTTTTATGAAAAAAGTAAGAATTTCTTAGACTCTCAAATTTTAAAAATAACGCAAATAATCTATTCGGTATTAGCTTTCGCAAACACCTCCCGCCATCTCATTTTTAGTGTTCCGTACGGAACACTTATAAGATCACTTCGGTGTCTGTCTGTCTGTCTGTCTGTCTGTCACACCCGATTTTCTCCGAAACTATTTGACATAGAAAGTCGAAATTGGGTAATAATATAGGAATTGATGGCCTCATCAGAGCCATGTAGTTTTGAGAGTTAAATTTTGACTTAGGGGGTTAGTTTTGGGGGGTGAAATCGGAAGTGAAAAAAAAATTTTTTTACTAGGTCATCGAGTATGGTGTCAAATGAAAGCTTGTGAAAACACGAGTAAAAAATGTATATATAATGTAATACTTGCGCGCACTTTTCTTCGTATTATTTTTAAAAAATAGCGAAAAATCGCTGTCCCAGGCCTTATCTCGAAAAGTATTTATCAAAAAATTTTGAAAAAATATCGGAATATTCTCCACGGGGTGTAGATTGAACGAAAATTATCACGAGTGCATTACCTTTAATAATTTTTCTGGTATATAAAAAAAAAACAAAAATTTCAAGGTCATCAGATTGGAAGATTGGAAAACAAACTTTGTTGAAAACTCATTTGGGGTGTGTTTTGTGACGTCACTGATCATTTTATACATCTGTAACAAAATTTTTGCGCAAGTTCAACTTGCACTTGACCGGTTATTTTTTTATATTTTTTACTTCGTTTGAAGTTCTTGCATTTCTTCACGGGGAATTGTTCTGCAAGTTGTTAACAATTGCCGCTAGACAACGTGTGTATTAAAGTTCTACTCCACGTATATAAAAATTAATATCAATTATTAAAATTCAGCTCCAGCACTTATTCACCGTTTCTGTCATTACGGATTGACACCATCTCGGGACGCCTTTCGCCGTATCACGGCTCATCAGCCGGGCTAGGATTCTTACTTATTGTTTACGGTAGTTTTATTATATTTCTCTTCTCCCAAGGTGGATTGATAGATGAGAGAACAGTGAATAACTGCTGCATATGGAACTTGTTCAATTTTAGTAGTTGATATTGCTTTTATGTTCCCTTAATACTCCAAGTGGCAATAGAACCTGTAGTTTTTGAGTGACATCGCTAAACTGAAAGGGAAGTAAAAGAGGTGACGGTCGATAAATTTTGTTTATTTTTTGTGCCATTATGAGAATTGTTCTTAGTTTTTGGTTAAGATAACGAGCAAATTTTGAGTATAATTATTTATACCTATGAGGAATTAAAGGGGTGAGATAGAGTGTTTGGGGGGGGGGGGGGTTAAAATCGTATATAACGTGTTATAGATAATTTTTAGGTTTTTTTTTACTACGCCGATGATGTGACAGTAGTGGTTAGAGGCAACTTTCTACAACCTCTCAAGGAGATCATGCAGAGAGCCCTTAGGAATATTCAAAGATGGTGCGTGGCAAAGGGACTAACGGTCAATCCATCAAAAACCAATGACCTAATGTTTACCAGGAAACACAAATCCCAAGAAATTGCACCACTTAGTTTCTGGGACAATGCACGAGCTCGGTGAAATACCTTGGAGTTCGTCTGGACCAAAAACTAAACTGGAAACAACATCTCAACGAAAAGGGGAACAAATTCCACACGTCCCTTTGGGCCTACAGGAAAGCCCTGCGCAAAACTTGGGGTATGCAACCCAATGTCGCACTGTGGATATACAGGGCGGTGCTACTGCCTCGATTAACGTACACAGCAGTGATTTGGTGGCCCAGAGTGGGCACGGTGCAGTCAAAGAACCTACTTCGCAGCCTACAAGAGAATTGATGAGCTGGAAGTAGCACTCTGTGTCCAGTTCATCATCTAAGACGGCGAGATTAACAGCATATAGACTGAAATGTCAAGGCGAGTGGAGGAATGGGGACCAGGGACACACAGGTCTGGAATTCCTCCATGAACGCCCATTCGTCTTAAAACAAGATAAGATCACGAAAATAAGACCAACGATAATTCTTTTTTTGTCCATATCCCCGAGAGAAAGGACATGCAAAAGCTCCTGACCAGGTCAAATACCGACATTTGGTATACTGACGGTTCGGAAGCTAATGACCGCTTGGGGCGGGAATCTTTTGCCATAAATTAAACCACAGGGAAAGTATACCCATGGGCAATATGACTACGGTTCTTCAAGCTGAGGCGTTAGCCATCCTCAGATGTGTAAAAATACAAATCTCGAAAGGGACAAATAATATGAAAATTTTAATCTGCTGCGACAGTAAAGCAGCTATACAAGCTCTTGCCAAATCCACCACGGACAGCTTGCTGATCAGGGAATGTGTACAAGAACTAAACACATTAGGAGGTAAAAACGAAGTTACCCTAATGTGGGTACTAGGCCACCAAGGCATATCTGGAAATGAAATAGCGGACAAACTCGCTAAAAGAGGCACCTGGGAGGACCCACCTGAACAGGTCGTAGGAGTTCCATTCGCTTTCGATAAAAACAAAATCAGGGAATGGTTGGATAAAGAACATCAACTCTCTTGGAGTACAGGAGTGGGATGTCGTCAAGCCAAACTCCTTATGAAACAAACTACGACAGGCAGAACAAAGGAACTCCTTACGAGACATGTGGCACTACAGGAGCATCTATATAACCTCAAACTGGCTGAGCGAAAAACATGTCGGCTGTGCGAGGGAAAAGTGAAAACAGTATACATATTCTGCGCGAATGTCCTGTACTAATGGTCAAGAGATATAGATACTGGGGTCAACTATTTTGTGAACCAAAAGATCTACAAGAGGTCAGGGTGAGTAGCCTATGTTTCTTGGCAGAAAAATGCCCGACTAGGGCTGCGACCCTGACATGACTCAGTGGGGGTCACAGAAGAACTTTTAGATCTAGGTGACACCAGGGTCTGAATGTACCACCCACTCACTTTACAACTACTACTAGTGCGAGAAAGTCAGATTAGTACTACGTGTTGCAATGGAAGCAATGAGTAATGAAATTACTGATACTTTAAAAATTTGATGAGTTGATATAGAAAAAATATAATTTCTTTGCTATGACGTTGAACCTATTTATTAATCGATATAAATCAAATTACATGTTATTGAACATTAGAAGCATTAGGTTTTTATTTCTAGAAATTTTCATTTTCCGACCAAGGTGAAAAAATTAGCTTAGATTTAATGTGATGTTCATGATCATTTATACAGTTTTCATTGACGCAATAAAATAAATAGATTATTAGCGGCTAATTATAAACATTTTATTTTCCATTTAACTTCTTTAAATGTAATTAATTAATTCCAGGTAAATAAGAAGTTAAAAAAAAGCGTCAGTAACTTCGTAATAATTGGTTAATAAGCAACATGAAATGTAGGTGCGATAGACAACGTACATCCACAGAGGAATTATTAATATTATTAATATTTTCCATATATAATATCAATATCGATATAGAAACAATTTATCGATTCATTAGTTTATCGATTTCAGGTAAGCAGGCTAGCAAAAGTTGAAGAGTTGGTTCCTTCAATACAAAGTTGGTTCTTGTTTAGAAACTGCCTCGCAAGTTCATCACCAGTAATGATTATTTGACGAGAGTTCTAAGAGCGGTCACAATATTGTTTACGGTTAAATCTGTAATGCTCAACTCATCTTCAATCAAACAAATGGACGATTCATTATTTTTTGTAATTAAATAAAGCACTTTTACATAGTTTTCGAACAGTTGTTAATGTAATAGTATTATCTGAGCGAATTAACATTATTTTAAGATAAATAATGTAAATCTGTCAGTCTGTCCGCCTGACTGTCTGTCCGTCTGTTTGTCTGTCCGTCTGTCGCACCCGATTTTCTCCGAAACTAAAGGGTGTTTTTTATAGAGGTATAAAACTTTAAGTTGGCAACACTTTTTTAACTAGTGGCCATTTTGTCAGCTGTCAAGTGATTTATGTTTAGTTTGGTTTGGCATTTCAACATGAATAGACTGACGCCTGAACGCGCTTCCAAATTGTGCAAATTTATTTTGAAAATCATGGTTCTGTTCGAAATACGTATCGCGCACTACGTCCATTTTACGGTCAACATAATCGTCCATCAGAGCAATTAATTCAATTAACTATGGAACGTTTTCGCACCACGTTTACTCTAAATGATAATACGCATCCACAGAGACGTCGTACAGTGCGTACATTGCTGCTGTAGAGCGTAGCGTAGAGAAAGACCCGAATCAGTCTATCCGCCATCGTGCACATGAATTGGATATGTGTCCATCCACTTTATGGAAGATTTTGCGGAAAGATCTTGGTTTGCGTGCTTACAAAATCCAACTCGTGCAACAATTGAAGCCACACGATCACCTAGCAAGGCGTAGATTCGGTGAATGGGCCCAAAACAAGATTGCCGTTGATCCCGATTTTCATAAGCGAATTTTGTTTAGCGATGAAGCTCACTTTGTTTGAATGGATACGTCAATAAACAAAACTGCCGTATTTGGAGTGATGATAATCCTCAAGTGTATGTTGAGACACCGTTACATCCAGAAAAACTGACTGTTTGGTGTGCTTTATGGGCTGGTGGAATCATTGGTCCGTACTTCTTTAAAAAACGATGCTGGTCAGAACGTTACAGTCAATGGTGACCGCTATAGAGCCATGATTACTGACTTTTTCGTTCATCAATTGAACAACCATGATGTGCAGAAGCTGTGGTTTCAACAAGACGGCGCAACATGTCACACAGCTCGTGCCACAATTGATTTATTGAAGGAAACGTTTGGTAACCGCATAGTTTCACGTTTCGGACCCGTCAATTGGCCTCCAAGATCGTGCGATTTAACGCCGCTAGACTATTTTCTGTGGGGATATGTGAAGTCGCTAGTCTACGCCGATAAGCCCGAAACGATTGACCACTTGGAGGACAACATTCGCCGCGTTATTGCCGATATACGGCCACAAATGTTGGAAAAAGTCATCGAAAATTGGACCTTCAGATTAGACTACGTCCGAGCCAGCCGTGGCGGTCATATGCCAGAAGTCATATTTAAATTATAATGCCAGAAGATTATCTTTTGAATAAAGTAAATTTCATGTCAATTGGGGGGGTCTAAATCGGAAGTAATTTTTTTTTTTGAGAATCCCAAGCGCAAAAAATCATGAGTAGACCCAGGCACACCATCCACATCGACCGCAAGACCGAATCGCTTTCGCAGAAAGACGATGCTCTGTGTTTGGTGGGAACAGAGTGGCGTGGTCTATTATGAGCTGTTAAAACCTGGGGAAACGGTTAATACTAAACGTTACCAACAACAATTGACCGATTTGAACCATTCGCTGCTTGAAAAAACGCCACAATTCCGTATTTCATACCTGTACAACTGGTATATATAACGTAATACTTGCGCACACTTTTCCTTAAATTATTTTTAAAAAATTGCGAAAAATCGCTGCCCCACTTATCTCGAAAAGTACTGATCAAAAAATTTTGAAAAAATTCTGGTATGTTCTACACAGGGTGTAAATTGAACGAAAATTATCACCTTGGATAACTTATCTGGTATATAAAAAAAGATCGGAAAAAACTTGGTTGAAAACTCTTTGGGGTGTGTTTTATGAATTCGTTGATCATTTTATGCCTCCGTAACAATTTTTTTTTTTTAAAGTAATCAACGTACGGAACACTAATTTTGCAAGTCCGATTTGCACTTGGCCGGTTATTTTTTATGCTCTGACAGTTCACATCATCCGATTGGCTTCACGACATGACCAGAAATTACTAAAATGCGGATCACAATTAGAAAAATCACACGTGGCAGGGTCAAGGTATTTAACATCGATTCATTTTAAAACATCCCTACAATAATATACATGTTTAATAATATCAGGATCTAAGGTTTAAAGTTTAAACCAATTTTTTTTAAACCTTGAATATATATCACCAGGCATATTTTATATTTACTAGTAAAGTATTATTTTTTAAGTAAATATTTATTAATAAGGAAATGTTACTTAATTGAGGCAATCTAAATGGATATAAATTGATGGTAATTAAAAATTAATTATTTTGATTTTTGCAGAAATATTCGTTTTGTTACAGTAGAGCTTTTAGGAATTAATGGCTCGTCTATTTTCAAATAGTAGCAAAAGTTCTTTATTTTCTTCGAGAACCCGACAAAAAAATAGTGAGTAAAGTGATTTACTCAGTACATACACACGCAATTCTAAAATAGCATTAACGGACCCCGCATATTTTTTACGGAAATGAAGCCAATATTCAAAAATGGACAGTTTTTGATATATATGTATGTATGTATATATATATATATATATATATATATATATATATATATATATATATATATACGAGGCTGGTTTGAAAAGTCCGTGCAAAAATAAAAACTACTTATGTGTTTGGGGTAAACCTTTTTTATTTTTCGACATAGTCTCCTTTTAAGCTTATACACTTCGTCCAACGATGTTTTAGTTTGTTGATCCCTTCCGAATAATAGGATTTGTCCAAGTCTGCAAAATATCCATTAGTGTCTGCAATTACCTCCTCGTTTGAATAAAATCTTTGTCCCGCCAGCCATTTCTTCAAATTGGGGAACAAATAGTAGTCCGAGGGAGCCAAGTCTGGAGAATAGGGGGGATGTGAAACGAGTTGGAATCCTATTTCCATTAATTTTGCGACCACAACTGCTGAGGTGTGTGCTGGTGCGTTGTCGTGATGGAAAAGGACTTTCTTGTGGGCCAATCGCGGGCGTTTTTCTTGCAGCTCGGTTTTCAAACGGTCCAATAACGATGAATAATATTCACCTGTAATAGTTTTACCCTTTTCCAGATAGTCGATGAGGATTATCCCTTGCAAATCCCAAAAGACAGTCGCCATAACCTTTCCGGCCGAAGGAACGGTCTTCGCCTTTTTTGGTGCAGATTCCCCCTTGGTAACCCATTGTTTAGATTGTTGTTTGGTCTCAGGAGTATAGTAATGTATCCATGTTTCATCCACAGTGACGAAACGACGCTTAAAGTCCTCCGGATTCTTCTGGAACAGCTGCAAACCATCCTTGCAACACTTCACACGATTCCGTTTTTGGTCAAGCGTGAGCAATCGCGGCACCCATCTTGGGGATAGCTTTCTCATGTCCAAATGTTTATGCAAAATATGATGTACCCGTTCAGTCGAGATTCCCACAGCACTAGCAATCTCACGCACCTTAACTCTTCTGTCATCCATCACCATATCATGGATTTGATCAATGATTTCTGGAGTCATAACCTCCACAGGCCGTCCAGAACGTTCAGCGTCACTTGTGCCCATATGGCCAGTCCGAAAATTTTGAAACCACTTATAAACTGTTCTAATCGAAGGTGCAGAGTCACCATAATGTTTATCAAGCTTCTCTTTAGTCTCCTGAGGCGTTTTGCCTTTCATAAAGTAATGTTTAATCACCACACGAAATTCTTTTTCGTCCATTTCTTGAACATCACTCGACTTCCTTGATTCACACGAATGCCAAACACAAAGAAATAGACCAATATGGCTGAAACTTGGTGTGCGTTCATTCAAGAGATGCTACTAACTAAACATGACCTCGATACGCGCCGGTGGTGCCATCTCTCGGACTTTGCACGGACTTTTCAAACCAGCCTCGTATATATATATATATATATATATATATATATATATATATATATATATATATAGATATAGATATATATATATATATATATATATATATATATATATATATATATATATATATATATATATATATATATATATATATATATGTTATACAATTGTCTCTATCCTGTGCAAGAGGGAGTCAGCTACTGCCTGCTATCAACCTGATACCATCAGCCCATTTTTTCATTAGTCTTCCAACACTTCGTCTGCTCTTCCATCCCCATAAGGACCCCTATAAATAACTCAATCTTGACCTGAAGCCAATTTTTGTAAGAGATGTGCGGGTCCTTTGTTTTTCTCGCAATAAAGAATAACTTAATCCGAAATAATGAAAAAAATGCACAGTTTTTGAGATTCCTCCACCTCAATAAGTCTTAAAGGGACGTAAACCATTATACATTCGACGCAACCTCTCTCATTCACCATCCCTGTAACATCTTATATGTTCGACTATAAGTAACATTGCTTACAGTTTGTTCGTTATCTTAAACCAAAGCCAGAAAAATTATATTAATACCATCGAAACTAATACTGTTAAAATTATACAAAATTCTTCAATCGCAACCACCTCCTTTGAACCAATATCGCTCAAAAATTCTGTGTACTAAATCTAAAATTGTTATATCATTCCGTTCACAAGTTATCACACCAACTGTCAGACGGACAGACCGGCGGGAACTGGAGATTATGTTTTTCGTCGCCTCGGGACCTCGACAGGTGAAAAAGTATAAAATTCTCCAATATCCTTGAGCAAGTAAAGTAACCATGTTAAAAGTTTATAACCTCCACAAATGACTTCAGTGGTGGATATTAATTTTAGATAATCCTAGGTAAAGTTTTAGGGAAATTAGTTAACACTAATTTCATTTACAGGTGATTTGGTTAACCGACCAAAGTAGTTAACGTCAAAACACGGACGAAAAAAGATGAGAAATAAATCGCAAAGACAGCAGTTTTCCATGACAAACATAATGACAGTGTTTTACTTTAAATGCATTTTCTTATTCGTTGGTGAACCTACAAAATGATGGAAATGCAGTTCGATGAGTAGCTAGAAACTGCCGTAAATAAAGGCCAAAATTATTTCAAGAGAATTAAATGAATGTATTATGAAATAGTCGTAGGAAAAGTTAATTAAAGGATTAGTTAATTAAAAAAATTTACTTTTACGAAGTAACAGTCCCTAATTTCATGTAAAATATCTAATAAACTTAAATTCCTGACAATATCTATTCATCGGCTTGTAAATTGCAGTATTTATGGGTTTTAATTCTTCTAGAAGACATTAACAATTTCTTAAACTGCGCTGCGGTGCGGAGTCATGCAAATTTTTATCAAACTCACTTGAGTAATTGAGTTTGGCCATGTACTTTGCAATGCATATATTTATAAATTCACTGTTATAATTAATTTAAAATGGCTGCTTCTAGATCTAACCATCTAGGTGGTTTAGATGCTACGAGGGTTGTATGATAAGTACCTGCCCTAAACAAGAAATAAACATATTTATATATAAATATAAATAAAGTTGGTGGTATTAATTCAAAAATTTGTAGAAAGTGTAGAATACCAGGTGTACAAGTATGAAATGCGGATTTTTTTCTTAAAAAAACATGTTAAATTCGGAAGAATGATAAAAAGTGCTTTATTCAAAGTATGCTCCATTGCTTGTTATACATTTATCCCATCCCATTCATCGAGCCATTTTTTCACATCTTCGTACGAACCAAAGCGCTGCTCAGCAAGTGCGTGACCCATCTATGCAAACAAGTGGCAATCGAAAGGAGCCAAGTCTGGTGAGTAAGCCGCATGGGGTAGAACTTCCCAGTTGACTGCTTCCAACGTGTCGCGAACTGGTTTTGCCGTATGTGATGGAGCATTGTCATGAAGAAAAATGACTTTGTGTTGCCTCTTTCGGTATTCTAGCTTTTTTTCAAGCAGCGAACGGTTCAAATCGGTCAATTGTTGTTGGTAACGTTTAGTATTAACCGTTTCCCCAGGTTTTAACAGCTCATAATAGACCACGCTCCTCTGGTCCCACCAAACACAGAGCATCGTCTTTCTGCCAAAGCGGTTCGGTCTTGCGGTCGATGTGGATGGTGCGCCTGGGTCTACCCATGACTTTTTGTGCTTGAGATTCTCAAAATAAATCCACTTTTCATCCCCTGTAACTATACGTTGCAAAAACGACTTCCTTTTGTACCAAGCGAGCAAAATGTCACACGTGTTTTTGCGCTTTTTCCATTTGCCTGTCGTTCAACTCATGTGGTACCCATCTACCGGTCTTCTGGATCTTTCCCATCTCTCGTAGCCGATTGGAAACAGCTTGTTGACTAACGCCCAATTGCTCGGCGAGTTGTTTTTGTGTTTGCGAATCATCTTCGTCCAACAATGCTTGCAATTCCACATCTTCGTGTTTTTTTGGCGGTTTTCCACGTTCCTTGCCTGCAACATGGAAGTCACCACTTTTGAAATGCCGAAACCATCGTTCACACGTATCTTGCGATGGAGCATGCTCACCATAAGTTTCTCGAAGTAATCGGTATGATTCAACAGCAGTTTTCTTCAAATGAAAAGAAAAAATTAATGCTGTCCGCGAATGCTCTTTGTCCGGTATAAATTTCGACATATTGAATACAACAACACAACACTATGCACACACTTTTCCATTTTATCACTCGTGCGTGTCTGACACTTGTTGATGACACAACAAAAATGGCGCAGTGTCAAATCTTTATAGCACAAACTGCATTGGTGCACCATCTTGTCTGAAATCCGCATTTCATACTTGTACACCTGGTATAGCAGCAAGTGTGATAGATTGTGTCATTCAGTACAGTTGGTTTATTTCTAATATGTCAGGCACAACTTAGGATATTTTATATGGAGATTGATTGCACATTTAATGTACATTTATTTATTTCGTATGGATGTACATTGCACCCAGCATAATTGAATTTTAAATAAAGTTAACTAAATGAATCATACAAAAATAATAGTAATGATAAAACACGTCACCAGTAAGATACCAATTTAAGGTACATAAAAATAATAAACAGCTACGTTTTTCACGCTAACTCTAAAAAAAATCTTACAGTTCTTACAAGAAAATCATTTACCATTTCGGTATTAATCTTGGAAAAGGTAAGAGAAAAACCTCTTTGAAGTTCTATTTTTATTTTGCTCAAACCCACACAGCTGTTAACATAAAAGTCAAAATCAGCTATTAAGGGACGATGATCCAGTTGTTCTCACGCATTATCAGGGAATTATTTCTTTCAAATAATAATAAAAAAATTTGTAATTGTTAAAGAAAGTCGTATGTTTGGCAACACAGGCCTGCGCATGAGCTAGTACGTAAAATGGCGACCTTTTATGAGCGTGTTGATTTTGTAAATGATTTGGTAAAATGCAATTTTACCCCTTTTTTTAGCTCGATACACTTAGACCAACGTTTTCCTATCTTTTATATCCCATCTAAAAGTACGATTCCTCCAGCCTTCCAAAATACGTGTTTGTTTCAGCAATTACCGCATCGTTTGAGCCAAATTTTTTTCTGCCAAGCCATTTTTTCAAATTCGGAAAAAGGAAACAATCGCTGGGAACTAAATCTGGCGAATATGGTGGATGCCGAAGCAATTCGTATCCCAACTCATGGAATTTTCACTCACAAAGTAGATCACGCAGCGACTTGAAAATTTGACAGGATAATTCTGAAAGTTTATACTATTACTATTTAAAAATATAATTTTTAACTAGTAATAGCGCCATCTCTGGTCGAGGGTAGATATTTATCATATAACCCCTATAGGTGGTGAAAACTTCATGCAAGAATATTCTCTTCTATTTTTACTTCCCTCGCTTGGGGAAGTGTTTGATTCGTAGAATCCTCTTACTTCTTGAAAATCACTCTTTTACATATAAAACTTAGGCTGGAAAGTTTTTGGTCTCACACATAGATGTCGCCCTTGCAAAAAATCCATATGATTTTTAGGAAGTACCAACCTTCAAACGATACGTGTCAAAATTTCATAACATTTCGACAATTACTTGACAAGTTACAGTGGTTTTAATGACGCTACTTTTGATATTTTCAAAACAATCGAAAAAATCGAATTTCATGTGTTAATTAAACACGGTTTTTTGATGGGAAGAAATACCGTTCAAGCAAAGTGCTTGATAAGTGTTACGAAGACTCTGTCCCTCGAAAATCGCTCATTAGTTACTGGTATGCTGAATATAAACGCGGTCGTACAGATACAAATGATTCTAAACCCTCTGGACGCCCAAATGAGGTGGTTACACCGGAAAACATAAAAAAAACCCACAAAATTGTTTTGGATAACCGTAAAGTGAAATTGCGTGAGATAGCTGACACCCTAAAGATATCAAAAGAACGTGTTGGTCATATTTTGCATGAACATTTGGGCATGAGAAAGCTCTGTTCAAAATGGATATCGCGTTTGCTCACAGTGGACCAAAAATAACAACGTGCTAATGATTGTGAGCGCTATTTGGACCTGTTTAAGCGCAATAAAAAGGATTTTTCATGCAATATGTGACAATGAACGAAACATGGATCCACCACCATACACCGGAATCAAATGGGCAGTCAGTTGAGTGGACAGCAGCCGGTGAAAACCGCCCGAAGGGTCCCAAGACACAACAGTCGGCTGAGAAGGTTTGTGTGTGTTGTTCTGTATTTTGGGATGCGCACGAAATAATTTGCATGTCTGGTGGATGCAAGAGGAGAAATAATAAGGGATAGAAGAGAAATGATAAAATTTCTACAAAGAACTGTACGATTCCGAAAGTGGAAGAAACGCCTAGAAGCCCCAGAGACAAAAGATCGACACTTACTAAACATTACACTGAAGATGTCCCACCCATTTGCAAATATGAAATAAAAATGACCATAAAAGAAATGAAAAGAAGAAAAGCAGCCGGTCCTGATAGGATATTAACTGAAATGATTGATGCAGCCTGAATTATATTACCAATATATCTGGAAAAACTGTTTAAGCAGTGTCGAGAGAATGGAGAGACTCCTAATTATTGGAAGACCGCAAACATTGTTTTAATATTTAAATAACCGATCAAGTGCAAGTTGAACTTGCGCAATTAGTGTTCCGTACGTTGATTGCTTTTCAAATAAAAAAATTTGTTACAGAGGTATAAAATGATCAGTGACTTCACAAAACACGCCCCAAATGAGTTTTCAACAAAGTTTGTTTCCAATTTTTACTGAAATCTGATGACCTTGAAATTTTTGTTTTTTTTATATACCAGATAAATTATTAAAGGTAATGCACTCGTGATAATTTTCGTTCAATCTACACCCCGTGGAGAATATTCCAGAATTTTTTCAAAATTTTTTGATAAGCACTTTTCGAGATAAGGCGGGTGGACAGCGATTTTTCGCGATTTTTTAAAATAATACAAAGAAATGTGCGCGCAAGTATTACATTATATATATATTTTTTACTCGTGTTTTCACAAGCTTTCATTTGACACCACACTCGATTACCTAGTAAAAAAATTTTTTTTTTTCACTTCCGATTTCACCCCCCAAAACTAACCCCTTAAGTCAAAATTTAACTTTCAAAACTACATGGCTCTGATGAGGCCATCAATTCCTATATTATTACCCAATTGCAACTTTCTACGACAAATAGTTTCGGAGAAAATCGGGTGTGACAGACGGACAGACAGACGGACAGACACCGAAGTGATCTTATAAGTGTTCCGGACGGAACACTAAAAAGGAAACAAACGAGATATTAAAAATTGACGTCCTATATCTCTGCTTTTTCATAGATACAAATTATTTACGAAGGTCATAACAAACAGACTGACGAGTTCCAACCACCAGAACAGGCAGGTTTCAGACAAGGCTATAGCACTGTAGATCACATTCATACAGTACGTCAAACAATGGAAAACTCCCACCAATATAATCTAAAATTGTATATGGTCTACATAGATTTTGAAAAAGCTTTTGACACGGTCGAAATTTGGATTTTGATGAACGCCTTGAAACGATGCAGAATAAACAGCAGATATACACAGTTATTCAAAGACACTACAACCACGATAAATACCTTTCAAAAATCTAATCTAAAACAAGTGAAAAACGGGATAAGACAGGAAGATACAATATCCAAGTTATTTACCAACTTATTGGAAGACGTCTTCAAAACCCTAAATTGAGAAGCGCTAGGATTAAATATCAACGGGGAATATTTGTTGCACCTTAGGTTTGCAGACGACATATCTCTTCTATGGTTAATAACAAGCCAGAGTTAGAGAATCTAATTGAGGACTTAGAACAGGCTGCAGGATAAGTTGGACTGAAAGTGAACATCAGTAAAACAAAGATAATGGCAAACCAAAACGATGCACACACCACTCACATTAAACAAGAAGACAATAGGACAGAAACTGTCCATGAACGATTGTCCACAGAACGAAGAAATAAACAGAAAAACGAAACTTGCATGGGCAGCGTATGGAGAATTTACAGATGTCTTTCATTCAGCGTGCCCACGACGCTTGAAAACCAAAGTGTACAATCAGTGCATTCTCCCTGTACTCACGTACGTGTCAGAAACCTGGCCCCTGACAGAAAGAAATTTAAAACAACTCAAAATTACCCAGAGAAAAATGGACAGATTTATAGGAATAAGACTATCTGATAGAAAAACCAACGAATGGATACGAAACAAGACCAAAGTCGAAGACGTTGTCACACGTATTGCAAATTGAAATGGCAGTGGATTGGGCATCTGATGAGAAGAGACAACGACAGGTGGAGCAAAAAAGTGACCGAGTGGAGACCGACAACTAGGAAAAGATCTCGTGGAAGACCACGCACCCGCTGAAGAGATGACACTAAAAAACATTGCAGGAGGCCAATGGAAACGATATACAGAACGAGAAACATGGAAACAATTAGGGGAGACGTTTGTCCAGCAATGGTCCAGTATACGCTGATAATGATGATGCTAAGAAGGGAAAAACCATCAATGCGAAGTTATTGGTGCGTTTGAAGGCAGAAATCGCAAAGAAACGGCTCCAAATACACAAGAAAAAAGTGCTCTTTTATCAAGACAATGCACCGTGTCACAAGTCATTGGTTACGATGGCAAAATTGCATGAATTGAATTGCTTCCTTATCCACTGTATTCTCCATATTTGGCAGACCATCATCTATTCGCAGACCTTAAAAAAATGCTTGCGGAAAAGAGATTTAGCTCCAATAAAGACGTTATCGCCGAAACTGAGGCCTATTTTGAAGACAAAGACAAATACTTCTACAGGAAAGGTATAGAAATGTTAGAAAAACATTGGACAGATTGTATCGCTCTCGAAGGGGACTATATTGATGAATAAAGTAGAATTTTACAAAAAAAAATGTGTTTTAAGTAGCTAGACCAAAAAATATTCAGCCTACGTGTTGTTCCAGTTCTCTCTACTTACAGTTTCAGTTTAGATTGAAAATAAAGATTAATCGACATAGTTATCATACTCCTCGACTCCAAGTACTGTAATTGATGGTTCTCTAAATTTTTGTACAAAACGCGATTTTATTTTCAAATTGAAGCTTTTTACTGCTTGAAGTCTTACTAATTTGGAACGTTAAAAATAATTTATATAGCTTTAAATTTTACCATTTTGTAAACTTAATAATAATACTTATTTCGTGTAGAAGGTGTACACTGAAAACGACCCTTCAGGATTACTGCATATTCACCGTTAGAGTTCCTAAATTAAGAAAAACATATTTTTCTACTTCCGTCAATCTGTCTGTCCCCCAATCCGTCAATTTCTCAGGCTGCCGAACTCCCGAACTGCTAGCGCGATAACTCTCAAACGAAATGAGATCGACTTCACATTTGGTATACATCTAAAATTTGAAATAGGGATCGAACATGTACTTCTTAAACGATATCGCGCGGAGCCACAGACACATGCCAATTCTTAATAAACACTATCGAAAGGTTTATTTCGACTCATCAACTTCGAAAATCAATAACAAATTTCGATGAAATTTATAGAATAGTAATATATCTTGATGGTGGCATAACGATTAAACAAGAAAATTGTAATTCAATTAACGTATTACCTTTAAATAATTATTGTTAATTATATTTAAATATGCGTTTACGGCTAGCTGTCTAATTAAGACGGTATATACGTTTATACGTGCAAAGTACAGGAACGCGTATTAGATGTATATTTATTTCCATTTAAAGTGATACTGGAAAAAATAGATTTTTAATGTTGCATGTTAGTAACCTATATTTATCGTTACTAGATATACAATAGTAACAAGTAATAACATTTTAGGCATAAAATGTTGCTAATCTATAATATATATATATATATATATATATATATATATATATATATATATATATATATATATTTATATATATATTAATATTAATTCTTCTAATGTAATCTTTTAGAGCAAATTTTGAAGAAGACCTCTTCCGAAGGTCGAAACGTTAATAAATATATAACAGAACCAAGAACAGTTTTAATGATCTAATTCCAAGAACACATAAAATATAAAGTATATATATATAATAATATAATATATATATATATATATATATATATATATATATATATATATATATATATATATATAATAATAATAATAATAACCTGAGGCAGTTTCTCGCACAAATTATGAAAACATGGAAAACCAAAAATACACCTAGAAACACAAACCGAACGGATTCAAACAGAAGAGCTGTACATCAGACGGGGTATATTTCAGGGAGACTCGCTCAGTGCTCTATGGTTTTGCCTCTGTCTCAATCCACTCTCAAATATACTAAACAGAACAGAGCATGGCTTCAATATCAGACACCAAAAAGTGAATCAACATAAAATAAACCACCTCCTATATATGGACGACATAAAACTCTACGCTGCCACACAAACACAGCTGAAAGAACTCCTCAAAATCACAGAAATATTCACCTTAGATGTCAATATGGAATTTGGTATAAGTAAATGCAAAGTGCTCCACATCAACAAAGGCCAATGGAAGTGCCACCATGAGACAGAAACCATCAACAACGAAACGCTCGATAACATGTTCGATAAAGAAACATACAAATATCTAGGCTTCCAACAAAGCACCAAACTCAACCACACTCACATCAAAACAGAGCTCAGAACCGAATTCAAAAACAGACTGACGAAACTTTTGCAAACAAAACTCAACTCTAAGAATCTCACTAAAGCCATCAACACGTTCGCTATACCTATACTCACATATTCATTTGGTATCATCAAATGGTCACAAACAGACATAGAAAATATTCACATCCTTATACGATCTCAATTCACCAAATACAGGAAATTACACCCCAATGCATGCAAAGAAAGACTTACCATCGAGAGGAAGGCAGGAGGAAGAGGAATTATAGACATCAGATCATTACACACAAAACAAATACAAGCACTTAGGAAATTCTTTCACAGCAAGCAAACCAGCCTCCACACAGCGACAGTGAAAGCAGACAAAAACTACACACCTCTCGACTTATCCCGGGCAGACCACTCAGCAGACACACACAGTCACACCCAATTACAACAGGAAAAGATGAAAACGTGGTCAGAGAAAACACTCCACGGAAAACACAGATACCACATAGAACAAGACCACGTAAATAAAAAAACAATCATACACCTGGTTACAGGATGGGCAGCTATTTCCTGAAACAGAAGGCTTCTTACTTGCCATCCAGGATCAAGTCATATTAACCAGAAACTACCAAAAGCATATCATCAAAGACCCGACTATTGCAAATACATGCCAACATCCATACTTGAAAATGAAGATTACAAGCTCTACTGGGACATCAGTATCCATACAGATAAAACAGTCTCCGCCAATAGACCCGATATTACTTTTCAGTGCAAAAAAGGAAAAGTCACCTATCTAATTGACATAGCTGTCCCCAACGACACAAAACATCCAAACGAAATACACAGAAAAAATTTCCAAATACACAGACCTTGCAACGGAAATAAAAAGGCTATGGAAACAAGAAAAAAGTCATCATTGTCCCCTCATTATATCAGCCACAGGCCTTACACCAATAACATTCACTCCACATTTAGTGCAATTGGGACTCAACACGGACATACACAGAATATTCAGAAGTCAGTGATTTTGAAAACATGTAACATTGTCAGGTCATTCCTTAATACGGAATGGTAATAGCGTTTGTGCTGACTTGGTTTTGGCCCGTCAGCCAAACATGGAACCACATTGATCAAATGTGAGAAAGAAGAACTTTTTGTAATAATAATATTATTACCATTAAATACAACAAAATGTGCATTGGTTCGTCAAATATAGTATAATAATTATAATTATATAAATATAAATAAAAATAAAAATAGTGTAAGATTACCATAAATCATACACACCATAAATATACAGACATACAAAGAAATTGTACAAAGTCGGACAAAACAATGTTAAGTTTAATATTTAAAAGCAGTAAGAATACAAAAATAATTAAAATTTTATTTAGGTATAACTTGGTTTAAGACAAGATAATGTAGGTAGGTTCAGGTTCATGACAGCAATACCTAGAAAGAAATCTCACAATCAGCACTCTCTTAGAGATCATCAGGTCCCGTAGAAATCCCTATCGAGTAGAAGGCATTTCCCAGTAAGAAGGACTTTAGCCGAGATATAAATCTTGGACCACGCATATTTCGCAGTTCTGCAGGCATTCCATTATGAAGGCTGATGCAACTATAGAGGGGAGAGCCTTTGAAGAACGTTGATCTATGAATGGGGACCTTTAATACACTATTACTCCTGGTGTTATATGTTATTGTTGCTCCCAGCATCTCAAAAAGGTGTCTATTATTGTTTACAAGAGTTAAGCACCTTAATATGTAAAGACATGGAAAAGTTAGGATTCGTTGTTTTATAAACGTATCTCTGCAGCTTTCACGAAAATTTAAATTAAAAATCAAACGGATTATTTTCTTTTGGTTCACAAATATACGTTTACTTTTCACACCAGCAGCACCCCAGGATACAACATTGTTAGACATGTGACTAAAAGCTAATGAATAATATACAGCCAAGAGACCGTCACTATCAAGGATACTTTTTAAGCTTAAAATTGCAAAGTAAGCCGAGTTTAATTTAGCACATATGTGATCTATATGGTGCCTAAAAGAAATCCTATGATCCACAAACGTACCGAGGAACTTTGCTTTCTCCTCAAAATTTACACCAAGGGAATTGGCAAACATCGACGCTAATGGTTTTTTTATTAAATATATTCATGTAGATAGTTTTCTCAACATTCAGTACAAGGCCATTTCTTCTGCACCATGCTTCCATATCCCTGCACACACATGAAACATCATCATAAAGACCATCTACAGTGTCCGAAGCTGTCACAATGGTGGTATCGTCTGCATACATAATCACTTGCCCTGTTCTAATATTTAATGGCAGGTCATTTACATATAGTATAAATAACAAGGGTCCCAAGACAGATCCCTGTGGAACGCCAAGATCGACCGCTTTCTTTTCAGAAACAATGCCATCATATTTCACCACCATCCCCCTGTCGGTCATATATGACCCTATCCAGTCCAGCAGGCTGCCTCGAATGCCAATATTGTATAATTTTTTCATCAGTGATGATTTGTGTACCGTATCAAAGGCTATAGAAAGGTCGAAAAAAAAGCGTTATAACATATTTACCGTCATCAACATTGCGGAAAACCTGATTTAAATAGTAAAAACCTGATTTAAATAGTGAAAACCTGATTTAAATATATATATATATATTATATATATATATATATATATATATATATATATATATATATATATATATATATAGTATATATTATATTTTACGTGTTCTTGGAATTAGATCATTAAAACTGTTCTTGGTTCTGTTATATATTTATTAACGTTTCGACCTTCGGAAGAGGTCTTCTTCAAAATTTACTCTAAAAGATCCTGAACCTTAAAATTACTCACATAAAATTTCAAAATGTAAACCTAGAACGTAGATTCACAAACACACTCTATAATAAGTTCATCACGGCAACGCTACAGTTACAGTTCTTTGACCCATCTTTCGAAAATCTCAGAAGTCGTCCATGCTTTTTATTATTGGCGTAATCTAACTCTAGAGATTTAACTCCTTTTAAACAACGGGGATTTTTGCTTTTACCTATGAGCAGTAATTTCAGTTTTTCTGAGCCATCCATGTTTGCTCCAACCATAAGTTTCACCCCCTCTTTACTTGTTTTAACACCAAAATATTTATCACTTTTAAAAGCAAAAGTTTTATGTGGCAAACATTTAAAAAACAAACCGGTTTCATCACTATTGAAAACGTTTTTTGGTTCGTACTTTTTCAATGCACTTATTAAAAACAGTTTCAGTCCAAATGTCACACTCCTCCTGACTAACGCTTGCACTCTCACCAGACACCGTCTTGAAAACAATTGAATTGCGAGTCCTCCAGGCACTCAACCACCCTTCACTAGCTTGAAAATTAACGCAGTTAAATTCTTTAGCAAATTGTAGAGCCTTTTGCTTTATTAAATTTCCCGATATTGGTACGTTTTGATGCGTACGGGCCACTTAAAACCATAGTAAAACTGCTTCATTTACATCCTCGTAAGTACTTTTGAAGCCAAAAAGTTGCGTTTTATGTACTTTTTCTTTTTTGTATAAATATTATAATTTCTCAATAAATGATTCACAAAAAAAGGTAATTTTGTTTACACGGGCCTCGCCCCTTAAAAGACCTGTGTAATTGATCCCTTGCTTTATTGTCGTAAACAACGCAATCGCGCGTTTGCTTTCCGGAATAAACAGTTTTTTTACATTCTTATGTTATTTTACCCATAGTTTCTATTAACCTCGTATAATAAACTGAGTAAATAATACTCATCGTAATAATATGCGTGGTAAATCGAGTGGTGCCAAATGGATTATTCAAAACGTCAATACAGAATTCGTTCAATCCACGTTAATACCAGATTTAGTTAATCCCAGCTTGGCTATGTATAAGTACAGTGTATTATTTATGGAAATCGATGGGTTTGGCTTTGCGTTGAATCATCATTAAAGGATAATTTCGGATTTAAAACGTCCATTTTTTTCTGTGAACATACATTTAACATGCAAAATCCGTATTACGAGCAGAAAAAATAGGTTGGAGATTAACATAACAATTAATATTTTATTAGAAAAAAACCGGCAGAATGATTTACCAAGTATTTCATTTGCGAGCACGTTTTGAACAGAAGCCCAACATTAACCTCTTTATATTGTTTCTATTAATATAAAAAGTAATGAAAAAATAACAATATATTTAGTTTCCTCGACTTCAAGAACAATGTATTACACGTGATGTACGAAGAATTTATTATTTATATATGTGTATATATATATATATATATATATATATATATATATATATATATATATATATATACCAGGTGTACAAGTATGAAATGCGGATTTCAGACAACAGATGGTGCGGCAGTTTGTGCTATAAAGATTTGACACTGCGCCATTTTGTTGTATCATTAACAAGTGTCAGACGCGCACGAGTGATAAACTGGAAAAATGTGTGCATAGTGTTGTGTTCAATATGTCGAAATTTATACCGAACAAGGAGCATTCGCGGACAACATTAGTTTTTTTTTTTTTTTGATTTGAAGAAAGCTGCTGTTGAATCATACCGATTACTTCGAGAAGCTTATGGTGAACATGCTGCATCGCAAGATACGTGTGAACGATGGTTTCGGCGTTTTAAAAGTGGTGAATTCGATGTTGCAGACAAGGAACGTGGAAAACCGCCAAAGAAATACGAAGATGTGGAATTGCAAGCATTGTTGGACGAAGATGATTCGCAAACACAAAAACAACTCGCCGAGCAATTGGGCGTTAGTCAACAAGCTGTTTCCAATCGGTTACTAGGGATGGGCAAGATTCAGAAGACCCGTAGGTGGGTACCACATGAGTGGAACGACAGACAAATGGAAAAGCGCAAAAACACGTGTGACATTTTGCTCGCTTGGTACAAAAGGAAGTCGTTTTTGCATCGTATAGTTACAGGGGATGAAAAGTGGTTTTATTTTGAGAATCCCAAGCGCAATTCAAAATTTTCAGCATCCAACGTTATCAATGGCATCCCTGCTGTAAATGCCATGTTTTTATATTAATATGTTAGTGAATAGTGGTTGTTTTATTTCAGTGTTGGTTTTTACTATGGCGATTGTTATTGATGGTCATTCTTGTTAGATTAAATTGCATGCTACATTTTGTGCCCTGATGAAGGTCCCAACCTAGGACCGAAATATTGGCTAAATGAATATAGTATGAACATCTGTTGATGCCCCTTTTGCCGAGTTCCCCTATATATATATATATATATATATATATATATATATATATATATATATATATATATATACGAGGCATGTTTTTTAAGTAAGTACCGTTTTGGAATTAAAAAAAGACGTGCAAAGATATCGCTATAATTTTATTTTTACATGAAAGCCTGTACCTTAATCTACTTTTCTACATAATTTCCGTGAATATTGAGGCACTTGTCATAACGTGGCACCAGTTTTTGAATACCCTCCTCATAAAATTCTGCCGCCTGACTTGTTAAGCACTGTATCACAAATGTTTTGACTTCGTTATCGTCTTGAAGACGCTGACCACCCAGGTGCTTCTTCAAGTGCAGGAACAAATGGTAGTCGCTGGGCGCCAGATCAGGGCTGTATGGAGGATGATCTAGAGTTTCCCATTTAAAAGATTTAATGAGATCTTTGGTCCGATTAGCCACATGTGGACGGGCATTGTCATGCAGCAAAACGATACCCTTACTCAACTTGCCACGTCTTTTGTTCTGGATTGCACGACGCAGATTGTTCAATGTCTCACAATAAGACGCTGCATTGATTGTCTCATTACGAGGCAGAAACTCCACTAGCAATACTCCTTTTCTGTCTCAAAAAACTGTGCACATAATTTTGCGGGCAGAAATTGTTTGCTTAAACTTCACTTTTTTGGGTGATGATGAATGTCGCCATTCCATGGATTGTTGTTTCGATTCTGGTGTGACGTAGGCCACCCATGTTTCGTCACCAGTAACAATTTGGTCTAAAAAATGTTCACCTTCATTGTGGTACCGCTCAAGGAAAGTCAATGCACTGCCTAAACGTTGGGTTTTGTGCAAATCCGTCAACATTTTTGGAACCCAACGTGAACACAATTTCCGGTAATTCAAGTTCTCGGTCACAATGCGATACAAAACACTACGAGAATATTGAGGAAAGCAGTCGCACAATGATGAAATTGTAAAGCGTCTGTTTTCTCTCACCTTTTCGTCCACTTTCTGCACCAAATCTTCATTAACGACCGAAGGACGCCCACTCCGTTCTTCATCATGCACATTTGTGCGGCCATCTTTAAATGCTCTCACCCATTTCCTTACCATTCCATCACTCATAATGTTTTGTCCGTAAACTTCACAGATCTCACGATGAATATCGATCGGTTTTACGCCTTTAGCACTAAGAAATCGTATAACAGCCCGTACTTCACAATCGGCGGGACTCACGATTGTCGGAGGCATCTTAAACACTCAGTAAACAACGTATACAATGAAGAATCAGACTGTAATGGCGTCAGTGCGTAGACATGAGATGTAGGTTACCAGCGCGCATGCGCGGAACGCCGACCGTATCGCTGCGGCGGCGGAATCGCAAAACGGTACTTACTTAAAAAACATGCCTCGTATATATACATATATTATATATATATATATATATATATATATATATATATATATATATATATATATATATATATATATATATACAGTCCCTGGCCAAATTATTAGACGCACTGTATTTTTTTTTTAGTAATTTTATGTTTCTTAAGAGTTTTATGCAATAATGGTATATTTAAACTACAATATTATTGATTTTTATTTAAAAGAATTGTTGTAGACTACATATTTGTATTTATTTTTAACATATGGCAACACTGTGTTGATAAAGTGATACATAAACGTAAACAACTACAAACCTGTATCAGTCGCGATCGGAATCGAGTCAGGTACGGACGTGTTTCTGTGGCTTTATGGACTGTGATTGTTTGTTTAACAGTTTTATACTACTCAGTTATTAGTTTATTTTGTATGCAGTGTTTTAAAAAAGTAATTGGACTATTTTCATTATGGGTAGAAAAGGCGATCTTTCACCACGTAAAAAAGCTGATGTGAAGGCCCTTGTGATTGCGAAAACATTTACAAACCGAGAAATATCACGAAGATTGGAGGTTTCTGAAGCTAGTGTACGATGCATAAAAAAGAAAATTGAGTCAGGGAAGGAATTAAGCCCGAAAAGAAAGAAAAGATGCGGTAGAAAACCAATTTTCACTCCACGGTCAGAGAGATGTTTGAAGAAAATTTGTGTAGAAAACAGATTTGCTACCACAAAGGTAATAAAATCACAACTCCAGGATGCTAGCGTAAATGCTTCTGAGCGCACTGTTCAAAGAAAATTGAAAGAATTAGATTTTAAGGCCTGTCGCCCCGCCAGGAAGCCCAAGTTAACAGCTGCAATGAAAGCAAAGCGCCTGAAGTGGGACAAACAATGGCAAGACAAAGATGTGGACTTCCGGAGATCGGTAAGATACAGCAATTTAATCAATAATTGATACATTATTATCATTTTCAGTTAAATAAAGCAAATAAACATGGAAGTTTATATATTTTTCCTATTTTTGACAGGTCTGCTTCAGTGACGAAAGTAAATTCGAAATTCATGTCATGGAGAAAAGTTTCATCCTGATTGTGTCGTCCCGACGGTTAAACATCCCACCAAAGTGATGATTTGGTCAGTCATCAGCGGCAAGGGCACTGGACGTCTGTACGTCGTCAAAGGAATAATGAGGCAAGATCAGTACAAAGAAGTATTACAAAATCGGTTAATTCCGCAGCTCAGAGAATGGTTTCCAAATGGGGAACCATTTACTTTCATGCAAGATGGAGCTCCCTGCCACATTGCTCGGTCTGTTAAAGCTTTTTTGGCAGAAAAAAATATCCCTCTGTTGGATTGGCCGGGTAATAGCCCTGATATGAACCCCATTGAAAATGTGTGGGAGCTGATGAAAAGAGAAGTGGCTAAAGATGTGTTTACCAACAAAACCCAGCTCTTAGAAAAGATTATTCATGTGTGGAATCATCATCCTCAAATGCAGGAGACAGTAAAATCTTGCATTGATAGCATGCCGCGCAGAATTAAAGCTTTGATAGCGGCTAAAGGTGGCTCAACTAAATATTGACTTTTACTAACATTAATTTCACTTTTCTTTAAAACTTAATAAACTTATGCTTTTCTAAATTAATGCTGTTTTATTTATGTCAAATAAATAGGTAATTGATTGGATAATATAAAAATAAAAAACAAATCAATTTAAAATAATAAAACGGTACAATATCACTCGGTAATTAATATTTTACATGAAATTTTGCGGTGCGTCTAATAATTTGGCCAGGGACTGTATATATATATATATATATATATATATATATATATATATATATATATATATATATATATATATATATATATATATATATATATATCCGGCGAACCGGACTATGAGATTTTAAATTTTTATAACAACTAGCCGTGCCTGCGGCTTCGCTCGCGTGGACTTGATTCACTCTTATCGTCACTGCTTATTCCTTATGTTACATAACGTAATAAAATATGTCCTATAACCTGGCCAGAGAATATATGTATTTAAAAATCGTAAATCGGATAAGTGGTTTTTGAGTGCTAAGCGCACTAAAGGACAGACAGACAAAGAGACGTTGCGTTTTATATATATTATAGATTTTTTTGATAAATATTAAGTTAAGAATTAAAAAAAAAAAAACGTAAATCGGATAAGGGGTTCTCGAGTTCTCGCACTAACGGACAGACAGACAGATAGAGAGACGTTGTATTTTATATATATTGCATTCTGTGTTACATATTTAACGGTTTAGGCAGTGTATTGCAAGAGAGTGCGCTAGCGGCAAACTTTTTTCCGACTTGATTCGCTATTATCGTCACTGCTGATTTATTATGGAAAACCCTAAGACCTATTAGCATCCAGCCCACTCTTTCCACAATAATTGAGAGAATGATGGACGGCCAAATCAATCAGTATGTCGCCAGTTTTAAAATTTTGCCCACTGTACAATCGCACTTCCTTAAGGATCATAGCTATACTACTGCTCTGTTGAGGGTAATGGACGATATCCTGGACGCTGAGGATCGTGACGAATTGACCGCATTGGTTCTTTTGGACTATCCGAAGGCCTTTAACCGGATAAATCACGATCTTTTTCTGAACGTTCTGAATTATATCGGTTTTAATGATAGCGCACGGCGTCTTGCTAATGCATACTTACTGGTAGAAAGCAGATGGTCAGGGTTGGTGATGCGCTGTCGGACCCTCTGAAAATGTCATGTGGTGTGCTCCAGGGATCGATTCTGGGGCCGCTATTTTTCACCATTTATACGTTACAACTTATTTCATACTTAAGATATTTCTTAGTTCATTTCTACGCTGATGATACGCAATTGTACCAAGCCGGACCAAATATTGGAGGCTAATGATAAACTGGTGCATGATCTGAATGTCCTTATGAAGGCCTCGAGAGCACACTGCTTAGAAATAATTCCAACTGAATCACGGGTTTTGTTATTTGGACGCACTCAGTCTCGGATTCGGCACCAGAATCTACTACAAATTGGCTTGAATAATGTAGTACTAAGTGCATGTAACATACTGACGCCAAAAACCTGGGTCTAGTAATGGACACCGATCTGAGATTCACGGGACATATAAATTTATTTATTAAAACAGCATTTGCTAACTTTAAATTAATTTTCAATCAACGCGCTCTTCTTACCAAGAATCTTAAAAAGATGTGTGAACTCCATTGTTCTGTCGTAGTTTAACTGGTGCGATGTGGTGTACGGACCCTGCCTTTCGGACTGTGACGCTGACAGGATCCAACTTATGCAAAATTCGTGAGTGCATTTTATTGGCTGAATTCGGGGCCGTGAAAGAGGTGTCAGTGCAAAATTGGGTAACATAAAGTGGTTAAATATGAATGAAAAACGGATGCTACATAGTTTAGTACTATGCAATAGGATTATTTGTAATAAATGTCCTGTTACTTACGATGCATGTAACCTGGATCTGGACTCCGCCCATGTATTTGAGTTCAATGTGAGCATTCTTTCAGTTGGCAAATAGCTAAATTGTACTATGTGCCTGTTGATCTGAGGGATGCGTCCGGTCACAGGTTTAAAAGAACAGTAAAAATTATTATTCAGAGCTTCTGCCGACTCCTTTCTTAAGACAGCTTCTGTATTCCATCCTCATAGAAATCTGCCGCCTGGTTTGCTTTGTAGCAAGGCCGTTTTGGCGTCGTGGTCGGTATCGTAGCTGACCGCCAAAGTACTTTTTTAAATGCAAGAACAAATGGTAGTTACTGGGCGCTAGGTCAGGGCTATACGGAGGATGATCAAGTTGTTTCCAGCCATATGACGCGATGCGATTTTGGGCTCGATGAACCATGCTTCCGTAATGGATTCTGTGGCTAGCCAATAGACGTAGGTCCTCAGTGTGCTTGCGCGGAACGGCGTCCCCAACGCTGCAGCGATCATATTGCAACAAGGTACTTACTTAAAAAACGCTCCTCGTATATTTTAATTTTATGAATGAGATAGGATAAATTACCTATTACATTTATTACTCATTTGACAGCATATACTGGGCGTGTTATTATTTGGAAGGATTAAAGAAATCCTTTTATCAGTACTATAACTATTTTTTACATAACTAATATAGAGCAGTATAGGTGTTTTTCATACAACATACACAGGACTGACGAGACGGGGAAAATTGCGGTGATTCCCTTGGGAGGAAAGGTTCGACGCCTATCTTAGGTGAATCGGTTTTCCTGAAAAGAAGGGTTTTTATTGGAGGTAAAATTTTGCTTTAAGAGAGTGTTTTTTTTAGAAATCTACTCTCTTTCCCGTGCATCAATTTTAGAAGGTGATAAAAATTTAATATAAGAGAAGGTCCTTTTTATCAGAACGAGCTATTGTTTGTGAAAATGTCTCCCCTGCCCTACGCCATCGCTTTAAGGAGGTGATAAAAAAAAAGTTCCTTCCATCACATCCAAGTAAGAGAGAGTTTTTTGAGGGAAGCCCGTTCTGTCCACACCCTGAACGCATATATACGAAGGCCGCCTTTTAAATTTTTACAAACGACCACTAGATAGCGCTGTTAAAATGTGATATTACCATTGTTTCAAAAAACGGATTTGTGAACAAATGGAAATTTCACATGAATGTTTTCGTTGAATGATTTTTTACCATTTTAGTAAACGCCTATCTCAACAACAATGCCTCGAAATGGTTCATTCAACTTTTGTTAATGAATCTCCATCAGAAAAGACTGTTTACAATAGGTTTGCACAATTTCGTCATGGTCGTGCTTCCGTCAGCGATGAATTTCGTGAGGGTCGACCAAAATTGGTTGTTGTTCCAAAAAACATCGATGCTAGGGGCAATATGATTGAAGAGGATCGGCATGTGACTTACCGTGAGATAGAGGCATCCTTATTCATATCGAAGACTGGGGTACATTCGATTTTGCATGATAATTTAGCTGTGAAAAAGATCTGTTCCCGATGGATTCCATAAAATTTGACGGAAACTCAAAAACAGGAAAAAGGAAATGCTAGAAAAATTCAAAGCTAAGTCGCGACAGCAGCAACAAGATCACAGTATCGAGTAGCAGCAGCAGCAAGAGCACTTCAATAATGCCAAATGATATTTTGGTGAAACGCCGTGCAAATTCATTGTTAGACGAACGGATTGAAACCCGGAATTTTACTGTATTACATTCCACCATCCGTGAAAACCTCTATTGTAACAGCATCTGGTTGTTGTTCGATATACCTCAAAGCTTTTTCCAAAGAAGCAAAACCTTCTTGATGAGAGATCTTAGTGAGAGACTGTTTATCCACCGCCGCTTCGTCATCGTCATCTGATTTTTCGGTTTCCTAAGAGGCATTCGTTATTTCTTCAATACTCAATTCTTCTTCTAAATCATCTGCTGTAATCCATTCAACAACATCTTCTCTTGTCACATTTTCCAAACCTTTTAATTTTTGCATTAATTCAAATAAACTTTTTTCTTTTTTTTTCTATCTCGCTGTCAAAATTTGAACAGGACATTTCTCCATGGCTTCTCAATTTCAAAGCTACTTCATTTAATGGAATACCCTCTACCCAGTCATTATAGTCCTTAAAATCAATAACTTTTAACCAAGATTTTTGAATAGTGGTGGTACGCACAGAATCCCAAGCTTGACTTACCCAGTAAATAACATTTTTCAGTGTAACCTTTCTCATCTGATTAATTGTAAATTTGAGCATATGTGTATCCACAATCTTCGATTTGCTTTTTAAAGTTCTGCTTAAACTTCTCAACTGATGACACATCAACAGAAAGTTTTTCACCACATACAGTCAATTATCGTACACCGTACCGTTTTTTCCAGCGGTCAAGTCATCCAGAACTGGCGGTAAACTGATCTATCTCTGGGAATTGCCTACTAATCATTATTGCTTTCTGTTGTAAAATTGGACCTGACAGAGGCACACCTTTTGATCTCTGTTGGTTAAACCACATAAATAAAGCTTCGTTAACCTTTTCATAGTCGCCGGTTTTCATTGATTTTCTTCCTGAGAACGAGGAGGCTTGATTTATACACCACTCTTCTATTTTTGTGCGGTTTCTTTTCCAATCTCCAACTGTTACCTCACCTACTCCATAATCTCATGCAACAACTTTAATTGTCTCTCCTGCTTCAATTCTTCTGATGGCTTTTAATTTTTCTTCAGTAGGAACGACGATTCTTTTACGCTTGTTTTGCTCCATTATAATACGACAAACAAAAATTCAAACAAAGCAGTTCGTATTAATTACTAGCAGAACTCCAACCAAATAAATTATGTGAGTATACTCGTACTTCTCCGTAGTAAACGCTATAACGCACTGCATTCACGCAAATTTACATGCTGAAAGAGTCCAAAAACATAAATAGGGGAGCCCCTCACGCGGGCCAGGGGGATTCCCCGAAGGCTCCGATGATTTTAAATGGAAATATGTACATACATATTTTGGAAGCTCGGTTAATACGCAGCATAGACGCGCGTACCTCAGATAATCAGGTTTTTAGATTGGCTCGGTTAATCCGGAGCTCGGATAATCGCGACTCGGTTAATCGGAGTTCTACTGTATATATATATATATATATATATATATATATATATATATATATATATATATATATATATATATATATATATATACAATTATGTTTTGTGAATACTGTTACATACCATCAAAGTAATGGAATGAAACACAATAAAATTACATACTCGGATCCATGTTGGTTAGTTATTTTCACACAGTTTATTTCAGCTAGCAGTTTGCTTTAAGGTCACAATATCATCAATAAGAACGGAAAACAGAAACATAAAAAAGGGGATTTATTATCTTGAAAGTCCATTGCAGCAAAATTTGGGTCAGCAAAACAGAGCAAATATGAATAATGAAGTACACTAGACATTGTTTTTAATTTTCTCTTTGCTATTTTACATAACTTCTGCAAAACAAAATCAAAGAAATACATAGGCTCTTTAGGTAAAAGAAGAAAATATTATTCATAAGTAAAATTATTACTTAATTTAGTACATAGAATGGCTCTTGAAGTTACTAAGGTAAGGAAAAACTATAAAATAGTTTAAATCGACCTCTGTTGTGAGCTATAAATAATACCATTTCAGCGATTTTGAAAAAGAGTTCTCTTATCTTTAACTTATTTTTCACAAATTAACTTCCAACATTTTTAAGAATGAGATGTCATTCTTTTATATTTATTAACGTTATTGAATAATGCCCACATGATATTTACTGAATAGAACTCGGTTCTAGATTTTACTGAAAAACAAATAATTTTATTTCCGCAATTTGATTAAGATTTGGTTTTTAAAGCCTTTAGTCGATATGAAAATATCGATGAGAACAAAAACTAAGAAGATAAAAGGAGTGCGAATTAATTTTGAAGGATTTCTAAGAAAGGGCATAACTTGTATTATATCGCATATTGTTGCTATATTCATGGTGAAGCAACATCATTAGACTTTAATTTTTAGTATATGTTATTTTGCCGAAGTATGCCAACAAACACCCTTTGCGGGAAGCGTTACTTTTCTTGTTTAATTCGAAGAAAAGCGCTGCTGAAAGTCAAGCTATCAGAAACCTATGGTGATTATACTATATTGATAAAAAACATGCGAGTACTGGTTTCGACGCTTTAAAAGTGGTGATTTCGACACGTCCAGACCAGCCGAAAAAATTTAAAGATGAAGAATTGAAGACATTACTCGAGGAAGACCCGTGCCAAATGGAAAAAAAAATTTGCAGAATTATTAGGAGTTGATAGCACAACTATTTCCAAGCACTGCACCGGGAATGATTTCAAAGCAAGGAAACTGGGTGCCGTACAAACTGAAACCGACAGACGATAAAAGCCGATTTTTCACCTGTGAACAACCGCTTCAATGGCACAATCGGAAAGGTTATTTGCATCGTATCGTAACCGGTAATGAAAAATGGATATGCTACGGTAATCTCAAGCGCAAAAAATCATAGGTGAAACCCGGTGAACCATCAACATCCTCGCCAAAGCCGAATGTTCATGGCTCCAAGCCTATGCTGTGTATCTGGTGGGATCAGCTGGGTGTAGTGTATTATGCCTATACAGCCCCAAAACATGAGTCGTTCTTTCAACATGGGATTCATATGCTGCCACAAAAATGGAAGAAGGTAGGGGCTAGCCATGGACAATACTTTGAATAATAAATTTGTAACCATTTTTTTACAGTAAAGCGATATTTTTATCGCAAAATCCCTCAAAATTAATTCACACACCCAATAATTGCAAAGATCAAAATAAAAATTCATTATGTTCTGATTTTCAATGTTTTTTCGGTGAAGGAAGTATTAATTTTTTTTTTCAGGTTTTCTAAGGTCCCTAGATCACAAAAAACTTAGTTTCTCATTTTGAGTAGGGCATAAACTCTAAGGATTTCATAATCATTAATTAAACCAAAAATACAATTAAACTTAAATCATGAAATTTTCGTAATTATTATTAGTATTGATATAAAGCAAACTGAAGCACAATTTACAGTGAATTAAATTGTTATTAATTTTGTTAATAATAATAATAATGCCAGTAGCCTACAGAGAGACGAACAAAAAATATTTTTTTGCTGAATTTATTATAATATAAGCGGCAGTTTTGATAACTGAAAGGAACAATTTTTAATTAATTTTATAATTTGTAGTTTGGATTTTTAAACGACATTTTTCGTTAAGGAAAAATCACAAATATAGTTTCAACATGGTTTCATAGTACTGTGTAACAGTTCCAAAATACATATTGAATTTTACTTCCTCTCACTAAAGAAAGATTTGATCGAAACATATTACTTCAACATTTTAAGGGGTTACATATACCTGAGCGCTGCAAAAAGTACCTATATTTAAAAAAAAATATATTAAAGTTTAGTGAATAATACAAAAGAATGGCGATTATATATTTTTATTGTATTTTAAATTATAAGAATTTTTTTTAAAATATGGGTTGAATGGACCACTATGGCGCATCCTTGTCTGCAGGAGAACTTCACAAATAATCCAATACACAAAAAATAAAAATTAGTCTTATAAAATAACGTAGTAGTCAAAAATTCTCGAAGGGTTTTTTTTTTCAAAAATAAAAAATTTACGGTGTTTCAAACTTTAGCAGGCAATTTTCGACCAAAAAATTTATAATTAATTCTTCTTCTTCTTTTAGGACTTCGTCCTGTTCTTGATTGATTTCGCCTGTACTTTTATGGTGTTTCTTGAGATCTCGACGTCCAGCTTTCCTTCCATCTTTTAAGAGGTCTGCCAGGTAATCTTCTGTTGTTTGGTGTGTAGTTTTTTGCCCATTTAGCAATCCTATCTGGGGTCATCCTGTCCACGTGATCCCTCCATTGTCGTCTTCTCGTTCTAACCCATCGAACCACGTCTTCCACTTGAAGTTCATTTCTTATGTCGTTGCTGCGTATTTGATCTCTTAGTGTCGGTAGTTGTTTTGAACTTGAATAGAAGGCGATGTAGATTGTTTTCGTTTTCAGCTATTAACGTTGCATCGTCTGCGTAACATAATATTTTTAGAGATTTATCCACCGTTTTATAACGTGCCTCAACTTTTGTTACTTCTTGGATTATTTTATTCATTACTGTATTGAACAGCGTCGGGTTTATGCTGTCTCCCTGCCTGATTCCTGTACTAACATCAATTTCTTCTGTTATGATTCTGTTAGTTTTGATGTATGCTTTACTGTTGCTTAGGAATCATTAGGAATATATCTATCTGTTATTGTGTCCTTCCTATAGATATCAAATTCTAATCTACTATTATTTTTAATAACTAAAATATCTAGAAAAGGCAATTGTCCTTTGTTCTCAACTTCGTAAGTGAATTTAATGGAATCATACCGGCTATTTAATTTAGAAACAAAATCATCAATATTTGTTTTATTTGTATCAAAAATCGCGAAAATATCGTCCACATACCTATACCATACCCTTGGGAAATATTCGAATTCTTGACTGGCTTCGATTTCAAACTTACTCATGAATAAATTGGCTATGAAAGGTGATAAGCAATTACCCATAGCTGTTCCTTCTTTTTGAACATAAAATTGATTGTTATATTGGAAATAATTTTGTTCCATACAAAGTTTAGATAATGTTAAGTATTCACGAATAATTTCGTCTTCAAAGTCATTCATTCTAAGTAATTCTTCGAGATATTGTAAAGTTTGTGGAATTGGCACACTTGGAAACAAAGAACTAACATCAAAAGAAATTAAGACTTCACCTTCATTAAGAACTAGATTTTTTGTTTTATTAATGAATTCTAACGAATTCTTCACTGCGAAAGTATTTAATGGTAACTTCTCAAGTTCTTTTCATAACCATTTGGATATTAAATATGTGGGTGATCCGACCGATGAAACTATGGGTCGCATTGCTTTTCCAGCCGGTATATAGCCGGTATGATTCCATTAAATTCACTTACGAAGTTGAGAACAAAGGACAATTGCCTTTTCTAGATATTTTAATTATTAAAAATAATAGTAGATTAGAATTTGATATCTATAGGAAGGACACAGTAACAGATAGATATATTCCTAATGATTCATTTCATTGCAAACAACATAAATTAGCCTCATTACATTTTTTAGTTCATCGTTTAATCACTTTCCCTCTGAATAGAGTAAACTTTAATAAAGAAAGGAATCGTATTAGAAATATAACTAGAGTTAATGGTTATGACGACGACTTAGTAAATAAGCTAATAAATAAACATAAGTTTAGGTTTATTATTCAGAATTCCACCTTTTTTACACGCGAAGAAAATAACACCAAGTATGTCTCCATACCATATAATACGAAATATAGCAGGGACTCAATAAGGTATTTAATAAGGTAGGCCTCACCTTAGTCTATAAGTCATCAGACAATCTGAGGAATATCTTGGGAAATCCCAAAGATAAGATTCCTAATTGTGAGAAAAGTGGAATTTATGAAATTAGTTCTAATGATTGTGACAAAAAGTATGTTGGGCAAACTAAAAGGTCAATTAAAACACGATTTAAAGAACATTTAGCACACTTAAAATACAATAGAACAGAAAAGTCTAGCATTGCCGAACATGCCCTTGAAGCTGATCATACTGTAACATTAGATAATCTAAGATTGATAAAAAATTTATCTGATAGGAGATTGTTAAACGCATACGAAAGTATGGAAATCATAAAATGTAAAAGTAGTTTAAATAAAGACAGAGGGCCTATTCCTTATAGTCCCCTCTACTGGTTACTTGACCGGAATTGATGGCCTTGCCTATGTCATTAGTTCCGCTTGGTGTAATTTAAGGGTTAGGCTAAGTATAAATAGGGTAGATTTGTAGTTTAGCTTTAGTCAATCATCGCTCCTGATGACGCTAACATGGTTAGCGAAACGCGCGTCGAGTGCAAAAATAAAGTGTTTGGTGTAGTGGTGATATATACTGAGTAGTATCATTGTGCCAAAGATTCCACATTCCCAACTTAATCTTTTATTATATTGATAAGTTTGGTATTGACGTTTAGTTGGCGTAATATACTTGTTACATCAGAGAGTAGTATTCGGTCGAATGCTTATTTTAAATCTACCAGACACATACACATAGGTTTATTGAATTCAATTGCTATTTCTGATAATTGTCGGATTATGAATATTGCATCTACCGTGGATCTATTCTGGCGAAATCCCTGCTGCTCTTCACACATTCCTGTTATTAGTTGTAGTTTTTGTGCTACTATTTTTGTGAATATTTTGAGGGCGGCGCTTAGCAGCGATATCCCTCTGTAATTCTTCGGGTTTTTTTTATGCCTTTTTTATAAATTGGGGTTGTTATGCTCATTCTCCATTCGTCTGGGATTTTTTCTTCTTTCATTATTTCTTTAAATATGTGTTTCATTGTTTATAAAAAATTGTATGTTAGAAAAATTAGCAAAACCTCTTGACATTTTATAAAAAAGGTAATTATTAAAATTTAAAACAAAAAAAGTTAAAATATATTAAAAATTGCACACAGTGTCTAAAAACAGGTAGCGGTCCCAATTCGACGCTAGGTCACATTTAATGCTATAACTGTGTAATGGAATGGAATTTTCTTTTCAGTAATTCTTAGAAGTATAGAGAATAAAAATCCGTAAAAAGAAAAATCGAATTTTTGAAAATTCGAGGTGTATATAATGTTTGGTACTTTCTGCTCTTCCGCACCGTTAAGCCTAGCTACGCCACTGCATATCACATGATGGGAAATTATACTAAATATATATATCATTGCTTCTTTCCGCATAAAACAAGCTTTATGGGCCAGCTTAAACAGACAGAGTTACTGCTGTGGACACAGCATAAACCCACCCTTTTTTTAACGTGGATACACATGGTGTCTTTTTTACTTGGATAATTATTTTTACCCGATTCTAATACTCCAGATTAACCACCGTAGTCACCGAAAGGTTCCAATTTAAAACTGCTCTAATTCGCCAATATAACGAGTTGCGCTTAAAATGCACAAATACCTAACAAAAATTTATTCATTTATAATGTTGTTAATTAATTTTAAATTTTGAATGAATGCTACCACAAAAAACTACTAATTATGTTGTTGACGATTTAGCAACAAAAATGTTCAAGCTGTTTTTGATTTATACACTAATTTATAAGCGTTATACTCTTTTCCATATTTTATTTATAGCACTTATTGAAAATACAACTAAAACATGACAGATTACACACTTGCACGATAGCGCACTTTACAAAAATAGCGGAAAGCTATTTTTTTTAGGAATGAAGCCACAGTTAACTGACACCAAAGACCACACTACGTTGTCAAAGTGCGAAAACATACATTTTTGTATTTCACAACACTTTTTAGACAACGCAGTAGTGCTATGTACGTGGCCGGGCCAAATATACTTAAATAAAATAATAAATGAGTACACCGACCTACCGAGATTAGAACCCGAGACCTTCTGCACCGCAAGCAAGAACTATGTCACGGAGACACGGACCGCCACATTGCAACTCACACACCTCTTTCACCATCTATTTAACCCCTTGTATGTTCAGTTATAAATAATTTACTACAATTAGTTTTCCACCAAAAAAACAGAAGAAATTCTATATACTATTGAAACTATATAATCTTCACTTCGCTTCTTTCGCCCCCTTCCCCTGATGCGATGGCGCTCAAAACCGATAGGTTACATTCTTACTTCAAGTATTATCTGTGTACCAAATTTGAAATCGCTATCTCATTTCGTTAGAGAGTTATCGCGTCAAAAGTGCGACAGTTCGGCAGACCGACGGATATGTTTTTGGTGATTTAAAGATTCCGAAACGTGTCCAAATGCAAAAATTTTAAATGGTGTTTTTTTTTTACGAATAAGGGAACTAATAACGAAATAATTCTTTGATCAAATTAAAAAAGTATTAAGGTTTCTTAAACACAATTAGAAAGAAGATATTTATGAATGCCTCAAAGTTAATTTTAATAAAACAAAGATGATTATTTCTAGTGAATTATCAAACTCTTTTCTCTGTTTTAGTAGACAATAGAAAAAAACGAGAGATTTGAGATAATATTAACTCCCATAGTATGAGTAGTTGTAAATTACAAGGTTGTTTTCATTGCTAGATTACTGAAAACTAAGTTTTAGTGACCATTATCGTATTTCTTTTGTGCGAGTTTGGGGTAAAATTATCTTTAATGCAGGTAGCTTTCTACATACAGTTTTTGTTTGATATTACTTATCAAAGTCTTATTTATTATTTTGTGATTACACAAGGCAAATGTTTGATGTTTAAAGAACAGAAACCATTTGGTAGCTATAATCTGATGTTACAAAAACTTTGATTAATGTATGTTTAATATAATACAGCCAGTCGAGAGGACTTCGTTAAATAAAAGCGGGTTGTGTGAATCATGACATAAATTCTATTTTATGCTAAAAGCTTCCAGATCTCATAAAACGCAATTTTAAATAGTTATAGCTTAAAAATTATTTTGCTATTATATCAAATGATCCCTTTTAATAGATTTTGGACTGAAAGTTTACACGGAACAATGTATAACTCAGTACCTAAATTACTTATATTTTTGTCATTATGTTGTAAACTTCTAAAAAGGGTTATAATTTTTAGTTGTATAAAAATTAATCCTAAGCATCTTGGGCCGTAGGTATTTGCAGAATATTATTATTTTTTTTTTTTTATATGGTCTAGCACACGTGCTGCAGGGAAGTCCCTAAAGCGCTCCAGGAGCGGCACGAGTGCGGAAAAAAGCGATTCACGTTGTTCTTGAATCGCTGTAAATTGTACTCGGTGGGAAATTAACTGGTATTCCAGAGAAAACAAAGGGGTTCAGAAGAATTAATAATATTATTAAGAAACCTGGTAAAAAAAAACAATGAAGTGATGAATGGTGACAGCGTAGAACAAATTGTTATAAATGATTCGTATTTTGGAAATCTCCGTCCATCAGGTCATCAATCTCAGGAAGAGTTAATTGCAGTAAAATTAAAACTTCTTTGAGTGAAAATCATCAGCCTCCTAGTCATCACTTTGAGAAGGTGTTAAAATTTTACTAAAAGCAACGGTTCTTTTTTGTCAGCACTTGACGTAGATAGTAAAACTTTAGAATAAGAAATGATTTTTTGATAAAAGACAAAATTGATTTTTGAAGTTGGCAAAGTATACTAATTTTCACTATACAATACTAATTTAATTATTCAAATAATTTTTAATTGGGTAATTTTTTGAAAAAAACTCGTACTGCTGTCATTTTTTCTAAGGTCCGCTATGAGAGAATTGTATTTTCGAGAGAGGACCATAAAGCCCGAATTTCCTTTCCACGGTCCTCATTCTTAGCAGCTCCTTATTTATAATGTTAAACTTTAATAAATTAAAATATTATGTAATTTAATGCAATAGAAACGATTTTTAAAATATTATTTTTGAATTTTTCGAAATATCTAAAAATCAGATAATTTAAATCTTGCCAGAATATTTAAGTAGAATATTCAGAAAAGGTAGGGAGGAATCCATTTCTTCGTCTATAACAAATTTAATTGATTTATAAATAAATATTTGTCCCACTGTACCTATGAATACATTTTTACAGTTTTTACATTAAGATTGAACACATATACCTAGTTTATGGCAAAAAAAATATATAAAAATTTTTTCGTCTTTTATAAGTTAGTATTTCTTATTAATTTTAAACTAATTCAAGAAAGCATTTTGTTACCTGGGTAGAAACTTCGGAAATAGGCGCCCCTTTGATACTGGCAGCGACCCAGGCTTCAGCGAATGTCTCCATGGCACTTTGAAAGTCCATTGCCATCTCTCAAATTGAAAACAATTTAAATATCATTAAAAAAAGAGATATATCAAAAATCACCAAAAGCTGTTTCGAACTTTAAGCTTTTTCCATCACGACAACAACGTGACTTTGCTGTTGGCAGACGAACGCGCGAGCATCTACTCTTGCGACAGTCGGAACGATACTGAGCGCGTGAATACGCGATACCGGAGCCACCGGAATCGAGAAGGAAACGACGGTGGTGGCAGCGGCTAGCTCCGGAATTCGCACCACCCCCCGAAGAGTTTAAAGGTTGCCAAATTTCCGGAAAAAATTCTTGCTTAATTGTTATTTATCAAAATCGGCTTAAAATAGGTCGACTCGAGTGGTCCTGTAACAATTGAAGATACCAGTATAAGAAGGTGTTTTGTCACATTTTTTCAAAATTCGTTTTATTTTATTGGTGAAGGTGTTATGGATTAATTTATCATATATATATATATATATATATATATATATATATATATATATATATATATATATATATATATATATATATATATATATATATATATAGCAAAAAGGTTTTTTTTTTTTTTTTAATTTATCAGGTTTGCGGTCTGTGACAATTAACACTCGATTGCTGTTAAACTCTCTATATTTCGTTGTACTTCACAACTTCATCAGGAGAAACTATAATTTTTAGAAAAAAAATAAAGTTGTGAAGTACAACGAAATATAGAGAGTTTAACAGCAATCGAGTGTTAATTGTCACAGACCGCAAACCTGATAAATTAAAAAAAAAAAAAAAAAAAACCTTTTTGCTATCAAAGTACGGTCGATAAATCTACATTTATTTATTATATATATATATATATATATATATATATATATATATATATATATATATATATATATATTTTTTTTTTTTTTTTTTTTTTTTTACTGGGAGAGATCCGCCTTATGGATTCTGAAGCACTTTGCGTCACCATAAGGATGCCCCAAAATGCCTCAGATATGTGGGGCTCTCCAACCTGAAGGGTTGGCATACCCACTAAAACTCCTTGTGAGCTGGGAAAACCCTTTACTCCTTTTTACAATTTCTGATCTTCTTAATGACTAGACTTTTGATGTGTTTTAACCTTAAGTTAACTTTCTATGAATAGATCTAACCTAACTTAACCTATCTTAACGCTAACCTAACCTAAGCCCCCCATTCCCGGGAGGGTGTCGTGTTATAATTGTGTATGGTGTGCTTTGTTACACTTTCCCTGAAGGAGTAGCTCAACTAAACCTACGGTCTTAACCTTAAACTAAGTCAAGGATAGTCTTTGTCTGCGTCTAGTCTTGTAGTAGAATGTCTGTTGGTCGTAAATATCGATTGCCGACATTTACATCGCCTCTGAAAGTGTTAGCTATCTCGGGGTTAGAATGAACCACTGCTTTCTCAAGGAAGCGGAGTTGAACATTTCGCGTGAATTCTTTTATTGTCGGCATATCGAATTCCCTGTGCAACTGATTGTTGCGTACAAACCAGGGAGCTCCTGCTATAATACGAAGGGCTTTATTCTGAACTGTCTGGACCTTGGCCCGATGGGTTTTTGACATCTGGCACCAGGCCTGACAGGCGTACGTAAGCCCGGCCCTGATTATCGATTTGTAGATCAACAACTTGTTATCAGTTGACAATCTACTACGATGGTTCAGGAGCGGGTACAGCTTCCCTATATATATATATATATATATATATATATATATATATATATATATATATATATATATATATATATATATATATATATATATGTATATATATATATATATATATATATATATATATATATATATATATATATATATATACATACAGTGAAGTCTCCTTATAACGAATCCGTTTATAGAGAATTTCCGGTTAAAACGAACTATTTTACAATGCACGAAAAAACTTCCATAAGATCAACACAAATTTTTATCGGTTATAACGAACCCGGTTATAAGGAACTTCCGGATAAAGCGGATGATGTGTCCGTTTAAAACGAACTTGCCACTTCCTGTGTTCGATGTCGCACGACTTGATCTAGGGAATTCACCGAAACTCGCTGGGAACCCCTATTCTACCTGTTTCCGCGCGTCGCTAGTTCGAGCAGTATTATTTTCAATTCACTTGTTGTTTTATGCGGTTCTAATGCATATTTGATCAACGTAGCAAAGTGAATGTTCAAGTTTTTATTTACAAAAACGTAAGGCGTTCACTTTAAAAGACAAACACGATATTACAAGGAAAATAGAAAATGGAGTTAAACAAAGTGATGTTTGCAAACAGTTGAATTTAACTAAATCTATGGTTTCTACCATATGGAAGAAGAGGCACGAAATCTTATCAATCTACGATAAAATAAACTTTAGTTGTAAAAAAAGTAAGAAAATCTATGTATATATCTACACATGACCAAGTCGATTAAGGACTGGTTTAGTCAAAAACGACATGAACATGTTCCTATTACCGGCTATACTTTACAAGAGAAAGCTAGTGAATTGGGAAGGAAAATATAGAACACCAAGTTTAACTGTTCTAGAAGTTGAATTGAACGATTTAAAAAGCGACATAATATTAGTGGGGGTAAAATAGTAGGAGAAACTGCAGGAGTGAATATGGCTGTTGTTGATCAGTAGTTGGTCAATGTATGGCCGGAAATTCGAGAAAGTTATGAGTATGTGGACATTTTTAATGCAGAAGAAACGGGTTTGTTTTACAAGCTGACGCCTGATAAGACATTAAAGTTTGTCGGAGAGAATCGTGCTGGTGGAAAATTATCAAAAGTAAGGATTACTGAGTTGATAACCGCAAATATGTGTGGAACAGAGAAAAGAAAATTGTTGGTGATAGGAAAGTCCGCCAATCCTAGGTGTTTTAAAAACAAATATTTACTAGTAAAGTACAAATTAAACAGTAAAGCCTGGATGACATTAGAAATTTTTAAAAACGAACAGATTGAATGGGACAAAGAATTAAAATTCACAAATAGAAAAATATTACTTTTGATTTACAACTGTCCAGCGCACCCTGAAGTTGATCTACAGCAAATAAAATTGGTTTTTACTCCTCCAAACAGAAACGCAAAGTTCCAGCCTATGGGTCAAGGTGTGATATATTCTTTAAAATGTCATATAGAAAGATTTTACTTATGAAAATGTTAGAGACGATCGATAAAGGTCACATCTTTTTCTATAACTCTCTTGGATGCTGTAAACTTTTTTTTATGGGTCTATAGCACACGTGCTGCAGGGAAGAAGTCCCTAAAGCGCTACAGGAGCGACACGTGTGCGGAAAAAGCGATTCACGTTGTTCTTGAATCGTTGTAAATTGTACTCGATGGGAAACACAGTCCTGGGCAAATTATTCCAAAGGGATGATGTTCTCCATATAAAAGACTGCTTGAAATGCGTTGTACGAGGAGTAACAAGCTGAACCTCATACGGATGTGAAGTATTAGCGCGACGTGCAGTTCTAACATGCACCGTTCTGGGAGGAATTAAGCGGGCCACATCCTTCGAACACTTTCCATGAAAATACTTGTAGAATAGGCCAACCGTTCTTCGATGTTCCAGCGAATCAAGGTCGTCGGTCAGACGAATAGAATCCAACAAATGCAGTGTATGTTTGCGAGCGGAGCCCCAAACATGGGAGCAGTATTCCATAGTTGGTCGAATTTGAGCTTTGTAAAGAATTAACAGTTGTTGTGGAGTGTAAAAGCTTTCTGGTTCGAAATAATATTCCCAACTTTTGAGAAGCTCTCCTTGCTATGCCTGCAACATGTTCATGCCAGGACATATTTGCTCCCAAATTAACGAACAACAAATTGAGTGACAATGTTAGAGAAATGGAGTGCCCCGACACGACTATGTCCGGTTCAGCAACGTTAACTTTTTTAGAAAAAACTGCCGCCTAAGTTTTTGTAGCGTTAAATTCCACTTGGTTATCGTCACCCCAAGATAAAATTTCTTCCAGTTCTTTATTAAGTTGAGTGACTTCCTGCTGTCTGCGGATATTCGTCTGAGTAGCCGATGTCCTAGCGTTCAAAGTGAAAGAAGAGATAAGCCTACTGTCATCTGCAAAGCTGTAGATTGGATTCTCGGTCTTTTCCAGCAGATCGTTAATGTAAATGAGAAAGAGAGTAGGAGAGAGTATGGAGCCTTGAGGTACACCGGCGTTGATAGTGAAGGTGTTAGGAAGAAATCCGTTGACTGCCACTCGTAAAGAACGCTCTCTGAGGAAACATGAGAGCCACAAACTTTATCCATATGGCTTGGTAAAGAATCAGTAGAGAAACCATTGCAACGTGGCGGATTTTTAAGGAAGGAATATAGATATGACTCAGATGATGAGCTACCGTTAACTCAGTGGATTGAAAAACATCGAGAAGATCCTACTGAATGTCTAAAATTTGTTTACGATGCTGACATTCAACAAAGTACAGTGGAAATCGAGATTAAAAAGATCACTTTAATTCTGACGAATATGTATGTGCTGATAATGAATTAATGACGCGAGAAATATTAACTGATGATCAAATTGTGACATCAGTGACTTCTGGAAAGATTTTAAGCGATAATGACGACGAAGACGAGCTTGGAGAAGGAGATAATATTTATATTCCATTCATTTCAGAAATGACTAAGAAAATGACTGAAGCCCGCAATTTTTTGGAATCTCGGGAAGTTCCTGAACATATATGTAGTAGTTTTTGTGACCTTGGCAATTATATAAACACCAATTCTTCTTCAAGTAAAATTGTACAAACAAAAATTACTGATTCTACTGTACAAACTACGTATTTTAATGTTTTCGTTTATACTCGTATATGTACCAACATACATAATAATAACTTTAGTGTATCTTGTTTTATTTTTCTTTGAACGTTTTCTTTTAATTTAATAATTATTATTATTCATTTTTCTAAGCATTAGTACCTAATCTAAATAAAAAAGTAGTGAAAAACGATACTAGTTTACTATATACTTCGGATATAACAAACCATTTTTAGTGATTTTTTGGAGTTCGTCATATACGGGCTTTGCTATATATATATATATATATATATATATATATATATATATATATATATATATATATATATATATATATATATACATATGAGTCATTCCTCGTCAACCGGACCCCCCCATTAGTCCATAAATTGACGCAATTTATGAAGACACAATCTCGTCCAGATTAAAGTTTATGGTGTGTAGTTTTGAATTTTGAGTGGCATATTAAGAAATTGTGCTGATTTATGCTGAATACTGACCCAAATCTGAAAATAAATTTCAAAAAATTTCAGAAAAACGTTTGTAAGTGAAGAGAATGGGAAAGGTTGACAAAAAAATTATGTATTCATGGAGAAAGGAGGTTATTGTTGTGTCGCTGACAATTGTAAAAATAATTTAAAAAGTACGCCGGGAGCGAGTTTCTTCTTCCTCAAAGATGTTGAAAGGTAAGTGATTTAATTAAAGAATATCAAATTGAATAAGTCTGAGAAGCTATGACATTTTTTTTGTTATAGAGCGAAGATTTGGCTTGCGGCAACCAAACGTGTCATAAATTGGCGAATTGAAAATTTGTACAAAAATTATAAAATATTCGCCTCACATTTTCCTCAGAAAATGTTTAAAAATAAATTGAAAAATCGTTTATTCGACTATGCGTATCCAGACGTTAATATAGGATCACATAAAAAATATTCCGTGTAGCAAAGGCTAATAACGTAGGTAAAGATCCTTATAAGAGTCTGATTTTATAATAGTTACAATGAGACCCAATTTGTATTCGGACATAAAATTCCTTGCTGAATTTAAATATGTATTTAAAAGTTTGGGTTCCAGTTTCAGTTTCAAACTTTGGGCCTTATGGAGTTCCAACAAAGCATTGGGCCAACAATCTGATATGCCTATTCAATTCCCTGAAGAAAATGCAGCATTTTTCCAGAAAAAGCGTTCCTGAGAAGTTTTTTACTTGTATTCATCTTTTTTCTAACAAAGCGCTCCATTCTTTTTGTTTTTTTTTATATTACTCACGCTGAATTAACATGACATTTTATTAAATCCAAAATTTTCAAACATTTGTATAATATCTATGATTTTAAATGATAAAACTTTGCACAGTAACATTATTTCTATTTAAAATCTCCCGCTGGTCCCCTTATTAACATGGCAGACTGCCACGTGACCTCTTGAACACTGAGAACTGATTTTCCTATACGGTTACCCCTGAATTTCGCTACTCTACTGGGTTTACTGTGACTTAAGTCTCTAAGAGGCTAATTTCTACATTCATAAGGGTGGAAGGCATATACCCTCCTGGCACCTTCCTTGACCACGTTACATATCAAAAATACCAATGATATAAAGGATTTTTGTGTGTGAAAGAGGATAGTTTAAAATAAATGATATTAAATGTCCTATTGTTGATATTCTTGGCATCAAAGAATTTGTAACTAATGTTGAAACGATTAGTACAAAAAACTTGGATGTGATACCTTGGACTTGGTCAAACCATTCGCTAAACTGGTTGTTTACATCAGCTTTTAGAATATTATTACTGCTACTTGAATAGTTTCAATGCTTTGTTTCGCTGTCTTTCAATTGAAAAGAAGTTACAAGCTGCGGCGGGAGGGTAGATGCCTCCCTTAGTCGCACAGATAAGTGATATCAGGTTTCTCATATTTTGTGATTAATGTCTCATGTTTATTATTCTTTAGTAGGAAAGTAAAATTTCATATTTATTTTACAATTATCTTTGGAAGATATGTTACCCGGACACATGATGACAGTACGCTTGTCTCTTCATTCACCTTGAACGCTCGGACATCGGCTGCTCAGGCGAATATCCGCAGATAGCAGGAGGTCGTTCAACTTAACAAAGACCTGGAAGAAATTCTATCTTGGGGTGACAATAACCAAGTGGAATTTAACGCTACAAAAACCCAAGCGGCAGTTTTTTCTAAAAAAGTTAACGTTGCTGAACCCGACATAGTTATGTCGGGGCACTCCATTCCCCTAGCATCGTCGCTCAATTTGTTGGGCGTTAGTTTGGGAGCAAATATGTCTTGGCATGAACATGTTGCAGGCATAGCAAGGAGAGCTTCTCAAAAGTTGGGAATATTATTTAGAACCAGAAAGCTTTACACCCCACAGCAACTGTTAATTCTTTACAAAGCCCAAATTCGACCAACTATAGAATACTGCTCCCACGTTTGGGGCTCCGCTCCCAAACATACACTGCATTTGTTGGATTCTGTTCAGAGAAGAGCGGTCCGTCTGATTGGGGACCCGGAATTGACCGGCGGCCTTGATTCGCTGGAACATCGAAGAACGGTTGGCGACTTGAGTCTGTTCTACAAGTATTTTCATGGAAAGTGTTCGCTTAATTCCTTCCAAAGCGGTGCATGTTAGAAATACACGTCGCGCTGGTGCTTCGCATTCGTTTGAGGTTCAGCTTGTTACTCCGCGTACAACACTTTTCAAGCAATCTTTTATATGGAGAACGTCATCTCTTTGGAATAATTTGCCCAGCGCTATGTTTCCCACCGAGTACAATTTACAGCGATTCAAGAACAACGTGAATCGCTTTTTACGCACTCGTGCCGCTCCTGGAGCGCTTTAGGGACTTCCCTGCAGCACGTGAGCTAGACCCATAAAAAAAAAAAAAAACATTCCATGGGTAAGGGATGGATTGTATTTCTGAAAATATTACGGCTCGAAATTTTTGCACAAGACATAGTTGTCAGTTTGTGTGGATCACAATGCACATATAATTAAATTATTTATTTTTAAGCGATATAGCTTCAGGGAAGTGCGGATGAATCTTATATATTTCCAATAGTATTATAAGAATTTTTCCTGCTTTGTGAATTGCTACAATAAATAAATTTAAACATAATTTCCTTACAAAGCTCAAATTCGACCAACTATGGAATACTGCTCCCACGTTTGGGGCTCCGCTCCTAAACATACACTGCATTTATTGGATTCTGTTCAGAGAAGAGCGGTCCGTCTGATCGGAGACCCGGAATTGACCGGCGGCCTTGATTCGCTGGAACATCGAAGAACGGTTGGCGACTTGAGTCTGTTCTACAAGTATTTTCATGGAAAGTGTTCGAAGGATGTAGCCTGCTTAATTCCTCCCAAAGCGGTACATGTTAGAAATACACGTCGCGCTGATGCTTCACATTCGTATGAGGTTCAGCTTGTTACTCTGCGTACAACGCTTTTCAAGCAGTCTTTTATATGGAGAACATCATCCCTTTGGAATAATTTGCCCGGCGCTGTGTTTCCCACCGAGTACAATTTACAGCGACTCAAGAACAACGTGAATCGCTTTTTCCGCACACATGCCGCTCCTGGAGCGCTTTAGGGACATCCCTGCAGCACGTGTGCTGGACCCATAAAAAAAAATACATAATTATATAGTTGAAATTATAGATTTCTTTAAAAATACAAAATTCAAGGTGTTTCTAATTAGATGATACTGAGGTAGGATACACTCCACTCCTCTGGACGTAAAAACCGGTTTCCCTTCAGAAACAGGGCCTTCTTTTATTGGGGGCTCTTTTTTGTGAAAAATCTTTACTCTCCGGTCAGTTTACTCTATTGAGAAGGGCCCAAGCTTTGCAGTGCAGTGCAATAGAGTTTGTGCCACAAAGGACTTTGACTTTCGGTTGTCCTTTGGCGCCCCCGTTTTTCTATTGGCGCCTACCATTCTATAAGCAACTTCGCCTTTAGCATTCTCTAAAAGAATCCATCATACAGCCCAGACCTTGAACCGTCAGACTATTATTTATCTCGGTAATTGCAAAACTCTTTTCATGGTGTAAAGCTAACTTCAAAGGAGGCTTGTGACACTCGCTTGGTTGAGTTTTTTGACCAGAAATCCCAGTAGTTCTACAATGACGGGCTGTGGCGTAGTCAAGGGTCATAAGCGAATTTTAAATGGAATATAAGTATTTAGAGTTCCACTGTGGGTAGGCTAGAAGTAGCTCTGTCTTAAGGGTTTCCCGTTATCCTTAAAGAAACGTCCCTAGTATCTATATCTCCACGCCCCTAATACCCAGCTACGTCACTGGTAACAGCATAATGTTTTGACTAGAAGAATGGTAAAAAGTCATCGATCAACTTGCCGATATTTAGTTCAATAAACTTGATATAAACTATGAAATAAAATTGTTTAAATTTTAACCTAAAAAGGCCCAATACTTTTTCGATAGTCCAATAAAATAATATTTTTCTTTTTTTATATATATAGAGTGGTAAAGAAATAAAAACTAATTTCATTCACGACGTTTGTAGAGCTTTCTCACCTTATGTAAAGCTTTCTCACGTGCTTTTATTTCTTGGAGTTTCTGCTGGTAGAAATAATATTTCCAATTAAAAGATTATTTCGTAACAGTAGAAACTCCAAGAAATAAAAGCTCCTGGGACAGCGCTACATACTGTACAAAATGTCGTACATACTGGTACAGAAAAGTTCTATTAAAATCTCATAAATTCCGTGTATATATATATATATATATATATATATATATATATATATATATATATATATATATATATATATATATATATATATATATATATATATATATATATATATATATATATATATATATATATATATATATATATATATATATATATATATATATATATATATATATATATATATATATATATATATATATATATATACGTATATAGAGTTAGCAATGTTCTCACCTTTCTTTGTTAATAGCCAGCCTCGTAAGTGTAGAGAAAAACGATGTTCGCTGGTTTGATTCCAGCAACTGGCTGGGTGTTGTGTGTGTGGTAGTAGATGCAGAAATTCAATAGCATCCGTGTATGTTTCGGCACCTGGGCAACGCTGACGGATATCATGATATCCCCGTCAATGCATCTCATCAGAAATATAATAAGGAAAAGGGTAAAAATCCCTATATCGTCGGAGAGATGGACTATAAAAAACAAAAATCTGATCTGATACCATTCTTTCCCTGTTAATTATTTAGAACACAATCATATTTCCTTAAAAATATGAGTAAAATTTTCATCAGTTTTAATACAAGCATATAATTTTGGCAACCGCGCCAGCGACCCGTGAAGACGTTTAACGCTTTTTAAAAGCGATCACCGGCGCTTTTTCTTAATGAATATGGCCGTCCTCCCGATATCCCGCCTGCGGGACACAATCTGATCCGTGCGATGCCAGGATCAATCGACGAAATCCTGGCGTCGTTCTCTCGCGCTCTTGCGAGCCCTCAATTTTTCCAGCTCGCTCCTCTGGCTAAGCGTTTCAATCGCTTAACGAAAATACATTCTTCAAGAAAGTTTGAAAAGGTAATCCCGACGCCTGCGCCCGCTGAGCCTGGCAGCGTCCAGACGCCAAATGAATAGATGTGTAGGCGGAGTTTTCTCGCAAGAGAGAGGCGGTTCGCCGACAAGGTATGTCCCACAGGCAACAAAGGGTTCACAGGAATTATTCATCCCTCCAGATTTGATGTTCTTGGCTCGCGGATCACATGTTTTTTCTTATTATTTCTCCGCTATTGCCGACACGTTTTGGTTTTCTTTATTACTTACTGCCCTACATTTTCGTAAGAACAATTTGGAATATAAATTAACTTCATCATTGCTGGCTTAAGATATTGATGGAATGCATTTCTGGTAGCTATGTTGTATATCAGCACATTATAACTTTACGCAGGAGATTTCGGAGACGTGACATAAATAACAGAAATGGATTTACGGGTGTACATATATTTTTCAGAGAGATATCATACACACCACATTAAAGAAAGGTACAGATAAACACATTCTATTCTATAAGAAGAAGGGTGTGAAGTTAATACCATCTGATGCGTTTTGGTTATTAAATTTAACACAAAAAAAAATGTAACTCCGAATTTGAAACTGACTGTCCAAACGCTTGCGAAAATACTTCGACACTCTTATCACCATTACTAGGTACAGTCTGTCAAGTGAGAACATGTCCGCCATAATTCATTTTGGTAGATGCGATTCTAGAGATTCAGCCAAACATCGATAGAGGGAACCTTTGTCTTCGATGCATTTTAGTAAAAGTATCAGTCGATTCCGAACTCTCGTCAAGATCACGTAGAATCCAAAATGAGCCACTTGTTTGTGCGTCGATTCGAAGCAGTCTTCCTTTGTTCTCATCCAAAGGGGCCTAAAATGCCACATTCCGCAGCACCTAAATATATTAAAAAATCGGTATCGTTTGTGAAAAAGTGGGTAAATTAATTTAACGAGACGAGAAATGTCGACGACGCCAAAACGTGGCTCGGTAGGCAAAGTCACTTCAAAAGTCAAAAAACCAATCGTGCCTTTGCTTTCACGGGATCCAAAATTGACGTTACCTCAAGGAGCGGTAAAATTAATCGAGTCTGAATGTGTCCCATAAGACTATTCGACAACTTCTTAGTGCAAAGCAGCTCGCTTGGGCCCACGATAAGATACTAGAGTGGTCCTCCAACAACCCTATTGATAACGTTTGCTCCCTTGTAAAGAAAAAGCTTATAGGAAAGACTCTAAGGCCTTTGACACAGTTGTCTTGCGAGATTCGAAAAATTTGCAGAGTTTGCAGGAAGTCTCGTCGACAGCACGCGTCGAAGATACCAGGCGATTATTGATGCAGGAGGCGACTAGACAATTTACTAATATATATATATATATATATATATATATATATATATATATATATATATATATATATATATATATCAAGTGTACAAGTATGAAATACGGATTTTTTTTTCTAAAAAAACATGTTAAATTCGGAAGAATGTTAAAAAGTGCTTTATTCAAAGTATGCTCCATCGCTTGTTATACATTATACAAAAATGACTTTGTGTTGCCTCTTTCGGTATTCTGGCCTTTTTTCAAGCAGCGAACGGTTCAAATCGGTCAATTGTTGTCGGTAACGTTTCATATTAACCGTTTCCCCAGGTTTTAACAGCTCATAATAGACCACGCCCCTCCGGTCCCACCAAACAAAGAGGATCGACTTTCTGCCAAAGCGATTCGGTCTCGCGGACGATGTGGATGGTGCGCCTGGGTCTACCCATGATTTTTTGCGCTTGGGATTCTCAAAATAAATCCACTTTTCATTCCCTGTAACTATACAATCAAAAAACGACTTCCTTTTGTACCGAGCGAGCAAAATGTGATACGTATTTTTGCGCTTTTCCATTTGCCTGTCGTTCAACTCATGTACCGGCTTCTGAATCTTTCCCATCTCTCGTAGCCGATTAGAAACAACTTGTTGACTAATGCCCAATTGCTCGGCGAGTTGTTTTTGTGTTTGCGAATCATCTTCATCCAACAATGCTTGCAATTCCACATGTTCGTATTTTTTTGGCGGTTTTCCACGTTTCTTGTCTGCAACATCGAAGTCACCACTTTTGAAACGCTGAAACCATCGTTCACACGTATCTTGCGATGGAGCATGTTCACCATGAGCTTCTCGAAGTAATCGGTATGATTCAACAGCAGTTTTCTTGAAATGAAAACAAAAAATTAATGCTGGCCGCAAATGCTCTTTGTTCGGTATAAATTTCGACATATTGAACACAACGACACAACACTATGCACACACTTTTCCAATTTATAACTCGTGCGCGTCTGACACTTGTTGATGACACAACGAAATGGCGCAGTATCAAATCTTTATAGCACAAACTGCATTAGTGCACCATCTGTTGTTTGAAATCCGCATTTCATACTTGTACACCTGGTATACGAATACAAGCGGTCACGTTCTTACTTGACAGACTGTATTTAGTGGAACAACTGTCATAAAACAGCAGAAAAAACAGTTTTCCATGACACATGACAGTTTTCTGTTTTAAATGCAAGTTTTTATGGTATTCCAAAATTATTAAATAATGAAATACAGGTTGAATATCAGCTAGAAACTGTGGAATAATGACAAATTGTTGAACACCTCTGAATGATGGCTAATACTATTTTTTTTAAAAATGTCTTGATAATAAATGTATTATTAACTACTTTTATTTTCAATTATGTTTCTACTATCTATAGAAATTGTTCATTGACGTTCAGAACCTACACGCACACACATTAATAAATTTATATAAATAACGGTAAATAGTAAAAAAGGGTATAATAAACTGCTTGCTAAATGGAATTCATAGATAAAATTTATTTTTAATTTATGATAAGATGACGAGTGTCATATTTGTTGATTATTTGCCTGCTTTTAACTCGAATGCATATACAAACAGAATAATGTTCTTTGCAACCAAAGCCATCGTCTTCATCAAAAGCAGCGGAACCTCCCACGACCACCTTCAGCTACAGAGCTCCCCTTCCCAATCGGCAACTACCATCAAGTACTTGGGCATCCAGTATGATAAACAGCGCGTCTAGAAGGACCAGGTCAGCACTGCCACCAAGAAAGCGGAACAACTGCTAGGCAAATTATATCCAAATCGCTCTAGCAAGTTGTCCACTAGAACCAAACTAATCGTATACAAGACCATTGTGAAGGCAGGTCTCACTTACGCCTGCCCCACATGGTGCCAGAATAGCAAGGAGACCATAACTCCAAGCAGTGCAGAACAAGGCCATAAGGATGATCACGGAAGCCCCATGGTTCACGAGAGACAACCAACTACATAGAGACCTCGGTATGCCTACTATAAAGGCACACATGAGGATTTTTTTTTTTTAAATTTTTTTATACAGGGAGAAATCCGCTTTATGGATTTCTGGAGCAGTCTGCGTCACCGTAAGGGTGCCCCAAAGTGCTCCAGGTATGTGGGGCTCACCGACCTGAAGGGTTGGCATACCCACTTAAACTCCTTGTGAGCTGGGAAAACCCTCTACTCCTTTTACAATTCTGGTTTGTCAATGTCTGGATATTTGATGTATGCTAACTCTAAGGTTAATTTTCTAATATGTGGATCTAACCTACCTTAACCTAACTTAATGCTAACTTAACCTAGTTCCCCATTTTCCGGGGGTGTGGTGTTATAATTGTGTTAGTCGTGTGTGTTGTTTACACTTTTTAAAACTGAAGGAGTTGCTCAACTAAACTACGGCCTTAATTAATCAAGGGTAGTCCATGTTGAATCTAGTGTTAGTTAGTCTAGTGGTAGAATGTCCGTTCGTCGTAAGTATCGATTGCCGACATTTACGTTGCCTCTGAAAGTGTTCGCTATCTCGGGGTTAGGATGGACCGCTGCTTTCTCAAGAAAGCGAAGCTGGGCATTACCCGTGAATTCTTTTATCGTGGGCATTTCAAACTCCCTGTGCAACTGATTGTTGCGGACGAACCAGAGAGCTCCTGCTATGATACGGAGGGCTTTATTTTGGACTGTCTGGACCTTGGTCCGATGAGTTTTGGACATCTGGCACCAGGCCTGACAGGCGTACGTAAGTCCGGCCCTGATTATCGATTTGTAAATTAGCAACTTGTTGTTAGTTGATAACTTACTACGATGATTCAGGAGCGGATACAGCTTCCCTAGAAGCTGATTTCCCTTGCGCACGACCATAGGCACTTGGTCCTTCCATACGAGCCGTTTGTCGTATAGAAGGCCCAGGTACTTGATGTTGTTGGCCCATCGGAGCCTAGTTCCATTCAGTGAGAGTTGAGGAGGGGGTATGCGGAAGCCTTTTCCAAAGATTATGGCCTGGGTCTTGGCTGGATTGATCTTAATCCTCCACCGGTCAAACCAGTCAGAGAGGCGCGTTAGATGACGTTGAAGTCGGGCCGTGATGTGATCAATTCTCGCTGCTGAAGCGGTAATGGCCGTGTCGTCAGCGTACAATTGGAGGTTGGTGAATCGATCCTTAGGGATATCGGACGAGAAGATATTGAAGAGGTGCGGGGATAAGGCGGAGCCTTGTGGGACTCCGGCCCTTATACTCTTTACCTCGGATAGGGATTGTTCGACACGGACTTGGAAAGACACACACATGAGGAAAATCTAAACACACTTCCTGGCCAAGGTGTTCCAACACCCCAACCCAATCATCAGGGACGCCTTCTTGATCCACCCGCATACCTGTCACCAATACCCGAGACCCGCAGATCCGCTCTCTGATGAAGACGATGACCCACCCCACCCACCAGGGTCCTAAGTTAAGTTAGATTAAGTCACAGTCATGTAAAATAAGCACAATTTCTAGGATAAGTTAGTATAGGATCACTATTGTAAGTTCTTAGCTTAAGTTAGAATAAGTAATCTTTCATAGCATGTAGTAACGACGATCGTTAATAGGAGTATAAGTAAGAGCTATACCTTGCTTTTAAGCCAATAAAGACAATGACAATGATGTTTTCCGCTACTCTGGATGTATGTATGTTTATTATAATCTAAACCACATGATACACCACCCTTTTTACACCCTTCCCTTGAAACCATATTTTTTAAAAACTATGGGATTCAGCCAGTGGCGTAGCTAGGTTTAAGAGGCGGAGTAGTGGGTCACATGGATATAAATAGCGTCAAAGAGAAAATTAAAACAACAAAGAAGCTTCTTGGAGAGGAGGACGTCAATCAGCCAACACAGGGAAGTTACACGACAATCGGAAAGCAAAACCCTTTGATGGAAAATAAGTTACCCTCTTGCAGGGCCGAGATTTGGTATAATTTCAAGACCGTTATGAACTTTTGTTTACTTCTAATAATGAGAAACTCACATTTACTATTGATTTTTGAACTGAACATCTGAGAGAGAAGTATTAGTTATTGCAGCAATTACTGCTGGGCGTTAATTTAGGAGCAGATATGTCTTGGTATGAATATGTTGCGTGAATAGCAACGAGAGCTTCTCAAAAGTTGGCAATATTATTTCGAACTAGGAAGCTTTACACCTCCCAACAACTTTTAATTCTGTACAAAGCTCAGATTCGACCAATGATGGAATACTGCTCCCAGGTTTGGGGCTCTGTTCTCAAACATATACGGCATTTCTTGGATTCTATTCAAAAGAGGGTTGTTCGCCTGATGGGACACTCACAACTCACCAGCAAACTTGATTGCTTAGAAAATCAACGAATGGTTGGCGATTTCAATCTATTCTACAAGTATTTTCATGAACAGTTTTCGATTGATGTAGCCAACTTACTGGCTTACGCAGGACTGTGTACTTTATACTGTATACTTTACAGCGATTCAAGACCAACATGAATCGCTTGCTGTAGCGCTGAGATTTCCCTGAAACATGCGTGCCATGCCTATAAAAGAAAACTAGAAAAATTACTAAACCCATTTTTCTCTTTAGACTTTTCATTTGGCCGAGAGTTTATCATATACAGAGGAAAATCTTTATTCGTCCATATAAGAGTAAACTGTCTGCGTTGACCATGGCATGGTTGGGTTATGTTATAGCGTGTGTACCTGAATAGATAAATTAAATCAACGGGCCCTGTAATTATGTCTGTACACATGTATTTTACCTAATTAAATAAAATCATTTTTATTAAAGCATTAAAATCTTGCAAATACATACATGAAACAGCGGCGTAACTGTCATTTTTAGTATTCCGTACTACCGATCACTTCGGTGTCCGTCTGTCTATTACACGCAAAACTATTTGACATAGAAAGTTGAAATTTGGCACTAATATAATAATAATAATAATAATTGTCTGGGACGACTTTCCCTGTAACCCTGTATATGGATGACATAAAACTCTACGCTGCCACAAAAATACAGCTGAAAGAACTTCTCAAAATCACCGAAATATTCACTTTAGATGTCAATATGGAATTTGGTATAAGTAAATGCAAAGTGCTCCATATCAACAAAGGCCAGTGGAAGGGCTACTATGAGACAGAAACCATCAACAATGAAACACTCGATAACATGTTCGACAAAGAAACATACAAATACCTAGGCTTCCAACAAACCACCAAACTCAACCACACTCACATCAAAACAGAGCTCAGAACCGAATTCCAAAACAGACTGACGAAACTTTTACGAACAAAACTCAACTCTAAGAATCTCACTAAAGCCATCAACATGTTCGCTATACCTATACTCACATATTCATTTGGTATCATCAAACAAACAGACATAGAAAATATTCACATCCTTATACGATCTCAATTCACCAAATACAGGAAATTACACCCCAACGCATGCAAAGAAAGACTTACCATCGAGAGGAAGGCAGGAGGAAGAGGAATTATAGACATCAGATCATTACACACAAAACAAATACACGCACTTAGGAAATTCTTTCACACCAAGCAAACCAGCCTCCATACAGCAACAGTCAAAGCAGACAAAAACTATACCCCACTCGACTTATCCCGGGTAGACCACCCAGCAGATACACACAGTCACACCGAATTACAACAGGAAAAGATGAAAACGTGGTCAGAAAAAAACACTCCACGGAAAACACAGATACCACATAGAACAAGACCACGTAAATAAAAAACAATCATACACCTGGTTGCGGGATGGACAGCTATTCCCGGAAACAGAAGGCTTCTTACTCGCCATCCAGGATAAAGTCATATTAACCAGAAACTACCAAAAGCATATCATCAAAGACCCAACTATTACAGAAGACAGATGTAGGAAATGCCACCAGCAGAAAGAAACGATCGAACACATAACAAGCGGATGTAAAATATTAGCCGGAACGGAATACACAGCCAGACATGACTCAGCGGCAAAAGTAGTTCACCAAGCACTAGCCACAACATACAAGCTCATAGAAAACACAGATCCCTACTACAAATACACACCAACATCCGTACTTGAGAATAAAGATTACAAACTCTACTGGGATATCAGTATCCATACAGATAAAAACAGTCTCCGCCGATAGACCCGATATTACTTTTCAGTGCAAAAAAGAAAAAAGTCACCTATCTAATTGACATGGCTGTCCCCAACGACACAAACATCCAAACGAAATACACAGAAAAAATTTCAACGGAAATAAAAAGGGTATGGAAACAAGAAAAAGTCATCATTGTCCCCCTTATTATATCAGCCACAGGCCTTACACCGACAACATTCACACCACACTTAGTACAATTAGGACTCAACACAAACATACACAAAAACATTCAGAAGTCAGTGATTTTGAAAACATGTAACATTGTCAGGTCATTCCTTAATACACAATGGTAATGCGTTTGTGCTGACTTGGTTTGCGCCCGTCAGCCAAACATGGAACCACATTGACCAAATGTGAGAAAGAAAAACAAAAAAAAATAATAATAAATAATTTTATTCAAAGTATGCAGTATACAGTGAATAGGACAGAGTGCAGCTGAACAAAAATAAAAGAAAAAAAAATTAACTGAAGCAAAATATATGTCCATCTGTCTTTACACTTGCCCCTAGGCAGCTACACACTAACACATGCACAACCAAATAATAATAATAATAATGCACATTCAAATTATATGATGCAAAAAGAAAGGAAAGAAACGTTATTTCAGTTACAGAAAACCATGATTTAAGATTAGAAAACTTCCATTTTTATTAACAAGTATATTCTTCAGTTATTCTGCAATAACAAATGCTTTAGGTACTTTTTGAAACATTTGACTGATTTAGATTTCAGAATGTCCGGTAGGTTGTTATAAGTTTTAACTAAATTGTAAGTGAAAGACCTTTCAAATATGCCTGTTTTATGAAGTGGGGGCGTAAGTAAGGCTCTGCTTCTTATATTTATATTATGAACGTCAGTCTTGAACGGAATTTTTTTTAAAAAGATACGTCCGTGACTTTGTGCAGATAATTTTATGATACGCGATACAACAATGCAAATATCGTCTTGACTTCATGTCAATCCATTTAGCTTCCTTTAGTTTATAAGTAACTGGATTTCGTTTCTTTATACCGTAGCTAAACCGTAAACAATATTTCTGAATTTTTTGAATTCTTTTTGTATCTTCTGCAGTCAAACAGGAGTCGTAAACATCACAGTGGTTAAATATTGATAAAATGATAGAATCGCAAAGCATGAGTTTTAATTGAGTAAATCTTAAAGTTGAATCAAAAATTAAACCAAGATTTTTAGCCTCAGCTTTAACAGGTATCCTTTCATTAGAAATATTAACGTCAACTAGTGACGTGAGTCTCTTTACAACAATTGGTCTACCGAACAACATTGCGACACATTTGTTGAGATTAAGTTTCAAATGATGTTCCTCCGAAACTCTCTGTATAACCTCCAAATCACCATTTATCAGTCGACAACCGACAAGCACTGCATTCTCAGAAAAAGAGTAAAACAACTGAGCATCGTCAGCGTACATCTGACAGTTACAGACTTTGAGAAAGGACGGAAATAAATGGGTATAGATGCAGAATAGAATAGGGCCCCAAACTGATCCTTGCGGGACGCCTCTGGTCACCCTTTGGAGGTCCGAGAAGGTCCACTCAAGACATCTCTCTGATGACGTTCTTTGGGATAAGAATTGATGACCTCGTCAGAGCCATATAGTTTTGAAAGTTAAATTTTGACTTAAGGGGTTAGTTTTGGGGGGTAAAATCGGAAGTGAAAAAAAAAAATTACCAGGTCATGGAGTGGGGTGTCAAATGGAAGCTTGTAAAAACACGAGTTCAAAAATATATATAATGTAATACTTGTGCACACTTTTCTTTGTATTATTTTTAAAAAACTGCGAAAAATAGCTGTGCCTCCTCGCCTGAGTACGAATTACCCTTTATGAATCAATATCAGCGAGGATGCCGTAATATCCGTCAACGTTGTCCAAGTTCCGAAATATACATTTGTATTTCACGGTACCATTAACGCGATAGTGCCGCCACGGGCGTTATTACATTTCTGCAACAACTACTACCTATGTATGAGGCCAAACCAAATATACTTAAATAAATTTATACATAAGCAACCTGCCGGGATTGCATCTGGGACCCTTGATACTTGATGATTATATGTGTTGTGATATAAGAACGCGAAAAAATGCAAAAAGCACGAAATATGCTTTTCTTTAGTCGAGGAATTAAAAACTACCATAAAAATAATTAAAACCTTTACACACACATTAACGATCTGCTGGAAAAGACCACGAATCCAATCTACAGCTTTGCAGGTGTCAGTACGCTTATCTCTTCATTCACTTTGAACGCTTGACCATCAGCTACTCAGGCAAATATCTGCAGACAGCCGTTCAATTTAACTGGATCACACCCACAAGATCTGGAAGAAATTCTAGCTACAAAACCCAGGCGGCAGTTTTTATTTCATTGTGTTATCTTGTTTGTATCGTTAATGACACTGCTACGGAGGGAATTGGAAAGCTCAAGATCCATCTAATGTTTAGGCAAAGTACTGGTGACCCAACAGTGGTGTGTTGCACTAATTGGATCTCTCCTTTTCGGATCCCCAGGAAAATCTACTGTTATCGAGCCTATGCTCTACTAGATCTCCAGAATATGTATTGACACTATTTTCACTTTCTTTTTAGTGTTCCGTACGGAACACTTATAAGATCACTTCGGTGTCTGTCCGTCTGTCTGTCCGTCTGTCCGTCTGTCCGTCTGTCCGTCTGTCCGTCTGTCCGTCTGTCCGTCTGTCCGTCTGTCACACCCGATTTTCTCCGAAACTATTTGTCATAGAAAGTTGAAATTTGGTAGTAATATAGGAATTGATGGCCTCATCAGAGCCATGTAGTTTTGAAAGTTAAATTTTGACTTAAGGGGTTAGTTTTGGGGGGTGAAATCGGAAGTGAAAAAAAAATTTTTTTATTAGGTAATCGAGTGTGGTGTCAAATGAAAGCTTGTGAAAACGCGAGTAAAAAATATATATATAATGTAATACTTGCGCGCACTTTTCTTTGTATTATTTTTAAAAAATCGCGAAAAATCGCTGTCCACCCGCCTTATCTCGGAAAGTACTTTTCAAAAAATTTTGAAAAAATTCTGGAATATTCTCCACGGGGTGTAGATTGAACGAAAATTATCACGAGTGCATTACCTGTAATAATTTATCTGATATATAAAAAAAAACAGAAATTTCAAGGTCATCAATTTTCAGTAAAGATTGGAAATAAACTTTGTTGAAACTTATTTGGGGTGTATTTTGTGAAGTCACTGATCATTTTATATCACCGTAACATAAATTTTCACTTAAGGGATTCGTTATGAGGGGTGAAATCGGAAGTGAAAAAAAAAATTTTTTACTAGATCATCGAGTGTGGTATCAAATGAAAGCTTGTGAAAACACGAGTAAAAAATATATATATAATGTAATACTTGCGCACACTTTTCTTCGTATTACTTTTAAAAAATCGTGAAGAATCGCTGTCCCCTACCTTATCTCGAAAAGTACTGATGAAAAAATTTTGAAAAAAATCCTGGAATATTCTCCACGGGGTATAGATTGAACGAAAATTATTATTACCTTTAATAATTTATCTGGTATAGAAAAAAACCAAAATTTCAAGGTCACCAGTTTTCAGTAAAGATTGGAAATAAACTTTGTTGAAAACTTATTTGGGGTGTGTTTTGTGAAGTCACTGATCATTTTATATTACCGTAACATAAATTTTGACTTAAGGGATTCGTTTTGAGGGGTGAAATCGGAAGTGAAAAAAAATTTTTTTTTTACTAGGTCATCGAGTGTGGTGTCAAATGAAAGCTTGTGAAAACACGAGTAAAAAATATATATATAATGTAATACTTGCGCACACTTTTCTTCGTATTACTGTTAAAAAATCGTGAAAAATCGCTGTCCCCTATCTTATCTCGAAAAGTACTGACCAAAAAATTTTGAAAAAATCCTGAAATATTCTCCACGGGATATAGATTGAACTAAAATTATCATTACCTTTAATAATTTATCTGGTATAGAAAAAAAAACAAAATTTCGAGGTCACCAGTTTTCAGTAAAGATTAGAAACAAACTTTGTTGAAAACTCATTTGGGGTGTGTTTTGTGAAGTCATTGATCATTTTATACCACCCTAACAAAATTTTTTATTTTAAAAACAATCAACGTACGGAACACTAATTGTGCAAGTTCAACTTGCACTTGACCGGTTTTTTTTTATCATCGTAGGCACTGATAAAGGATTTCCTCTGGAAACTGCCCGGTGGTTTTGGATATAACCGTTCTCTGTTAGCACGCCATTCCGATTACAAAATTGTCACAAAAACGTGTCCTCACGTGTCCAGCTACCTGCTTGTAGCAGTATTTGTCACAGTAACCCTCTGCGATTAGAACCCCTACGCAACTGAACTCTCGCGTTCCACGCATTTTATTTTCTTGTTCTGGTAATTATGTTTATGTCTTTCTATAGTCCAATGATTGGGTATTCAACAGTGCATTTTGGGTAGAATGTGATTTTATTTTTTTATCATGTAGGAGAGTCCAATGTAAGATTAAATTTGAGTTTTCGGGGTCAAGGTTGCACCCTTTTGGCTGCCTTATTGAAAATAGTAGTGTAAATGTTTTTTTTTTGTATATCTCGATAATCGTAAGTGTGACAAAAATTTTATAAAGAACTTTTTTGTAGACTATATAATAATTTACCATTTTGCTTAATAACTTTTTATTGTTAATGTAATAATTAAGAAGTTACAAACAAAAAATAATGAAAATTATTGATCTTTTTTTAACAACCACTGGACTACTATCTGATTTGACAAGAGGTTGTTTAGTACATGTCTTAGAAATTATTCTCGGAAATATCGTTTTCCATTTTTTCATTGTTGCATATATATATATATATATATATATATATATATATATATATATATATATATATATATATTTGTTCTGTATGAAAGTTTGCGTAAAAGTTTAATTGTGCCTCGGAAAGCCTTGAGTCGTACGCACATTATGGTTTTCGCGATTTAAGACCTGCCGAAGTTCAGTGGAAAACGACGAGCGTCCCGGTAGACTTTCTTCTATAACCACGTATTATGCGTGAAGACCGGCGTGGCGTTAGACAAGGCTGAGCATCTTTATGAACTATCCATTGGTTAGGAAAGGGCCAAAACTTTGGAACGACAAGAGTGGCCTCTTGTATTAGAACAATGGCTGTCAACCCCCCACTTTCTTTATTGCTTGTGACTTCGGGCTGTTCCTCCATTTGAAGCAGTGACAGTATCGATCTTTCAAAAATGTTCGACCAGTGGAAAAATGGTGGAGGTGGTGTATTCAGGTGTAGGAGTGCTACTTTCACAAACCCTAAAAGTAACTAAAGGGTTTTCCATTAGGGCAGCTAATAGCGGCCATGTTGGTTGGCAGATGTTTGACATCTGATGCCAGTTGTGTTTAGTTAGGCTTGCTATTCAACCATGAATCGTTTCACGTTAAAAGAGCGCTTGGAAATTGTCCAAAAGTACTCGCTTACTCCAAAATAACTAGATGCTGCAGGAATATTTCTTCCCGGAATTTGACGAAATGGACGCAGACGACTTTTATTTCCAACAGGATGGCGTACGGCCCCATATTTCCGGCCCAAACATGGCTTTATTGCTCGCCAAGTTTGGTGAGTCATTAATTTCACGAAATGGCCCTACCGCTTGGCCGCCGAGATCGTGCGATTTAAGGCCCTTGGATTATTTTATTTGGGGCCACGTTAAATCAGAAGTTTACAGCAACAAACCAGCAACTCTTGATGTACTTGAAGCCAATATTCGTTGTGCCATAGCCGGCGTAAGACCGGAAATGCTGGCCCGAGTGATGAAAAATTGGTGTAAGCGGATTCGTGTTTGTAAAAAAAAACCGCGGCGGCTATTTGAGCGATATCTTGTTTAAATCTTAAATGGTATAAAATTTTCCGTTAAATAAAACTTTCAGAATGAATTTTGCTTAAAAGCTCTTTTTTACAGTTCCTAATGGAAAATCCTCTACTTCAAATTTTAAAGTGTTAGTCTGGAATCATTTAGACTCGACCACGTATATGTGTATGTATTGTAGTATAGTTATAGTTTCCAAATAGGCTTATTTTCGATAAAAATTTAAACGCAGGAAAGCAAATTTTCAATTATTGCGATATGTTTGAAAAGTCTGAATCATTGTTGCTCGGCTAACGCTCATAGGGAAGAGTGGAGTAAATCGGATACCAAAGAGTACTTTATTTATAGAAAAATACTAAATACTACTATACTATATTATAACTACTATACTATAATATAAAATAATACAGACGCATAGTTACAATTGCTAACATAATCGCTAGGCAGCGCAACTTGAATCATACAGGTCTTAAATAAACAAGGTCCACATCTCGGCAATCGTATGCTGCTCCCCACTGGTAAAACCATTTTAAGATGCATCTCGTCCTAGCACGACTCATCAGCCGAGCTAGGATTAACAGAGAAGATGGCAAAACACAAAAGTACTTATCGCCATAATAGTGCAGTAGTAAAAAGATATTTTATATAAATTACACTTAGCTTTGTTCCAAAGGAAAAATATTAATACTCTAGAGAATCAAAATAGTAAAAATATATCTTTCTTTCTCCTTTTCGGTTGTTATATCGAATTTAATATATTATTGGCTTAACAGTAATAAAGGTAAAGTCAAAAACATATTCGAAGCCATATCCTAAGCTATAAGACGTAAAAAATATAAGCCCAAGCTTACGTTAAACTTTATTGGGTCAGTACAGTCAGCATGATAATTTATATCGTAATAGAGATAATGAGGATAATAAGACAAGACGTAAAAAAATTCTTTGAAACCTGTAAATTTGACTCAATCCGTTTTACTATTTATATTATATATTTATGAAAAAAATAGGGCACTTTAAACAAACCAGTAAATTGTCAACACGCAACAAGTTGACAATTTACAAGATGATCTTTAGAGGCAGCTCTATTCCAGACTGGCATGATATCGAATATCACGCACCCACAGATCCACCATCTCTCCAAAAGTCCATGGTTCGTCCGGTCCGTAATACCTACAGTCCCTGGCCAAATTATTAGACGCACTGTATTTTTTTTAGTAATTTTATGTTTCTTAAGAGTTTTTATGCAATAATGGTATATTTAAACTACAATATTATTGATTTTTATTTAAAAGAATTGTTGTAGACTACATATTTGTATTTATTTTTAACATATGGCAACATTGTGTTGACAAAGTGATACATGAACGTAAACAAGTACAAACCTGTATCAGTCGCGATCGGAATCGAGTCAGGTACGGACGTGTTTCTGTGGCTTTATGGACTGTGATTGTTTGTTTAACAGTTTTATACTACTCAGTTATTAGTTTATTTTGTATGCAGTGTTTTAAAAAAGTAATTGGATTATTTTCATTATGGGTAGAAAAGGCGATCTTTCACCACGTAAAAAAGCTGAAGTGAAGGCCCTTGTGATTGCGAAAACATTTACAAACCGAGAAATATCACGAAGATTGGAGGTTTCTGAAGCTAGTGTACGACGCGTAAAAAAGAAAATTGAGTCAGGGAAGGAATTAAGCCCGAAAAGAAAGAAAAGATGCGGTAGAAAACCAATTTTCACTCCACGGTCAGAGAGATGTTTGAAGAAAATTTGTGTAGAAAACAGATTTGCTACCACAAAGGTAATAAAATCACAACTCCAGGATGCTAGCGTAAATGCTTCTGAACGCACTGTTCGAAGAAAATTGAAAGAATTAGATTTTAAGGCCTGTCGCCCCGCCAGGAAGCCCAAGTTAACAGCTGCAATGAAAGCAAAGCGCCTGAAGTGGGCCAAACAATGGCAAGACAAAGATGTGGACTTCTGGAGATCGGTAAGATACAGCAATTTAATCAATAATTGATACATTATTATCATTTTCAGTTAAATAAAGCAAATAAACATGGAAGTTTATATATTTTTTCCTATTTTTGACAGGTCTGCTTCAGTGACGAAAGTACATTCGAAATTTTGCAGAATAAAGCTCAGTATGTGCGTCGTCGTCATGGAGAAAAGTTTCATCCTGATTGTGTCGTCCCGACGGTTAAACATCCCACCAAAGTGATGATTTGGTCAGTCATCAGCGGCAAGGGCACTGGACGTCTGTACGTCGTCAAAGGAATAATGAGGCAAGATCAGTACAAAGAAGTATTACAAAATCGGTTGATTCCGCAGCTCAGAGAATGGTTTCCAAATGGGGAACCATTCACTTTCATGCAAGATGGAGCTCCCTGCCACACTGCTCGGTCTGTTAAAGCTTTTTTGGCAGAAAAAAATATCCCTCTGTTGGATTGGCCCTGATATGAACCCCATTGAAAATGTGTGGGAGCTGATGAAAAGAGAAGTGGCTAAAGATGTGATTACCAACAAAACCCAGCTCCTAGAAAAGATTATTCATGTGTGGAATCATCATCCTCCAATGCAGGAGACAGTACAATCTTGCATTGATAGCATGCCGCGCAGAATTAAAGCTTTGATAGCGGCTAAAGGTGGCTCAACTAAATATTGACTTTTACTAACATTAATTTCACTTTTCTTTAAAACTAAATAAACTTATGCTTTTCTAAATTAATGCTGTTTTGTTTATGTCAAATAAATAGGTAATTGATTGGATAATATAAAAATAAAAAACAAATCAATTTAAAATAATAAAACGGTACAATATCACTCGGTAATTAATATTTTACATGAAATCTTGCAGTGCGTCTAATAATTTGGCCAGGGACTGTATATTCATCGAGTCATACAAATGCCCACAATCCGTGAATTCATGAGCAACGTGCAGCTGAAATTTCTATATAAAACCACTCACCACCCCAACCCCACAGTCAGAAACGCCTATGGATCTTCACCCAAAACCAAACGTCACTACCTAAGACCTTCCGACCCCCTAGCTTTAAATTAATCTTAAGTTAATTTTAAGTTTATATTCATAAAATACCTTAAGTTCTCACTCACCACATTTATATAAAACCTATTACCTAGGCTAAGTTATTTAGGTTACTAACATGTAAATATATTAACAGACAAATGTATAATCACGATCAGTTCACCTTATTGTATAATAATTGACAGTAAAAGATTCTAAATTTTCTGAGTAGTAAACATCGATAATCTCGATTGAGACTTACCAGTTAAAACGACACAGACCAACGAATGTACTCCTGGACCTACAAGGAAAGATACATACATACCTATACACTTTTTGAACCACTGGTTCCATTGTGCTCTAAATTGCCTGAATAAAGAACGTTTCAGGAAAACGTTTCTAATATTTCTGTAGATATTTAAGGACAAACATATATTAACAAACTTTGGTATTTTGGTTTGGAATCTTGTATGAACCAACATATATGAATATTATGATATTTGTGCAATATTACATACATAAGTATTGATGTAACAACCTCCTTTCTTCAAAAAACATCGGTGAAACATAAAGCTAATTCATCAATTAAAGGATAGCTGGTACTTCTAAGAACCATCGACTTCGTTGTTAATAATTTGAAATAATCTACTAAAATCTTCTCTTCGCTTGAAATGGGTATTTTCAATTTAATGGCTACGTTGAGGATGACAGATACCGCACAACAATTACTAATTCGAAACGGTATGTGAACTTCACAAAACAAGGACTTTATTGTTATAACCAGAAAGCCCGGTTTCATTAAGATTTCATACACAGCAAACAGATTTTTGCCGGTCATTTTAGAATAAATTGATTTCAAAAGGAAGTGACGTAAGTTTGCTTCCACGTAGTCCTGATGACACCGATACAGTTTCTTGCTTTGACATCTCAATACTAAAGTCTATAGTTTAAGTTAAAACTGAGTCTCTAAAACAATTAAAAAAAATCTTTTGGCGACAATTTCGGGAACGTAGTTGTCTGTTGAAAAATACTGGATAAACATTATATATAACTTCACTAATGTTTATAAAATGTAAATTTTACCAACTAGCTGTGTTTATTGTATCTTAAGACTGGGAAAGTAAACCATATCGTTTTTTTTAAAATATGCTGTTAAATGTTTCTATTTTTTTTCCCGTGCAGTTTTATTTCTCCATTAAATCCTACCAAAGAATGTGCAGGTCTGTCAACAACGAGTAAGAGGATTATCCTGTAGATAGTTGCGGGCTATAAGGATTTTTACCTGACTTTAGCTATCCATCAAACTTAATAGTCGTAAAGTTAGGATCATAATAATATTAGACTCGCTTTAAATAAGGCAAGCAGTATTTTTTACGTTCTATTTTAAAGAAACTGGTAGATCTTGTGATTAACGGATTACTGTTAGTTTTTTATAAATTATGGCAGCTGAAAGGCTCATGTTTATAGTAAGATGTGATTTAATGCCTGTGAGTCATTAGGATTAGAGGCGATAATAACAGGAACCATAGTTTTGTAAAGCGGTCTTATTTTATCAGTATTATTATTATTATTACTGTTATTTTATGCTAAATTTTTTTACTTTGGTAGGTTCAGTTGTAAGTATCGGCATAACTCAAGATACTTAGCATTATTGCATTTATGTGGATGAATTTAAAAAGGAGCGTACAATAGATGTTGTAGACAAGATGACTGATCTCTGAATCGTCAAGAGTTTTTCTTCTACACCAAGCCTTTTCAAGTTAGTTGATAGGATTGTGGGAGTTACTTCGGTTACTGAAATAATTAACGAAACCACATAGACATGTTCTTGATGCCATAATTGTTTAATTTCTTCTGGAAGTTGTTAGTATTTATTATCTTTTTCAGCATCCTAGTTTTGAATATTGTGATTGTTAGGGATTCCGATGTCGATTAGATAAGTTTTCCTTGCTGCCTTATCAATAAGAATTATATCCGGCCGATTGCAAATAACTGTTCGCTCTGATCGATCCCAGTATAATTTATATTTCTCGTTATCCAAGACTGCTGGATTATTGCCTTGCATCTACTGCACAGGTCATCTTCTGTGTTGGTTTATTATTTACTATTATTATTATTTTTATGTTCTCCTTTCACACATTTGGTCAATGTGGTTCTATGTTTAGCTGACGGGCCTAAGCTAAGTCAGTACAAACGCTATTACCATTGTGTATTAAGGAATGACCTGACAATGTTACATGTTTTCAAAATCACTGACTTCTGAATGTTTTTGTGTATGTTTGTGTCCTAATTGTACTAAGTGTGGTGTGATGTAAATGTTGTTGGTATAAGGCCTGTGACTGATATGACGAGTGGGACAATGATGACTTTTTCTTGTTTCTATAGCCTTTTTATTTCTGTTGCAAGGTCTGTGTATTTGGAGATTTTTTCTGTTTATTTCGTTTGGATGGTTGTGTCGTTGGGGACAGCTATGTCAATCAGATAGGTGACTTTTCCTTTTTTGTATTGAAAAGTAATATCGGGTCTATCGGCGGGGACTGTTTTATCTGTATAGATACTGATGTCCCAGTAGAGCTGGTAATCATTATTTTCAAGTATGGATGGTGATGGGTATTTGTAGTAGGAATCTGTGTTTTCTATTAGTTTGTATATCGTCGCTAGTGCTTGGTGAACTACTTTTGCCACTGAGTCATATCCGGTTAATATTTTACATCCCCTTGTTATATGTTCGATCGATTCTTTATGCTGGTCGCATTTCCTGCACCTGTCTTCTGTAATAGTGGGGTCTTTGATGATATTTCTCTGATAGTTTCTGGTTAATATGACTTTATCCTGGTTGGTAAGTAAGAAGCCTTCTGTTTCAGGGAATAGCTGCCCATCCTGTAACCAGGTGTATGATTGTTTTTTATTTACGTGGTCTTGTTCTATGTGGTATCAGTGTTTTTCGTGGACTGTTTTTTCTGACCCCGTTTTCATCTTTTCCTGTCGTAATTGGGTGTGACTGTGTGTGTCTGCTGGGTGGACCGCTTGGGATTAGTCGAGAGGTGTGTAGTTTTTGTCTGCTCTCACTGTTGCTGTATGGAGGCTGGTTTGCTTAGTGTGAAAGAATTTCCTAAGTGCTTGTATTGGTTTTCTGTGAAATGATTCCTCTTGTTTCTGCCTTCCTCTCGATGGTAAGTCTTTCCTGGCATGCGTTGGGGTGTAATTTCCTTTATTTGGTGAATCGAGAACGTATAAGGATGTGAATGTTTTCTATGTCTGTGTGTGACTACTTGATGATACCAAATGAATATGTGAGTATAGATATAGCGAACGTGTTGATGACTTTAGTTAGATTTTTGGAGTTGAGTTTTGTTTGTATAAGTTTCGTGAGTCTGTTCTTGAATTCGGTTCTGAGTTTGGTACTTTGATGGAAGCCTAGATATTTGTATGTTCTTATTATTTTAATTATGTTACTATTATTATTAATATTCTAATGATAATTATTATTATAATTCTGAAAAGGAAGAAAGAATCCGACGTGACAAATCCTGTGGCTCCGACCCACACAGGCTATCACGCTGTGTGGTCCGAAAATGATGATTACGGTTCACGTCCGTTCGGTTAGTGACCATCGACCTAATCCATTTCCCTGAGCATTCTGAGCGACCCCAGGACAATTGCCCTCTGCATCTTCATTGTTGAAGAATCTGCCGAGGCACAGCAAGCCTGTTTCTTCTTAAGGTACTTCTGGAATGTGTTCTTAATTCATCCTAAAACTCCACAGGTGCCGAAAACTCAATTACATAAATTTTCTTTGCTGTTTTATCGAGGGGTTAGTTGGCTTGCAAACGCCTTGTGATCGAAAAGGCAAAATCTCAGTAAATGCAGCACCTGAGAACGTCACCAATACCATACGAATATCTAAGATGGTAATATAGGACATGCAACGCTGCATTATGACGATGGATGTGACATAATATAGCGTAAACAGGACACCCTGAATCATCTTACATCCATTAGTATTATTATTATTATATTATTCCATAATTAAAAAGCATTATAAAGAAAGATAAAATTTGAAGGGCTTATTGATGAACACACTGATAAGCCAAAAAATGTAAAATTTTAAAAAAAGATGTTGAAAAAATATCTAAAATTCAATATACACCATCTTATAAAAACAGTTAAATATATTGACTAAGACTTTGCTGCGTTCATTTTTTACAGTACGTTTATTTTACATCACGCTACAAAATTTTTCTCAGAATAATATTGGAATTTCCTAAATATATGTGTGTCTCTCACTAGATCAGATCAAGGTAAAGACTGCTCTTTTTTATAACCCTGTCAAAGCCTGATGTCGGTATTTGCTAAAGAATGCTCTTTTTTATAACCCTGTCAAAGCCTGATGACGGCATCTGCTAAGGAAATTTTTTTATTTGATTTAAAATTTCGCTATATCCGAGAACTTCGAAATTTTAAAATAAAAAAAACTTGAAACACTGTTATTCAAAAACGAACATTGATATCAGATTCTCTGTAACTGCACAAGGTAAAGAATTCTCTTTTTTTATAACCCTGTATTTGCTAAAGAAAATTTTTTACTTCATTAAAACCATCGCATTATATCCGAGAACGTCGAAATTTTAAAATAAATAAAAAATTGAAACACTGTTATTCTAAAACGAACATTGCCATCAGATTCTCTGTAACTGCGCAAGGTAAAGAATGCTCTTTTTTATAACCCTGTCAAAGCCTGATGTCGGTATTTGCTAAAGAAAATTTTTTACTTGATTAAAATCATCACATTATATCCGAGAACGTCGAAATTTTCAAATAAATAAAAAATTGAAACACTGTTATTCAAAAACGAACATTACCATCAGATTCTCTGTAACTGCACAAGGTAAAGAATGCTCTTTTTTATAACCCTGTCAAAGCCTGATGTCGGTATTTGCTTAAGAAAATTTTTTACTTGATTAAAACCTTCGCATTATATCCGAGAACGTCGAAATATTAAAATCAACAAAAAATTGAAACACTTTTGTTCAAAAACGAATATTACTATCAGATTCTCTGTAACTGCACAAGGTAAAGAATGTTCTTTTTTATAACCCTGTCAAAGCCTGATGTCGGTATTTGCTTAAGAAATTTTTTTACTTGATTAAAACCATCGCATTATATCCGAGAACGTCGAAATTTTAAAATAAATAAAAAATTGAAACACTGTTATTCAAAAACGAACATTGCTATCAGATTCTCTGTAACTGCACAAGATAAAGAAAGGAAGTTTTTAGAAGCATTGTCAGTCATAATTCCATAATTTACCAAAGAGTTTCCGACTGTTTTTGCGCTATATTTCTTGCATAATAATCTAAATTTTTTATTAAAATAAATGTTACAATACAGAAGCCATGTTCATTATCATAATTATATGTATAGTTTTAAACTTTCATAAGATAAACGTAACTGCATGCGTAAAACAATAGCTAAACAAAGTAATATCTTATAATTCCAAAAATAAATAATACTTTTATTGCCTACTTTTTACAATACATGTAGTTTTATCTGTCGACAGATAATACTTACAATAGATAGAGAGATAATAATAGATTTATGTTACAATAATTTTTCAAAGTCATCCTGTACATACATACATATATGTTATAGTGCAAAAACCTACAAAACACCCTGCATAAACGTTGTTACTTTAGTCATTAGAGAGATTTTGTGACGTTCATTTTTTACATGCCTTTTCCCTTATCGTTACCTCAAGCATCGCAGTATTAACGCAAAGGAATTGCAAAGTTAGGTTAGTATTCATCTTCTATAAACCTAGGGGATTTTTTTTTCATTCATTTGATGGTTAAACACACCGGTTATTAATATTTGATGGATCAACACAAGTTTCTAAATTAAAGTTAAGTCAATATTTCCAAGGTAATACGAATATGCGATAAATAAAATTTCATTTGAAATAAACACTATACGCACTGTAATGCCATTGTGCCAAAGATTACAAAATCTCAACATAATCTGAACCCTAATTAATTGTTGTCAGTGTTATTTGCAATAAAAGATTACATGTATTATTTCAATTTTACTGTATTTTCTTAGCGGTTTTTTTTACAGGGAGAAATCCGCCCTATGGATTCTGGAGCAGTCCGCGTCACCTTATGGGTGGCCCAAAGTGCTCCAGTTATGTGGGGCTCTCCAACTTGAGGGGTTGGCATACCCACTAAAACTCCTTGTGAGCTGGGATAACCCTTCACTTCTTTTACATACTGCGGTTTTTTGATGTCTAGGTGTTTAATTGATTTACAACGCTAGTGAATTGATCTACGCTACCTTAAGCTTAACTTAAACTAAAAATTCAACCCAAATCCCCAAGTTCTGGGGAGTGTTGTGTTACAATAGTGTTAGTTGTGCGTGCTGTTTACACTTTTTACTTATCTAAACTACGGCTTTATCCTTGAGTGCTAAGTAAAGGGGTAGTCTATGGTCAAGTCTAATATTAGTTTAACGGTAGAATGTCTGTAGGTCGTAAGTATCGGTTGGGGACGTTTACGTTGCGGTTTTTGTTGTGCGTTGAGCTGGGGAAGGGGTCATGAGCGTTTTTAATTGTTCTTTGGAGCGTATCCTTGAGCAATTGGGATATTTGTGCTAGTTGCGCAGAGCCTCAGAAAGAGCTTGGGCGGGGACCGAGTTGGTCGTCTGTTTTTTGGGGGCAAGACGGGAATTGTCTTGAGTTCCCCAACCTTTGAGAGTGGATTGCTTGGCTTTGATTTGAAATGGATGGCGCGGACACCCACTGAAGTAGGCGGGTTGACTGCCCCCACAGTTTGCGCACTTGGATGGGTCTTCTTTTTTTTTGGGCATTTTGAGGTGTGGTGGTCTTCACCACACTTCATATATTTCGAAGAAATGTGACAGCATGGAGCTGTATGCCCGTGGTCTTAACAATTGTAACACTGGATGCCGCGGGAATTAGATTTCTGTGCTTCCGCACGGAGCTCAAGACCACAAAGGAATCTTACTTTGTAAACATCTGTCTCAGGTTTAGAAAGGAGTACAAGCACCACGGGCATGGGCTTGCAGTCGGGATGAGTCCAACGAATAATGTTTTTAGGGCTGAAGCCCTGTTGGACCAGGTCGTCCCTGATTCGTTCTTTCGATAGGTGGATGGGTACATCACGGAGGACCACATGGTTTAGTTTTTCTTCCGGGAATTGGAAGGTATAGAAAGGTTCTTTGTTTTTCTCCAGGAGAGCGGTGGCCTTCCTGAAGTCGTCGACAGACGATAGGAAGATTTTGACGCCATTCCTGACTAGAAGAAACTGATGAATATTTGATATTGTTGGTCTTGAAATCACCAGAGATAATGTCGAATTTGGCCGCATTGCTAATTAGATAGGGCCCTGGGGGGCCTTTTTGCGACTTTAAAGGGAGGAGAGGGGTTTTGGGCCGCCGGTGCAACTGGAGTAGTTGCGGGCTGAGTTGGGGGTAGGAGTGGAAAATTGTCATTGTCTAAGGGTGGTCTAGCAGATTTAGACTTACCTGATACTTTGTCAAGACTTTCTTAGTGGTTTGTATAGCTAAGTAGGAAAAAATAGCCCTACGATAATAGCGATAAGAATAACGAACTACAAATAACCTCTCTTATAAGTTCCTAAATAAGGGAAATCGTTATCCTTAATAAAGGTTTCTCTTATTTTGTTTCAATACTACGCAAACTCCAAATGGTGGGCACGTGCTTCAAATAATTACAACAGCTGAGTCATTTGTAATTAATTTCTTCCATTTACTACGACGCAAGCTCCAAACGGTGGGCGCATGCCTCAAATAAAGATAAAGACAGTGGCCTACCAAAATAAGCGTTGCAAAATCTCTCTATTATTTTGCTACTATTTGAATAGGTTACTTAACACTAAAATTGTTGATCCGGTCCTCACTTTAAGCAGAATCAACATTAGAATGCCTATTTTTGTATATAATCAATGATCTCTATGGGACCAAATACAATATCATAAAATTCTAAGGTGGCTACATATCAACAAATAATCATCATAATGTGAACTTAAAAGCGCTTTAAAAAATATAGGGAAAGTCTAAATTTTCACCACACACAAATTACGTGGGATCAAACATTCTAAAAAGGGGGAATTTAAGAAACCCTTCGTTCAATAAAACCGTAACCCAAATCATTTTACCGATAATTCTTCTAACTACCTAGTGTTACTAGAGCCAAAAGATCAGGAGAATCAATTTTTGAATTATTAATATAAATCATCAGAGTCACTGTCACTAGATATTCGCTTGTACATTTTAAGGTCATCCATGAATAAACAGAAAATTTTGATGAAGAATACTGTATTTTTTCTTTGTCTTTCTAGTCCCACGGTTGAACCAGATAATGCCCTTGAATGAAATTACGTTGAAAAATTCATATATTATTTACATCTACTTTGAATAAGCTTGCATGTAAAAGATTAGCAACAGCAAACATTAGGTTTTAAAAACAATATAATTCCAAAATGAAGCACGATCCTTATTTAACTAATTCAGAACAATGTCTTCATTTATTATGTAAATCCAAGATGAATTAAGAAGTAATAAATATTTTAATATTAAAATCCTTTTATATTTTCTATAAAATATGTAAATCCTTTTAAATAATCTGAAACAGTCGCAGTTAAGATAATTTGTACCATAATATTTTATTTTTCCTTGATTTTTAACCAGTTAAAACTCAAAGTTGTGACTACTACAGTAAAATAGTAGTAGAAATTACTACCTAAAAAGTAGTAGTAATTTTACATAAGCAGATATGTCTGCCAAGTAACTAGAATATATATATATATATATATATATATATATATATATATATATATATATATATATATATATGTAGTAATGGTTTTTCGGGTATCCCGTGTTAGCTTGAAGTCCCTTGATGGACGGTTTCGCTGACGTTTCGATGGAATCTCATCCATCTTTTTCAAAGCGTTGATCACTGGTCGGTGTCTTGGCGTTGAATGTCGAGACTGGCCCTGAGTGCGCCGGTTTTATGTACTCGGGGGTGTTTCTATTGGTCGGACGGACCTGGCCAATAGAGGCTCGGCTTTGGCTGCGCGTTGTCGGTCCTGTGGTTCTTTGTAATGTTTGTGTTGGTGAAGTAACATATGGTTGAATTATTGTTTCTCTTGGTTGGACTTGGTACTGGGATAGAATATGTTTCCAAGAGTTCGGTAAACGTTGGCTATCATCCCGATTATTTCGAAATAAGTATATTTTGTAGAAATAAAGAAAAAATGAAAATGCCCTAAACCAAAGGGCGAAACGTCAATTTAAGTTTAATTTTGAATACCAAATATCCAGAAAACGAACCCAAATCCCAAGAATTGAATATATATATATATATATATATATATATATATATATATATATATATATATATATTCACGCATACGCAGTAAAAGCTCTCTACGAAAACAACACAGTGAACATAAAAATACGACATAAAATTGGTAAGAGACTATATATATATATATATATATATATATATATATATATATATATATATATATATATATATATATATATATATATATATATATATATATATATATTTACCACACCCCCAGGCCCTGCAGATTTATTATTTTTAAGTGTTTTTTTTGTCTTCTTTACTTCTTCATAGCTTAGTTCTATCTCTTTTATTTCCTTATTCTGTTCTTCTTCAGGGTTCTCTTCTTGGAATTCTTGTCTGTTAGCAGCTTCTTATATTTATTTTTTTTAGACATCCGTGTTTGCAAGAGAAGTTCTGGTAAAATCCCCTTATCGATTTTTTTCGTAAATTTCATGACACGAAAGATATAAACAGTAAAGTATTTTTGTACCGATTTTTCGATATGGCAGTCCGAACAACGGACTACCAAGATCATTTTATTGAAGGTCTTTTACTAGACAAAAATATAAAAATTTCAAGTTCCCCCTTTGGAAATACTTGTTGACATATACATCAAAATTAAAACTTTGTTGACATGATGATAATATTTAAATTTCTTAATTTTTTTTTTCGTGTAGTTTTTACAAAAGTGTCCCAATTTTAGAGGTGCATTTAGCTATCAAGAAATGTTTGGTTTATCGAAAGCGGCCAGTATTGACATCCAAAAGCTTCAAGATTCTATAGATCCTGATGACATTTGTCATATACAGTTTACCTCAGTAAGTTACATATCAACAAGCAAATCTTAAGCAGTATTTATATATATATATATATATATATATATATATATATATATATATATATATATATATATATATTTATATATATATATATATATATATATATATATATATATATATATATGTATATATATATATATATATATATATATATATATATATAATATATATATATATATATATATATATATATATACAGTCCCTGGCCAAATTATTAGACGCACTGTATTTTTTTTAGTAATTTTATGTTTCTTAAGAGTTTTTATGCAATAATGGTATATTTAAACTACAATATTATTGATTTTTATTTAAAAGAATTGTTGTAGACTACATATTTGTATTTATTTTTAACATATGGCAAGACTGTGTTGACAAAGTGATACATGACCGTAAACAAGTACAAACCTGTATCAGTCGCGATCGGAATCGAGTCAGGTACGGACGTGTTTCTGTGGCTTTATGGACTGTGATTGTTTGTTTAACAGTTTTATACTACTCAGTTATTAGTTTATTTTGTATACAGTGTTTTAAAAAAGTAATTGGACTATTTTCATTATGGGTAGAAAAGGCGATCTTTCACCACGTAAAAAAGCTGAAGTGAAGGCCCTTGTGATTGCGAAAACATTTACAAACCGAGAAATATCACGAAGATTGGAGGTTTCTGAAGCTAGTGTACGACGCATAAAAAAGAAAATTGAGTCAGGGAAGGAATTAAGCCCGAAAAGAAAGAAAAGATGCGGTAGAAAAACCAATTTTCACTCCACGGTCAGAGAGATGTTTGAAAAAAATTTGTGTAGAATACAGATTTGCTACCTCAAAGGTAATAAAATCACAACTCCAGGATGCTAGCGTAAATGCTTCTGAGCGCACTGTTCGAAGAAAATTGAAAGAATTAGATTTTAAGGCCAGTCGCCCCGCCAGGAAGCCCAAGTTAACAGCTGCAATGAAAGCAAAGCGCCTGAAGTGGGCCAAACAATGGCAAGACAAAGATGTGGACTTCTGGAGATCGGTAAGATACAGCAATTTAATCAATAATTGATACATTATTATCATTTTCAGTTAAATAAAGCAAATAAACATGGAAGTTTATATATTTTTCCTATTTTTGACAGGTCTGCTTCAGTGACGAAAGCACATTCGAAATTTTGCAGAATAAAGCTCAGTATGTGCGTCGTCGTCATGGAGAAAAGTTTTATCCTGATTGTGTTGTCCCGACGGTTAAACATCCCACCAAAGTGATGATTTGGTCAGTCATCAGCGGCAAGGGCACTGGACGTCTGTACGTCGTCAAAGGAATAATGAGGCAAGATCAGTACAAAGAAGTATTACAAAATCGGTTGATTCCGCAGCTCAGGGAATGGTTTCCAAATCGGGAACCATTCACTTTCATGCAAGATGGAGCTCCCTGCCACACTACTCGGTCTGTTAAAGCTTTTTTGGCAGAAAAATATATATCCCTCTGTTGGATTGGCCGGGTAATAGCCCTGATATGAACCCCATTGAAAATGTGTGGGAGCTGATGAAAAGAGAAGTGGCTAAAGATGTGTTTACCAAGAAAACCCAGCTCCTAGAAAAGATTATTCATGTGTGGAATCATCATCCTCAAATGCAGGAGACAGTACAATCTTGCATTGACAGCATGCCGCACAGAATTAAAGCTTTGATAGCGGCTAAAGGTGGCTCAACTAAATATTGACTTTTACTAACATTAATTTCACTTTTCTTTAAAACTTAATATACTTATGCTTTTCTAAATTAATGCTGTTTTATTTATGTCAAATAAATAGGTAATTGATTGGATAATATAAAAATAAAAAACAAATCAATTTAAAATAATAAAACGGTACAATATCACTCGGTAATTAATATTTTACATGAAATCTTGCAGTGCGTCTAATAATTTGGCCAGGGACTGTATATATATATATATATATATATATATATATATATATATATATATATATATATATATATAAAATTGGTAAGAGACTGTAGTGGAATGGGAGTCCCAATACGAGAAGATTACTTATATACTTTAAGTTTCTCAGAGGACAAAGTAATCATAGCGCAAGATGAGGAAGACCTCAGTTATATGGTAAGAAAACTGAAAGAAGAATACACTAAAGCAGGATTAGCAATAAACTTTGATAAAACGGAATATCTAACAACAAAGGAGGGAAACGTGAAGAATCTAGAAGTCGATAACGAAACAACAACCAAAGGAACAGATAGATTTAAATATTTAGGAACCATCATTTCAAAAAACGCAACATCAGAAGAAGAGATCAAAGCTAGATTAGGGCAAACGCGGACATGCATAAGACAATTAAATTCCATCCTGTGGGACAAACACATTACAAAGAGAAACAAAACACGCATATACAAATCAATAATACAAAGCATAATGACGTACGGGTCAGAAACATGGACGATCAACAAAAGAAATAAATCTAAAATTAACGCGGTAGAGTTGGAGTGTTGGAGAAGATGCTGTAGAGTGACACGTATGGATAGAGTACCAAATGAAGAAATAAGAAGCAGAATGAACATCAAAGAGAACGCAATAAACACCACTGAAGAAAAATGATTAAAATGGTATGGACACATAAGACGGAGCGAAGATAATAGGTGAATAAAGAAAATAACAGAGAGAAGAAAAAGTGGAGAGACGATGTGGACGAGGCTATGGAGGACAGGGGTCTAACAGATGGATGGATTTGAAGATAGAAACGGATGAAATCAAAGGCTGAGAGAAGGAAGACCGCGTCAGCTGTAGAAAATCCTTGATATATATATATATATATATATATATATATATATATATATATATATATATATATTCGAGGGTCATTCAATACGTAAAGAGACAGTTGGTCTCAGCTTAAACGCATTCAACGAAACCGCCGGAGTACAAGTTGGCACCCTTCTGATGAGTTTTAGCCAGTTATTCGATCATGTATAAACATAATCTCAAAATATCCCGTTTACCATGGCGAGTCCATTGGAAGACTGTACTTTAGAAGAGCAACGTTCTATCATCAAATTTTTAGTAGCAGGTGTTAAACCAAATGAAATAAATTCTAGAATATTATTAAGGTATGAATAAACTTGCATGAACCGTACAAACGTTTACAAGTGGATAGATCAGTTTAAATGTGGCCGAACAGGAGTGCGTAACGAGCAGCGAAGTGGACGACGAGTCGAAGTTTCCAGTCCCTCGTTGGAATCGAGGATTGATGGACTTATTCGTGATAACAGAAAAAATAGTGCTGAAATGATAGCTGATAGCTCAGGAGGTTGGAGTAAGTGTTGGAACTGTTCACAATATTATTCAGAACCATTTACAATGCCCGCTTATCCAAGAAAAGCAAAATGAATTAGGTTAGGAGTTCTTGCCTCAATCCACATACAGCCCAGACCTGACTCCATGTGATTTTTACCCGTTCGGACTTCTCAAAAATGGAAAAACGTTCATCGATAATGAAGAAGTAAAGGAAGAAGTGCAAGTCGCTTCGGCGTCAACCGAAAGGATTCTTTGCCACAGAAATCAAGAAGCTAGCAGAAAGGTGGGACAAGTGTATTAACATTCGGGGGTAGGGTGAGATTATGTCGAAAAGTAGGCCAAATTTTGTAGCAATCCAACGAACCGTTCTTGAGCTAGAGCTATTTGTCTCTTTACTTATTGAATGACCCTCGTATATATATATATATATATATATATATATATATATATATATATATATATATACAGTCCCTGGCCAAATTATTAGACGCACTGCAAGATTTCGTGTAAAATATTAATTACCGAGTGATATTGTACCGTTTTATTATTTTAAACTGATTTGTTTTTTATTTTTCTATTATCCAATCAATTACCTATTTATTTGACATAAATAAAACAGCATTAATTTAGAAAAGCATAAGATTATTAAGTTTTAAAGAAAAGTGAAATTAATGTTAGTAAAAGTCAATATTTAGTTGAGCCACCTTTAGCCGCTATCAAAGCTTTAATTCTGCGCGGCATGCTATCAATGCAAGATTGTACTGTCTCCTGCATTTGAGGATGATGATTCCACACATGAATAATCTTTTCTAGAAGCTGGGTTTTGTTGGTAATCACATCTTTAGCCACTTCTCTTTTCATCAGCTCCCACACATTTTCAATGGGGGCTATTACCCGGCCAATCCAACAGAGGGATATTTTTTTCTGCCAAAAAAGCTTTAACAGACCGAGCAGTGTGGCAGGGAGCTCCATCTTGCATGAAAGTGAATGGTTCCCCATTTGGAAACCATTCTCTGAGCTGCGGAATTAACCGATTTTGTAATACTTCTTTGTACTGATCTTGCCTCATTATTCCTTTGACGACGTACAGACGTCCAGTGCCCTTGCCGCTGATGACTGACCAAATCATCACTTTGGTGGGATGTTTAATCGTCGGGACGACACAATCAGGATGAAACTTTCTCTCCATGACGACGACGCACATACTGAGCTTTATTCTGCAAAATTTCGAATGTGCTTTCGTCACTGAAGCAGACCTGTCAAAAATAGGAAAAATATATAAACTTCCATGTTTATTTGCTTTATTTAACTGAAAATGATAATAATGTATCAATTATTGATTAAATTGCTGTATATTACCAATCTCCAAAAGTCCACATCTTTGTCTTGCCATTGTTTGGCCCACTTCAGGCGCTTTGCTTTCATTGCAGCTGTTAACTTGGGCTTCCTATCGGGGCGACAGGCCTTAAAATCTAATTCTTTCAATTTTCTTCGAACAGTGCGCTCAGAAGCATTTACGCTAGCATCCTGGAGTTGTGATTTTATTACCTTTGTGGTAGCAAATCTGTTTTCTACACAAATTTTCTTCAAACATCTCTCTGACCGTAGAGTGAAAATTGGTTTTCTACCGCATCTTTTCGCAATCACTTCAGCTTTTTTACGTGGTGAAAGATCGCCTTTTCTACCCATAATGAAAATAGTCCAATTACTTTTTTAAAACACTGCATACAAAATAAACTAATAACTAAGTAGTATAAAACTGTTAAACAAACAATCACAGTCCATAAAGCCACAGAAAACACGTCCGTACCTGACTCGATTCCGATCGCGACTGATACAGTTTTGTACTTGTTTACGTTCATGTATCACTTTGTCAACACAGTGTTACCATATGTTAAAAATAAATACAAATATGTAGTCTACAACAATTTTTTTAAATAAAAATCAATAATATTGTAGTTTAAATATACCATTATTGCATAAAAACTCTTAAGAAACATAAAATTACTAAAAAAAATACAGGGCGTCTAATAATTTGGCCAGGGACTGTATATATATATATATATATATATATATATATATATATATATATATATATATATATATATATATATATATATATATATATATATATATATATATATATACGTCACATTTCGCCATGTCTCACATGGCATCTTCAATGCTGACTCGTCGGAGTTTAGTGGCTTACTGAAGCCACTGAACTTTGACTGTAGCAAAGTCAGGCACCCAGCAGTAAGCACCAATAATGCAAAATGAGGCTCTGGCAAGGCATCTCACTTTTATTACTAAATCTAGTCTTTAACGCTACTAACTAAATTGCCTTGATCTGTGCTCCATCATTAAAGTGTAATACGGATCTTGTTATATGAAGTACTTATTATGAAGTAGGCGCGGGCATTTCCAAGAAAGATTTCACTAATCTTTAATCTGCGTTGTATTATCTTGAGTGTGTATAGTGATATCGATATAATTAAAAATACAACTAGGTATGTGACAATTTTATATATGTTCTCACCGCTACTGTTGTTTAAGTCATCGGTGTACAGGGTAGTACTATTAGAAACATAGATTTAAAAAAACTAAGGAACCATACATATCTAAAATAGGCCAATAATGACTTCCGTGAAAAACAGCGGGCATATTTTATTTCTACTTCACGCATTTCGACATTAATTCAATATATTTATGCTGTTATGAATATTAACAATTGTAGGGGTGTTTACCCAAATAATGAATGTAGCAGAACATCTACTCTTAATTATTACTTTGTTTGGTCTCAGCCAATACCCAAAAACACAACAAGACTATGGTATACAACTAACGACCATCGCATTTCTTTCAGTAATACGGAGTCGAGCAGTTGCAGTTGCATCGACTCGAAGATTAGACATCCTTAAAAATATCGCGTGCAATCGTAGGCGAAATGTCGGAAAAACACTTCAATTTGATACGGTCTAATCCCATGAACCATTACTATTACCTACTGTTACCAAAATTGTAAAAACTTCCGTTCCATGTAAACAAGATAAGTCGTCAATATCAATAATACGATATTTATTTGGTAGAAAATTATATACCGATAACCGGTAAACATCAAATATGTATAAATCAATAATTAAGACCAAATCTGAAGTGGTTATTGTGCTAATCGATTGCTTATCTCAAATAAATTTACCATTAAAACGCAAATTTTTTTACTTGGAAATTTATAAATATTTGTTTAAAAAAGATTAACTTGATTTGTATTTCTATAATACTAAGATTATTATTATATTTTTGAAATATATGATAAATAGAATTTATATTAGGAAAGTGTACAAGTGCTAACATGGAACGGAACCTTTCAGGGCTTTACTGAGATGAGCAATCAGGGTTTGGATCATGTTAAATTGAAATTACTTTCCGACGTTGTGCGCGAGATACTCGGAGATCAAAACATTAGCTTTATCAAAAGTATGGGTATCGAATGAAATAAACATCATGTTAATGAATAAAAGTTTGTTGTTATCCTTTAGTTACAACCTACCAGTACTTATAAAATCATTGGAAAATGTTTATTTCATTCTATACCAGTGATTCCCAAAGTGGTTCAGGTGGACCCCCAGGGGTCCACGGGAGACTCGACGGGGGTCTACGTTGGCGTGAAAAAAAAATGGGGGTTCACAAGTTGTAAGTGGGGGTCCACGAAAATTTATCTGGTTTCGATAGTAAAGAACAAAAATGTTGGCTTGGCTTGACCTATCAATGTAGGCAGATAATATACTACTCAAAAAAATTAAGGGAGCAAAAAGAAATTCCAAATTTTTCGGTGATTTTTGGCAGGCTGTATTTCGGTGAAAAATGGTCGTATTGAGACTTTAAAAAAAAGCATTTTGAAGAAAGATTCTAATTTTCAGATTTTTTGGCTAAAATTTTTTAGGAGCTACGGTTCTCATGCAGCCTAACAGATAAATAGAAGAAGTCTTATATATTGCTAAATCTGTCATTATTCCGCATTATCTCCAATTAATTCGCCTTATCTCACATAATCTCGAATTCTCCCGTAATACAGGGGCTTATATCTCTTTATCTATCATTATTCAAGCTATTCTCCAAATATTTCTCCTTATCTCCCAGGATCTCTAACTTTCCCATATTATAAAGGCTTATATATTGCTAAATCTGTCATTATTCCGCATTATCTCCAATTATTTCGCCTTATCTCCCATAATCTCGAATTCTCCCGTAATACAGGGACTTATATCTCTTAATCTATCATTATTCAAACTATTCTCCAAATATTTCTCCTTATCTCTCAGGATCTCCAACTTTCCCATATTGTATATGTATGTATTGTATATAATATTGCAAAGATTTTGCTTTTTTTTTGGTCCACGGGCTTGAAAAATTTTTTTTCAGTTGCGCCGGCATATGGATCAGATAGCCTGTTTATTTAGCATTAATTTCCTTGTTTTAAAACCTCCCTTAATTTTTTTGAGTAGTGTATTTTTAGAAGGTCAACGACTGTTACTTGTAAAAACTTGCATATTCGATATTCAGTACAACGCGCGTCGAGATTTGCAAAGCGCCGCCCGCCCGCAACACAACCTGGTCAGACGTGCAAAGGGACGAAATACGACTTGTGCTGTGCTTGCAATCTTGCATGAACTTGTTTGATTCTTCACTAATATAAATACGAATGCCAAGGACAAACGTTACTCATTTGTTTCCTGAATTTTGAAAAGAAAAGTGTGAGTGTATCGATGTCAGTGTTTGCCAGTGCCGGAAAAAAAGTAAGTACCTGCCTATTTGTTATTTATACTTTTATTTTATATTGTAATAATATTATATTTGTGTTTGCGTGTAGTAGATACGGAATAAAAATTAAATACTGAACAGGGCCATTATTCGATACTTCTATAAAAGAACAGAAAGCCGAGAAAGATTGAACTTTTAGTACTTTTTATTATAAAATTATTTATTTACCCGACTGTAGTGATTCACTAAAGGAGAGATATATGATTGACCTGCATGTTTGTACATATTTCAGTGCCCTCGTAGTTTCTAATGCTAAATGACTAAAAATATTTTCATAAATTGTACGTGTCTTTATGTACCACTCGTAACGTACATCAAAGTAATAAATAAATCATTAAAATCGCGAAGTTTTAATGTCAAAATATTCTTTAAAAGTATTTTCTCTCGAATTTACAGAAATGTATCAAAATATAATTAATCAAAAAATATTTTATATTACATTAAAATAGGTTCAGCCGTTTTGTGAAAACCTCTCTATATGGGTCTTAGCAGTTTATTGCTTTTAATAATTAAAATCAGTTTTGCCACCGGCATTTTGGTTTTTTCATTGCAATAATTAATTAATCCTATTTTATTCTGTTAAAATAGCCATATCCTGTTAAAGTCGCCTTATGATTACTAAAACATTTTTTTCTTTACAGATAGGTAACTGATGCGAAACATGGCTGAATCTAAAAAGAAATGTCGACAGTACAGTGTTGATTATTTGAAATTTGGTTTTCTTCCATCAAAGGCAGACAAACGATTGCCCATATGCCTTTTATGCAACAAAGTTTTGAGCAATGACTCTATGAAACCATCGAAGCTAGAAGATGATCTAAGAAGGTGTCATCCTGATAAAATAGGTAAAGATTTAAAATATTTTCAAACATTGAAGGAAAAATATGAAAAGAGACCCACCGTGCACAGTATGTTCGCTTCAACGTCTCAGAGTAACGATGATGGCTTGCGGGCATCTTACAATATCTCATTGCTTATAGCGAAATCTGGAAAACCGCACACCATCGGAGAACAGTTAATTTTACCCGCTGCTGAAGAGGTTTTAAAAACTGTTCTGCACAAACCTCCATTTGACGTACTCAAAAGAATTCCTTTGGGTAACAACACTGTACAAAGACGTATTGATGAAATGAGCTCTGATATTGAAAGCTTCTTGTGTAATTATCTACGAACAACTCATTTTTCTATTCAACTGGACGAGTCAACTTTACCTGGTAATGAAGCATTATTATTGGCATATGGTCGATTTGTTATGGACCAAGAAATCCATGAAGAGCTGTGGGAAATTGCGAGAAAACTTTTGATAGCGTTTTCCCTCGTCATACCTTATCGAAAAAAGTTTTAGTGTCGTTACAAATCTATTAACAAGAAAAAAGGAGCAGATTGAACATCACAGAACGGGGAGATTTGCGGTTATTCCTTACAAAACTGAAGGCAAATATTGATAATTTGCTGTCAATCCATCAAGTACATCCCTCCCATTAAAATTATGACTATTTTTTTTTAATTATTGATTTGCATTGTTGAAGTTACGGTACGTTATTAATGTTTAATTTTAATTCTATTAAGTCTGTAATCATATTATTTTAATAAATAGAACACAAGAAAATATATTATTTTTCTTTTTTATTTTTACCACTCCAAATTTAGGGTTGGAACTCAGCCACGACGCAAATTTCCATCGTTAGATCTAATCTTCACATTTTTTGACGAATTTTGGGAATATGGTAGAAATGTAGCAGTAGGGGGTCCACCGAAACCAGTAAAATTTTGAAAGTGGTCTACGAGAAAAAAAGTTTGGGAACCTCTGTTCTATACCCATACTTTTGATAAAGCTAATGTTTTAGCGAAACACGTGTCAACTATAAAAATCAATAAAAGTTGACATTTTACTAAAAATGTAGTGTTTTACTCTCATAGCATTAAATTTGTTTCACAGAGAAACAAGTGGTAAAATTAGAATAAGATGAACATAAACCTTACATCAACTGCCTATAAGCTATTGGAACTAGACCTAAAACTGTGTTTCATTCTAGAACGCGATACTTTGAAACGTTGGACAAGATTACCAACGTATAAGCAGAAAAGATTCAATAGCAAAACGCTCTGATGTAACAAAAGAAATTTGAAACTTTGCTACTGAAGAAGAAACCCGTAGATCCGTTCCAGAACACGATGGTCAATTTATCCACAACTTGGTTAACTGACGAATAAAAATACTTTTTTTTTTATGTAACATTCCAGTCGAGGAAATAATATCCAGTATTGAAGCTTCGATTAGAAAACGACGTCATCCGGTATGGCCAGCCTCGGTAACAAGCATATAGCTGAGTGTGTGTGTGTGTCTGTATGTTGTGAATTTTTCGGTAATAGTTAATGCAGAAATGCAATAACGCCCGGATGTTACAACTAATTTTGTTAAAAGTTCATTCGTATATTATATTGATAATTATTTCTATTGTTCCCTGGAAGGAACAATTCACGTCAAAATTGAATCGTTGCCAGATAAAGTCGGCTTGTTATTGACGAAGACTGCGAAAGCTGTCTCATGTAGGTAACAGTGTTTCTGTGAAATTTTAAACATTAAATCAGTATTATAACATTTTATTAACTAAAACTAAAATTATTCAAATTTAGAGTTTTATTATGAGATGAGAACTAGTAAATCTATAAATACTAATTATAAGATTTAACTAAGTAAAAAACAGGTGCTTTACAACATAATCGTTTAAAATCATCGGTAATTATTATCTTATCGCTAAAAAGAAACCGCTAAAATTTCGTAATTAATTATAAAGTATTTTTTTGTACTTTATAAGGATTAAAAAAATATATAATATTGTTAATAAATGTTTACTATGAACATTATCTGTGGTCACTAATTAAGACAAACAAAATATTTTTGAATTGGTAATAGACAAATTAAATAAAACTAAAATTAAAAATAACCGGTCAAGTGCAAGTTTAACTTGCACAATTAGTGTTCCGTACGTTGATTGCTTTTAAAATAAAATAACCGGTCAAGTGCAAGTTGAAATTGCGCAAACGAAAAATGTTGTAACGGAACGGAACGGTGATAATTTTCGTTCAATCTACACCCCGTGGAGAATATTCCAGAATGTTTTCAAAATTTTTTGATAAGTACTTTTCGAGATAAACCGGGTGGACAGCGATTTTTTCGCGATTTTTTAAAAATAATACAAAGAAAAGTGCGCGCAAGTATTACATTATATATATATATATATATATATATATATATATATATATATATATATATATATATATATATACAGTCCCTGGCCAAATTATTAGACGCACTGCAAGATTTCATGTAAAATATTAATTACCGAGTGATATTGTACCGTTTTATTATTTTAAATTGATTTGTTTTTTATTTTTATATTATCCAATCAATTACCTATTTATTTGACATAAATAAAACAGCATTAATTTAGAAAAGCATAAGTTTATTAAGTTTTAAAGAAAAGTGAAATTAATGTTAGTAAAAGTCAATATTTAGTTGAGCCACCTTTAGCCGCTATCAAAGCTTTAATTCTGCGCGGCATGCTATCAATGCAAGATTGTACTGTCTCCTGCATTTGAGGATGATGATTCCACACATGAATAATCTTTTCTAGGAGCTGGGTTTTGTTGGTAATCACATCTTTAGCCACTTCTCTTTTCATCAGCTTCCACACATTTTCAATGGGGCTATTACCCAGCCAATCCAACAGAAGGATATTTTTTCTGCCAAAAAAGCTTTAACAGACCGAGCAGTGTAGCAGGGAGCTCCATCTTGCATGAAAGTGAATGGTTCCCCATTTGGAAACCATTCTCTGAGCTGCGGAATCAACCGATTTTGTAATACTTCTTTGTACTGATCTTGCCTCATTATTCCTTTGACGACGTACAGACATCCAGTGCCCTTGCCGCTGATGACTGACCAAATCATCACTTTGGTGGGATGTTTAACCGTCGGGACGACACAATCAGGATGAAACTTTTCTCCATGACGACGACGCACATACTGAGCTTTATTCTGCAAAATTGCGAATGTGCTTTCGTCACTGAAGCAGACCTGTCAAAAATAGGAAAAATATATAAACTTCCATGTTTATTTGCTTTATTTAACTGAAAATGATAATAATGTATCAATTATTGATTAAATTGCTGTATCTTACCGATCTCCAGAAGTCCACATCTTTGTCTTGCCATTGTTTGGCCCACTTCAGGCGCTTTGCTTTTATTGCAGCTGTTAACTTGGGCTTCCTGGCGGGGCGACAGGCCTTAAAATCTAATTCTTTCAATTTTCTTCGAACAGTGCGCTCAGAAGCATTTACGCTAGCATCCTGGAGTTGTGATTTTATTACCTTTGTGGTAGCAAATCTGTTTTCTACACAAATTTTCTTCAAACATCTCTCTGACCGTGGAGTGAAAATTGGTTTTCTACCGCATCTTTTCTTTCTTTTCGGGCTTAATTCCTTCCTGACTCAATTTTCTTTTTTATGCGTCGTACACTAGCTTCAGAAACCTCCAGTCTCCGTGATATTTCTAGGTTTGTAAATGTTTTCGCAATCACAAGGGCCTTCACTTCAGCTTTTTTACGTGGTGAAAGATCGCCTTTTCTACCCATAATGAAAATAGTCCAATTACTTTTTTAAAACACTGCATACAAAATAAACTAATAACTGAGTAGTATAAAACTGTTAAACAAACAATCACAGTCCATAAAGCCACAGAAACACGTCCGTACCTGACTCCATTCCGATCGCGACTGATACAGGTTTGTAGTTGTTTACGTTCATGTATCACTTTGTTAACACAGTGTTGCCATATGTTAAAAATAAATACAAATATGTAGTCTACAACAATTCTTTTAAATAAAAATCAATAATATTGTAGTTTAAATATACCATTATTGCATAAAAACTCTTAAGAAACATAAAATTACTAAAAAAAATACAATGCGTCTCATAATTTGGCCAGGGACTGTATATATATATATATATATATATATATATATATATATATATATATATATATATATATATATATATATATATATATATTTTACTCGTGTTTTCACAAGCTTTAATTTGACACTACACTCGATTACCTAGTAAAATTTTTTTTTTTTTCACTTCCAATTTCACACCCCAAAACTAACCCCCTTAAGTCAAAATTTAACTTTCAAAACTACATGGCTCTGATGAGGCCATCAATTCCTATATTATTACCAAATTTCAACTTTCTATGACAAATAGTTTCGGAGAAAATCGGGTGTGACAGACGGACAGACAAACAGACGGACACCGAATTGATCTTATAAGTGTTCCGTACGGAACACTAAAAATGTTGTTACGGTGGTATAAAATGATCAGTGACTTCACAAAACACACCTCAAATGAGTTTTCAACAAAGTTTATTTCCAATCTTTACTGAAAATTGATGACCTTGAAATTTTTGTTTTTTTTTTATATACCAGATAAATTATTAAAGGTAATGCACTCGTGATAATTTTCGTTCAATCTACACCCCCTGGAGAATATTCCAGAATTTTTTCAAAATTTTTTGATAAGTACTTTTCGAGATAAGATGGGAGGACAGCGATTTTTCGCGATTTTTTAAAAAATAATACAAAGAAAAGTGTGCGAAAGTAATACATTATTTATATATATATATATATATATATATTACTCGTGTTTTCACAAGTTTTCATTTGACACCACACTCGATGACCTACTAAAAAAATTTTTTTTCACTTCCGATTTCACCCCCCCAAAACTAACCCCTTAAGTCAAAATTTGACTTTCAAAACTACACGGCTCTGATGAGGCCATCAATTCTTATATTATTACCAAATTTCAACTATCTATGACAAATAGTTTCGAAGAAAATCGGGTGTGACAGACAGACAGACAAACACCGAAGTCATCTTATAAGTGTTCCGTAGGGAACATTAAAAAAAGTAAATAAACCTATTACAAAAACTCGGTCAAGTCGTTCATTCAGTACTTACCTTTGAAAACACGTAATTCCAAAATAAGTACTGAATTTAACTTCCTTAAAATAAAGAATATCCTAATCCAAGTACTACCAATCGATATTTTTAAGATATGTACTGGGTAGTAAGATATTGATTCTAAAAAACCGGTCAAGTGCAAGTGGCACTTGCGCAATTAGTGTTCCGTACGTTGATTGCTTTTAAAACGAAAAATGTTGTAACGGAACGGAACGGTGATAATTTTCGTTCAATCTACACCCCGTGGAGAATATTCCAGAATTTTTTCAAAATTTTTTGATAAGTACTTTTCGAGATAAACCGGGTGGACAGCGATTTTCCGCGATTTTTAAATAATAATACAAAGAAAAGTGCGCGCAAGTATTACATTATATATATATATATATATATATATATATATATATATATATATATATATAGATATATATATATATATATATATATATATATATATATATTTTACTCGTGTTTTCACAAGCTTTAATTTGACACCACACTCGATTACCTAGTAAAAAATTTTTTTTAGTTTCGGAGAAAATCGGGTGTGACAAACAGACAGACAGACACCGAAGTGATCTTATAAGTGTTCCATATGGAACACTAAAAAGTGGGGTAGAGGAACAGTTTCAGAGATATTTACAGCTGAAACCTTCTATTTCTCTTTACTTACTATTTCTGCTTTGATAAATAGCAATTCCTCTGCCCCCTTTCCTCGTCGTATTAACCTTTATATATCTGGCCATATATAATTAGAAGTAATGAGAAATTAACACATGTTATGTGTTAATTTCTCATTACTTTCCCGACTTCAAGAACCTTGAACAGGTTATATAACATAATATATACAAGGTAACCACTCTAAACCGCCTATATATACATATATATATATATATATATATATATATATATATATATATATATATATATATATATATATAAAACGCGTCTTGGGATGGTCTGGCAAATACAAAGAACAATTTGGAAACTCCTGAAGTGCGGATCTTTCGATTCGCCTTTAGTTGCTTCACCAATGCCCTCTATGCCTTCAAGCGGAGAGCTCCAGAAGGTGCACTTCTGCAATTAAGTGCCAGCCGTGTTGTTTGGAAAGATTTTTAAAAAGTCACCGATAAAGTGCAGTATAAGCATCTATTTTATCAACCGTATCTCAGCAGTCTACCCACTGTATCCATCCCGAGACGCGTTTCGCTGAATCACGGCTCATCAGTAGGGCCTACTTGCCACCTACGAGGCCACCTACATGAATATATATATATATATATATATATATATATATATATATATATATATATATATATATATATATATATATATATATATATATATTTCTTTGCCAATCGTGCCACCTTTGCCTCCATTTCAAATATTAAGAGAAAATGGTCTATGGGGCTTAAAGTTTTCGTTAAAGGGCGTACTTTTGAATGTTATTTGGCATAATTTGAAATTCAATATGGCGCCGCAATATGACGTCTATTATCATTCTAGAATCATTATTAAGCAGAAATGAATTGCTCAAAATTATGAGGGGCAGTTACTCCACAATATATTGTTGTAAAAAAAACTATCGTTTTTTTATATTCTCCGGTCGCTGATTACGAATACGATGTTAAAATTGCAATTTGACGGCTGCCAACTGTCAAATCGACTGTCAAAACCACAAAAATAATATTTAAACCGGATTTTACAGCTAATTTTTGCATATAAAAACTTGATACTTTATAATATTTATGTGTAAATATAGAAAATAGTTTATAAATGTATGTATAGCAAATATGTGTTTTAACTCTTTGTAATAATCCAGTTCATTTGCGAGAAAAATAAAATCTAATAAAAATCATTCATTTGTGAAAAAGATTTTAATTAGATTTTGTACGTGAAAATTATGTATTTAACTGCCTACAATAACACAGTGCCACACATAAAAGGTAAACTAAATTCTGACTTCAGTTTCTGGAAGTGCCCACCCAAACTAGCAAAACCCTATTTGGGTTTTGATAGTTCAGTTCGAATTTTTTTTTGTCATCATCAATTTTTTTGCTCGAGCTTTGGTTTTGCACGACTATATCTCGTAAATTATTGGTAATTTCTCAATGCAATCTTCAGATGAAACGTTCTTCACACCAAAATACACAATTTTTGTGAACATGTCGAGGCCAGATTTTCACTCTTTCGGGGTGTTTTTAGTGCAGAAAGCCCGAAAAAATGCCATTTTTTCACATATTCGACCATAACTGCATCAACACGAATAACTTTTCTGAACATTGCAATAACCTAAAATCGATCCTTATAGTTCTTTTGGCCGTTGTAAGGAATTTCGCCACCAAATAGTACATTTCACACCAAAATTTCAGCTTTCATCAGCAAAAATATCTTTTTTGTGTTAAAGTTTATTTCGCAAATTTTTATCCATTTTATGGAGCTACTGAAAATTAAAAATTTAAAAAGAAAGCAAAAAAAACGTATAATCAATTTTAAACACACATATACACACACGAAAAATTGACCACGTTTGAGTACTAAGTTCCTACTGTGCAACAATCCATACCAACACTAGTATGGAATTGGCGCGCACTGTGCTAGTATTGGTACAGTGCTATATACTTAACATGCACACGTGTTAGATATATGGTACTGTACCAATACTAGCACAGTGCGCGTCAATTCCATACTACACACAAGTAATTCCCCGTTCAAATGTGTGTGTATTTATTCCAGCGTGTGTGTGTGTGTACACCAGAGCAGTTCACAAACAAAAATTTTTTTTTGAATCCCTTTTCCAAAAATAGAATCTAATGGCTAGTAGATATTCAAAAGTGAGCTAAAAACCAGTTTCTTGAACCTTAAAAAAGCTGAAATTTTGTTGTGAAATTCCTTACAACGGCCAAAAGAACTAAAAGGATCGATTGTAGGTTATTCCAATGTTCAGCAAAGTTACTCGTGTTTATACAGAGAACAATTTTGTCGAAGACAGTTATGCTAAAAATATGCACGGTTTGTAAGTTATGGTCGAAAATGAGAAAAAATGGCATTTTTTCGGGCTTTCTGCACTAAAAAACACCCCGAAAGAGTGAAAATCTGTCCTCGACGTGTTCACAAAAATTGTGTATTTTAGTGTAAAGAACATCTCGTCTGAAGATTGCATTGAGAAATTCCCAATAACTTACGAGACATAGCCGTGCAAAACCAAAGCTCGAGCAAAAAATTTGATGATGGCAAAAAAAAAATTCGAACTAAACTATGAAAACACAAATAGGGTTTTGCTAGTTTGGGTGGGCACTTCCAGAAACTGAAGTCAGAATTTAGTTTACTTTCGATGACCTCGAAAATGTTGCACAGTGTAATCCAATTCATTTGCGAGAAAGATTTTTTTCTTTAGTTTTAGGCTGTTTGAATAGCTTCGGTTAAAAGCTTGTGATGTCTGCCTTTCTGTTGCGTTACATTTTGATTCTTTTAGGATTGGAGAGTGTAATATATTTTATCAATTTTCACTCTACACCTAAGGTTATGTTAGGTTCATTTGTCTTTATGCTTGTCTGGTTATTAAGCGAGTAACGTCTTTTATCAATGAAGAATTGAAAAACAGAGTGTTATCGAGAAAAGTTTTTCGAATAAAAGTTGTGTATTTTTGCTTGTCATAAAAAATATGGGTTCCCATTTAAAAAAACAAAATTGTTCTTGGAATGACCTTGAAAACTGATTTTAGGGTTAAGTTTAAGGGCACCTTTAATTGATCCCCTCAAAACCTAACAACTTTTTTTCTGAAATATTTTTTACTATCTCGTATAGTTCTCGAGATATTTGCCTGCCAATCTGTGGAAAATCTACACGGTATACCTTTTTAGTGTTCCAAACGGAACACTTATAAGATGACTTCGGTGTCTGTCCGTCTGTCTGTCCGTCTGTCCGTCTGTCACACCCGATTTTCTCCGAAACTATTTGTCATATAAAGTTCAAATTTGGTAATAATATAGGAATTGATGATCTCATGAGAGCCATGTAGTTTTGAAAGTTAAATTTTGACTTAAGGGTTTAGTTTTGGGGGTGAAATCGGAAGTGAAAAAAAATTTTTTTTACTATGTTATGTCGTCGAGTGTGGTGTCAAATGAAAGCTTGTGAAAACATGAGTAAAAAATATATATATATAATGTAATACTTGCGCGCACTTTTCTTTGTTTTATTTTTAAAAAATCGCGAAAAATCGCTGTCCACCCGCCTTGTCTCGAAAAGTACTTATCAAAAAATTTTGAAAAAATTCTGGAATATTCTCCAGGGGGTGTAGATTGAACGAAAATTATCACGAGTGCATTACCTTTAATAATTTATCTGGTATATAAAAAAAACAAAAATTTCAAGGTCATCAGTTTTGAGTAACGATTCGAAACTTTGTTGAAAACTCATTTGGGGTGTGTTTTGTGAAGTCACTGATCACTTTATACCTCCGTAACAATTTTTTTTTTAAAAAAGCAATCAACGTACGGAACACTAATTGCGCAAGATCAACTTGCACTTGACCGGTTATTTTCTATTTTTTTGCCGGCTTGAGGGCGTCAGAAGACATTAGAAATGATGGTTCCCATGAATACATCAAAAACATTTTTTTTTTGGAAACCTGTGTTAATATTAATTTTATTGATAATACCTGAGTCTTTACCATAAACCAAAGACATATTAACAAACTATTGCTATTATTATTTATTGTAGGCCCACATAAAATAAAAACTTTTTCATCGTGTGATAGTTACCTTGTTATAAAACGATAAAAGATAATAAAATTAGATTTTTTTTAGTGTTCCGTACGGAACACTTATAAGATCACTTCGGTGTCCGTCCGTCTGTCACACTCGATTTTCTCCGAAACTATTTGACATAGAAAGTTGAAATTTGATACTAATATAGGAATTGATGGCCTCAACAGAGCCGTGCAGTTTTAAAAATTAAATTTTGACTTAAGGGGTTAGTTTTAGGGGGTAAAATGGGAAATGAAAAAAAAAATTCTACTAGGCCATCGAGTGGTGTCAAATGAAAGCTTGTAAAAACTCCAGTTCAAAAATATATGTAATGTAATATTTCTGCACACTTTTCTTTGTATTATTTTTAAAAAATCGCTGTCCACTCCTTATCTCGAAAAGTACTGATCAAAAAATTTTGATTTTGATACATTGAACGAAAATTATCACGAGTGCATTACCTTTAATAATTTATCTGGTATATAACAAAAAAAAACAAGAATTTCAGGATCATCAGTTTTCAGTAAAGATCGGAAACAAATTTTGTTGAAAACTTATTTGGGGTGTGTTTTGTTACGTCACTAATCATTTTATACCTCCGCAACAAAAATGTTTATTTTAAAAGCAGTTCAACTCGCACTTGACCGGTTTTTAAGTAATAACCCCGACTTTCTACGGGTACACGACTTGTATCGGGTTAAGCTGCCTTTTTGTTGTATCGGATAGGGTGTGTTAGGATATGTCAGGTTTATTTGCCTTTCTATTATGTAGGGTAGGGTATGATAGTTTATAAACATAAAAATTAGCCGCAATTTCCGGTGTGTTTGGCAGTCGATTTGACAGTTGGTAGCTGTTAAATTGCAATTTTAACATCGTATTCGTAATCAGCTACCCCAAAAAAAAAAAATAAAACACGATAGGTTTTTTACACCATTACATTGTACAGTAATTCAATTGTGCTTAATAATGATTCTAGAATGAAAATAGACGCCATATTGAATTTCAAAAAACGCCGAATGGCATTCAAAAGTACTCTATTTGACGAAAATTTTAAGCCCCCGTAGACCATTTTATCTGAATATTTGAAATGGAGGCAAAGGTGGCACGGTTGACAAAGATTTTTTTTTTTTATTATTTTTTTTTTTATGGGTCTAGCACACGTGCTGCAGGGAAGTCCCTAAAGCGCTCCAGGAGCGGCACGAGTGCGGAAAAAAAAAAAGCGATTCACGTTGTTCTTGAATCGCTGTAAATTGTACTCGGTGGGAAACACAGCGCTGGGCAAATTATTCCAAAGGGATGACGTTCTTCATATAAAAGATTGCTTGAAAAGCGTTGTACGCGGAGTAACAAGCTGAACCTCATACGGATGCGAAGCACCAGCGCGACGTGTATTTCTAACATGCACCGCTTTGGGAGGAATTAAGCGGGCTACATCCTTCGAACACTTTCCATGAAAATACTTGTAGAACAGACTCAAGTCGCCAACCGTTCTTCGATGTTCCAGCGAATCAAGGCCGCCGGTCAATTCCGGGTCCCCAATCAGACGGACCGCTCTTCTCTGAACAGAATCCAACAAATGCATTGTATGTTTGGGAGCGGAGCCCCAAATGTGGGAGCAGTATTCCATAGTTGGTCGAATTTGGAAGAATGACTCTATCTACGCGTAAGTGCGTTGGAATTTACAGATGGAGAAATGTATTTCCCTGTACGTCCGAAAGTACATAGGTTGGTCACGTAAAAATCTCAGAGGGTGATTTTTTCTCGAGAACAATACTTCGGCGAGGGATGCAAAAAGACCGAAGATCCGACACTGTTTTGTTAAGGATTATGACCGATACAATTTAACGGGTGGAAAAAGTGTAATCGAGCTAAAAACGGGGAGAGAATGTTTCTGAATATATTAGGCCAGACGATCATTGAAGGAAAGAGTTGCTTCGGTATCGTCAAGCTGAAAGAATTACACAACCATTATACGAGGATTAAAGCGAAATCACGACCGTTCTTAGCTCCGTATTGTCTCGGACGGAGTCGTTTGGAAAAACGAATAAATATCTGCGGAGATACTCTGCTACAGGGTGAGAGTTATGAAGAGAAATTAACAGAAAACTCATAGTCTAGTCAAATAAAATTAGTAATTCGTAATGAGCACTAAGAACACGGAGAAAATGGCTCTTGATGTGAACTGTATCGGATTTTTTATAGCAGGTCTCTATTTCGGCATCATATATACATATAACAGGTGTACAAGTATGAAATGCGGATTTTTTTTTCTAAAAAAAAAACATGTTAAATTCGGAAGAATGATAAAAAGTGCTTTATTCAAAGTATGCTCCATCGGGCATTTGTGAATACCACGCCAGTATAAATCTTCCCTTTTGCTGCAAACCATTCATCAAGCCATTTTTTCACATCTTCGTATGAACCAAGTGCGTGACCTATCGATGCAAACAAGTGGTAATCGACAGGAGACAAGTCTGGTGAATAAGCCGCATGGGGTAGAACTTCCCAGCTGAGTGCTTCCAACGTGTTGCGAACTGGTTTTGTCGTATGTGATGGAGCATTGTCATGAAGAAAAATGACTTTGTGTTGCCTCTTTCGGTATTCTGGCCTTTTTTCAAGCAGCGAATGATTCAAATCGATCAATTGTTGTTAGTAAGGTTTAGTATTAACCGTTTCCCCAGATTTTAACAGCTTATAATAGACCACGCCCCTCTGGTCCCACCAAACACAGAGCATCGTCTTTCTGCCAAAGCGATTCGGTCTTGCGGTCGATGTGGATGGTGCCCCTGGGTCTACCCATGATTTTTTGCGCTTGGAATTCTCAAAATAAATCCACTTTTCATCCCCTGTAACTATAAGATGCAAAAACGACTTCCTTTTTTACCGAGCGAGCAAAACGTCAGAAGTATTTTTCCGCTTTTCCATTTGCCTGTCGTTCAATTCATGTGGTACCCATCTACCGGTCTTCTGAATCTTTCCCATATCTCGTAGCCGATTGGAAATAGTTTATTGACTAACGCACAATTGCTGGGCTAGTTGTTTTTGTATTTGCGAATCATCTTCGTCCAGCAATGCTTGCAATTCCACATCTTCGTATTTTTTTGGCGGTTTTCCACGTTCCTTGTCTGCAACATCGAAGTCACCACTTTTGAAACGCCGAAACCATCGTTCACACGTATCTTGCGATGGAGCGTGTTCACCATAAGTTTCTCGAAGTAATCGGTATGATTCAACAGCAGTTTTTCAAATGAAAACAAAAAATTAATGCTGTCCGCGAATGCTCTTTGTTCGGTATAAATTTCAACATATTAAACACAACAACACAACACTATGCACACACTTTTCCAATTTATCACTCGTGCGCGTCTGACACTTGTTGATGACACAACAAAATGGCGCAGTGTCAAATCTTTATAGCACAAACTTCATTGGTGCACCATCTGTTGTATGAAATCCGCATTTCATACTTGTACACCTGGTATACGTAGTGTGATCCAAAAGTTCCCCAAAATAGCACTATAAAATCTGAAGTATTTACTTACTTACTACTTACTACTGAAGGTCGATGTTGTCGCTGCCTCTAGCGTCTTTGCAATTCGCGTTGTATCTCTTCATATGGAGGAACAGCTCCAAGTTACAGATTACCAAATCAGACGAATAAGGGAAGTGGAGGATGGGAGTTATGGAATTCTTCGACGAAAACCGCTGCTTACAGAATGATATGTGCTTTTTTGTGATGCAGGAGGAAATTTTTCCCGCTTCCCCCGGCTATTTTCTAACTAATAGAAAGTTCGTCAGAGATCTCACAATTATTGTTCGACGACGGTCTTGTGAATGATTTGTTGAACTTTGGCGATGATTTAAGGTGTGGTTACAGTTGAAGCTATTATGGAACCCTTGTCATATTCTATCGAAGTTTGACAGGCTTTAAATCGCTAAAACCAAACAAAAATTTGCGTACATGCTTCATTCCAAAATGCTTTTCCAGTCATTCCATATGTTTCAGTAGTACTTTTTCTGAGTTTGAAACCAAATTCCATGTAATCGCAGAGAGTCACAATTAGATCTTTACGACAACGCGCGTACAGGTCAATCCGAACGAGCTAGCAGGTTGAAACTTGTAATGCAGCGTTATTATGGATTTATCTATAGCCACATAACAGCGCGAGTAGGTATTATTTCGTGTTCTTGCTATACAGAGTATATATTGTGACCGAATGAAGAACCATACTAACACGTAGGCTGAAAAGTTTTTTAGTCTGACACATAGGTGTCGCTCTTTTCAAAAAAAACCATATGATTTTTTGGAAGTACCAACCTTCAAACCATACGCGTCAAAATTTCATGACATTTCGATAATTAGTTTACAAGTTACAGTGGTTTTAGTGACGCAACTTTTGATATATTCAAAATAATGGAAAAAATCGAATTTCGTGTGTTGATTAAACTCTGTTTTTTGACGGGAAAAAACACCGTTTAAACAAGGCAATGCACAGTGTGTCGACTAGTACAAGTTAGCTGGACAAAATTATTTTTTCACTTATTTCAATTGTTTATGTATAGTCTAGGCATATTAAGTTATTTTAAGAAAAAATTCATCGCGTTGGTTTTTTTTTTATGGGCGTGGCTAATTTTTTCCCCTAAATTAGTCAGCTACGCAGACATATTTAACGATAACTCGGGAACAACTTGTCAGATTTTTATAAATAAAACATTAAAAAATGCGTAACAAAATTTTATTAAAGTTGATTGAATATTATTTTATTCTATCTTTTATCGTTTTGGAGTTATTTAGAAATTAATGGAGAGAAAAAATTTTTTTTCGTGTAAAATTCATTGTTTTTTTCGGTAAAAAAGCGCAATAACAAAAGAAAAACAAAATATTATTTTTGTTTTTGTTTATGTTTTATGTTTATGTTTTATTTAATAAGGCTTGCAAATTTATTTCAGCACGAGTTTCTGTTATAGCAATGTGCTCCTCTGCAGAGTAACAGGCCTGTTTGGACTTTTTTAAACTAAAATATGACGGAAACATATTATGCCCCGCCTTCATGGACCACTTCCTAGTTTGTTTGTAAGAATGCGTTGTTGACTTAGAATCTATATAGTAAGCTAAGGCTTCGTCACTACTTAATTGCCTAGGATTAACGGAACTGGTATTTTTAGACTTAATAATATTATCTGGGCTCTCACTAATGTCTCTAATCACATTGGCAATTTTCCTTTACCCTGCTGAACGCACAGCAATTTCGGCAGCAGTCACCAATTCACTGACACTTCGGGATTCTACGAGATCCACGACGCGACGTTTCTTCGTCTTAAACGACGATTCCTCGAAATCTTTGCGAGGTCTTCCTGCAGGAGTCACATTCTCACTTGATGTTGAAGGTTGTGGCGCAAAAGAACTCGCAGTAAACTGTATGTCTGCTTCATCCAACCAATTCTTATTTTTAATTAAAAAACGCTCCTTCGACTTTCCTGAAGCCAACCATTTGGCACCAAACTTATTAGACAAGTTGGATATCTTCAACTTTATTTCTTTTTGGCTGCTTTCAGTAATGTCACCAAAGTGAAATGTTGAAGAAAGAAAGTCATATACACGCGAGTTTTTTTCATTCTTCGTGTGTTTCAACCACTCCTCAAAAAACGGCTACCCTTGAAATAGAGTAAACGTGTTCTGGAAAAAAAGAAAAAAAAAAAAACATGTTGTACTGAAGTGTGCTAAACAATATGTGTATTTTTACGAAGAATAAAGTTATTTCTGTGTAATATCTAAAAACTAGCCCGGATAGAGGTGAATGTCTGTATATTCTGAACTTTCAAAGTTTTTTTTTTTTTTTAAAAACACGCTAAAATATATAGGCTATTTAAAAAAAATACTAAAAATTCAAATTAATAGATTCTGATTAAAAAAATACATTAAAAAATAGTACTTACCCTCAGTATTAATATTCATCACAAAAACTTTCACAATATTACAATATGTCACTATAAGATGTGCACGAAAGTGTCGCTAAATTGCAACTGATTGATTGAAAGAGCTGCATTAAACTCATTACCTGACTTCTGACGCTTATGACTCGCCACTTGCAAATTTGATAAACAACCTTTTCTCGGAATTCGGGGTTTGGTGGTGTTGTTTACGTTTTGCAAATAAGATTTCCTGGAAATCATAACATGAATTTTGTCCACCTAGCATGTTCTACGCGACACACTGTGCAATGGCTTGATAAATTTTACGGTGACACAACAGTCGTCTGGGAAGGTTTTGGCCTCTATATTTTCGGATGCGCATGCACCGTGTCACAAGTCAATGGTTACGATGGTAAAATTGCATGAATTGAAGTTCGAATTGCTTCCTCATCCACCGTATTCTCCAGATTTGGTCCCTAGAGACTATTATCTATTCGCAGATCTCAAAAAAATGATCGCGGGAAAGAAATTTGGTTCCGGTGAAGAACTTAACGCAGAAATGGAGGCCTATTTTCAAGGCAAAGTAAAATACTTCTACAAGAAAGGTATAGCAATATTAGAAAAGCGCTGGACTGATTGTATCGCCCTTGAAGGAGACTATATTGATGAATAAAGTCAAATTTTGCAAAAAATGTGTTTTAAGTAGCTACACCAAAAACTTTTTAGCCTGTGTGTTAAGTGTAGGAAAACAGTACCCTCCTTTTGAACGCAATTGGAGGAAAAAATCGCAAAACAAGCTTTTTCAGCAGGACATCCTGTATTTTCATCTATACAGAGTACCTCAAAAATTTTGGAATATTAAGAAGTTTTTTACTCTAGTACGTGTCTCATTAAAAGGTCCGATTTTAAAATATTTATATAGAAGAGGGATGTGTTACACATAGCCAGAAAAAATTATAAACCAAATGTAGTTTTAGCTCCCATAAATAGTATGCAGACACGTGTAATGGCTTATCGGACAAAGGCCGCCAGTAAGTATCGCTCTTGCATTAAAAGTATGGGAGGGTCTAAGAATATGGAAAATACAGAGGTCCAATAATAATGTATAACACAGGGTATGATATTTGTGTTTCAGAGACAATTTATGTACTTTGATTTTTAGTATCTAAATCAATTTTTCTTTTAATTAAAATACCACATCGTAAAAAGTGATCACCCCACCCTGTAATCTTTATAGCATAACGACTAATTCCGCCCGATGTGCCATAAGACTATTAAAACTCTAAACGCAATACGAGCCGGGCTTTCATTATTTGTAATCTAACAGGACTTATGGAAAAAGTTTCCATTTATTTTTAATTCCTTATATTCCACCCTTTTATTGAAAGCCAAGAAATACATCTTACCTAAGGCCTCTCCTAAACCCCGACACAACGAATTTACGTCTTTTTAAGTTCAACAAACCGTGCCGTTTTAAAAACCCTATTAAAATACATCGTTTCTCTTTCGGATGTAATCGCTCATGGTAATACGGGAATTTATTCAATAACAAAAAATACGTGAATATTGATCTTCAAGTATACTTTTTTATTCTTTCTTTTTTCTTCATATTTTTCTTTAAATCGAGAAAAAACATTCACCCATACGAAACATTAATATAATTAATTGCTTGATTGTAGATGCGAAATATCTGGATTGAAAAGAAAAATTAAGTTAATGATCAGTTTAATGTTAAATTTGACTTTTAAACGAGGTGAATATTCACTTTTTTCGATTACAAGTGCTCCTTGAAGTGACTTACTGTTGTTTCCTACCAAATGTTTGGAACAACGCAGTTGAACACTCTGGAGAATCTCGAACGGTTGCTCTTGACATATCCAAGGCATTCGACCGTGTTTGGCACGATGGACTGTTGGCTAAGCTATGCTCGTGTGGTATGTCTGAAAAGTTCTGTTCGTGGCTCTCATGTTTCCTCAGAGAGCGTTCTTTACGAGTGGCGGTCGACGGATTTCTTTCTAAAACCTTCACAATCAACGCCGGTGTGCCCAAGACTGCATCCTGTCTCCTACTCTCTTTCTCATTTATATTAACGATCTGCTGGAAAAGACCGGGAATCCAATCCACAGCTTTGCAGATGACGATACGCTTGTCTCTTCATTCATTTTTACAGGGATAGCGTATATCCTCCTAGAGGTCTGGAACAGGTCATGCTTTTGCAGAAAGTTTTTCATTTAAGGTATGTAGATCCCTTATAGATTGTTCTGAGATATTATCACAAATAAACTTTCATTTTCCTTCACGAACTATCAGGCTGGCTGCTATGTTCGACTTGCCTATACCTTCTATAAATTTCTTAATTACAACACCACTGTATCAGTCTATGGATATATTTAATAAAACCTGCACTGACATTGATCTGTGCGGCATATCATCATCTCACTTTACCCACGCCAGAACAGGCAGATTACTGCAGAATGTGTAAATAAATTTGTTCTACATAACTGTGTAGTTAATTTTATTTTGTTATGTCGTTGTTTTTTTACACTGTCATAATCTATAATATATATAAAATGCAACGTCTCTCTGTCTCTTTGTCTGTCTGTCTGTCCATTAGTGCGCTTATCGCTAGAGAACCACTTATCCGATTTACGTGATTTTTTAAATTCATACATATATTCTCTGACCAGGTTATAGATATATATTTTATTACATCTATAATATATATATAAAATGCAACGTATCTCTGTCTGGCGTCTGTCTGTCTGTCCGTTAGTGCGCTTATCACTGGAGAACCACTTATCCGATTTAGGTACTTTTTTTTAAAAAAATACATATGTTCTTTGGCCAGGTTATAGGATATATTTTATTGCCTTAGGTAACCTAAAGAATAAGCAGTGACGATAACAGTGAATGAAGTCGTCGCTAGCGCGTTCTCTTGCAATACACTGCCTAAACCATTAAATATGGAACAACATCATGTTGCAAAGAATATAATATATATAAAATGCAACGTCTCTCTGTCTGTCTGTCTGTCCGCTTAGCACTTGAGAACCACTTATCCGATTTACGTGTTTTTATAAATTTATACATATGATATGTTCTGTATAATTCGATGTAACCCTAGATAATGGGAGATAAGGTGAGATAATGGGAGATAAGTATAAATAATGGGAGATAAGGAGAAATAATGGGAGATAAGCAGAGATAAGTCTAAGTAATAGGAGTTATGGTGAGATAATGGGAGATAAGGAGAAATATTGCGAGATAAGTCGAGATAAGCCTAGATAATGGGAGATAAGGTGAGATAATGGTAGATCAGTATAAATAATGGGAGATAAGCAGAGATAAGTCTAGGTAATGGGAGTTATGGTGAGATAATGGGAGATAAGGAGAAATAATGGGAGATAAGGGGAAATATTGCGAGATAAGGGGAAATATCGCGAGATAAGTCGAGATATCCCTAGATAATGGGATATAAGGTGAGATAATGGGAGATAAGGAGAAATAATGGGAGATAAAAAAGAAATCATGGGAGATGAGCAGAGATAAGCCTAGATAATGGAAATTATGTAGAAATAATGGGAGATAAGGAGAAATAATAGGAGATAAGAATAAATAATAGGAGATAAGGGGAAATAATGGTCGATCTTTTATTACGTTAGGTAACATAAGGAATAAGCAGTGACGATAGTAGTGAATCAAGTCCACGCGAGCGGAGCCGCAAGCACGGCTAGTGTCTTATAAATGGCTGTAATCAATAAAAATTATTATTATTATTATTTATTACAAAAAGTTCTTCTTTCTCACATTTGATCAATGTGGTTCCATGTTTGGCTGACGGGCCAAAACCAAGTCAGCACAAACGCTATTACCATTCCGTATTAAGGAATGACCTGACAATGTTACATGTTTTCAAAATCACTGACTTCTGAATGTTTCTGTGTATGTCCGTGTTGAGTCCCAATTGCACTAAATGTGGTGTGAATGTTATTGGTGTAAGGCCTGTGGCTGATATAATGAGGGGGACAATGATGACTTTTTCCTGTCTCCATAGCCTTTTTATTTCCGTTGCAAGGTCTGTGTATTTGGAAATTTTTTCTGTGTATTTCGCTTGGATGTTTGTGTCGTTGGGGACAGCTATGTCAATCAGATAGGTGACTTTTCCTTTTTTGCACTGAACAGTAATATCGGGTCTATTGGCAGAGACTGTTTTATCTGTATGGATACCGATATCCCAGTAGAGCTTGTAATCTTCATTGTCAAGTATGGATGTTGGCGTGTATTATTATTATTTATTACAAAAAGTTCTTCTTTCTCACATTTGATCAATGTGGTTCCATGTTTGGCTGACGGGCCAAAACCAAGTCAGCCCAAACGCTATTACCATTCCGTATTAAGGAATGACCTGACAATGTTACATGTTTTCAAAATCACTGACTTCTGAATGTTTCTGTGTATGTCCGTGTTGAGTCCCAATTGCACTAAATGTGGTGTGAATGTTATTGGTGTAAGGCCTGTGGCTGATATAATGAGGGGGACAATGATGACTTTTTCCTGTCTCCATAGCCTTTTTATTTCCGTTGCAAGGTCTGTGTATTTGGAAATTTTTTCTGTGTATTTCGCTTGGATGTTTGTGTCGTTGGGGACAGCTATGTCAATCAGATAGGTGACTTTTCCTTTTTGCACTGAAAAGTAATATCGGGTCTATTGGCGGAGACTGTTTTATCTGTATGGATACCGATATCCCAGTAGAGCTTGTAATCTTCATTTTGAAGTATGGATGTTGGCGTGTATTTGTAGTAGGGATCTGTGTTTTCTATGAGTCTGTATGTTGTGGCTAGTGCTTGGTGAACCACTTTGGCAGCTGAATCATGCCTGGCTGTGTACTCCGTTCCGGCCAATATTTTACATCCGCTCGTTATGTGTTCGATCGTTTCTTTCTGCTGGTGGCATTTCCTACATCTGTCCTCTGCAATAGTCGGGTCTTTGATGATATGCTTTTGGTAGTTTCTGGTTAATATGACTTTATCCTGGATGGCAAGTAAGAAGCCTTCAGTCTCAGGGAATAGCTGCCCATCCCGTAACCAGGTGTATGATTGTTTTTTATTTACATGGTCTTGTTCTATGTGGTATTTGTGTTTTCCGTGGAGTGTTTTCTCTGACCACGTTTTCATCTTTTCCTGTTGTAATTGGGTGTGACTGTGTGTGTCAGCTGAGTGGTCTGCCCGGGCTAAGTCGAGAGGTGTGTAGTTTTTGTCTGCTTTCACTGTCGCTGTGTGGAGGCTGGTTTGCTTGCTGTGAAAGAATTTCCTAAGTGTTTGTATTTGTTTTGTGTGTAATGATCTGATGTCTATAATTCCTCTTCCTCCTGCCTTTCTCTCGATGGTAAGTCTTTCTTTGCATGCGTTGGGGTGTAATTTCCTGTATTTGGTGAATTGAGATCGTATAAGGATGTGAATATTTTCTATGTCTGTTTGTGACCATTTGATGATACCAAATGAATATGTGAGTGTAGGTATAGCGAACGTGTTGATGGCTTTAGTGAGATTCTTAGAGTTGAGTTTTGTTTGCAAAAGTTTCGTCAGTCTGTTTTTGAATTCGGTTCTGAGCTCTGTTTTGATGTGAGTGTGGTTGAGTTTGGTGCTTTGTTGGAAGCCTAGATATTTGTATGTTTCTTTATCGAACATGTTATCAAGCGTTTCATTGTTGATGGTTTCTGTCTCATGGTGGCACTTCCATCGGCCTTTGTTGATGTGGAGCACTTTGCATTTACTTATACCAAATTCCATATTGACATCTAAGGTGAATATTTCTGTGATTTTGAGGAGTTCTTTCAGCTGTGTTTGTGTGGCAGCGTAGAGTTTTATGTCGTCCATATATAGGAGGTGGTTTATTTTATGTTGATTCATTTTTTGGTGTCTGATATTGAAGCCATGCTCTGTTCTGTTTAGTATATTTGAGAGTGGATTGAGACAGAGGCAAAACCATAAAGCGCTGAGCGAGTCTCCCTGAAATATACCCCGTCTGATGTACAGCTCTTCTGTTTGGATCCGTTCGGTTTGTGTTTCTAGGCGTATTTTGGTTTTCCATGTTTTCATAATTTGCGCGAGAAACTGCCTGAGGTGTTGGTTGATTTTATAGATTTCTAGGGCCCTGATTAACCAGCTGTGGGGTATGGAGTCGAAGGCTTTTTTATAGTCTATGTAACCGATGTGAAGGTTTCTGTGTTCTTGTCTGGTTTGTCCCATAATCACGCTATCTATAATCAGCTGCTCTTTGCATCCTCGACTATTTTTCCTGCATCCCTTCTGCTCTTCTGTGAGGATATTGTTGTCTGTTAGGTGTTGTTCTATTTTCTTCGAAATTGTGGCTGTGATGATCTTGTATAGGGTTGGAAGACAGGTAATAGGTCGGTAGTTTGACGGGTTTGTGGTGTCTGAGCTTTTGGGTTTAACGTATGTTATTCCTTGTGTGAGGAAAGTGGGAAATGTGTGTGGTTGTAGAATGGCTTTGTTGATTTGGTGTGTGAGTGCTTCGTGTGTGGTGGTAAACTGTTTGTACCAGAAGTTTTGTATATTGTCTATTCCAGGACATTTCCAGTTGTCTGTGTGTTTGATTGTTTCTGTAATTTCTTGTGTATTAAATGTGGTATTTTCTTGTTCTGTCACATGTTTATGTTTGTCTTCTTCGGCTTTGATCCAGGGGGTGTTATTATTGTGTAGTTTGGGTTCTGACCAGATACTTTTCCAATAATCTGTGAGTTCTTGTTTGTTTGGTGGTTCAGTCACTGCTATCTGTCTGTTGTACATAGTTTTCCGGTAGAACTGTTTTTCGCTTCTTCGGAAGAGGTTGTTGGTGTCTTTCCTCTCATTTGATTCTTTGTATCTACGGAGTGTTGCGGCATATACAGATAGTTTTTGTTTCAAGGTATCGAGGATTTCTGGCAGTGTTCTGTTGGGAGACTTAGATTTGATCTTGTTTGCCCCCTGTGTGACACGTTTGGACGCGTTCCCGCTTATAAACTGGGTAAGATGTCCTAGATCTCTCCTGATGTTGTTGATTTTGTTTTCTATTCTTATTTGCCATTTGAATTTGGTTTTGTCCTGTTGGGGTTTCCTTGTCGTTGAGGGAGTTTTTGATTATTTTATGTTAGAGTGGTGATTGCTGCTGCGTATATTATTGTGTGAATGTCTTCGATTGTGCTTAAGTCTGTTATATACTGAGGTATTATGTGCTTGTTTAGTGTGTTGAGGATTGGTTGCGTGCTCTGTCTGAAGATTAAACGAGGGATGGGATTTCTTGTTGTGGGGTCGGTGCCTGACCATCGAGCTAGATGTGACTCCATTTTTGCTTTAAGTGTTTGTATGAGAGGTGATTCGGGGTGATGTTGTGTGGATGTCGTTGAGGGTGGCGAGTGATTCATGTTGTTGTCTGTGATATGGTGTTGTGCGGTACTCGCAATATTATTTTTGCGTTATGCTCCTCCTGGGTGATGGGTATTGTTGTGTTCGACTGGGTGGTTGTGTGTGTGAGGCTGGTTCGGAATCTGCTTTATTGTTTCTATTGTTTGGTTGGTCTGTGTTCAGTTCAACAGCCACTGTGTCCTTGATGGTTTGCAATTCGAGAGGTGTGAGACGATTGTTCTTGGTAATAACTCTTTTTTGGTCTATTACTCTCTGTTCTGAAACAAGTAATTGCAGATGTGGATATTCGGTCAAGAAAAGTCTGTGCAGTTGCTGTCTGTAGCCCGATGTTATTGTTTCGAGTTTGGTGGCGGTGTAGTAACAGCGCATCACCGTCCTATTCATCTCATCCGTCCACTTTAACCGCTGTCTTGGTTTTCCAGCCTTGGTAGTTGCATGTTGTCCTTGCAAAACATACGGGCCCTGGCCTGGCTTTGGTGGTTGTGTTTGTCCCGTATCTACGTCGGTTGTGCTTGGGATTGATGTTGGTGGGTCCAAGCGGCTACTGATTCTCTTCTCAGTGATTTCTTTGTCAGGTTTTGTGTTTTCATTACAGCAACGCATGGCGTGTTCGTTGATTCCTGTGGTGCAACTCATGCGCTGCTGTGATTTTCCCGCCTTGGTGGGTGTCGGCTTAGTCGCCGGCACAACACTTTTGGCAGGTTTATTATTATTATTATTATTATTGTCTGAAAGAAAAGAAAGAATCTAACATGACAAATCCTATGACTCCGACACACACAGGCTGTCACGCGGGTTGCCATATGGGTCACTGATGTTACTAGTGACCCCTTGATGTTCGCTGGTCGTACTTACATCACAGTGGTTCACTGTAGCTGATTTCACCAAGCACCAGGCCAGACAGCTTTATTATAATTATTGTTGTTCTTGTTTCTCACATTAGGTCAATGTGGTTCCATGTTTGGCTGACGAGCCTAAGCCAAGTCATCACAAACGCTATTATCATTGTGTATTAAGGAATCACCTGATAATGTTACATCTTTTCAAAATCACTGACTTCTGAATGGTTTTGTGTATATTTGTGTTGAGTCCTAATTGTACTAAGTGTGGTGTGAATGTTGTTGGTGTAAGGCCTGTGGCCGATATAACGAGGGGGGCAATGATAACTTTTTCTTGTTTCCATAGTCTTTTTATTTCAGTTACAAGGTCTGTGTATTTGGAGACTTTTTCTGTGTATTTCGTTTGGATGTTTGTGTCGTAAGGAACAACTATGTCAACTAGATAGGTGACTTTTCCTTTTTTGTATTAACAAGTAATATCGGGTCTATTGGCGGGACTGTTTTATCTGTCTGATGTCCCAATATAGCTTGTAATCTTTATTTTCAAGTATGGATGTTGGTGTGTATAGTAAGGATCTGTGTTTTCTATGAGTTTGTATGTTGTGGTTAGTGCTTGGTGAACTATTTTTGCCGCTGAATCATGTCTGGTTATGTATTCCGTGCCGGCTAATATTTTACATCAGCTTGTTATGTGTTCAATCGTTTCTTTATGCTGGTGGCATCTGTAATAGTGCAGTCTTTTATGATATGCTTTTGATAGTTTCTGGTTAATATTACTTTATCTTGTATGGCCTTCTGTTACAGGGAATAGCTGCCCAACCCGTAACCATGTGTATGGTTGTTTTTTATTTACGTGGTCTTGTTCTATATGGTATCTGTGTTTTTCGTGAAGTGTTTTTTCTGACCACGTTTTCATTTTTTCCCGTTGTAATTGAGTGTGACTGTGTGTATCTGCTGGGTGGTCTGCCCGGAATAAGTCGAGAAGTGTGTAATTTTTGTCTGCTTTCACTGTTGCTGTGTGGAGGCTGGTTTGCTTGGTGTGAAAGAATTTCCTAAGTGCTTGTATTCGTTTTGTGTGTAGTGATCTTATGTCTATGACTCCTCGTCCTCCTACCTTCCTCTCGATGGTAAGTCTTTCTTTGCATGCGTTGGGGTGTAATTTCTTGTATTTGGTGAATTGAGAAAGTATAAGGATATAAATGTTTTCTATGTCTGTGTGTGACCATTTAATGATACCAAATGAATATGTGAGTATAGGTATAGCGAACGTGTTGATGGCTTTAGTGAGATTTTTGTAGTTGAGTTTTATTTGTATAAGTTTCGTGAGTCTGTTTTTGAATTCGGTTCTAAGCTCTGATTTGATGTGAATGTGGTTGAATTTAGTGCTTTGTTGGAAGACTAGATATTTGTATGTTTCTTTATCTAGCATGCAATCGAGTGTTTCATTGTTGATGGTTTCTGTCTCATGGTGGCCTTTCCATTGGCCTTTCTTGATGTTATTGTTATTAATATTATTGCTATTATTAATCACAAAATCGTTGAGCAGAAAAACGGCCACCTGAGTTTTGACAGCGAAATTTCCACTTGGTTACTGTTACCTCAAGACAGAAGTTCTTCCTGATCTTTGTCCAGTTGAACAAGTTCCTGCTCTCTGCGGATATTTCTATAGGTAGCTAAGATTCGAGCATTTAAGGTACTGATTATTTCCATCAGATCGTTATTGTAAAAGCAAAAGAATAGGAGACAGTATGGAACCTTGGGACACACCGGGGTTGATAGTAAAGATATTAGAAAGACAGCGGTCAACTGCTACCCGTAAGGAACACTCTCCGAATAAATATGAGCCTTTCAGATATATCATAAAAGCATAGCTTAATCAGCAATTCGTTATTCCACACAGCGTCGAATGTCTTCGATATAGCAAGTGCAACTCCAAAATATTTAATTGTGTTGTTTTAAATATGTGTGTCATGTTAAGAAATCTACTCTTGATCTTCATTTACTAAAGCCATATTGATGGAAGGATTGAATATTACTAACGAAACGTCCGAGGTTTATTCCAGTTTGATACGGTCCAATACTAAGAGCACACACCCACGCAACTAACTTATTATCTCGTACGCCACTGACTATACATTTATTTTAAGGCTCGTCCACTCGCATTTCCTGAAATATCATGCCAAAGACACAACTCAACCCTTCATAAAATCCATTAGCTTCCAATAATAATGTCCGAAGTATCACAAAGAGCGATTCAAACATCTAAGAGCCGGAGCGGGACTTATGCCTATGCAACAATTAGTTCAAAAAGCTAAGTATATTACTTCGTACTTACCTAAAGGCTTTAACCCTAAAACTCAATTTACACGTCTGCATTGCGTACACACGGGACCAGATAACTCACTTAACTATCTTTAAGAGAATCTTGAAAGAAAACGTTTTGCGAAATTGAGTTACTTTAAACCTTTGATTTTATCGAAATTATGAGGATACAGTTTCGTTTTTACCTCAGTCTTTCCCCAAGAATTTTTCATTTTCTCACCTTTCACTTACTGGAAATATATTTTGTCATTTCTGTCTGTCCGTCTGTTGTTGGTACTATAACTCTCAAATAAAATGAGATATATTTTGATGTATATCAAAGTATGAAAAAACCTATCGTTTTTGAGTGATACTGCTGCAGGCGAAGGGGGCGAAAAGGGTGAAGATTGATTCATTTGGTATAGTTTCCACGGTATTATAAAAATGTCTCTTGGTGTTTGGTTGGTGTACCCCAGGGCTCCATACTGCCTCCTATCTCTTTCTCATTTACATTAACGATCTGCTGGAATGACAGTACGCTTATCTTATAATTTACTTTAAACTTTCAAACAGGCTAGGGAGTGGGGAGTCGTTCAACTTAAAAAAAGACCTGGAAGAAATCCTATCTTGGATGACAGTAATGAAATAGAATTTAACGCTACAAAAACCTAGGCGGCATTTTTTCTAAAAAAAGTTAACGTTGCTAAACTCGGCATAGTTATATCGGGGCACTCCATTCCTTTAGTATCGCCACTCAATTTGCTGGGCGTTACTTTAGGAGCAAATATGTCTTGGCATGTATGTTGGATTCTATTCAGAAGTTCCCCTGATTAAAGACCCGAAACTGGCCAGTAACCTTGATTCCACTTGGTTACTGTCACCCCAAGATAGAATTTCTTCCAGGTCTTTGTTAAGTTGAATGCCACTCGTAAAAAACGCTCTCTGAGGAAACATGAGAGCCACAAACAGCCCATCGTGCCAAACACGGTCGAATGCCTTGGATATGTCAAGAGCAACCGCTCGAGATTCTCCAAAGTGTTCAATTGCGTTGTTCCAAACGTGTGTTACATAAGTCAGAAGATCTCCTGTTGATCTATTTTTACGAAAGCCATATTGGTGATCGCTAATAATGTTGAATCCTTTAAGATATTTTAGAAGATGCTGGTTGATAACCTTTTCCATGACTTTGATTGAAAGCAGTGCTACTGGTCGGTAGTTATTTGGCAAGGTATTCTTGCCTTTTTTAGGGATCGGCTGAACTGTGGCACAGTTCCAGATGCTGATTGATGGCCTTTTCCATGACATGGTCGGTAGTTATTTGGCAAGGTCTTCTTGCCTTTTTTAGCAGCAGGAAGGAAATATTCCCTTTCTGTAAGATAGGTTGAAAAGTCTACAGAAAACTAGTGTTAGTTCCCTCGCACAGTTTTTGAGAACTATGGCAGGTATTCCGTCAGCGCTAGAAGCTTTTTTGGTGTCTAGCTTCATTAAAATACGTTTTATGATACGCTGTCTGAAGACAATATCGGGCATCCTTGACTGCACTATGGGAATAGTAGGTGGTGTTTTTCCTTGGAAATCGACAGTAGAATGTGAAGCAAAGAGTTCAGCCAACAGGTTCGCTTTCTCAACAGGTGTCGTTGGAATAGAATTATTGGCCGTGTGAGTGGTGGTATAGTGGATCTGGTGAAACTTTGACTAACTGCCTTAGCGGCTGACCAAAAAGACCTGGAATTATTGGGACAAGCGAGAAGTTTGTTTCTAATTCGTTGATTGTGTGCCTCCTTGGTTTCGTCGATAATTTCTTTGCATCTGTTCCTGGCACGAACAAAGGTGTTACGGTTTATGGTGTTAGGACTTTCACGCCATTGTCGGTAGGCAAGATGTTTAGAAGCAACAGCTTCTTTGCATTTTCGGTCAAACCAAGGCTTGTCTTTGGAAGGGAATTTCTTCGAAAAAGGAATGTAAGCCTCCATAACGGCCAAAATAACATCGGAAACCTCCCTGGTGCAGTCAGATGGGTCGTCAGATCGAAAACAAACGTCTAACCAAGGGAAAGTTCGAAAATATTTCATGAGATCTTCCCATTTAGCAGATTTGTAGTGCCAAATCTTGCGCGGTTTAGGCGTCTCTCTGTTACTGATTAGTAGGATACTCGATATCGAAAGTAGCTTATGGTCAGAAGAACCTAACGGCGGATTTACGCTGACCGTGTAAATCTCCGGATTGGTGGTTAAAAACAGATCAAGAAGAATGGCGAACTCCCCGTCTCGATCAGGGATCCGTGTTGGTTCGTCAATAAGCTGAGTTAAGTCACAACTGATTGAAAATGATTCGGCTTCATATTCGTATGAGGTTTAGCTTGTTGCTTCTCGTTCAACCCTTTTTAAGCAGTCTTTTATATGGAGAACCTCATCCCTTTGAAATAATTTGCCCAGGACTAGATATTCAACCGAGTACAATTTACAGCAATTCAAGACCAATTTGAATCGCTATTTTCGTACACGCACTTTAGGGATTTCCCTGCAGATCGTGTGCTAGGCCGTAAAAAAACAGAATGACTTATAGGAGGAAGGAAATCTATAAAGCCGCTTGAAAAGAACTCGCTTGCATCTTAACTATGGCAGGAAGCTGAAAAGTGCAAGATTGGGTGAAATCTCAGGCTGCGGAATTTTGTGCGGATGATTTGAAGAATCTCGTTTCACAACAAGTGTTTCGAACGGAATGATGACTATGTAGAAAAATAAGGTAGCTATGTATGTATTTAAAACAACTAATAAAATGTTCTTTTTTCCAGTCGTCCTTATTTTATTTCCGATAGGCTCATACTTTTGAAATGCGCCTCGTAAATAGTTGTTGCTCGTTTTACTAGAATGTCCCCTACAAAAACTGTCAAAAACAATTAGTAATACCCCCCACACGAACAATAGTCCATAAGCCTTTATTTGGCATTCAAGTCTTATCGTTGATTTCTTATTACGAACTAATAGACTTGCAGTTTTGCAGCAAAGTTAGTTGGAACAGTTTCATTTCACCTTTTTTCTTAAAACAGTTAACAAAATGTTGAGTGACTTTGATGAGGTTCTATCAAATTTCAGAAACGCTGTGCGGCACTTTGTAAATAATTTGCTTCAGCAGGTAACACACTTACTTATTAATATTGTAGAAAGTAAAAATAAATTATTATTCTGGAAACAGGGTTCATTTGGTAAAGCTAACGAGTCAGAAGACTCTACTGTTTTTGTTAGGATTGTTAGGATTGTAAATAAAGAAAAGACAATATATTTTCAAATACTTCGTTCTATAACGTCCTCTTCCTCCATCACCTTAATACCTTACATCTTTAACTGTCTATAATTTTGCCCAAAGTTTGTTCATTATTTCAAACACAAACCAGAAAAAAAATGTCATATACTCTGTCAAACAAGAAGGTGTCCGCGATAATTCATTTTTGGTAGATGCGATTCTAGTGATTCAAGAAAAAAATCGGTAAACGGAATCTTTGTCTACGACGCATTTTACTAAAAGTATCAGTCGATTCTGAACTTTCGTCGAAATCACGTAAAATCCAAAATGAGTCACCTATTTGCGCATGGGTTCGAGGCAGTCTTTCTTTGTTCCCATCCAAAGGGGCCTAAAATGTCACATTCCGAGGCCGTTAAATATATTAGAATGGAGGTCTCGTTTGTGAAAAAGTAGGTAAATCGTTTTAACGGGACGAAAAATGTCGGCGATTTACCAAAACGTGGCTCGGTAGACAAAGTCACTCCGAAAGTCGAAAAAAGAATCGTGCCTTTGTTTTCACGGGACCCGAAATTGACGCTGCGTCAAGGAGTGGCAAAATTAAGAATATTGGGTTTGAGAACATGGCGAAAATCACGTAGCGAAGTGGCTCGCTTGGCCCACGATAAGATACTTGAGAGGCCCTCAAAATCGCCGGACCCCAACCCTATTGAAAACGTTTGGTTCCTTGTAAAGATAAAGCTCAAAAGAAAAACTCTGAGGACTTTGACTCAGTTGTCTCGCGAGAGTCGAAAAATTGGGAGATCATTGCAGAAAATCTCGTCGACAGGATGCCACGAAAATGCTAGGCAATTATTGATTCAGGAGGCGATTAGACAACTTACTAAGGTAATTGTGCCGTTGTTAGCACACCAAGAGATGGCAAAGAATGTTCTCGAAATACATTTTTTCAAGAATACGAGCCTATTACGTCCTTACTTGACAGACTGTAATACCTAACCTAAATTTATCGTCCCGATACCAATTCATTGTTATTTTTCAAATTGCGTTCAGAAAATTATAATATTTTAATTTTTAACTTGATAAAACTGGAAATGCTTACAAATCTCGATGGTTCATATCTTAACAATGGTTTGAGCTAATCAAGAAAATATTCTATTCATTCTAAATGTCCTTATTGTTTGAAAAGAAATTATGTTCGCTTTACTCATTACTCATTGTATGGTCACTAAAAATTAGTTTTGAATCGAAAATATTTTTTTTTATTAAAGCAGTCAGTTTTATTAAGTATTCACATAGTAGATTAAGTTTAATTGTCATTTGTAAAAGTTAATTGTCTAAAAAACCGGTGACGTACAAATCGGACTTGCGCAATTGATGTTCCGTACGGTGATTGTTTTTAAAATAAAAAATTTTGTTACGTAGGTATAAAATGATCGTGACTTCACAAAACACACCCTAAATGAGTTTTCAACAAAGTTTGTTTCCGATCTTTGTTGAAAACTGGCGGCCTTGAAAAATTTGGTTTTTTTATATATATAACAAGGATTTTCTACAGCTGACGCTGTCTTCCTTCTCTCAGCCTTTGATTCCATCCGTTTCTATCTTCCCAGTCTCCATCTGTTAGACCCCTGTCCTCGATAGCCTCGTCCACATCGTCTCTCCACGATCGTCTGAGTCTTCCTCTTTTTCTTCTTCCTATAGGGCTCCACTCCGTTATTTTCTTTATCCACCTGTTATCTTCGCTTCGTCTTATGTGCCCATACCATTTTAATCGTTTTTCTTCAATGGTATTTATTGCGTTCTCTTTGATGTTCATTCTGCTTCTTATTTCTTCATTGGTTATTCTTTCCATACGTGTCACTCTACAACATCTTCTCCAATACTCCATCTCTACCGCGTTAATTTTAGATTTATTTCTTTTGTTGATCGTCCATGTTTCTGACCCGTATGTCATTATGCTTTGTATTATTGATTTGTATATGCGTGTTTTGTTTCTCTTTGTAATGTGCTTGTCCCACAGGATCGAATTTAATTGTCTTATGCATGTTCGCGTTTGTCCTAATCTAGCTTTAATCTCTTCTTCCGATGCTGCGTTTTTTGAAATGATGGTTCCTAGATATTTAAATCTATCTGTTTCTTTGATTATTGTTTCGTTATCCACCTCTAGATTCTCCACGTTCCCTTCTTTGTTGTTAGATATTCCGTTTTATCAAAGTTTATTGCTAATCCTGCTTTAGTGTATTCTTCTTTCAGTTTCCTTACCGTATAGCTGAGGCTTCATCATCTTGCGCTATGATTACTTGGTCGTCTGCGAAACTTAGAGTATATAAGTAATCTTCTCGTATTGGGACTCCCATTCCACTACATTTTTGCTTCCATTATTTTAATGTTTGTTCGAGGTATATTTTGAATAGTGTTGGAGATGTAGAGCATCCTTGTAATAGGCCTTTTGATGTTTGGAGTCTCTTGCCTATTTTATGTCCTATTTTTATGTTCACTGTGTGGTTTTCGTAGAGAGCTTTTACTGCGTATATTAGTTCTTTGTCAATGCCTATTTCTTTCATTGCGTTCCATAATCTTTGTCTTGGTACTGAGTCATAGGCCTTTCTTATGTCTATGAAGGCTAGATGAACTTCTCTATTCTTTGCCACTTTTTTTTCCATTGTTGGTTTTATAGTGTATATGTGGTCTATACATGATTTTCCGGCGGTAAAGCCTGCTTGGTCTTCTCCAATTTTTCCTTTTATATATTCCTTCATGATATTTTTAATAATTTTTCCATACAAACGTCCCATACTCGATATTATGCTTAGGCCTCTATAGTTTGTGCATTTTCTGCTGTCTCTCTTTTTAAATATGGATACTATATAAGCTTTTGACCATTTCTCGGGTATTTTTTCTTCATTTATCGCTCTGTGGAACATGTTTCTCAGCATTCGATGTAATTTATTAGACCCGTACTTAATCATTTCATTTACCACACCCCCAGACCCTGCAGATTTATTATTTTTGAGTGTTTTTATTGTCTTCTTTACTTCTTCATATCTTAGTACTATCTCTTTTATTTCCTTATTCCGTTCTCCTTCAGGGTTCTCTTCTTGGAATTTTTGTCTATCTTCTGTTAGCAGCTTCTTATAATATTCTTCCCACTCGCTTTCTGGGATGTACTCTATATACGTCTTCTCTCTATTGTTAGTCCTTAATGCTTTAATTATTCTCCATGACTCTGTACTTCTAATTCCTCCTATAGACTGTTCTACATGTTCGCACGATTTTGGCCATCTCTCGTTCTTTTCTTTGTTTATCATCCTCCTCGTTTCTGCATTTTTCTCTTTATATTTCTGTAGATCTTCTTCTGATTTTGTATTCAGCCATTTTTCGTATAGTCTTTTTTTCTCCTTTATAGATTCTTTGGTTTTTTCACAGATTCTAATTTTATGTTTCTCATTCTCGTTGTCTTCTTTACCTAATGCTTCTAGGGACGCCTGTTGGATGCATTCTTTTATGTGGTCATACATCTGTTGGAGGTTGTCGTAGTCAAATTCATTTACTTTTTGATCTAATCGTCGTCTATATATGTAGGTCTCTTATCGTTTCGTCTTGTAGTAAGTGTATTTTGTATTTTATTTCTTTGTCTGCTTTTTCTGTTATCTCATTAGTATTTCTGTTTTCTTTATCTATTGTTTCTTTTTGCTTTATTGTCTTGTATCACGGTACTTTTATATTTGCTATTAATAGTCTATAGTCTGTTCCACATTCTGCCCCACTCTTTACTCTTACGTCTTTTATTTTGATAGTGGTATCGTTTTTAATTATAATGTAGTCTATTATTGATTTTAAGTTTCGTGTTTCTTGCATCCAAGTATATTTGTGGATGTCTTTGTGTTTGTAGAATCCGTTTGTTATTTTGAGGCCGTTTAGTTCACACAGCTCTATTAGTCTCTCTCCGTTGTCGTTAGTAATGTCTTCTCCGAATGGTCCTACGGTACTGTCCTTTGTTTTCCTTCCTGTTCTCCCATTCAGATCTCCCATTATTATTAATTCTTGGTTTTTATTTACTTTTTGTGTTTTCTATTTCTAGTGTTTTCATGAAATTGTCTTTTTCTCTTATAGTGCTGTCTTCTGTTGGGCCGTATACTCCTAATATTACCATGTCTTTTCCTAGTATTGTTATATTTAGTTTTATGATTCTTTCATTGATGGGTTCCCAGGATATTATTTTCTTTTTCCACTTCTTTTTTACTAATATTCCAACTCCGGCCTTTGCTCTTTCTTCCTTCTTTACTCCACTCCAACAATGCATCACTTCATCTATTTCTTCTATTCCACTTCCCTTTTTCTTCGTCTCGCTTATTACTAAAATGTCTATGTTCATCTTCTTAAACACTTGTATGACTTCGATGTTCTTTGTCCTCCATCCCTGTATATTCCAGGTGCCGAGAGCAGCTATTCTGTTTCGGGATTTCTTCGTTTGGCTGAGTTTTAAGCTTGGGTTAATTATTCGCTTTGAAGTAGAATTGCCCCTCCCCCCCGTATCCGATGGGGCTCCCTTCTTCGAAGGTGTGGATTGCCACCCGGGGATTGTTGCTTATCTTGTGATTTTTCATCCTACTTTTCAAAACCAACTAGCATTTTCCAGTTTAGGTTTTACGTGTATTAGGGTGCTAACTCCTAACGCCACAACCCTCCTCCTTTATCCGGGCTTGGGACCGGTAACAGTGTTGATGAACTACTCAATCCATCCATCAACACTGCAGGCGGAGTTTGGTTTTTTTATATACCGGATAAATTATCAAACATAGTACACTCCTGATAATTTTCGTTCAATCTACACTTTATGGAGAATATTCCAGAATTTTTTAAAGATTTTTTAAGCAGCGTGTTTCGAGTTAGGGGAGTGGACAGCCATTTTTGGCGTGCACGAGTATTACATTGTACAGTGAAGTCTGCTTATAACGAACTCGTTTATAGCGAATTTCCGGTTAAAACAAACTATTTTATAATGCATGGAAAAGCTTCCATAAGACCAATGCAAATTTTTATCGGTTATGACGAACCCGGTTATAACGAACTTCCGGATAAAGCGAACTAAATTTGGATGTTTTGTGTCCGTTTATAATGAACTTGCTACTCCCTGTGCTCGATGTCGCGCGACTTGATCTAGGGAATTTCCCGAAACTCGCTGGGAACCCTTATTCTACTTGTTTCCGCCGCGTCGCTAGTTCGAGCAGTATTATTTTCAATTCACTTGTGTTATGCGGTTCTAATGCATATTTGATCAAAGTAGCAAAGTGACTGTTTAATTTTTTATTTTAAAATTAGTACACAAAAACGTAAAGCGTTTATTTTAAAAGACAAACAGGATATTATAAGGAAAATCGAAAATGGTGTTAAACAAAGTGATGATGTTTGCAAATAGTTGAATTTAACTAAAACTACGGTTTCTACCATATGGAAGAAGAGAGAAGAAATCGTATCAATATATTATAAAAGAAACTTTAGTTGTAAAAAAATTTACACATGACCAAGTCGATAAAGGACTCCTTAAATGGTTTATTCAAAAACGACATGAACATGAATTGGGAAGGAAAATAGAGAACATCGACTTTAACAGCGCTAGAAGCTGGATTAAACGATTTAAAAAGCGACAAAATATTAGTGGGGGTAAGATAGTAGGAGAAACTGCAGACTGTTGTTGATCAGTGGTTGGCCAATGTATGGCCAGCAATTCGAGAAAGTTATGAATATGTGGACATTTTTAATGTGAATGAAATGGGTTTGTTTTACAAGATAACTCCTGATAAAGTTTGTCGGAGAGAATTGTGCTAGTGGAAAATTATCAAAAGTAAGGATTACTGTGTTAGTAATTGCATATTTGTCTGGAACCGAGAAAAAAAAACTGTTAGTGATAGGAAAGTCCGCCAGTCCCAGGTGTTTTAAAACATTTACCAGTAAAGTACAAATCAAACAGTAAAGCCTGAATGACATCAAAAATTTTTAAAAACGAACTGATCAAATGGGAGAAATAATTAAAATTCACAAATAGAAAAATATTATTTTTGATTGAAAACTATCCAGCGCACCCTGAAGTTGTTCTACAGCAAATAAAATAGGTTTTTATGCTTCCAACTACAAGTGCCTATGGATCAAGGTGTGATACATTCTTTAAAATGTCATTATAGAAAGATTTCACTTATGAAAACGTTAGAGACGATCGATAAAGGTAACATTTTTTTCTGGAACTTTCTTAGACGCTATAAACTTTATCCATATAGCTTGGCAAAGAGTCAGTAGAGAAACCTTTGCAAACTGTTTTAAGCATGGCGGATTTTTAAGGAAGGAATGTAGATATGACTCAGATGATGAGCTACCGTTGACTCAGTGGATTGAAAAACATCGAGAAGATCCTACTGATTGTCTAGAATTCGTTTACGATGCTGACATTCAACAAAGTATAGTTGAAATCGAAATTGAAAAGATGTCTAATTTTGAAGAATATGTATGTGCTCATAATGAATTAATGACGAGAGAAATATTAACTGATGACCAAACTATGACATCAGTGAGTTCTGGAAAGATTTTAAGCGTTAATGACGACGAAGGCGAGCTTGGAGAAGGAGATAATATTTATGTTCTAGCATTTCAGAAATGGCTAAAACTCGCAATTTTTTCGAATCTCGTAAAATTCCTGAACCTATATGGAGTAGTTTTTATGACCTTGACAATTATATAAACACCATTTCTTTTTCAAGTAAAATTGTACAAACGAAAATTACTGATTTTATTGTATAAACTACGTATTTTAATGTTTTCGTTTGTACTCGTATATGTACCAACATACATAATAATAACTTTAGTGTGACTTGTTTTATTTTCCTTTGAACGTTTTCTTTAATTTAATAATTATTATTATTCATTTTTCTAAACATTAGCGCCTAATCTAAATAAAAAAAACCGGTCAAGTGCACAATTAGTCTTCCGTACGTTGATTGTTTTCAAAATAAAAATTTTTGTTAGAGTGGTATAAAATGATCAGTGACTTCACAAAACACACCCCAAATGAGTTTTCAACAAAGTTTGTTTCCAATCTTTACTGAAAACTGGTGACCTTGAAATTTTGTTTTTTTTTTTTATATACCAAATAAATTATTAAAGGTAATGCACTCGTGATAATTTTCGTTCAATCTACACCCCGTGGAGAATATTCCAGAATTTTTTCAAAATTTTTTGATCAGTACTTTTCGAGATAAGGTAAGGGACAGCGATTTTTTAAAAGTAATACGAAGAAAAGTGTGCTCAAGTATTACATTATATATATATATATATATATATATATATATATATATATATATATATATATATATATATATATTTTACTCGTGTGTTCACAAGCTTTCATTTGACACCACACTCGATGACCTAGTAAAAAAAAAAAATTTTTTCACTTCCGACTTCACCCCCCATAACTAACCCCTTAAGTCAAAATTTATGTTACGGTGAAATAAAACGATCAGTGACTTCACAAAACACACCCCAAATGAGTTTTCAACAAAGTTTGTTTCCAATCTTTACTGAAATCTGATGACCTTGAAATTTTTGTTTTTTTTATATACCATATAAATTAATAAAGGTAATGCACTCGTGATAATTTTCGTTCAATCTACACTCCGTGGAGAATATTCCAGAATTTTTTCGAAATTTTTTGATAAGTACTTTTCGAGATAAGGCCCGGGACAGCAATTTTTCGCGAATTTTTAAAAATAATACAATGAAAAGTGCGCGCAAGTATAATATTATATACATATTTTTTACTCGTGTTTTCACAAGCTTTCATTTGCCACCACACTCGATAACCTACTAAAAAAAATTTTTTTTTTCACTTCCGACTTCACCCCCAAAAACTAACCCCTTAAGTCAAAATTTAATTCTCAAAACTACATGGCTCTGATAAGGCCATCAATTCCTATATTATTACCAAATTTCACCTTTCTATGTCAAATAGTTTCGGAGAAAATCGGATGTGACAGACAGACAGACAGACAGACAGACACCGAAGTGATCTTATAAGTGTTCCGTACGGAACACTAAAAAGTAGTGAAAAATAATATTAGATTTTGTTTACTCTTTGTACCGAACTTCGGATATAACGAACGATTTTTAGAGATTTTTTGGAGTTCGTTATAAACGTACCTCCCTATATATATATTTTTTCACTTCCAATTTTACCCCCCTTAAATCAAAATTTAACTTTCAAAACTACACGGCTCTAATGAGGGGATCAATTCCTATATTTGTGCCAAATTTTAACTTTCTATGTCAAATAGTTCCGGAGAAAATTGCGCGTGACAGACGCATAAAAGCAAAATGTCTCTAAAAGCTAGCTAAAATATGAAGGTATTATTCGATTTCGACAAAACTCGGTATATCGGGCTTTTCGGGACCGTTAATCATGAATATGAAGTACAAATTTCAGAAAAACAGAACGAAGGCTCCAAAATGGCGGACTATAATCCAGTAAATATGAATTTTAGATGCTCATTCATAGTTGAAATCTGAATTTTTTTATCAAAAATTAGTTTTAATACGTAAATCAACTATCAATAGTCAAAAATTGGAAATTGAATGAAAGGGGTTGTAAAAAAAAAAATAAAAACTACCTTAAGAACCACTTTTTCGCAAATTTCTCGGAAAATATAAAGATTACAAAAAAATGTTTCGAACAAAATCGATAGATAATACAATTATCTATAAAATCGTCATGAATTACTTTTCACGAATTTGGGATATGAAACGACATCTTTGCAATTGGAAATTGTTATTTGACGCACTGCTAGCTAAAAATAACCAAATCTGAAAAACTCATGAAAAATAAAAAAATCATTATTTTTGAACATTTTTTTAATCGTATCTATTTAATGTAACTATTTTTTTTATTATTAACTTTTGAAAAGTTATAAACAATTATATTTTTTGAACTTAATTTCTTATTCTTAAAATTGAAAAAAAAATTTTTTTGTCTTATTTCATTCTTTGAGGTTTTATTTATATATAGACATCTATATAAGACTTGTTTATATATAGACGGTTTTTTTTTTCAATTTTACAATTAAAAAATAAATTAAAAAAATTTAATTCTTTATAACTTTTCAAAAAAATAAAAAAAATTTCTCTGAAACAATTAGTTATATTAAATAGATACGATCAAAAAAAAAGTTCATAAATAACGTTTTTTTTTCTATTTTATTATGATTTTTTTCAAATTCCGGTATTTTTTAGCTAGCCGTGCCTCAAATAATAATTGTCAATTGCAAATTATTTCGTTTTATATCGCCAATGCATGAAATGTTCGAAATATTTTTTTATAATTTTTTATATTTTCCGAGAAATTTGCGTTTATGTGGTGTTCATGGTAGTTTTCATTTTTAGTGTTCCGACGGAACACTTATAAGGTCACTTCGGTGTCTGTCTGTCACACCCGATTTTCTCCGAAACTATCTGACATAGAAAGTTAAAATTTGGTACTAATATAGGAATTGATGGCCTCATCAGAGCCGTGTAGTTTTGAAAGTTAAATTTTGACTTAAGGGGTTAGTTTTGGGGGGTGAAATCGGAAGTGAAAAAAAAAATTTTTTACTAGGTCATCAAGTGTGGTGTCAAATGAAAGTTTGTGAAAAGTAATTATATATATATATATATATATATATATATATATATATATATATATATATATATATATATATATATTTATATTTATATATATTACTTTTCACAAACTTTCATTTGACACCACACTTGTTGACCTAGTAAAAAATATTTTTTTTTCGCTTCCGATTTCACCCCCCAAAACTAACCCCTTAAGTCAAAATTTAACTTTCAAAACTACACGGCTCTGATGAGGTCATGAATTCCTATATTAGTACCAAATTTTAACTTTCTATGTCAAATAATTTCGGAGAAAATCGGGTGTGACAGACAGACAGACAGACAGACAGACACCGAAGTGACCTTATAAGTGTTCCGTCGGAACATATATATATATATATATATATATATATATATATATATATATATATATATATATATATATATATAACTAGCTGTGCCCGCGGCTCCGCTCGCGTGGACTTGATTCGCCTTTATCGTCACTGCTTATTCGTTATGTTTATATTATTATATAGTTCAAGGGGCCGTAGAGTTCCATGGCCTGGTTGCATACTTGTCTCCACTTCTTTTTATCTTCTTTTAGCTTTTCCCAGTGCGGGATTCCCATCAACTCCGGATCTTGTTTTACTGCCTGAATCCATGTAGATCGAGGTCTACCTTTGCCTCTTCTTCCAACCACTCCTCTTATTACGGCTTGCTTTACCTGTCTTTCTTCCTTCATACTTGCCAGGTGTCCCAACCATCTTAATCGCTGGCTTCTTATGATTTGGATTATAAGGGGTTTCGTATATAGGCATTTTAATTCGTAATTTGTTCTTGTTCCCCACAGTCCCTCTTCTTTCCTTCCTCCGTAGATTCTTCTCAAAGCTTTCCTTTCCCACACCTCCAACGTCTCCTTTTCTCTTGCATTCAGTTTTCACGTTTCGCATCCATATGTCACCGTGGGTCTGACAACTGTCGTATTTATTCTTTCTTTTGCTATTCTTGATACATTCTTTGATTTCAATATTGGATTCATTGCCCCCAAACATCTCTGTCCTTTCGCTATTCTTTCTTATATCTCTTTCCTTTCTTGTCCACTCTCTGTTATTATTACTCCCAGATAATTAAATTTGTCTACTTTTGCAAACGTATATCTTTTCCCTAAGTTGTTTATTATATCTAAACTTTTGTTGTTTTTATTATCGTTCTTCTTTGTAATTTCCACGTATTCTGTTTTTTCCTCATTTATCTTTAGTCCTCTCATCCTTCCCCTTTCTTCTATCCTACTTATGGCTTTTTTGAGGTTCTTTTTGCTCTTCCAATTACCGCTACATCATCCGCATAGGCCAAGCATTGGCAGGTTTGTTGGTATATCGTTCCATTTGTTTTTTTTATTTCTGACTCCCGGATTATCTTCTCTATTACCAAATTAAACAGACATGTCGACACTGGATTCCCCTGTCTTAATCCTCTCTTCACCTTAAACTTGTCTGATACTTTGCCCTCAACCAACACTCTATTTTCTCTGTCATTCAGGGTCATTCTCACCATGCGAATCAATTTACTTGGAATTTTTAGTTCTTCCATTATCTTGTAGAGTCCTTCTCTATTTATAGAGTCATATGCTTCTCTGAAATCCACAAAGATCAAGTGTAGTGCCAAATTTTATTTTAAGCTATTATCTTGGATTCGCTTAATCGAAAATACCTGGTCTGTAACCGATCTATTTTTCCTAAATCCACACTGGTACTCTACCAGAATAAACTCGGCTTTCTCTGCTAGTCTGTTTTTGATAGTCAACACTACTATCTTGTACACGACATCTAGTAAGGCTATTGGTCTATAATTAGCACATATAGTTTTTCTTCTCCTTTTTTGTATATTAGACAAATGAGCGACTCTCTCCAGCTCACTGGCATCTTTTCTGTTTCCCATATTTCTTGCACCAACCGGCATATTTCATTTTTCAGATCTACTCCTCCAGCTTTGATCAGTTCTGCTGTTATACAATTTCCACCCGGGGCCTTATTTTTTTTGGGTTCTGAGTATTTTTCTTATTTCTTCTTTGCAGGGTTTGTTTGTCCCCTCCTGCCCTTCAGTTAATTTTGCTTCCTATTTCTCATTCAACTCATTTTTATCTCCATTTAGTGTTTTTTTAAAGTATTCCCCCCATCTATTCAGTCTTTCTACCAAGCTTACTGCTAAACTTCCATTTTTTCCTACATATTAGCATTTTGTCTTTGTTTATTCCCTTTGTATTTTATAAAAAATAACCGGTCAAGTGCAAGTTAAACTTGCGCAATTAGTGTTCCGTACGTTGATTGCTTTTAAAATAAAAAAATTTTGTTACAGAGGTATAAAATGATCAGTGACTTCACAAAATACACCCCAAATGAGTTTTCAACAAAGTTTGTTTCCAATCTTTACTGAAATCTGATGACCTTGAAATTTTTGTTTTTTTTATATACCATATAAATTATTAAAGGTAATGCACTCGTGATAATTTTCGTTCAATCTACACCCCGTGGAGAATATTCCAGAATTTTTTCAAAATTTTTTGATAGTACTTTTCGAGATAATGCCCGGGACAGCGATTTTTCGCGAATTTTTAAAAATAATACAAAGAAAAGTGCGCGCAAGTATAATATTATATATATATTTTTTACTCGTGTTTTCACAAGCTTTCATTTGACACCACACTCGATGACCTGGTAAAAAATTTTTTTTTTCACTTCCGACTTCACCCCCCAAAACTAACCCCTTAAGTCAAAATTTAATTCTCAAAACTATATGGCTCTGATGAGGCCATCAATTCCTATATTATTACCAAATTTCACCTTTCTATGTCAAATAGTTCCGGAGAAAATCGGGTGTGTGACAGACAGACAGACAGACAGACAGACAGACAGACAGACAGACAGACAGACAGACAGACAGACAGACAGACAGACAGACAGACAGACAGACAGACAGACAGACAGACAGACAGACAGACAGACAGACAGACAGACAGACAGACAGACAGACAGACAGAGACAGACAGACAGACAGACAGACAGACAGACAGACAGACAGACAGACAGACAGACAGACAGACAGACAGACAGACAGACAGACAGACAGACACCGAAGTGATCTTATAAGTGTTCCGTACGGAACACTAAAAACACGTAAATCGGATAAGTGGTTCTTGAGTGCTAATCACAGTAATGGATAGACAGACAGACAGAGAGACTTTACGTTTTATATATATTATAGATTTTTTTTTGACATATATTAAATTAAGAATTAAAAAAAATCACGTAAATCAGATGAGTGATTTTCGAATGATACGCTCACTAACGGACAGACAGAGAGACGTTGCGTTTTATATATGGTATATTATATAGATTATTATTATTATATAACCTGGCCAGAGAACATATGTATGAATTAAAAAAAAAAACACGAAAATCGGATAAGTGGTTCTCGAGTGATAAGCGCACTAACGGACGGACAGACAGACAGAGAGACGTTGCATTATATATATATATATATATATATATATATATATATATATATATATATATATATATATATATATATATATATATATATAGATATATATATATATATATATATATATATATATATATATATATATATATATATATATATATATATATAAATGTAATAAAATATATATCTATAACCTGGTCAGAGAACATATGTATGAATTTAAAAAATCACGTAAATCGACTAAGTGGTTCTCGAGGGATAAGCGCACTAACGGACAGACAAAGAGACAGAGAGACGTTGCATTTTACATATATTATAGATATAAATTATTATTATTACTATATAACCTGGCCAAAAAATATACGTATGAATTTAAAAAAAGACACGTAAATCGAATAAGTGGTTCTCGCGTGATAAACACACTAATGGACAGACAGACAGAGAGATATTGCATTTTATATATATTATAGATTATAGATATTCTCTGCTACATAATATTGTTCCAAATTTAGTAGTTTAGGCTGTGTATTGCAAGGGAACGCGCGGCAAACTTTTTTTCCGACTTCATTCACTATTATCGTCACTGCTCATTCCCTATGCTACCTATTGTAATAAAATATAGCCTATAACCTGGCCAGAGAACATATGTATGTTTTAAAAAAAAGTACGTAAATCGGATAAGTGGTTCTCCAGTGATAAGCGCACTAACAGACAGAGAGACGTTGCATTTTATATATATATATATATATATATATATATATATATATATATATATATATGTATATATATATATATATATATATATATATATATATATATATATATATATATATATATATATATATATATATATATATATTATAGATTATAGATGAAATACTTGCGCGTACTTTTCTTTGTATTATTTTTAAAAAATCGCGAAAAATCGCTGTCCCGCCTTATCTCGCAAAGTACTTATCAAAAAATTTTGAAAAAAAATTCTGGAATATTCTCCACGGGGTGTAGATTGAACGAAAATTATCACGAGTGCATTACCTTCAATAATTTATCTGGTATATAAAAAAACAAAAATTTCAAGGTCATAAGTTTTCATTAAAGATTGGAAACAAACTTTGTTGAAAACTCATTTGGGGTGTGTTTTGTGAAGTCACTGCTCATTTTATACCTCCGTAACAAAATTTTTTATTTTAAAAGTAATCAACGTACGGAACACTAATTGCGCAAGTTGCACTTGACCGGTTATTTTTTTTTACAACCTCTTCCATTCAATTTTTAATTTTTGACTATTCATACTTGATCTACGTATTAAAACTAATTTTTGATTAAAAATTCAGGCTTCAACTACGAATGAGCATTCTTATTTAATGGACTATAATTTTTTATTTTAGAACTACGTATTTGTTTTATTATTTTCAATCTTAACAACAGGGTATGTAATTATAGAGTTCTAAAAACATATATTGCCTTTCCAACTCCTAAGTTTGGGATTTTGGAATCTTTAGCACAATGATACTACACAAAAAGTATCACCACTGCACTACTACAACTTCTATTTGCGAAAAAAGTCAAGGATGAATAACTTATAATACTATTTTTTTAACTTGTAAAACTAATTAACTATCTACCTGTGAAACTAGGTAGAACATGATTAACCAGTAAGTATCAGGTGATATTTTGTTGACTACCCTTGTTACGTAACTTGTTAAAAATTACTTAGTTACAAACTTGTAGTTATATGAAATAGGCCCTAGTTCATTTGACTGTATAGCCTGTCCCAAAATATAAGATCCTGATATTTGCCGTTTTAAGTGGGCAATATAAACATTCTGCCCTTTTGTTTATGATAAGTTGCAGAGATGGACTTAAAAATTTTATTCATTAATGCAAATAAATAAAATTATAAGTGTTTTAGGAGATGTGTATTTATAGATGCATGTAAAAACAAATGGATAAGTAGTACAAATATACAGTTTGAATGAATGGGGTTTACAAGAGGGGACATATTGTATAAATAAAAATATATTTTAACTTAAGCCTAATTCGGTTTCATTATCACTGTTATCAGCTAAGGTAATTATCAGTGGTTTTATATTATTTACATAAATATATGAATCTTCAACTTTAACAACGTGCTGAATGGAATTCTTCCAGCTTTCACAAGGCATATCATTTATAACTTTTTTACTAATTCAACCACTGACACGCTTAAAGTAGGAGAAACATTTTGTGCCCTTAGTTTTGATTTAACCTGATGCCAAATATGTTCAATTGGATCAAACACACAATAATACTGAGGAAGCCGCAAAAGAGTGTGTCCCATTTTCTCAGCCATACTATCACAAACATATTTCTTTTTCAGTTTATAGCCTTTCAAAACTTCCAAAAGATCCCTTTTTTATAACTAAAGTCAAAATAAATGTAATTTTCTAACATATATTCCTGTATTTCCGATTTGGTGTTGGCTGCATTAGGAACCTTATTTAGTAGGCGACTATGGTAACTTGCATTGTCCACAACTATAACACTCTGTTCGGTAACATTTGGCAAAAGGGAATTTTGAAACCAATTTTCAAAAAGTTCTGCGGTCGTGTCTTCGTGATAGTCCAAACTAGAATCTTGTTTTTTGCAGATAATAGTAGATAATTTGAAACCCAGCCCTTTTCAGATCCAGCATGCAAAATGGTTAGTCGTTTACCTTTATTTGAAGGTACGTTAGTCTGACATTTTGTACTGCTGGCATGCCACCCTTTTTGCAGTGTCATGGGTATCGAACCATATTTCGTCAAGGTAAATAATTGGCCAATTCTCCGATCGATACTTTTTTAATTTCTTATAAATAAGTATGTGGCAACATTCGTAATCTTTGTGACTCCATTACTACTTTCCTTTTGCTGATTTTTCGGAACGTGAATCCCATTCTTAAGAGAATTCTGTGAAGGGTTGGTCCCGTCCTGCACCAGTCTTAATTTCATTTTGTCTAGTGTCGGCACCAACTGCTCTTCATACATAGAATATATTTTTCTCTTAGTGATGTCCTTTTTACAATCGTCTACATCAGGGGTGCTCAAACGGTCGATCGCAATCGACAAGTCGATCGCGAGTGCTTTTTGAGTCGAACTCGAGAAAAATATTCCGATATAGAAATATTCACAGATTTTGTTTTAGGTAACTAAAACAAAATGTAATGAATAAACTACTAAAATTTATTCGATCCACAATTAGGCCAGAATAACCCACTCATCACTTTCTTTTATCGTAATAACACCCTGCTAGCGGCAAAAGGCGGCTTTATCAAAGGAACTCGCGGTACTTGTCAAAGAAAAGCCGCGTTTTTGATTCCCGCCGATTTTTCTAGAAACTTCGGGCGGCGTGTTTGACGGGAACATTCGAGACTTCGCTCGTGCCGATATAAATGTTGCGCCTGCAGGAATAGGAGACTGGGTAGGTAACTTGAAGGCGATACATCGATACAAAGTTTATTAATAAATAGTCCAAAATGAGTGCGGCGAAGAAAAGTAAAACTTATCATTTTAATAACGATTGGGAGGAAGAATTTTTCTTTGTATGGTAAAGGATAAGTGCATTTGTCTCATTTACCGTGCGTCAGTTACAATACCTAAGCGTGGGAACTTAGAGAGGCATCATAAAACGGTTCATAAAAACTATGAAAAGGATTTTCCATCACAGAGTGAATTAAGAAAACGAAAAGTACGTGACTTCATAACTTGTTTGAAAAAAGAACAAACCATGTTCACAAGACCAGCCAAACAATCAAAAGCTGCAACGATCGCGTCATTTAAAATATCTCATATATTGGCAAAACACAAGAAACCATTTGATGATGGATTGGTTGTGAAGGAAGCATTTATTGAAGCGGGTGAGACTTTATTTGGAGATTTTGAAAATAAAACCGAGATTATGTCTGCTATTAGAGAACTTCAGTTATCTCGTCCGACTGTCACAAGGCGTGTTGAAGTCATGAGTCAGGACATGGCAGATAAACTAAAACATAATATCATGGAATGTACATACTTTTCTTTACAGTTCGACGAATCCACCGATATGACAGACACTGCCCAGCTGTGTATTTTTATTCGAATGGTATTCAATGACATGTCGGCTTAGAAAGAGTTTTTGACAATGATTCCTCTGAAAGGAAAGACCCGTGGCGAAGATATATATGACGTTTTCTTCAATTTTATAACAAACTACAAGCTACCAATATATAAACTAGTGTGCATTACAACCGATGGAGCACCAGCAATGACTGGAAACGAAAACGGTTTTGTGGCATTGTGTCGAGCTAATGATAATTTCCCTTCATTTTTCTCGTTCCATTGCGTTATACATCAACAAGTTTTGTGTTCAAAAGTTCTAAACATGGAGGAGATTATGGGCATTGCAATAAAAATTGTGAATTCTATCCGTGCACGTAGCTTGCAACGACGGCTCTTTAAATTGCAGTTGGAAGATAGTGAGTCAGCTGAACACACTGATTTAGTTCTTCACACGGACGTCAGGTGGTTGAGTCGCGGAAAATTCCTAGAAAGGTTTCAAGAATTATTGCCCGAAATAACACCTTTTCTGAACGAAAGAGGTGATGACACTCAGATGCTGAAAAAACGGAAAATGGCTGACTGATTTGGCATTTTTGACAGACATCACAATGCATTTAAACACCATTAATTTGGAGCTTCAAGGTAAAGGAAAAACTATTATTGAGATGATTAGCGCAATAAACGCATTCAAAAGTAAATTGCAACTTATGATAGATCAACTGAAAAGAAAGGATCTGAAAAATTTTCCGTCTTTGAAAGCAAGGATTCCTCAGTTGAATTATGATATTTATGAGGCAGAATTATCAAATATTTTGGGCCAATTCGAAATACGTTTTTATGATTTCAGTAAATTGGCAAATATCGCATCATTTATGAGTTATCCTTTTTCGTGTAAAAACATTGAGGAATTAGCTACTGAAATAGCAAGTCAATTTAACATGGACTCATGTTCTGTTGAAAATGAGTTAGTGCAGATTATATCAGATATACATCTCAAAGCCACAGCATCTGATACAAAATTCTGGTGTTTTATATCTGAAGATAAATATCCGAATCTAAGGCAAATCGCCCTTCAACTGACGGCAATGTTTGGGTCAACTTACTTGTGCGAGTCTGCATTTTCTGAAATGAAGATAATTAAGTCAAAATATCGCAATCGACTAACTGACGAACATATGTCATCATGCTTGCGATTAGCACTCGGTAATTACGTACCATCTTATGAAAAGTATGCTGAGGGTATGCAGTGCCACGCTTCAACATCCAAAGTCACTCTTTAGTTAAGTTTAGACACTAGAACTCGCTTGTTTTGTAAGAACCAATAAACTCGCAATTTTGAATAATTATGAGTTTTTTCATTGCCATTTTAGAGCAGACCTACACTTACCTTGACTAAAAAAATGCATATTGTGCGAAAAACTAATATCTGTGCCACGATACACCCTACCTAGACGACAATCCTGCATCACACTTACGTGCAGCCTCTCAGAGTCGATCGATCGTAGTCTAACAATATTGAGGTAGATCGCCAGCAGTTCAAGTTTGAGCACCCCTGGTCTACATGATGCATTTCAAAATCTTTCCGTTTTTTCTTGTTCCTGAGTGATGGTTTTCCTACAATATTTCGTGAAAATTTCTTTTTACCAAACTGTTGTAAACATTTTTCACTATTTGTTTAGCGCCAAGTGATAAATGTTTTCTCTTGCGATAGCCACTATTGCAATTTTCCCACGGACGCCACATAATTAAAGTAGAACCATTACGTTATAAGTAAAACTAAAAATAAAAATAAAAAATTAATGGGGACCTGTGGTCATTAGGCCTTTATTATGAAATACTTAAAGGGCTCCAAACCGGGTTGCCAGGCAGTAAATATATAAGTAAAAATAGATCCAATATGACTGCAGGTGCAAGTGAGGGTGATATACAAAGCAGGTAAAATAAAAATACGTTTATCGTAATACCTGGCAACTATGCACAAAACCGTAATAGGGTCGTTTATTGCCCCATTGAAAAAGCAAAAAGGTAGGCTCTTATATCTTGGGATTTACTATATTTGATACTATATCTTATGTTAGTTCTGCTTGCATTACTTTTTAATTCTTGCAATTTACGTATTGTACAGGCAAGGTATGAAGAAATGACCGGAAAGTGCAGAGATGATGAAGTAGTGCCTAGAATGCCAAATCTACGAGTTAAAATAAGCCAATCGATTAATAACTCTGGAACTAGGGAAAATGGAAATGGCAGACCAAAATACATAATTTCAAACAATAAAAATAAACGACCTTTACCGATTGAAGATGATGAAGATGAGGTACCAAAGAAGAAACCTAGAGGAGCGTCAAGAAATGATGATTTTTACCTAGACCAAGCTCAAACAATTGAAGAAAGCGATGATGATTCTGATTCTACTGAATGGTCTACAGATAAGGTAAAAGGATATTATTAAGTTGTTTACTGCGGCTCGATTTTCTAGTGCCCTTAATAAAAAGAAGTAAAAAAATTATTCCCCGAAGCTTGACATGGGTGAGTATTTATAAATTTTAAATAATTTAAATAGTATTATGATTTTTTGTGATTGTCTTGTTGAGATAATAAACTAATTTCATGGACAATTAATGGTTATATAAGGAATTAAAGGGGCGAAACAACGACATTATGGGTAAGGACGCATAAAGACAATAAAAATATTGTGGTAAACTTTGACAGTGAAGCTGCCATATGATATTTTATACAAGTATAACTGCTATTTTATTTTAGATATGGAGCCATTTTACACTTACTTTTCGATTTGCAGTCTATATGACGGATTCTGATGGCACAGTAACAAGAAAAAATGTAAATGTTGATGTTGAGTTAAAGGGATCCGATCTAAAGATGTTTCTGAAGCATTACAATATAAACCAGGTAAACTTCAGTGGATTTACTTTTATTTCTTTACTAATATCGAATTTTAAAATATCACAATACATTGCGAGAGAAGTAAAAAGGAATGTGTGAGAAAGTCAAATTCAGTGTTAATTTTAGAACGGCATGCTTGCAAGGGAAGTACTGGCCAAATCATTAATCATTTTTTGTAAATAAATTTTCACAACTTCGTAGCGGCGTACAGTGTCTCGACTAGTACAAGCTAGCGGGACAATATTATTTCTTCACTTATTTCAATTGTTTATTCCAGGTATCTTAAGCTATTTTAAGAAAAAAAAAGTTGAAAAATGTGTACTGTATGTGTATTAATCGAAATATGCAGCTGCAAGACGGAAGTGGTTTACTAATGTGTCTCATTTGTTCACTATTGTCGCTAATTGTTCTTTAATTAGCTACATACATCTAGCTACTCATTATGTGTGAAAAGCATAATCATGTTTAATACAAAGAAATTTCTAGGAAAAAAATAAAAATCATAATGATAGTACCCACATTTATTAATTTACAAAATATTATTTCTTTTAAAATAAATTAGTACAATAACAGTATCTATATATCAATTATTTATAATAACAAGGTGTATAAGTAAAAGAAATATAATATTAAATAACTTATATACTAAGGCATGAATTATAAGCAACTACAACACACAATAAAATAAAAATAATAATTACAATAAAAAAATACTTAAACCTACTAATCACCATCAGATGAGTCGTCATCACCGCTCTCCCATTCAGTAGAATATTCAGAGAGTAAATAATCCTCCTCATTTAATTCGTGATGATGACTTACTGATGGTGTTTCGGATGGCAATGAAGGTGGGATAATCAACTGCAGAACCTCCGATGGCAAAGAAGTAAATTTTCTTCGCGGTAATTCTCTATACGAGTTGATAACAGGATCAGACGTAATTAAAAGCATTCTCAAAAGATCTGTATTTGTGGCAATACGTGACCGCTTCCTGGTGTGCCGTTCACGGAATCTACGACAGTCTTTATTTCTTGCCTCCTGGGCTTCTTCGGAGAGTTGTCCAATGGGAAGAAGAAAAGACTTTATAACTTCCGCGCTGTGTACAAGAATTTTATGCACAGTAACGGGCATGGAATACCACGAATACAGATCAAGGTATAATTTTCTAGTATCAACACAAAACTTTTCGAATTCCATATAATTTATGTCATATCCCGATGACAAAGTACTTAAAATTACATGAAATCTACGAATAAGGTTTACGTCTAATCCTGTAATTTCGCTGCTCAAGTCAGCTTTGGAAAAAAATCTACGTGCTGTGTTTCCATCGTTTGTGTTACCATACCCAGGTTTTGGTTTATCTACAATGAGACCCATACGATCTTTAAACACTTTTTGTATCTCTTGTGAGCGTTGCTTCACAATAGCTTTGTCGTTATCTCCCCTGACTTGCCACTTTTTTATTTCTAAACGATAGCTGATGTGAAGTAAACATTCAAACGTGCGGATCCATACATGTAAAGTAGATAAACCAAATGCAAGGCGTTCTTCGTTGCTGGAATATTTCTTTGACTCCTCGTTATAGTAGACGGGGTGGCACCGCAAATATAACACTTTTGTGTTGAACTTGTGTCTGTTAAGGCATTGCACACTTTGCCATCAGTCATTGTCAACAACAAATCGTGTTTAACAGAGATTTGAGATCCAGCAACGTTACATAATGTTAGAAGAAGCTGACTTACTTCATCTAAAATTTTAGAAGTTTCTTCTTTCGTAAACTCTTTTGTCTCCTTGGCAAAAATAAACTTAATAGGACGGCAATATAAAGTAGAGGAAGGTCTTGGATTTTGCCAGATCACAGTTTCGCCATCAAGCAGTCTCAAAGGGACAAATGAGTATACGAACAAAAATTCGTCTGTAGCGTTAGTGTTCTCAAATTTCTGCTTATACGTGCTATGCCCCGAACTCCCATCACAGTCCCATTTGCTTACCAACGTATAATATGAACGAGGTAACACACTTCTAATGACTTCCGTCTGAGCTTTAACTAATCGTTCAGCCGTTATCCAAAACCGCGTGAAGTTTAATTTCAGCTCGAGATTCAGTCACAGAAATATATTCGTCAGAAGGACAACAAGAAGCTTTGGACTTACCTAAACTATAAAACGATGGATACACTTGATGTCCCGCTTTCATTGACCATTTTCTTGTTTGTTTATATGAGTGAGAAGTCGATTTCGAGTCTACATAATAAGCTAAAGCTTCGTCTGGTGTTAACTGCCGACTTTGTTCAGAACACTTATTCTTTTCTCTAGTTTCACTGACCGCGACGTTATGGATTTGTTTAGCAACACTTCGATGCCCTTCTTTTCGAGTAGCTAACTCAGCTGCTGTAATAAGCTCACTTGCACTTCGCGATTCCAAAAGATCTTCTACTCTCCGTCTCTTCGTTTTCGTTGATGAGTCTTCAAATGATTTTCTGGGTCGCCCTACGGAAAGAGCCGCTGATGATGTTGAAGTGCACGGCTGGTTAATTTCGATTCCGGATCCCTCTAACCAATCTTTATGTTTGATTAGAAACATTTCTTTGTTACACTTTAAAGAAGTCCACTTTTGATTGAATTTTGCTGAAAGGCTTGTTTTAGCCATTCTTCAAAAAACTCCATTTTCGTCATAGTCACGACTCGTTCTGAAAAAAATACAATAATTTTACTTTCGGGCCTTTTCGGGATCTATAATATATATGAATCTGTGCCTGAATGTTGTAGGTATTACATATAGAAAAATCTAGGTTGATATATGTGGATAAAAAAAGTTGCTACTTTTAAAGTTTACAATTAATGTAAAATTTGCTGGATTTATCTATACATTTACAAATTGATATTACACCAAAAGTATACATATTTTTTATAAACAATATAAGTCATAATAGAGTACATACCTTCAACAGAATATTCCGTCACAAAAAACTCGTTTCACTTTGCTACCAATTTTAAAATATGTTATCACAAGTTTGCATAAAATGCAACTGATTTGCAAATGAAAATGACCTCTCTTATAAGGGTTACTTTGACCCCCTGATAAGATACCTTTATTAGGTGATAAACAAATTAATTCTTGGAATTCGTTAAATGGGGGGGGGGTTATTTACAAGTCGTTATCAGTGGTTCCTGGAAATTACGTCATGAATATTGTCCCGTTAGCATGTTCTTGCCGAATCACTGTGCGGAGCTATGATGATTTGCGAAACAATACTGATGACAAATAGCATAGGTAGGTGCTAACTTCTATTATAAAGGCAGTTTACCGTTGAACAATGCCTACCAGTTGCTGTTTAGAAAGACAATCAGTTTATTATCTCAGCTTATGCTCCTATTTTTATTAAATGTATTGATTAGTAATTCTTTTTTATGTTTCCAGTGTTCCGTACGGAACGGATCACGTCGGTGTCCGTGTGTCGGTCTGTAACTCCCAATTTTCGCTGAAATTATTTGACATAGACAGTTGAAATTTGTCATAAATACAGGAATTGATGGCCCAATTAGAACCGTGACTTAAGGGGTTAGTTTTGGGGGATGAAATCGGAAGTGAAAAAAAATTACCAGGTCATCGAGTGGGGTGTCGAATGAAAGCTTGTGAGAACACGAGTTCAAAAATATATGTGATATAATAATTACGCACACTTTTCTTTGTATTATTTTAAAAAAATGGCAAAAACGCGCCTGTTCATCCATCTTATCTCGAAAATTACTAATCCAAAAATTTTGAAAAAATTCTGGAATAGTCATCATAAAGCGTAGATTAGGCGAAAATTATCACGAGTGCATCACGTTTGATAATATATCTCCTCTGTAGTCAAAATAATTTTATTTTATTTATTTATAATTAAAGAAATATTCGGGTAGTAAATACTTGTTTTTTACGCTTTTATTACTAGATTCTAGACTGAGCTAGATTTATTTATTGGCTATTAGGTATCTGAGCTGCTATAATTATTATACATTATTGACTAAAAAAAAAAACGCGAAAATACCTATTGAATGTCAGGGACCTAATTAGCTTAGGTAATGATTTTATGTTATTTTAAAAGCAATCGCGGTACAGAACACTAATTGCGCAAGTCCAACATGCACTTGATGGTTTTTTTTTTTTAGGATGGAAACCATTTCGTGGTGACTTTTAACTATCTAATGTCGTTGACTGAGCCTACTGGACGACGTTCAAAAAAGAGTGTGAAAATCTGTTTTGAAGTATTTACAGATGAGATAGAGGCAATTACGGTAGTTATAAAGCGTAAGAACATCCTAGGTTTAACCAATGAAAAAAAGGAATAATAAAAGGAAATAAATATACATTGCTTTATTCATTACAAATATCTATTTATTAGTTAGTTATATTTAGTCTTATATACATACACATATATATATATATATATATATATATATATATATATATATATATATATATATATATATATATACATATACATATATATATATATATATATATATATATATATATATATATATATATATATATATATATAATAAAGTTCCGTACTATTTTTAATTTTTATATTATCTTTTTTATTGGTGTAGGATATTATTATATATTACTTAGTAAATTTTATAGTAACTATAAATATTGTATAATAAATATTGACATATAATATATTTAATTTCTGATAGTTTAGTCTTTTTACTTCCCTGGCTAAATAGACCAAGAGGGCTACCCGAAATTTTGATCTGTCGACTAACCGTCGGCATAGTTTTTTTTTATGGGTCTAGCACACGTGCTGCAGGAAAGTCCCTAAAGCGCTACAGAAGCGACATGTATACGGAAAAAGCGATTCACGTTGTTCTTTAATCGCTGTAAATTGTACTGGGTGGGAAACACAGTCCTGGACAAATTATTCCAAAGGGACGATGTTCTCCATATAAAAGACTGCTTAAAAAGCGTTTTACGAGGAGTAACAAGCTGAACCTCACACGGATGTGAAGTATTAGCGCGACGTGTATTTCTAACATGCACCGCTCTGGGAGGAATTAAGCGGACCACATCCTTCGGACACTTTCCATGAAGATACTTGTAGAATAGGCTCAAGTCGCCAACCGTTCTTCGATGTTCCAGCGAATCAAAGCCGCCGGTGAGCTCCGGGTCTCCAGTCAGATAAACAGCTCTTCTCTAAATAGAATCCAACAAATGCAGTGTATGTTGGGAGCGGAGCTCCAAACATTGGAGCAGTATTCCATTGTTGGTTGAATCTGAACTTTGTCAAGAATTAACAGTTGTTGTGGAATGTAAAGCTTTTTGGTTCGAAATAATATTCCCAACTTTTAAAAAGTTCTCCTTGCTATGGTTGCAACATGTTCATGCCAGGACATATTTGCTCCCAAATTAACGCTCAACAAATTGAGTGACGATGTTAGAGGAATGAAGGGCCCCGACATAACTATGTCGGGTTCAGCAACCTTAACTTTTTTAAAAAAAAAACTGCCGCCTGGGTTTTTGTAGCGTTAAATTCCACTTGGTTACTGTCACCCCAAGATAGAATTTCTTCCAGGTCTTTGTTAAGTTGAATGACTTCTTGCTGTCTGCGGATATTCGTCTGAGTAGCCGATGTCTGAGCGTTCAAAGAGAATGAGAAACGTACTGTCAGCTGAGGCTGTGGATTGGGTTCCCGGTCTTTTTCAGCAGATCGTTAATGTAAATGAGAAAGGGAGTAGGAGACAGTATGGGGCCTTGGGGCGCACCGGCGTTGACAGTGAAGGTGTTAGAAATAAATCCGTCGACTGCCACTCGTAAAGAACGCTCTCTGAGGAAACATGAGAGCCACAAAAAGAACTTTTCAGACATACCGTAAGAGCGTAGCTTAGCCAAGAGTCTATCGTGCCAAACACGGCCAAATGCCTTGGATATGTCAAGAGCAACCGCTCAAGATTCTCCAAAGTGTTTAAATGTGTTGTTCCAAACATGTGTTACATAAGTCAGAAGATCTCCTGTTGATCTATGTTTACGAAAGCCATATTGGTGATCGCTAATAATGTCGAATCCTTCAAGATATTTTAGAAGATGCTGATTGATAACCTTTTCCATGACTTTCGATATTATTGAAAGCAGTGCGATTGGTCGGTAGTTATTTGGCAAGGTCTTCTTGCCTTTTTTAGGTATCGGCTGAATTGTGGCACATTTCAAGCAGAAAGGAAATATTCCCTTTCTGTAGGATAGGTTGAAAAGTCTACAGAAAAACTGGTGTTAGTTCCCTCGCACAGAAGCTTTTTTGGTGTCTGGCTTCAATAAAATAAGTTTTATGATACACTGCCAGAAGACAATATTGAGCATCCTTGACTGCACTATGGGAATGAGTGGTGTTTTTCCTTAGAAATCGACAGTAGAATGTGAAGCAAAAAGTTCCGCCAACAAGTTCACTTTCTTAACAGGTGACGTTGCAATAGAATTATCTGGCCGTGGATTTCGTGAAATTTTGACTAACTGTCTTAGCGACTGACGAAAAGAACCTGAAATTGCCGGGACAAACGAGAAGTTTGTTTCTAATTCGTCGATTGCGTGCCTCCTTGGTTTCGTCGATAATTCCTTTACATCTGTTCCGGGCACGATTATTTACGTGTATGTATTACGATTTATGGTGTTAGGATTTTCACGCCATTGTCGGTAGGCAAGATGTTTAGAAGCAACAGTTTCTTTGCATTTCCTGTCAAACCAAGGCTAGTTGTTCATTTCGTTTTTCTATTTTGCGGCCACCGTGCCCTAAAATGCCCAGCTAAGGCCCAAAATGCTACATCCAAAAATCCACTTGAATCAAGTACCGTAAGATTTGTTGACACTAAGAAATTCAAGCGCCTCAAAGGGCAGACGTCGCAGGGAACCTGCAAAAGGCAGACGCCGCCAATACCGGAGGACGAAGTTGGACTTGGCTTTTCCAGCCAAAAACATTTTATGAAAAAATGTTAAATTGCCTGGGATAGAACTTATAGTTTTTAGGCAAAATTGTTAATAAGAAAAGGGGTGACGGATGGGAGTAGGAAAAATTCGATGGCTCTAACGACATCAAAAGGCTAGTGGGATATAACTGAGCAAACAAGGCCCAAAACCGGAGATGTACTTACTTAAGGGAGGCTTATGTCCGACGATGGACTCCATAGCTGATGATGATGATGAAACATACGAGGCTGGTTTGAAAAGTCCGTGCAAAGTCCGAGAGATGGCACCACCGGCGCGTATCGAGGTCATGTTTAGTTAGTAGCATCTCTTGAATGAACGCACACCAAGTTTCAGCCATATTGGTCTATTTCTTTGTGTTTGGCATTCGTGTGAATCAAGGAAGTCGAGTGATTTTCAAGAAATGGACGAAAAAGAATTTCGTGTGGTGATTAAACATTACTTTATGAAAGGCAAAACGCCTCAGGAGACTAAAGAGAAGCTTGATAAACATTATGGTGACTCTGCACCTTCGATTAGAACAGTTTATAAGTGGTTTCAAAATTTTCGGACTGGCCATATGGGCACAAGTGACGCTGAACGTTCTGGACGGCCTGTGGAGGTTACGACTCCAGAAATCATTGATCAAATCCATGATATGGTGATGGATGACAGAAGAGTTAAGGTGCGTGAGATTGCTAGTGCTGTGGGCATCTCGACTGAACGGGTACATAATATTTTGCATAAACATTTGGACATGAGAAAGCTATCCGCAAGATGGGTGCCGCGATTGCTCACGCTTGACCAAAAACGGAATCGTGTGAAGTGTTGCAAGGATGGTTTGCAGCTGTTCCAGAAGAATCCGGAGGACTTTAAGCGTCATTTCGTCACTGTGGATGAAACATGGATACGTTACTATACGCCTGAGACCAAACAACAATCTAAACCAAGGGGGAATCTGCACCAAAAAAGGCGAAGACTGTTCCTTCGGCCGGAAAGGTTATGGCGACTGTCTTTTTTATATATTTTACTCGTGTTTTCACAAGCTTTCATTTGACACCACACTCGATTACCTAGTAAAATTTTTTTTTTTCACTCCCCAAAACTAACCCCTTAAGTCAAATTTAACTTTCAAAACTATATGGCTCTGATGAGGCCATAAATTCTTATATTATTACCAAATTTCAACTTCCTATGACAAATAGTTTCGGAGAAAATCGGGTGTGACAGACGGACAGACAGACGGATATACAGACAGACAGACGGACGGACGGACGGACAGACAGGCGGACAGATAGACGGACAGACAGACGGACAGACAGACACCGAAGTGATCTTAGAAGTGTTCCGTACGGAACACTAAAAAGAACAGGCAGATATATAAAGAGACATTTATACTTGGAAATAAGAACCTATATTTTTCGTGATATAAGGACTATGAAATGTGAAGCAATAATAAATTCACGAAGAGTATTTTTAGTGTTCCGTACGGAACACTTATAAGATCACTTCGGTGTCTGTCTGTCCGTCCGTCTGTCTGTCCGTCTGTCACACCCGATTATCTCCGAAACTATTTGTCATAGAAAGTTGAAATTTGGTAATAATATAGGAATTGATGGCCTCATCAGAGCCATGTAGTTTTGAAAGATAATTTTGACTGAGGGGGTTAGTTTTAGGGGGTGAAATCGGAAGTGAAAAAAAAAATTTTTACTAGGTAATCGAGTGTGGTGTCAAATGAAAGCGTGTGAAAACACAAGTAAAAAATATGTATATAATGTAATACTTGCACGCACTTTTCTTTGCATTATTTTTAAAAAATCGCGAAAAATCGCTGCGCGGGACGGCCTTATCTCGAAAAGTATTTATCAAAAAATTTTGAAAAAATTCTGGAATATTCTCCACGGGGTGTAGATTGAACGAAAATTATCACGAGTGCATTACCTGTAATAATTTATCTGGTATATAAAAAAAACAGAAATTTCAAGGTCATCAATTTTTAGTAAAGATTGGAAATAAACTTTGTTGAAAACTCATTTGGGGTGTGTTTTGTGAAGTCACTGATCATTCTGTACTTCCGTTACAACATTTTTTATTTTAAAAGCAATCAACGTACGGAACACTAATTGCGCAAGTTCAACTTCCACTTGACCGGTTATTTTTTTAAATTTCGATAGTTCTTTTAGCGCAAAAATCAAAAGTATAATAGACAAGCCAGTTCTTTGTCCCTATACTTAATCTCTATAATTTATACAGTTGATAGGAAGGAAGAAAACCACATCAAAACAATAATTATGAATGTTTAAACATTTTGTCTCACTTCAAGATACTCAAGAAATAAAAAGATATTTTCAGTGACACACATATGGGGTTCATTTAGTGGTATGGACTTACTATCACATTTAAACAGAATATATTATATAAAACTACTCCCTTGAGAAGGGTAGTTTTACGCTTCGTGTCTTAAATAAGCGAACCTTCTGTAATATTATTTCACAACTACAAATCAAATCAATCCCACAAAATCTTCCATAGCGCTTCTAAAACGAGAAATATACAATTTGAATGTTTAAAATATAGCTTATATGTAGGAAAATACAGATTCTATTTTAGCTTGATTTACTCGAATTCGTTCTTTCAATTGTATGGATCGAATACTACTTTAAGCTAGGGTTTTCAAATATGAAAGATGTTGTATTGGTTAATGGAGTACCTTATTTAGGCTAGAATATAAAAGACGTTGATATTGATTTTTATAAACATGTATACAAAGTGTCTTTTAAGAAATCTGCGTCGCACATAGAGGTATTTGAACGATCTACGCGGCCAAAATTATTTTTCGGTTCTATTGTATGTTAAATTATATTACCAAGTTAAATTAATCAGTTACTTTGCATAAAATTACTTACTTTGTTATTAAAAAAAAAAAAAACGAAACTTAATTTTACAAAAAAAAAATATTTTAAATGAAAACATTTATTTACAAAATAAATGTAAAATTTAAACTTTTAACACGTCTCTTTTGCGTCGAGGGTTAAAAATACACTATAAACAATCATATTTTGTCGTCCACAAACGTATTGTCATCTTCACCTCCAGAAGAACACAGTGGGTTCGGCTCTGCAGGCAGGAGCATTTCTAGCGTCTCTGATAGGAATGAATGTGACTTTATCCTTTTTATTCGCCTCATACTGCTCAACAAAGGATCGGAACTTAAAAGTAAACGATTAAAAATGTCCCTGTTGCAGCTTTCTCGTGAAAACTTTCTGGCAAAATCTTGTCGGTAAGACCGAAAGTGCTTGTTCCTTGCCTCTGCGGCTTCTTCAGACAGCTGCCCAATTGGTAACAAACATTTTATAGAAACCCTGGGAAAAACCCATTTTATAGTCGAGACCTAGTAATTCGCAAATTCAGGTTCAGTTTCTTTTTGTTTAAGAATCAAGTAAGATGTCCAAGCGAGTGTGTTTAAGTTTAGCTGAGAAAATAAAAGTTTTGGAGGAAGTTGATAAAGGCTGCAAAAAAATTGATGTTTCTCCAAGTTGCGTCTCTCTGATAATAAAAAGTCGCGACAGTATCATCAAGAAACCTAGTGTTCCAAGCAGTCGAAAACGAGTACGGGTGTGAGTACTTACGAGGATGTAAATGAAGCAGTTTTACGATGGTTTCAAGTGGCCCGTACGCATCAAAACGTACCAATATCGGGAAATTTAATAAAGCAAAAGGCTCAACAATTTGCTAAAGAATTTAACTGCGTTAATGTTCAAGCTAGTGAAGGGTGGTTGAGTGCCTGGAAGACTCGCAATTCAATTGTTTTCAAGACGGTGTCTGGCGAGAGTGCAAGCGTTAGTCAGGAGGACTGTGACATTTGGACTGAAACTGTTTTAAAAAGTGCATTGAAAAAGTACGAGCCAAAAAAACGTTTTCAATTGTGATGAAACCGATTTGTTTTTTGAATGTTTGCCAAATAAAACTTTTGCTTTTAAAAGTGATAAATGTTTTGGTGTTAAAACAAGTAAAGAAAGGGTGACACTTATGGTTGGAGCAAACATGGATGACTCAGAAAAACTGAAATTACTGCTCATAGGTAAAAGCAAAAATCCCCGTTGTTTAAAAGGAGTTAAATCTCTGGAGTTAGATTACGCCAATAATAAAAATGCATGGATGACTTCTGAGATTTTCGAAAGATGGATCAAAGAACTGGACACGAAAATGAAAAGCCAAAAGAGAAAGATTATGATGTTTATAGACAACTGTCCTGCACATCCAGTTACTGTAAGTAAAAAATTAAGGAATATTGAATTGATCTTTTTTCCACCAAACATGACCTCCAAATTGTAACCTATGGACCAGGGTATTATAAAAAACATAAAACATCATTACCGAAACAGAATTGTTCACAAAATTGTTAATGCAATTGATAACAACCTTCCAGTCCAAAAATTGATTACCCTTAAACAGTGTATAACCGAAGTCGCTAAAGTATGGAGTGAAAATGTTTCTCAGAAAACTATCAAAAACTGCTTTTCTAAAGCAGATTTTACTGAAAAAATTGACGAATGGGAAAAAGAAGACGAAATGGATCTCGCTACCTTAAAAAAGGCAATGGGGTATTTTACAAAAAACTGCTACCGTCGACGCAGATTTTTTACTTGAAGATTTCTTAGAAATCGACAATGATGTTGGCACGACAGATCTCCCAACTGACTAAGACATAATTGACGATATAAAAAGTATAAAACATCATGAAGAAGAAACTGAAACCGGGGAATGTCCTGCTAAATTTAGTGAAAATGAAATAAGAAATGCATTTGACATTGTGCGAACTACTCTCAGGGGCCAGGAAAGTGTACCTGATCAAATCTTTATGCATTTGAATAAATGCGAGAATTTTGTTGAGCAACAATTATTTTTCAAAAGTAATGTTCAAAAGAAAATAACTGATTATTTTTCCTAGTACGTATGTACGTAGTACATATGTATTAACAGATTTTGTATTATTCTTTTTATTTCGTATGTAGTACATACATACATAAAGTCCGTACGTTATATCTTTACACGTGCGTCATAGTTTTCAGGCAATATCCCAGACGACTATTATATTTTTTGTCTCTTTTTACCAATACCTACGATTTATTGGTGAAAAGAGACAAATAATATAATAGTCGTCTGTTATATGGCCTGAAAACTATGACGCACGGGTAAAGATATAACGTACGGACTTTATGTATGTATTTAGCCCTGTACATACTATGTACTATTTAAACTTTCAAATGTTTAATAAAATCTTTTCTAATAATTCAATTTTGCAATTTTTTTTGTTGCTTGTACCTTATAAAATACAAGTAAATGATTACCAATATAAAATACATACATAGCAATATATACGGATTTTTTCTTTATATACTTTCTATAGTGAAATTTCGGTCAACATTTTGGTCTTTCACTATATAGAGTGTCGACTGTACATATATATATATATATATATATATATATATATATATATATATATATATATATATATATATATATATATACATATCTTGCAGTGCGTCTAATAATTTGGCCAGGGACTGTATATATATATATATATATATATATATATATATATATATATATATATATATATATATATATATATATATATATACAGTCCCTGGCCAAATTATTAGACGCACTGCAAGATTTCATGTAAAATATTAATTACCGAGTGATATTGTACCGTTTTATTATTTTAAATTGATTTGTTTTTTATTTTTATATTATCCAATCAATTACCTATTTATTTGACATAAATAAAACAGCATTAATTTAGAAAAGCCTAAGTTTTAAAAAAAAGTGAAATTAATGTTAGTAAAAGTCAATATTTAGTTGAGCCACCTTTAGCCGCTATCAAAGCTTTAATTCTGCGCGGCATGCTATCAATGCAAGATTGTACTGTCTCCTGCATTTGAGGATGATGATTCCACACATGAATAATCTTTTCTAGGAGTTGGGTTTTGTTGGTAATCACATCTTTAGCCACTTCTCTTTTCATCAGCTACCACACATTTTCAATGGGGTTCATATCAGGGCTATTACCCGGCCAATCCAACAGAGGGATATTTTTTTCTGCCAAAAAAGCTTTAACAGACCGAGCAGTGTGGCAGGGAGCTCCATCTTGCATGAAAGTGAAGTCTACATCTTTGTCTTGCCATTGTTTGGCCCACTTCAGGCGCTTTGCTTTCATTGCAGCTGTTAACTTGGGCTTCCTGGCGGGGCGACAGGCCTTAAAATCTAATTCTTTCAATTTTCTTCGAACAGTGCGCTCAGAAGCATTTACGCTAGCATCCTGGAGTTGTGATTTTATTACCTTTGTGGTAGCAAATCTGTTTTCTACACAAATTTTCTTCAAACATCTCTCTGACCGTGGAGTAAAAATTGGTTTTCTACCGCATCTTTTCTTTCTTTTCGGGCTTAATTCCTTCCCTGACTCAATTTTCTTTTTTATGCGTCATACACTAGCTTCAGAAACCGCCAATCTTCGTGATATTTCTCGGTTTGTAAATGTTTTCGCAATCACAAGGGCCTTAACTTCAGCTTTTTTACGTGGTGAAAGATCGTCTTTTCTACCCATAATGAAAATAGTCCCAATTACTTTTTTAAAACACTGCATACAAAATAAACTAATAACTGAGTAGTATAAAACTGTTAAACAAACAATCACAGTCCATAAAGCCACAGAAACACGTCCGTACCTGACTCGATTCCGATCGCGACTGATACAGGTTTGTACTTGTTTACGTTCATGTATCACTTTGTCAACACAGTGTTGCCATATGTTAAAAATAAATACAAATATGTAGTCTACAACAATTCTTTTAAATAAAAATCAATAATATTGTAGTTTAAATATACCATTATTGCATAAAAACTCTTAAGAAACATAAAATTACTAAAAAAAATACAGTGCGTCTAATAATTTGGCCAGGGACTGTATATATACACATATATATATATATATATATATATATATATATATATATATATATATATATATATATATATATATATATATATATATATATATATATATAAAACTAAGACTAATCTGTACGTTTGCTGTCATCTCTAACATCCAATAAAGCATTCGTTGCCATTATAAAGTGGATCCTCTTAACCTTAACTCGATAACCCTATCATCTTATCTAGGGTTTCTACCTAAAGCGCGGAATCTTTTAATTTCCCCATTGTAACGTAACTGGGATCACATTAAGGGGGGCGATACATGTCTTTCTGGAATTAGCCAAATGTGTTTTCGCATATTAGACATAATACCGTATTAATTCTCGCTTCCCTTGCGGTGTTGAGCATAGTAAAAGCATTAGCATGATCATGCTTTATACCTGAGCCCGATCTCAATCTCGGCGTCTTAACTTAACCCGGCGAGCACGTCACTACGCCTTCGTTTCCACAAGAAGATTAACAAGATGTAGATAAGATTCACTCGAAAATCCTTAATATGATTTTCATATTGAAATAAACGGGAGTTGTCATTATTTTAAAATTTGCTTGATTTTTTGTGATTTATATGAAATATAATTAAAATATTGACGAACTGACGCATTCATGTTTTTATCCTTTTTAGTGTACCGTTCGGAACACTTATAAGATCGTTTCGGTGTCTGTCTGTCTGTGGATCAAACTCGATTTTCTCCGAAACTATTTGACATAGAAAGTTGAAATTTAGCTCTAATATAGGAATTGATGGCCCCATTAGAGCCGTGTAGTTTTGAAAGTTAAATTTTGACTTAAAGGGGGATGAAATCGGAAGTGATTTTTTTTTTTACCAGGTCATCGAGTAAGATATCGAATGAAAGCTTGTGAAAACATGAGTTCAAGAATATATATGATGTAATACTTGCGTACACTTTTCTTTGTATTATTTTTAAAAAATTGGGGTGTGTTTTGTGTAGAGAATATTTCAGAATTTTTTCAAAATCTTTTGATAGGTACTTTTCGAGATAAGGCAAGGGGACAGCGATTTTTCGCACTTTTTTAAAAATAATACAAAGCTAATTGTGCCCAAGTATTACGTCATATATATTTTTTAACTCTTCTTTTTTCAAGCTTTCATTTGACACCCCACTCCATGACCTGATAAAAAAAAAATTTCAGTTCCGATTTCACCCCCCAAAACTAGAACCTAGAAAATAATAAGATATATATTACTTTCAATAATATTTCAAAGATTATACGTGCGCCAAATTTGAAATCGTCTCATTTCGTTTGAGAGTTATAGTGCAAACACTCAAACAGACAAACTGACTGACAGATAGATCGAAGGGGAAATAAGAAACTGTTTTTCGTGATCTGTGGACCCGAAAACGTGTACTTATACATATATATATATATATATATATATATATATATATATATATATATATATATATATATATATAGACTATGCTATTTGCCGATTATGAGTTATTCTCACAACTCAGGGAAGAGTGTAAAACTCTTGAGCGCTCATGTTATCAGGATTACATAAACAGAATAGAATTCAATCTCAACAGAAATCCGTCAGAATTTTGAAAACATGTAAATAACTGCAAAAGATCGAATGGGTATCCTAACTCCATGCATTTAGGGGGTAGGACGAGCAGTAGTGGTGATCTTACGGTCAATTTGTTTGCTGAATATTTCTCGAGTGTGTATGAGGATGCCCTTTTGGAAATACCGGACTACTACTCGAGCCTTACTGAATTGACAACATTAAATAACGTGATTATTAGTTTGATTGATGTTTTTAATGAACTGATGTCGCTCAGGCCTAAAACCTCAAGTGGGCCTGATGGTGTCCCGCCGCGATTATTAAAGAAATGTGTGTGCACCTTAAGCAGACCACTTCACTTCCTGTTCAATCTCTCATTGGATTTGGAAGTATTTCCTGATTATTGAAAAACTTCCTATATAAACCCAATTTTTAAATCTGGTGATCGTAGCGATGTGACTAATTATAGGGGCATCTGTATACAGTCGACCATACCAAAGTTTTTGGACTCACTGGTCACTTCTTGTCTTTCTTGGCACTGTAGGCGGGTGATCATGGATGAACAGTATGAGAATTACCTGTTGGGCGCATTTGAGAGGGGCTGTCAGGTTGATACCATATATACCGACTTCTCCAAGACGTTCGACAAAGTGAACCGTCGATTATTGCTGAGCAAACTTGGGTCGCTTGGGTTCGACATTCACATTCTTCGTTGGCTGGAGAGCTTTTTAATGGGCGGTCAGCAAAGTGTAAGAATAAATAATTATATCTCTAACCTAAGTATAGTGCCCTCGGGCGTTCCTCGGGGCTCTCACTGCGGCCCCCTATTGTTTCTCTTATTTGTAAATGACTTGAGGGATTTCCTGACCAATACTTCTTTTCTCATGTTTGCCGATGATCTGAAATTATTCAAAATTATTTCTAGTCCTGTAGACAGTCTTGTTTTGCAAGCGGATGTTGACATATTTTTCCATTGGGCAACTTTAAACGGCTTAAGTCGGAATAGTGATAAATGCTTCTGTATATCATTTTCCAGATTAAAAATTCCTATGCAGTTCGACTATAGTATAAATACAACCATTTTAAAACGGGTACATGAGATTAGGAATCTTGGTGTGATGTTTGATTGTTCTTTATCTTTCATTGGCCATCAAATAAGTGTGGTGCAGCGAGCAGGTAGGTGTTTGGGTTTTATTGATAGATTTAGTGCCGATTTTTCTTGTAATGTGTTTAAATTATTATATTGCTCGTATGCAAACCCGGTGTGGTCTCCTTTTTATAATGTCCATATTAATCAGCTGGAGAGTGTCCAAAAAAAAATGGGTATATTGACTGTGAGTACTTACTTAGTAAATTATCTTTTCATACCGTACATCGTACCCGCGCCAGGTCGTTATTTTACCCAGCTAATGCCACCAGAAACTATGGCTTGCATAGTCCAATCTTTAGAATGCAGCGTAATTTTGATAAATACAATTTGACAATTGATGACCCAGTACACCGATTCAAAAATATGGTCAAGCAACTGACCTCGCTATAGAGTTTCTTCAATTTTCGGGTAGTTTCCCATTGGTATTATATGTCAAGTACTGTTTACCACTTTAAAGTGATTAATTTAGATTGTAATACCCTGCATTCTGACCTATTAGTTTTAGTTTTAGATTTAGCTTTACTTATATTGTTCATTCACATTGCTTTTTTTTTCTCTTGCATATTGTCGATGTTTTTTGTAGAAATGGTGTTACCGTTGATAATAAATAAATAAATATGAAGGTCAGCTTATCACCCCTCGTACAACCCTCTTCAAACTGCCTTTTATATCGAGAACCTCATCCCTTTGGAAGGATTTGCCCAGGACTGTGTTTCCCACCGAGTACAATTTACAGCGAATCAAGACCAGCGTGAATCGCTTTTTCCGCATACGCGTCGCTTCTCTAGTGCTTTAGGGGTTTCTCTGCAGCACATGTGTTATGTCTATAATAAGAACTCACCCTTGCCATTGCATAAACGAAATAGGCTGAACAAATTTCATTTCGTTTATGGGACGTATATATGTTATAACAATAATAATGGCATAGTTTTTCCACTTGGTATTACTTTTTTTTACATAATAACCAAAATCGTTGGGATATTTTATTTCCAGTCAAATGAAAAACGAACGGTAATGAGGGATTAAAAATTCTCGCCAGGGAGCTATTTTTATTTGAGTCCTCAAAACACGACTGATCTTTTAAATTGGTGCTTTTAGAGAGAGGGGTGTCATCACGCCTACTGGTAATTAAAGCTTTGTGTACAAAATTCCCGAACTCTTTATTTAGTGGCTTACAAAAGAAATTAAAAACGGGATTAAAGATTTTTTGTCGGGATCTTAGGAAAAAGGAATGGGAAATCGAGGGGCACATTAAGTTGGTGACCCGCAATTGGATGGAACGATCTTGGTTAATTCCCGTTTCAGTGGCGGCCCAACTAACAATATGCATTACGTAGATAATTCTACCTTACTTTCACAGCTTGCAAAAAGCTATTTACTTTATAATATAATAACATAAATAAAGAGCAGTCTTTACATTACTACTCCACATTTTCAAGAAGCAAATATTCTTTTTACAAGTAGGTCCATTATGGGTGGGAGTAACAAGAGTTCAAAAGGTAATACCCATTCTTGAGGTTCACGTTTCAACAGTCGCATTGCTTTCAATAACATCGAAAGTCATGGAAAAGGCTATCAAACAGCATCTTCTAAAATATCTCGAAGGATTCAATATTATTAGCCACTATCAACATAGCTTTCGTAAACATAGATCAACAGGAGATCTTCCAACTTATGTTACACATGTTTGGAACAACGAAATTGAACACTGTGGAGAATCTCGAGCGGTTACTCTTGCTATATCCAAGGCATTCGATCGTGTTTGGCACGATGGATTGTTGCCTAAGTTACGCTCTTCTGGTATGTCTGAAAAGTTCTGCTTATGGCTCTCAAGTTTTCTTAAAAACCGTTCTTTAAGAGTGGAACTAGACGAATTTCTTTCTAACACCTTCACTGTCAAAGCTGGCGTGCCCCGGGGCTCCATACTATCTCCTATTCTCGTCCAGAAAATCGTTAAGACCAGGAATCTAATCTACAGTTTTGCAGATAACGGTACGCTTATCACATCACTCATACAAATATTCGCAGACAGCAGGAAGTCGTTCAACTTTATATATATATATATATATATATATATATATATATATATATATATATATAACGGGTTTCAATCCGTTCGTCTAACAAAGAATTTGCACGTCGTTTCGCCAAAATCTCATTTAGCATTTTTAAGTGCTCTTGCTGCTGCTGCTACTCGATACTGTGATCTTGCTGCTGCTGCCGCTCGAAGCTAACTCGCGCGTTAATTTCGAGCGGCAGCAGTAGCAAGATTACGGTATCGAGTAGCAGCAGCAACAAGATCACTTGAAAATGCCAAATGCCGGATTGAAACTCGGAATTCTAATATATTATATATATACATACGTCTCTCTGTCTGTCTGTCTGTCTATCTGTCCTTTAGTGCGCTTATCACTGGAGAACCACTTATCCGATTTACGTACTTTTTTTTTTAAACATACATATGTTCTCTGGCCAGGTTATAGGCTATATTTTATTACGATAGGTAGCATAAGGAATGAGCAGTGACGTAAAATAGTGAATGAAATCGGAAAAAAGTTTGCCGCTAGCGCGTTCTCTTGCAATACACAGTCTAAACCATTAAATATGGAACAATATTATGTAGCAGAGAATATCTATAATCTATAATATATATAAAATGCAATGTCTCTCTGTCTGTCTGTCCATTAGTGCGTTTATCACGCGAGAGCCACTTATCCGATTTACGTGTCTTTTTTAAATTCATACATATATTCTTTGGCCAGGTTATATAATAATAATAATCTATATCCATAATATATATAAAATGCAACGTCTCTCTGTCCGCCTGTCTGTCTGTCTGTCCGTCCGTTAGTGCGCTTATCACTGGAGAACCACTTATCCGATTTACGTGCTTTTTTTTTTTTTAGACATGCTAAAACATTAAATATGGAACAATATCATGGAGCAAAGAATATCTATAATATACATAAAATGCAACGTCTCTCTGTCTGTCTGTCTGTCCATTAGTGCGCTTATCACTGGAGAACCACTTATACGATTTACGTGCTTTTTTTTTGAACATACGTATGTTCTTTGGCCAGGTTATACGGTACATTTTATTACGTTAGGTGATATAAGGAATAAGCAGTGACGATAATAGTGAATCAAGTCGGAGAAAAGTTTGCCTCTAGCGCGTTCTCTTGCAATACACTGCCTAAAGCATTAAATATGGAACAATATCATGTAGCAAAGAATATAATATATATAAAATGCAACGTCTCTCTGTCTGTTAGTGCGCTTATCACTCGAGAACCACTTATCCGATTTACGTGTTTTTATAAATTTATACATATGTTCTATATAATTCGATATAAGCCTAGATAATGGGAGATAAGGTGAGATAATGGGAGATAAGGAGAAATAATGGGAGATAAGGTGAGATAATGGGAGATGAGATAAGTATAAATAATGGGAAATAAGCAGAGATAAGTCTAGATAATGGAAGTTATGGTGAGATAATGGGAGATAAGGAGAAATAATGGGAGATAAGGAGAAATATTGCGAGATAAGTCGAGATAAGCCTAGATAATGAGAAATAAGGTGAGATAATGGGAGATAAAGAGAAATAGTGGGAGATAAGAAGAAATAATAGGAGATATTTTATTACGTTGAGTAACATAAGAAATAAGCAGTGACAATAGTGGTAAATCAAGTCCACGCGAGCGGAGCCGCGGGCCCTTCTAGTATATATATATATATATATATATATATATATATATATATATATATATATATATATATATATATATATATATAAAGCCAATTCTTAAAAACAAATATAAGGTTTAATAAAATCAATCATCGCTCCTGATGAAGCTAACATTATTAGCTAAACGCGCGTCGAGCGCAAAAATAAAGTGTTTGGTGTAGTGGTGATATATACTGAGTACTGTCATTTTGCCAGAGATTCCACATTCCCAACTTAGATAAGCTTTAATCATAAATTTGTATCATAAATAGAAAACTTTCTCAAGTTAAAGAGGTTTTCGGAATCTAGGATGGAACTGATTTAATTTCGCTTGCACACGTCTTTTATATTAGCGGACTGGTGGAGGTGGAGGGCTTCGTGGATAATCTATTCCCAAATTGGTAAAAGATAAAAAATAATATCACGATTAAGGGTATTGAGATGCTTAGATACTTCGATGGACTCCCGAATTTTACTAGGATAGAAAAAGGAATATGTCGGAAGAACCTTGGACTGGCCAAAAAGAACCTGGTGTCTTGTTTAATGCTGGTGTTCTGGAAGTGCTGAAGTGGCAATATTACTTTGATGTTATTTAGTACATAATATAAGTACATATTTTTCTGCTCGTTTGGCCGATATCGGTTTTACCGCAACTATATGGGATTTTTTTTATGGGTCTAGCACACGTGCTGCAGGAAAGAAGTCCTTAAAGCGCTACAGGAGCGACACGTGTGCGGAAAAAGTGATTCACGTTGTTCTTAAATCGCTGTAAATTGTACTCGGTGGGAAATACAGTCCTGGGCAAATTATTCCAAAGGGAGGATGTTCTCCATATAAAAGACTGCTTGAAAAGCATTGTACGAGGAATAACAAGCTGAACCTCATACGGATGTGAAGTATTAGCGCGACGTGTACTTCTAACATGCACCGCTCTGGGAGAAATTAAGCGGACCACATCCTTCGAACACTTTCCAGGAAAATACTTGTAGAATAGGCTCAAGTTGCCAACCGTTCTTCGATGTTCCAGCGAATCAAGGGCGCTGGTCAGTTCCGGGTCTCCAATCAGACGAACAGCTCTTCTCTGAATAGAATCCAACAAATGCAGTGTATGTTTGGGAGCGGAGCCCCAAACATGGGAGCATTATTCCATAGTTGGTCGAATTTGAGCTTTGTACAGCTCTCCTTGCTATGCCTGCAACATGTTCATGCCAGGACATATTTGCTCCCAAATTAACGCCCAACAAATTGAGTGACAATGTTAGAGGAATGGAGCGCCCCGACATAACTATGTCCGGTTCAGCAACGTTAACTTTTTTAGAAAAAACTACCGCCTGGATTTTTGTAGCCTTAAATTCCACATGGTTACTGTTACTCCAAGATAAAATTTCTTCCAGGTCTTTGTTAAGTTGAATGACTTCCTGCTGTCTGCGGATATTTGTCTGAGTAGCCGATGTCCGAGCGTTCAAAGTGAATGAAGAGATAAGCGTACTGTCATCTGCAAAGCTGTAGATTGGATTCTCGGTCTTTTCCAGCAGATCGTTAATGTAAATGAGAAAAAGAGTAGGAGACAGTATGGAGCCTTGAGGTACACCGGCTTTAATAGTGAAGGTGAAAGAAATCCGTCGACTGCGACTCATAAAGAGCGCTCTCTGAGGAAACATAGGAGCCACAAACAGAACTTTTCAGATATACCATAAGAGCGTAGCTTACCCAACAGCCCATCGTGCCAAACACGGTCGAATGCCTTGGATGTGTCAAGAGCAACCGCTCGAGATTCTCCAAAGTGTTCAATTGCGTTATTCCAAACGTGTGCTACATAAGTCAGAAGATCTCCTGTTGATCTATTTTTACGACAGCCATATTGATGATCGCTAATACTGTGATGATACTGTCCACTCCTGAATTTTCAAGGGAAATCTTACCTTTGACAGATCTTACGTTCTTACTTGACAGACTGTATGAAAGGACTACAATCCCAAGAGAATGAAGATGTTTTTGAATGGTGCGTTTTAAATCTCTGTACTGAAATCATAGATATTGTATGAAAGTAGATATATTTTGCACTATCAAAAATTCATGTCTCATTATTTTCTGTTCTCTATTTTATAGATCTTTTATAGATCTATAACAACCTTGATAACAAAGGGAAAAATAATTTCTTCTAAAAATCTTCCCCAAAAAATAAACTAATTAATTTAGACTATTCCAGTAAGTTTACCCCTTTCTCCATACTCATTATTCCACCACTGCTGTCTTCATTGTCTGTATCTGATTTGTTCCGGTTACTTAGTTTTTTTTCACCAGTCCCGCACCGAAGCCAGAATCTAAAGACCGAGGATTAAAATGTAATAACTTTGCTGCAAGCGAAATTACATTTTTAATTTGAATAACTTATTTTTCGTGTTGATATAAGAATTTTCCCGACGCACGAAATCCCGTTAAGACGTGCCCAAGCTGCAAAAATTGCTATTCGCGACCAAAGCTAAATGTATTGGAGCTTAAAAATTATAATGGGGTGTAAGAGGGTTAAATATTGGATTGAGGTGGTCTATGTTACATTACCAGACCTCCAATTAATCTAATTGTTCCAAAATTTGGGAAAGTATCACTCATTTTAACACAAACAAGAATCTTTCAGAATGTTTTTTTTTTGATATCACAATATTGACAAAAATAGAATAATGTATTTATGGAAATTACAACAAAATTGTTTACGATATAAGTAATAAAACGGTTTTAAAAAAATCGGTAAAGTAATTTATCTGGTACTACCCTTGCAAACACGCAGTTCTAAAGTAGGTAGTAAATTTCACTTTTTCACATTAAAGAATAACATAACTTAACTCAATTTCCACAAGTCGATGTTTTCAGTCATAGGCACAAAAAAAAAAAAATATTTATTATTATTAATTTTTTATATATTTTATATATATATATATATATATATATATATATATATATATATATATATATATACGAGGTATATCCACAAAGTAAGTTCCGTTTCTATTTCTATCCGCGGCAGCGCTGCGATCGCAGTTCCGAGCATGCGTGGCAGTTACTCTGACTCAAGCAGAAGAAATGTACTCCATTTTCAGATCGCTGCTGCCGACGTGTTCTTTGTAGTGCTTCTTTATGATGTCAGCCTTAATTGAAAATGCCGCCGCTTGTGAAATCAGATCTGTGATTCGTTTTCTAAATGCAAAGAAAGTTAAACCAAGTGAAATTTATCGGCAAATCTGCGAGGTTTACGGACAAACTGCTGTGAGTGATTCAATGGTTAGAAGATGGGTCAGACAGTTCAATGAAGGACGTGATCAAGTGCACGATGAAGAACGATGTGGACGCCCGTCTTTGGTTACTGATGAACTGGTTCACGCAATTGAAGAGAAGCTTAAGCAAAACCGTAAGTTTACAATTAGTGCTTTTGCTATGGAATTTCCGCAAATCTCACGATCACTAATTCATGAAATTGTTAATGAAAAACTGGAATTTCGAAAACTTTGCTCACGTTGGGTACTCAAAATTCTTGCTGAACAACACAAAAAAAAAACGGATGGGCAGTGCACTTCAGTTTTTGACACGCTGCAATGAAGACGGTGATGATTTTCTTTCTCGGATAGTCACGGGGGATGAAACTTGGGTATCTTACGACACCCCAGAAACTAAACGGCAATCAATGGAATGGAGGCACCCTTCGTCCCCAACGAAAGTTAAGCCTAAGCAAATCTTGACACCTCGAAAACTCATGTGCACCGTTTTTTTGGGACAGAAAAGCCATTTTGCTGATTGATTTCTTACCACGAGGCCAAACAATCAATGCACATGTTTACTGCGAGACCATTACGAAATTGCGCACACACAGGCGGCAACCTTCTATGAAGAAGGCATACAAAAACTTGTGCCACGCTATGACAAGTGCCTACAAAATTTCGGAAGCTATGTAGAAAATTAGTTTAACAGTTGTAGATTTTTGTTCAATAAATATTTTTTCTGTATCTGTACACGTTTTTTTTTTGTAACCAAACGGAACTTACTTTGTGGATATACCTCGTATATATACAAGTATATATAATATTTAATATTTATTATTTATAATACCCTTGAGCGAAGTTATAAGTTTTTTTAAGTTCGTCCGGCTTAATCTATTGAAGGCTGAAGTTGCTGATAGGCACTCAAGGGCATCTCGTTAATATTGAGCACTCAAATAGAGAGCCTGAGACACAAAACGGCATTTGATGGCGTATGTACATTACTGGATCGCAGTCAGGGATAAACCTAGTAGTCTAAGTATCACTAGCTTTAACAAAAACTATACCATTGTTGCTAAAAACAAAATTAAAATTGACGTCTCATTTTACTAGAGAACTACACAGTGCAACACATAAAATGTAAACTAAATTCTGACTTCAGTTTCTGGAAGTGCCCACCCAAACTAGCAAAACCCTATTTAGGTTCTGATAGTTTAGTTCGAATTTTTTTTTTGCCATCATCAATGTTTTTGCTCGAGCTTTGGTTTTGCACGGCTATATCTCGTAAATTATTGGGAATTTCTCAATGCAATCTTCAGACGAAATGTTCTTCACACGAAAATACACAATTTTTGTGAACATGTCGAGGCCAGATTTTCACTCTTTCGGGGTGTTTTTAGTGCAGAAAGCCCGAAAAAATGCCATTTTTTCACATTTTCGACCATAACTCACAAACCGTGCATATTTTAGCATAACTGTCTGCAACAGAAATTTTCTCTGCATAAACACGAATAACTTTGCTGAACATTGCAATAACCTACAATTGATCCTTATAGTTCTTTTGGCCGTTGTAAAGAATTCACACCAAAATTTCAGCTTTTTTCAGGTTTTACGTTCAAGAAACTGGTTTTTAGCTCACTTTTGAATGTTTACTAACCATTAGCATCTATTTTTGGAAAATAAATTAAAAAAAAAATTGTTTGTAAACTGCTATGGTACACACACACACGCTGGAATAAATACACACACATTTGAACGGGGAATCGCTTGTGCGTAGTATGAAATTGGCGCGCACTGTGCTAGTATTGGTACAGTACCATATATCTAACACGTGCGCATGTTAAGTACGAGGCTGGTTTGAAAAGTCTGTGCAAAGTCCGAGAGATGGCACCACCGGCGCGTATCGAGGTCATGTTTAGTTAGTAGCATCTCTTGAATGAACGCACACCAAGTTTCAGCCATATTGGTCTATTTCTTTGTGTTTGGCATTCGTGTGAATCAAGGAAGTCGAGTGATTTTCAAGAAATGGACGAAAAAGAATTTCGTGTGGCGATTAAACATTACTTTATGAAAGGCAAAACGCCTCAGGAGACTAAAGAGAAACTTGATAAACATTATGGTGGCTCTGCACCTTCGATTAGAACAGTTTATAAGTGGTTTCAAATTTTCGGACTGGCCATATGGGTACAAGTGACGCTGAACGTTCTAGACGGCCTGTGGAGGTTACGACTCCAGAAATCATTGATCAAATCCATGATGTGGTGATGGATGACAGAAGAGTTAAGGTGCGTGAGATTGCTAGTGCTGTGGGCATCTCGACTGAACGGGTACATAATATTTTGCATAAACATTTGGACATGAGAAAGCTATCCGCAAGATGGGTGCCGCGATTGCTCCCGCTTGACCAAAAACGGAATCGTGTGAAGTGTTGCAAGGATGGTTTGCAGCTGTTCCAGAAGAATCCGGAGGACTTTAAGCGTCGTTTCGTTACTGTGTGGATGAAACATGGATACATTACTATACTCCTGAGACCAAACAACAATCTAAACAATGGGTTACCAAGGGGGAATCTGCACCAAAAAAGGCCGTTCCTTCGGCCGGAAAGGTTATGGCGACTGTCTTTTGGGATTCGCAAGGGATAATCCTCATCGACTATCTACAAAAGGGTAAAACTATTACAGGTGAATATTATTCATCGTTATTGGACCGTTTGAAAACCGAGCTGCAAGAAAAACGCCCGCAATTGGCCCACAAGAAAGTCCTTTTCCATCACGACAACGCACCAGCACACACCTCAGCAGTTGTGGTCGCAAAATTAATGGAAATAGGATTCCAACTCGTTTCACATCCCCCCTATTCTCCAGACTTGGCTCCCTCGGACTACTATTTGTTCTCCAATTTGAAGAAATGGCTGGCGGGACAAAGATTTTATTCAAACGAGGAGGTGATTGCAGACACTAATGGATATTTTGCAGACTTGGACAAATCCTATTATTCGGAAGGGATCAACAAACTAGAACATCGTTGGAGGAAGTGTATAAGCCTAAAAGGAGACTATGTCGAAAAATAAAAAAGGTTTACCCCAAACATATAAGTAGTTTTAATTTTTGCACGGACTTTTCAAACCAGCCTCGTACGTGTGTTTAAAATTGATTATATGTTTTTTTGTCTTTTTTTTAAATTTTGAATTTTCAACAGCTCTATAAAATGGATAAAAATTTGCGAAATAAATTTTAACACCAAAAAAGATATATTTGCTGATGAAAGCTGAAATTTTGTTGTGAAATGTACTATTTGGTTGGGAAATTCCTTACCACAGCCAAAAGAACTATAAGGATCGATTGTAGGTTATTGCAATGTTCAACAGAGTTACTCGTGTTGATGCAGAGAATATTTTTGTCGAAGACAGTTATACTAAAATATGCACGGTTTGTGAGTTATGGTCGAAAATGTGCAAGAATGGCATTTTTTCGGGCTTTCTGCACTAAAAACACCCCGAAAGAGTGAAAATCTGGCCTTGACATGTTTACAAAAATTGTGTATTTTGATGTGAAGAACATTTCATCTGAAGATTGCATTGAGAAATTCCCAATAATTTACGAGATATAGCCGTGCAAAACCAAAGCTCGAGCAAAAAAAATTAATGATGGCAAAAAAAAAATTCGAACTAAACTATCAAAAAACCCAAATAGGGTTTTGCTAGTTTGGGTGGGCACTTCCAGAAACTGAAGTCAGAATTTAGTTTACATTTTATGTGATTTTTTTTTAGATTTATTTTGTTTTAGGGCGCGTCAACTGGAAGGTTATTTAGCGCCCATGAGGGTGAGATGTGAGAAAGAAATAGTTTAATGAAGAGTTATTGTTTTTTTTTTTTTGTTTTTTTTTTTTATATAGTTATATTTAGTTCCTTTAAGAAGTTAGTGATGTTGTTATAGTTTATTTTGAAGGAGGTTAGGGTTAGTTTGAGGGAATGAGGGAGATTGTACTTAGTTCTGGTGTGAAAGAAGTGGGGAGATTCAAATAAATGCTTAACAGAGAGGAGGATGTTGCAGTTAGGGCAGGTGGGAGCTCTTTCATTTTTCAAAAGGTGGGAGTGAGTGTGATATAAATGGCCTATGGCAAGTCTTCTTAGGGTGACATTAGCTTTTCTGTTCATATTTACGAGATGGAGGGGGGGGGGGGGGGGGGGTGTCGGGCTTTATGGCCCATAATTTATTATTGGGATCCTCGAGGTCCCATTGGAGTTGGAAGATTTTTAGGAATAGTGAGTTTAAGAGTTTTTTGTAATCTTGTTGGTGGTTTTCGCCTTGGGAAGGGGAACCCGTTAAAGCCGCTTGTTTTGGTTTTTTGTCAGCTATATCATGGCCTGTTATACCTATGTGACTGGGAAGCCACATAAGAGAAAAGGACTTCTTTCTAAGGTGGGCAATATATGTTAGGTCTAGTATTTGGCGGATGAATGCAAGTTTAAGTTTATGATTGGAGGGCACTAAGTGAGTCCGATACTATAAGAAAATGAAGTGGGGAAGGAATGGTCAGTATGTATCTTAAAGCTTCCTTAATAGCAAGAAGTTCTGCAGTAAATATTGTCAAATGGTTTGGGAGTTTAAAAGATTTAGAAGCATGGGTTTTGGAGTCGTAGAAGGCGGCTCCCACTCCATTTATGTTTTTGGAGCCATCGGTGAAGATGATCCAAGAGTTACAGTGTTTGTTATGGATGAGATGGTTAAAACTTTTGTTGAAGAGTATAGATGAGGAGGAGGATTTGTTGTATGCTTGGAGGGATAGGTCAATTTGGGGGGTGGGAGAGCACCACGGTGGAAATTGATTGAAAAGAGGATATTCAAGTTTAGGAATTGTGAGATTATGAAGTGAAATGAGTTTGTTAATGTTGTGAGGGATTGAGTTGGGGGGTGAAGAGTGAGGTTTGATGGTGAACAAAAGATAAGTTTAAAGAGTTTTTCGTATGAGGACGGAATAGGGATGAAATGTAGAAATTTAGTAAAGATTTTTGTCTGAGCAGGCTGAGTGGAGGGATAGATGAGATGCATTGGAGGCTTGAGATAGGCGAGGTTCGAAAGGCACCCGTAGCGAAGCGGAGAGCTTGATTTTGAATTGGGTCCAGTTTTGTGATTATACTGGGTTTAGCTGAATTGTAAATGAAGTCGCAGTAGGAGATTTTGGATCTGATTAATGCTTTATAGATATGGATGAGGGTAGGAAAATCAGAGTCCCAATTGATGTTGGAAAGGGAACGGATGAGGTTTAAGTCCCTAGAGGTTCTGGATTTGAGATCTTCAATGTGGGGTTTCCAGTTTAGGTTCTGGTCGAAGGTTAGACCTAATATTTTAAGGGACATTTTATGTGTTGCACTGTGTAATTCTCGAGTAAAATGAGACGTCAATTTTAATTTTAGTTTTTAGCAACAATGGTATAGTTTTTGTTAAAGCGAGTGATACTTAGACTACTAGGTTTATCCCGGACTGCGATCCAGTAATGTACATACGCCATCAAAAGACGTTTTGTGTCTCAGGCTCTCTCTTTGAGTGCTCAATATTAACGAGACGCTCTTGAGTGCCCATCAGCAACATCAGCCTTCAATAGATTAAGCTGGACGACCTTAAAAAAAACTTATAACTTCGCTCAAGGGTATTATAAATAAGCTAAAATAATTTTTAAGTCTTTTAAACAATTTTTATTTATATTTGTGCTTTGAAAGACAGAAAAAGCGAAAAATAAGCCTTTGAGAAATATCGGATAATTATTAATTACGAAGTAGTTTAATACTTACGAACGCCAAAGCAAAACGTTCAGAAAACTTTTCAATAAGATCAAATAGGTTATTTAGCCTTATTAAAATGTATCGAAAGATTAGAGGTTCTTTTAAAGTATGAAAGTATTTTTTCACAGAAGAAAATCGGATTGTGTATAATTTGAATCAAAAACGGTAAAATACGAGGTGCACTGAACTGAAATCTTAGCAATTAGTTCTTTGAAAGAATATTTTGCCGTCTCAAAATAAAACGGGGATTTTTCTGAAGGCAAACCTCCGGCTGGTTTATCGATGATTATTTATAGAACTTTGATCTTTTATTACAAATAAGTCACATTTTTCTAATTAAATATACACGTGTCATAAGCTGAACATAAATAAATAGTTTCTGAACAACATTGGTTTTGAGCTCATTTTGCTTCCCTTGAAGAAGAAGAAGTATTTGCGATAGAATCACCCTGAGAAATTTCTTCGCGTATCAGCATCCCTAGAGTGCCAAAAATATAGTTTTCCATCTCCGTCTTCTGTCCGTTTGTAATTTTCGAGCGCAATGAAACACCGATTTCAAATTTTATACACATATAATACATAAACTATGAAAGGAAGTTATAGTTTTTGAGCTATAACACTCAAGGAGTAGAGATAAATTTTGAATAGTTTCATTTGCATCACATGAATTTTTCTCGTTTATGGTTAAATTAATAAACAAATTTTATACATAATTTTTTATAAACAAAGTAAACGTTTATCATTTATGAAAAATATAAAAAAAATATTATATATATATATATATATATATATATATATATATATATATATATATATATATATATATACGAGGCACATTTGAACGGGGAATCGCTTGTGTGTAGTATGAAATTGGCGCGCACTGTGCTAGTATTGGTACAGTACCATATATCTAACGCGTGCGCATGTCAAGTACGAGGCTGGTTTGAAAAGTCCGTGCAAAGTCCGAGAGATGGCACCACCGGCGCGTATCGAGGTCATGTTTAGTTAGTAGCATCTCTTGAATGAACGCACACCAAGTTTCAGCCATATTGGTCTATTTCTTTGTGTTTGGCATTCGTGTGAATCAAGGAAGTCGAGTGATTTTCAAGAAATGGACGAAAAAGAATTTCGTGTGGTGATTGAACATTACTTTATGAAAGGCAAAACGCCTCAGGAGACTAAAGAGAAGCTTGATAAACATTATGGTGACTCTGCACCTTCTTTTAGAACAGTTTATAAGTGGTTTCAAAATTTTCGGACTGGCCATATGGGCACAAGTGACGCTGAACGTTCTGGACGGCCTGTGGAGGTTACGACTCCAGAAATCATTGATCAAATCCATGATATGGACATTGCTCACGCTTGACCAAAAACGGAATCGTGTGAAGTGTTGCAAGGATGGTTTGCAGCTGTTCCAGAAGAATCCGGAAAACTTTAAGCGTCGTTTCGTCACTGTGGATGAAACATGGATACATTACTATACTCCTGAGACCAAACAACAATCTAAACAATGGGTTACCAAGGGGGAATCTGCACCAAAAAAGGCGAAGACCGTTCCTTCGGCCGGAAAGGTTATGGCGACTGTCTTTTGGGATTCGCAAGGGATAATCCTCATCGACTATCTGGAAAAGGGTAAAACTATTACAGGTGAATATTATTCATCGTTATTGGACCGTTTGAAAACCGAGCTGCAAGAATAACGCCCGCGATTGGCCCACAAGAAAGTCCTTTTCCATCCCGACAACGCACCAGCACACACCTCAGCAGTTGTGGTCGCAAAATTAATGGAAATAGGATTCCAACTCGTTTCACATCCCACCTATTCTCCAGGCTTGGCTCCCTCGGACTACTATTTGTTCCCCAATTTGAAGAAATGGCTGGCGGGACAAAGATTTTATTCAAACGAGGAGGTGATTGCAGACACTAATGGATATTTTGCAGACTTGGACAAATCCTATTATTCGGAAGGGATCAACAAACTAGAACATCGTTGGACGAAGTGTATAAGCCTAAAAGGAGACTACGTCGAAAAATAAAAAAGGTTTACCCCAAACACATAAGTAGTTTTTATTTTCGCACTGACTTTTCAAACCAGCCTCGTATATATATATATATATATATATATATATATATATATATATATATATATATATGGGCTTAGCGGACCAAGACCGCCAAGTCAGTGTTTTTCACTGATATGAAAAGTACTGGCGTCCAAAGTTATGGACTACCAGATCGTGCCATCTATGAATAACCAAAGTAGAACATACATGTGTCTCTCTATAGTAGAGCTCGTCAGCCAGTCCAGATGAAGAGACAAACGCTAACACACAGTAACAGCAGGAGAGATTTAATAAGCATAGCGCCAAAAGTGCTACTAGTTTACAAATCTCTGCGTCATCCAGTGTGAAATAAAAGAACACATAGGCAATCAGGGTACTAATGCCGCCGTTTAATGAATAGCAGTAACTGTAAAAATAGAGTACTAATATCACTATTGGGTGTTTATCGGTAGTGATGAAATATGAAGATGGGTTATTTTTTACTAATTAGAGATCTAAGATCATAAAGAAGAAAATCGCATTACACTTAAATTTAGACAGGAATTATACTTTTTCAGTATAACAATATCCCACCCCAAAAATCCTCATTTTATTATTTATGTTATCATTATCTTATTAATATATAAAACAAAATTTTTAGCTTTGGGAAAATCTCCTCACGTCCACCAATTTGATCTCAGCACGTAATGAAAAATTACATTTTCGTTAAAAGACTAAAGCAATGGGATTTTCAAGAAACGACCTGGCGACGAAAAAATTATCTTAAGATCCATAAAAAGCTTTAAAAAATGGGGTTAATATGATTTTTAAAAGGATGGTTCTTTGTGAGAAGCCTAAGTGTTAATGGCTAATTTAGTGGTGCTAACGCGTAAAAAATACGTCATCAGAAAGCAGTGGGAGGTAAAAACCCTCTTCTAAACGGGATGTTACCTTTAAAAGATCAAAGGACCAGAAAACAACTTATTAAATTAGTGCATTTTTTCATGTTTCAGTCGTCCCCGGATACAGTACAAAAGTAGAGTACAATTTAGAACGAGGCAAGACCAACGTAAGTCGCTTTTTCCACACGTGTGTCGCTCCTGTGGCGCTTCAAGCAGCATGTGTGCTAGACCCATAAAAAAAAACAGTTTCCAATATACGTCTGTCTGTCGGTGTATCTGCCGGTCGGTTTGTCTGACTGTCAGCTAGATAACTCTCACGAATTGAGATCTCAGTTTGAAGTTATTTATGCATATAAGAAAGAAACCTATCGTTTTTGAGCGGAAGTGGCTGAAAGGTGTATTCGATTAATCTTGTCCAGTATTAACAGTAATATGAGAATACATTTTATGCATAGTTATTTATAATCAAGCCCTGGGCAAATCATTTTACCAATTTTACTTCCCTTAATACAGAGAAGTACATTGTTAGTCAGAAAGTCACCCTCCGAGATTTTTTTAATTTCTTCACGTTTCAGGGTGCCTAGATCACGAGAAACATGGTCCCTCAGTTAGATAGGAGATATCAGTTTCAAATTTAGTACTTGAAGTAGGACGGGATTTAATAATTTTTAAGAGTTCTTGATTTAGTGAAAAGGTCCACGCCGATAAATTCTGAATATTTTCAATGCCATTCTCTCGATTCAAGTTGTTCTTGAATCGCTGCAAATTATACTAGGTGGGAAATACAGTCCTGGGCAAATTATTCCAAAGGGATAATGTTTTCCATATAAAAGACTGTTTGAAAAGCGTTGTACGAGGAGTAACAAGCTGAACCTCATACGGATGTGAAGTATTAGCGCGACGTGTACTTCTAACATGCACCGCTCTGGGAGGAATTAAGCGGGCCACATCCTTCGAACACTTTCCATGAAAATACTTGTAGAATAGGCTTAAGTCGCCAACCGTTCTTCGATGTACCAGCGAATCAAGGTCGCCGGTCAGTTCCGGGTCTCCAATCAGACGAACAGCTCTTCTCTGAATAGAATCCAACAAATGCAGTGTTATTTGGGAGCGGAGCCCTAAACATGGGAGCAATATTCCATAGTTGGTCGAATTTGAGCTTTGTAAAGAATTAACAGTTGTTGTGGAGTGTAAAGCTTTCTGGTTCGAAATAATATTCCCAACTTTTGAGAAGCTCTCCTTGCTATGCCTGCAACATGTTCATGCCAGGACATATTTCCTCCCAAATTAACGCCCAACAAATTGAGTGACGATGTTAGAGGAATGGAGTGCCCCGACATAACTATGTCGGGTTCAGCAACGTTAACTTCTTTAGAAAAAACTGCCGCCTGGGTTTTTGTAGCGTTAAATTCCACTTGGTTACTGTCACCCCAAAATAAAGTTTCTTCCAGGTCTTTGTTAAGTTGAATGACTTCCTGCTGTCTGCGGATATTCGTCTGAGTAGCCGATGTCCGAGCGTTCAAAGTGAATGAAGAGATAAGCGTACTGTCATCTGCAAAATTAAATTCTCGGTCTTTTCCAGCAGATCGTTAATGTACATAAATGAGAAAAAGAGTAGGAGACAGTATGGAGCCTTGAGGTACACCGGCGTTGATAGTGAAGGTGTCCGTCAACTGCCACTCGTAAAAAACGCTCTCTGAGGAAACATGAGAGCCACAAACAGAACTTTTCAGACATACCATAAGAGCGTAGCTTAACCAACAGCCCATCGTACCAAACACGGTCGAATGCCTTGGATATGTCAAGAGCAACCGCTCGAGATTCTCCAACGTGTTCAATTGCGTTGTTCCAAACGTGTGTTACATAAGTCAGAAGATCTCCTGTTGATCTATTTTTACGAAAGTCATATTGATGATCGCTAATAATGTTGAATCCTTCAAGATATTTTAGAAGATGCTGATTGACAGCCTTTTCCATGACTTTCGATATTATTGAAAGCAGTGCGATTATTCGGTAGTTATTTGGCAAGGTCTTCTTGCCTTTTTTAGGTATCGGCTGAACTGTGGCACATTTCCAGCAGGAAGGAAATATTCCCTTTCTGTAGGATAGGTTGAAAAGTCTACAGAAAACTGGTGTTAGTTCCCTTGCACAGTTTTTGAGAACTATGGCAGGTATTCCGTCAGCGCCAGAAGCCTTTTTACATATATGAAAATACATTTTACGCATAATTATTTCTAATCAAGCACTGGGCAAATCATTTTACCAATTTTACTTCCCTTACTACAGAGAAGTACATTTTCAGGGTGCCTAGGTCACAAGACACATGGTCCCTCAGTTAGATAGGAGACATCAATTTCAAATTTAGTACTTGAAGTAGGACTGGATTTAATAGTTTTTAAGAGTTCTTGATTTAGTGAAAAGGTCCACACTGATAAATTTTGAGTATTTTCAATGCCATTCTCTCCTTTTTTTTATGGGCATAGCACACGTACAGAAAGGAAATCTCTAAAGCACTACGTTGATCTTGAATCGCTGTAAATTTTACTGGATGGGAAGCACAGTACTGGGCAAATCATTCTAAAGGGGTGAGGTTCAACATATAAAAGACTGCTTGAAAAGGGTTGTACGAGGAGTGACAAGCTGAACCGCATACAGATATGAAATATTAGCGCGGCCTACAGGCATGGATGCAAAAAATTAGAAGGAAGTGTCATAAAAGAAGAAGACAAAATTGTGGAAAGATGGAGGGAATACTATCAGATGGGAATGGCATAGAGACATAATACCGGAACAAAATATAGAACTCACACAAACAGAACGAGAAACTAATACAGAAGAAGCAAAAGAGGCAATCGGCAATTTAAACAGAATAGAAAGATATAGAAGAAAATATGGAGAAGATAAATATAGAATAACTCAACTTTACAGGCCTTACATGTGGGAACAAAAGAAGTTAGATTATAAATCAGGTGAATACGAGCAATCAGACAGTAATTCGATATTTTTCTCCATCAAATAATAAATTTTTTGACGTGCTGTGTGAGAAATGGCATTGTCATGATAAGTAACTGGTCAAGTGCAAGTTGAACTTGTTCCGTACGTTGATTGCTTTTAAAATAAAAAATGTTGTAACGGAAGTATAAAATGATCGATCAGTGACTTCACAAAACACACCCCAAATGAGTTTTCAACAAAGTTTATTTCCAATCTTTAATGAAAATTGATGACCTTGAAATTTCTGATTTTTTTTTTTATATACCAGATAAATTATTACAGGTAATGCACTCGTGATAATTTTCGTTCAATCTACACTCCGTGGAGAATATTCCAGAATTTTTTCAAAATTTTTTGATAAGTACTTTTCGTGATAAGGCGTGGTGGAGAGCGGTTTTTCGCGATTTTTTAAAAATAATACAAAGAAAAGTGCGCGCAAGTATTACATTATATATATATTTTTTACTCGGGTTTTCACAACCTTTCATTTGACACCACACTCGATTACCCAGTAAAAAAAATTTTTTTTCAGTTCCGATTTCACCCCCCAAAACTAATCCCTTAAGTCAAATTTTAACTTTCAAAACCACATGGCTCTGGTGAGGCCATCAATTCCTATATTATTACCAAATTTCAACTTTCTATGATCTTATAAGTGTTCCGTACGGAACACTAAAAATAATGCGTCGTTTTCGTCGGTTGTTTTTCCTGAACAGAACTTTTACACAGCTAAATGTGCATGCAAAATCGAATATATTGCAGTCTTCGATATGCCTAAGGATACCTCTATCTGACGGTAAGTCACATGCCGATCCTCCTCAATCATGTTGCGCACAGCATCGTTCCTAGCATGCACCGTTCTGGGAAGAATTAAGCGGGCTACATCCATCGAACCCTTTCCATGAGAAGATTTGTAGAATAGACTCACGTCGCCAAACATGCTGCTGGTGAGTTTTAGGTCTCCAATCAGGCGAGAAACTCTCTTTTGAACAGAATCCAAGAAATGCAGTGTATGTTTCCGGCAATTCCAGGTCCTTTTGGTCAGTCGCTAAGGCAGTTAGTCAAAATTTCACCAAATCCACCATACCACCACTCACACGGCCAGATAATTCTATTGCAACGACACCTGTTGAGAAAGCGAACTTGTTGGCTGAACTCTTTGCTTCACATTCTACTGTCGATTTCCAAGGAAAAACACCACCTACTATTCCCATAGTGCAGTCAAGGATGCCCGATATTGTCTTCAGACAGCGTATCATAAAACGTATTTTGATGAAGCTAGACACCAAAAAGGCTTCAGGCGCTGACGGAATACCTGCCATAGTTCTCAAGAACTGTGCGAGGGAACTAACACCAGTTTTCTGTAGACTTTTCAACCTATCCTACAGAAAGGGAATATTTCCTTCCTGCTGGAAATGTGCCACAGTTCAGCCGATACCTAAAAAAGGCAAGAAGACCTTGCCAAATAACTACCGACCAATCGCACTATTCTCAATAATATCGAAAGTCATGGAAAAGGCTATCAATCAGCATCTTCTAAAATATCTTGAAGGATTCAACATTATTAGTGATCACCAATATGGCTTTCGTAAAAATAGATCAACAGGAGATCTTCTGACTTATGTAACACATGTTTGGAACAACGCAATTGAACACTTTGGAGAATCTCGAGCGGTTGCTCTTGACATATCCAAGGCATTTGACCGTGTTTGGCACGATGGGCTGTTGGCTAAGCTACGTTCTTATGGTATGTCTGAAAAGTTCTGTTTGTGGCTCTCATGTTTCCTCAGAGAGCGTTCTTTACGAGTGGCAGTTGACGGATTTCTTTCTAACACCTTCACTATCAACGCCGGTGTGCCCCAAGGTTCCATACTGTCTCCTACTCTCTTCCTCATTTATATTAACGATCTGCTGGAAAAGACCGAGAATCCAATCTACAGCTTTGCAGATGACAGTACACTTATCTCTTCATTCACTTTGAACGCTCGGACATCGACTACTCAGACGAATATCCGCAGACAGCAGTAAGTCATTCAACTTAACAAAGACCTGGAAGAAATTCTATCTTGGGGTGACAGTAACCAAGTCGAATTTAACGCTACAAAAACCCAGGCGGCAGTTTTTTCTAAAAAAGTTAACGTTGCAGAACCCGACATAGTTATGTCGGGGCACTCCATCCCTCTAACATCGTCATTCAATCTGTTAGGCGTTAATTTGGGAGCAAATATGTCCTGGCATGAACATGTTGCAGGCATAGCAAGAAGAGCTTCTCAAAAGTTGGGAATATTGTTTCGAACCAGAAAGCTTTACACTCCACAACAACTGTTAATTCTTTACAAAGCTCAAATTCGACCAACTATGGAATACTGCTCCCATGTTTGGAGCTCCGCTCCCAAACATACACTGCATTTGTTGGATTCTATCCAGAGAAGAGCTGTTCGTCTGATTGGACACCCGGAATTGACCGACGGCCTCGATTCGCTGGAACATCGAAGAACGGTTGGCGACTTGAGCCTATTCTACAAGTACTTTCATGGAAAGTGTTCGAAAGATGTGGCCCGTTTGATTCCTCCCAGAGCGGTGCATATTAGAAGTACACGTCGCGCTGATGCTTCACATCCGTATGAGGTTCAGCTTGTTACTCCTCGTACAACGCTTTTCAAGCAGTCTTTTATATGGAGAACATCATACCTTTGGAATGGTTTACCCAGGACTGTGTTTCCCATCGAGTACAATCTACAGCGATTCAAGAACAACGTGAATCGTTTTCTCCGCACACGTGTCGCTCCTGTAGCGCTTTAGGGACTTCCCTGTAGCACGTGTGCTAGACCCATAAAAAAAAAAAAAAAAAAAAAAAAAAAAAAATGTTTGGGAGCAGAACTTTAAATGTGGAAGCCGTATTCTATTATTGGTCAAACTTAAGCTCTGTACAGAATTAACAGTTGTTGGGGAGTGTAAAGCTCTCTAATTCGAAATAATATGTCCAGCTTTTGAGGAGCTCTTTTTGCTATGCATGCAAGTTCATACCAAGACATATTTGCTCCCAAATTAACGCCCAGCAAATTGAATGGCGATGCTAGAAGAATGGAGTCTCCCGGCATAACTATATTGGATTTAGCAACGTTAACTTTTTTTTTTGGAAAAACTGCCGCCTGGTTTCTGGTAGCGTCAAATTTTACTTGGTTACTGTCACCTCAAGATAGAATTTCTTTACAAAGTTGAAAAATTTTCTGCTGTCTATGGACATTTGCACGAGTAGCCGACGTTCGAACTTTCAAGGTGAATGAAGAAATAGGTATACTGTCAACTGTAAAACTTCGGATTAAATTTCTGATCCTTTCGAGCATAGCGTATATGTAAATGACAGTATCGAGCTTTGGGGCACACCGGCGTTGATAGTAAGGATATTATAAAGAAATCCTTCTACTGCCACTCGCGAAGAGCAATAAATACAATTTTTTAGACATACCTTAAGACCGCAGTTTAGCCAACGATCCGTCATGTCGAATAGTTGCCGCCTGGGTTTTTGTAGCGTTAAAGTCCACTTGGTTACTGTCACCCCAAGATACAATTTCTTCCAGGTCTTTGTTAAGTTGAATGACTTCCTGCTATCTGCGGATATTCGTCTGAGTAGCCGATGTCCGAGCATTCAAAGCGAATGAAGAGATAAGTGTACTGTCATCTGCAGAGCTGTAGATTGGATTCTGGGTCTTTTCCAGCAGATCGTTAATATAAATGAGAAAGAGAGTAGGAGACAGTATGGAGCCTTGGGGTACACCGCCGTTGATAGTGAAGGTGTTAGAAAGAAATCCGTCGACTGCCACACGTAAAGAACGCTCTCTGAGGAAACATGAGAGCCACAAACAGAACTTTTCGGACATACCATAAGAACGTAGCTTAGCCAACAGCCCATCATGCCAAACACGGTCAAATGCCTTGGATATATCAAGTGCAACAGCTCAACATTCTCCAAAGGGTTCAGTTGTAATGTTCCAAACATGTGTTACATAAGTTAGAAGATCGGCTGTTGAACTTTGCTTACGAAAGCCATATTGATGGGTGCTAATAATACTGAATTCTTCTAGAGATTTAAGAAGATGTTAATTGATAGCCGTTCCCATAACTTTGGATATTATTGAAAGCAGTGATCTCCTTGCCTTTTTTGTAATGGTTTAAATGTAGCATATTTCTAGCAGGAAGGAAAATTCCCATCAGCACCAAAACCTAGCTTCCTTAAAATACGTTTTATGATGCGCTATCTGAAGAAAATATCGGACATTTTTGACTGCACTATGGGAGTAACTGGGGGTGTTTTTCCTTGGAAATTGACAGTAGAATATTAAGAAAAGAGTTCAGCTAACAAGCAGACTTTTTCAACTGACGTTGTTGCAATAGTATGAGTGGTGGTGCAGTTGTTGGGAATTATGAGTATTTTTTCTCACTTTTGGTTGAAACAATTAAAAAGTATGCTTGAATAAATCGTTTAACTTTCAAACTGCAGATCCCTTTAACACATGTTTTTTTTTTAATGTCTCGTGGACCACTTTCGCTCTCGTGGAAAAGCACTAAGAACCATACTAACACGTAGGCTGAAAGGTTTTAGGTCTGACACACAGAAGTCGCCCTTTTCAAAAAATCCATATGATTTTTAGGAAATGCCAACTTTCAAACGAAACGTGTCAAAATTTCATGATATCTCAACGATTAATTTACAAGTTACAGTGGTTTTAGTGACGCTACTTTTGTTATTTTCAAAACAATGGAAAAAATCGAATTTCGTGTATTGACTAAACATTGCTTTTTTGATAGGAAAAAATACCGTTCAAGCAAAGCAATGGTTTGATAAGTGTTACAGAGACCCGGCCTCTGGAAAATCACTCATCATTCACTGATATGCTGAATTTAAACGCGGTCGTACAGACACAAATGATGCTGAACGCTCTGAACGCCCAGGTGGTTACACACAAAATGTTTTGGATGACCGTAAAGTGAAATTGCGTGAGATAGCTGACACCCTAAAGATATCAAAAGATCGTGTTGGTCATATTTTGCATGAACATTTGAGCATGAGAAAGCTCTATTCGAAATGGGTACCGCGTTTGCTTACAGTGGACCCAAAACAACAACGTGTTGATAGTTCTGAGCGCTGTTTGGACCCATTTGAGCGCAATAAAAAGTATTTTTTCATGCGATATGTGACAATGGATGAAACATGAATCCACCACTACACACCGGAATCAAATCGGCAGGCAGCTAAGTGGACAGCAGCCGGTGACAACCGCCCGAAGCGACCAAAGACAACAGTCAGCTGGGAAGGTTTTGGCCTCTGTATTTTGGAATGCGCATGGAATAATTTTCATCGACTATGCTGAGAAGGGAAAAATCACCAATAGCGAATAATATATAAAGTTATTGGTGCGTTTGAAGGCAGAAATCGCAAAGAGACGGCCCTAAATCAATAAGAAGAAAGTGCCCTTTCATCAAGATAATGCACCGCGTCACAAGTCAATAGTTACGATGGCAAAATTGCATGATTTGAAGTTTGAATTGCTTCCTTAACCACCGTATTCTCCAGATTTGGTCCCTAGCGACTATTATCTATTAGCTGACCTCAAAGAAATGCTCGCGGGAAAGAGATTTGGCTCCAATAAAGCAGTAATCGCCGAAACTGAGGCCTATTTTGAAGGCAAAGACAAATCCTTCTGCAAGAAAGGTATAGAAATGTTAGAAAAGCGTTGCATTGGTTGTATCGCCCTTGAAGGAGTCAATGTCAAAAGACGTCGAATAAATTAGCCATACAGGTAACAGCAATTACTGCCAATTAAATATGCATTTCTACAATTATTAATTTATAATTAAAAAAAAATAAAGTCGACAATTTTTACATCACATTTTAAAACGACCATGTTAAAAATTCATAGCTTTGGTGGTGGCAGCTAATGGAAATTAATTTTAGAAAGTCATTAACTGAAATTGCCAAAAATAAATTCAATAGAATTAGAATAATAAATGATAATAATCAAAAGTGATTTGGCTCATATTGATGGATAAAGTCAAATTTTGCAAAAAAAAAAGTGTGTTTTACAGGTAGTATGAAATGTGGATTTTTTTTCTAAAAAAAAACATGTTAAATTCGGAAGAATGATAAAAAGTGATTTATTCAAAGTATGCTCCATCGCTTGTTATACATTTTTCCCATCTTTCGGGCAATTTGTGAATACCACGCCAGTAAAAATCTTCCCCTTTTGCTGCGAACCATTCATCGAGCATTTTTTCACATCTTCGTACGAACCAAAGCGCTGCTCAGCAAGTGTGTGAGCCATCGATGGAAACAAGTGGTAATCGGAAGGAGCCAAGTCTGGTGAGTAAGCCGCATGGGGTAGAACTTCCCAGCTGAGTGCTTCCAACGACTTTGTGTTGCCTCTTTCGGTATTCTGGCCTTTTTTCAAGCAGCGAACGGTTCAAATCGGTCAATTGTTGTTGGTAACGTTTAGTATTAACCGTTTCCCCAGGTTTTAACAGCTCATAATAGACCACGCCCCTCTGGTCCCACCAAACACAGAGCATCGTCTTTCTGTCAAAGCGATTCGGTCTTGCGGTCGATGTGGATGGTGCGCCTGGGTCTACCCATGATTTTTTGCGCTTGGGATTCTCAAAATAAATCCACTTTTCATCCCCTGTAACTATACGAAGCAAAAACGACTTCCTTTTGTAGCGAGCTAGCAAAATGTCACACGTGTTTTTGCGCTTTTCCATTTGCCTGTCGTTCAACTCATGTGGTGCCCATCTACCGGTCTTCTGAATCTTTCCCATCTCTCGTAGCCGATTGGAAACAGCTTGTTGACTAACGCCCAGTTGCTCGGCGAGTTGTTTTTGTGCTTGCGAATCATCTTCGTCCAACGATGCTAGCAATTCCACGTCTTCGTATTTTTTTGGCGGTTTTCCACGTTCCCTGTCTGCAACATCGAAGTTACACTTTTGAAACGCCGAAACCATCGTTCACACGTATCTTGCGATGGAGCATGTTCACCATAAGCTTCTCGAAGTAATCGATATGATTCAACAGCAGTTTTCTTCAAATGAAAACAAAAAATTAATGCTGTCCACGAATGCTCTTTGATCGATATAAATTTCGACATATTGAACACAACAACACAACACTATTCCAATTTATCGCTCGTGTGCGTCTGACACAACGAAATGGCCCAGTGTCAAATCTTTATAGCACAAACTGCATTGGTGCACCATCTGTTGTCTGAAATCCGCATTTCATACTTGTACACCTGGTAAGTAGCTAGACCAAAAACTTTTCAGCCTGCGTGTTAAGTAAGGTAGTAGAAAAAGACAAAGTAATTATTGTTCGAATATAAAATGGTGAGTTAGGTTTAGAAAAAAAACATTTTTTAAAACTTTTATATACTGTTTAAATTTATGGGCAAGATTTTCCAGGAGAGACACTGGGCGACCATGTTGTTTATGATATAGATATACGAAAATTTTCGTATAAGGTATAAGCGCTTTTAAAACTTAGAATACTCTATATAAATCTAGTTATAAACCATCCCTTGACCAATTAATAATTATAACATTCAAGAAAGCAATTAGACGTCAAACTAAGTAGACGTACATGGTTGCAGCTAATTTAGGGGTAACTGAATTACCCTATTTTGAGGGCTGATAAATGCCAAGGTATCGATGTAGAAAGCGAAAGGGTCGCATGTCTTTAGAATAAACAGTCCCCTTACACGGATGATGAATCAATTACTTTGATAAGCTTAGGGTGTTTTACAAGAATCTTCTCTCTATTATTGGAGCTTGTAAACGGAAAAAATGAGGTAAAAATAAGTAATCGTCAAAGTAACCACGTTAACAATAGATTCTTATGGTTATTCTCAACATTTTTAGTGTTCCGTCCGGAACACTTATCTGTCTGTCTGTCTGTCCATCTGTTTGTCACACCAGATTTTCTCCGAAATTATTTGATATAGAAAGTTGAAATTTGGCACTAATATAGGAATTGATGGCCTCATCAGAGCCGTGTAGTTTTGAAAGTTAAATTTTGACTTAACCCGGCGCCAATGGCGTGAAAATAATTACGCGGATGATGACACCAGACTCGAGTCGCCAACCGTTCTTCGATGTTCCAGCGAATCAAGGCCGCCGGTCAGTTCCGGGTCTCCAATCGGACGAACAGCTCTTCTCTGAACAGAATCCAACAAATGCAGTGTATGTTTGGGAGCGGAGCCCCAAACATGGGAGCAGTATTCAATAGTTGTTCGAATTTGAGATTTGTAAAGAAGTAACAGTTGTTGTGGAGTTATTATTTTATTTTATTTATTTATTTTTTTATATTATATTATATTTTCAGATCTTGTACATACATTCCGTTGGGCTGGCGCTTTTTGCCACATCGTTCCATCCTTTCCTTTGAAAAACTGTCGATGTAGTTGATTTCGTAAGGTTAGAAGATCCGAGTCCGTGTTCGTATCGCTTGCATTTTGTTCAGTTTCGCTACTGTTACTACGTTCGAATAAGTGGTCTTCAATGTCAACGTCCGAAGCAGCATTTGATTCTTCTTCGTCGAATTCTGACTCTTCTAAAGCCGCCAAAATTCTCTCCGGGTGGTTTCTCAGTGCCATTTTCACCAAAAAACTAAAAAAGAACAAAGTGAATTAACAACAAATACTGAATAAATAAATGAAAGTAAGTCACGAAAATACTACGCCAGCGATGACGCTGGGTAAAGGGAGGCTGTATCTCCAGCTACACAAACGTTCAAATTGCACGGTCGGCGTAAAAATTCTTTTTAAATCGCCTCGGGTCAATATGACCCAGCGTAATTGGCGCCGGGTTAAGGGGTTAGTTTTGGGGCGTGAAATCGGAAGTGAAAATTTTTTTTTTTACCAGGTCATCGAGTGGGGTGTCAAATGAAAGCTTGTAAAAAGACAAGTTCAAATATATATATATATATATATATATATATATATATATATATATATATATATATATATATATATATATATATATACAGTCCCTGGCCAAATTATTAGACGCACTGTATTTTTTTTAGTAATTTTATGTTTCTTAAGAGTTTTTATGCAATAATGGTATATTTAAACTACAATATTATTGATTTTTATTTAAAAGAATTCTTGTAGACTACATATTTGTATTTATTTTTAACATATGGCAACACTGTGTTGACAAAGGGATACATGAACGTAAACAAGTACCTATATCAGTCGCGATCGGAATCGAGTCAGGTACGGACGTGTTTCTGTGGCTTTATGGACTGTGATTGTTTGTTTAACAGTTTTATACTACTCAGTTATTAGTTTATTTTGTATGCAGTGTTTTAAAAAAGTAATTGGACTATTTTCATTATGGGTAGAAAAGGCGATCTTTCACCACTTAAAAAAGCTGAAGTGAAGGCCCTTGTGATTGCGAAAACATTTACAAACCGAGAAATATCACGAAGATTGGAGGTTTCTGAAGCTAGTGTACGACGCATAAAAAAGAAAATTGAGTCAGGGAAGGAATTAAGCCCGAAAAGAAAGAAAAGATGCGGTAGAAAACCAATTTTCACTCCACGGTCAGAGAGATGTTTGAAGAAAATTTGTGTAGAAAACAGATTTGCTACCACAAAGGTAATAAAATCACAACTCCAGGATGCTAGCGTAAATGCTTCTGAGCGCACTGTTCGAAGAAAATTGAAAGAATTAGATTTTAAGGCCTGTCGCCCCGCCAGGAAGCCCAAGTTAACAGCTGCAATGAAAGCAAAGCGCCTGAAGTGGGCCAAACAATGGCAAGACAAAGATGTGGACTTCTGGAGATCGGTAAGATACAGCAATTTAATCAATAATTGATACATTATTATCATTTTCAGTTAAATAAAGCAAATAAACATGGAAGTTTATATATTTTTCCTATTTTTGACAGGTCTGCTTCAGTGACGAAAGCACATTCGAAATTTTGCAGAATAAAGCTCAGTATGTGCGTCGTCGCCATGGAGAAAAGTTTCATCCTGATTGTGTCGTCCCGACGGTTAAACATCCCACCAAAGTGATGATTTGGTCAGTCATCAGCGGCAAGGGCACTGGACGTCTGTACGTCGTCAAAGGAATAATGAGGCAAGATCAGTACAAAGAAGTATTACAAAATCGGTTGATTCCGCAGCTCAGAGAATGGTTTCCAAATGGGGAACCATTCACTTTCATGCAAGATGGAGCTCTCTGCCACACTGCTCGGTCTGTTAAAGCTTTTTTGGCAGAAAAAAATATCCCTCTGTTGGATTGGCCGGGTAATAGCCCCCACTGAAAATGTGTGGGAGCTGATGAAAAGAGAAGTGGCTAAAGATGTGATTACCAACAAAACCCAACTCCTAGAAAAGATTATTCATGTGTGGAATCATCATCCTCAAATGCAGGAGACAGTACAATCTTGCATTGATAGGATGCCGCGCAGAATTAAAGCTTTGATAGCGGCTAAAGGTGGCTCAACTAAATATTGACTTTTACTAACATTAATTTCACTTTTCTTTAAAACTTAATAAACTTATGCTTTTCTAAATTAATGCTGTTTTATTTATGTCAAATAAATGGGTAATTGATTGGATAATATAAAAATAAAAAACAAATCAATTTAAAATAATAACATAAAACGGTACAATATCACTCGGTAATTAATATTTTACATGAAATCTTGCAGTGCGTCTAATAATTTGGCCAGGGACTGTATATATATATATATATATATATATATATATATATATATATATATATATATATATATATATATATATATATATATATATGTAATGTTATACTTGCGCACAATTTTCTTTGTATTATTTTTAAAAAAGTGCGAAAAATCGCTGTCCAATTTTGGGTTCAAAAAAGGAATCTTACACAGCATGTCATGGGTTATGAATAAGTTCCAGCGCTCTAATACAGTTTTGGCACCTTGAACCACACATTTTACACCAACTAATTCAGATATTATATTTTCAGATTTTGTACATACATTCCGTCCTGCTGGTGCTTTTTGCCACATCGTCCCATCCTTTCCTTTGAAAAACTGTCGATGTAGTTGATTTCGTAAGGTTAAAAGATCCGAGTCCGTGTTCGTATCGCTTGCATTTTGTTCAGTTTCGCTACTGTTACTACGTTCGGATAAGTGGTCTTCAATGTCAACGTCCGAACCTTATCTCAGAAAATTTTTAAAAAATTCTAGAATATTCTCTACAGGATGTAGATTGAACGAAAATTATCACGAGTGCATTACCTTTAATAATTTATCTGGTATATAAAAAAAACAAAAATTACAGTTTCACTAAAGATCGGAAAAAAACTTTGTTGAAAACTTATTTGGAATATGTTTTGTGAAGTCACTGATCATTTTATACTTCCGTAACGAAAATTTTTATTTTAAGAGCAATCAACGTACGAAACACTAATTGCGCAAGTCCAACTTGCACTTGACCGGTTATTTTGCTTGACGATCGCACTTTTCTCTTACTTTTCTTGCATGTATTTTATCTTTGCTTGCAGAGCTAACAGCAGATAAAACCTTATTTTTATTTTTTTTTATGGGTCTAGCACACGTGCTGTAGGGAAGTCCCTAAAGCGCTCCAGGAGCGGCATGTGTGCGGAAAAAGCGATTCACGTTGTTCTTGAATCGCAGTAAACTGTACTCGGTGGGAAACACAGCGCTGGGCAAATTGTTCCAAAGGAATGATGTTCTTCATATAAAAGACTGCTTCAAAAACGTTGTACGCGGAGTAACAAGCTGAACCTCATACGGATGTGAAGCACCAGCGCAACGTGTATTTCTAACATGCACCGCTTTGGGAGAAATTAAGCGGGCTACATCCTTCGAACTCTTTCCATGAAAATACTTGTAGAACAGACTCAAGTCGCCAACCGTTCTTCGATGTTCCAGCGAATCAAGGCCGCCGGTCAGTTCCGGGTCTCCAATCGGACGAACAGCTCTTCTCTGAACAGAATCCAACAAATGCAGTGTATGTTTGGGAGCGGAGCCCCAAACATGGGAGCAGTATTCAATAGTTGTTCGAATTTGAGATTTGTAAAGAAGTAACAGTTGTTGTGGAGTTATTATTTTATTTTATTTATTTATTTTTTTATATTATATTATATTTTCAGATCTTGTACATACATTCCGTTGGGCTGGCGCTTTTTGCCACATCGTTCCATCCTTTCCTTTGAAAAACTGTGAATGTACTTGATTTCGTAAGGTTAAAAGATCCGACTCCGTGTTCGTATTACTTGCATTTTGTTCAGTTTCGGTACTGTTACTACGTTCGGATAAGTGGTCTTCAATGTCAACGTCCGAAGCAACATTTGATTCTTCTTCGTCGGATTCTGACTCTTGTAAAACCGCCAAAATTCTCTCCAGGTGGTTTCTCAGTGCCATTTTCACCAAAAAATTAAAAAAGAACAAGGTGAACTAACAACAAACACTGAATAAACAATGAAAGTAAGTCACGAAAATACTATGCCAACGATGACGCGGGGCCATATTTACCCATTTTAACTTGACGCACATGTATCTTGCTGCACAGGCGGCGTCGCATTGAGTCCACCAGCGGTTCGGTTAGGGGGAGGTTGTATCTCCAGCTACGCAAACGTTCAAATTGCACGGTCGGCGTAAAAATAAAATTCGTTTTAAATCGCCTCGGGTCAATATGACCCAGCGTCATTGGCGCCGGGTTAAGGGGTTAGTTTTGGGGGGTAAAATCGGAAGTGAAAATTTATCGAGTGGGGTGTCAAATGAAAGCTTGTCAAAAGACACTAAAATATATATAATGTAATACTTGCGCACAATTCTCTTTGTATTATTTTTAAAAAAGTGCGAAAAATAGCTGTCCCCCCACCTTATCTCGAAAAGTACTGATTAAAAATTTTGAAAAAATTCTAGAATATTCTCTACAGGGTGTAGATTCAACGAAAATTATCACGAGTGCATTACCTTTAATAATTTATCTGGTATATAAAAAAAACAAAAATTTCAAGGACATCCAATTTGCACTTGACCGGTTATTTTGCTTGGTGACCGCACTTTTCTCTTACTTTTCTTGAGTGTATCTTGTCTTTGCTTGCATACTTCATATTGAATTCTTTGTTGTAAATCTTGTACAGTTTCAGGTCGACTTCGGTAAACTTTGGTTTTTAAATGATGATGAATAAAATCGAGTGGCGTAAGGTCGGGACTTCTTGCAGGCCATTCTATAACACCTCTTCTGTCTATACAGCGATTAGGAAAAATCGCATCCAAATATCTACGAACATTGATTTCGTAGTGAGAAGGTGCTTCGTCCAGTTGATACCACAGATTTATGTGAGGGGTATCCAAATTGTATGGGCAGAGATTTGTGGACGTCATATCACTGGTCCCTTTTTTATTGATGGAAGTCTTACAGGCCAGCGGTGTTTACAGTTACTCAAAGAGCAAGTTAGTCCAACTTGTGCAGGTCTTTTTCCCGATGAAAATAATTTGGATATCCCTAACATGAATCTGTGGTATCAACAGATTATATTTGCCCACAATTCTCTTTGTATTATTTTTAAAAAACCGCGAAAATGACTGTTTTTTAAAAATAATATTTTTCTTTATCTTGAAAACTACTGATCAAAAAATTCTGAAAAAATTCTGGAATATTCTCCACTGGGTGTAGATTGAACGAAAATTATTACGAGTGCATTATCCTTAATAATTCATCTGGTATATAAAGAAAACAAAAATTCCAAGGTCATTAGTTTTAAGTAAAGATTGGAAACAGGATTGAAAACTCATTTGGTATATATTTTGTGAAGTCACTGATCATTTTATACCTCCGCAACATTTTTTTAAATTTTAATAGCAATCAACGTACGAAACACTAATTGCGCAAGTTCAACTTGTACTTGACCGGTTATTAAATTTCGGCTGGTATTATTTTTAAAAAAGTGCGAAAAATAGCTGTCCTTATCTCGAAAAGTACTGATCAAAAAATTTTGAAAAAATTCTAGAATATTCTCTACAGGGTGTAGATTGAACGAAAATTATCACGAGTGCATTACCTTTAATAATTTATCTGGTATATAAAAAAAACAAAAATTTCAGGGTCATCAGTTTTTACTAAAGATTGGAAAAATGCTTTGTTGAAGACTCATTTGGGATGTCTTTTGTGAAGTCACTGATCATTTTACACTTCCGTAACGAAAATTTTTATTTTAAAAGCAATCAACGTACGGAACACTAATTGCGCAAGTCCAGCTTGCACTTGACCGGTTATTTTGCTTGGCGACCGCACTTTGTCTTACTTTTCTTGAGTGTAAGACCTTAAGCTAAATCTTGCTAAACCACGACAATAAATATTACAGAGAATGATAAATTAAGCAAGAAAGATAGTGAAAAGTGAAAAATATGCTTCAAAAATGAAAAAGGTGATAAGAATTAACAATGAAATTAAATAAATGATTACTTAAACTCTAAACATTCCGAGTACCTATTGAAATTTAAATTTTAATAATGAAAGTCTAAAATAAAAAGCTCAATGTTGTCGTGTATGAATTCCAGAAGACTGTTTTAAACGCTGACTTATATATAGCAGCAATTATTTTAACTACCTTTTGGATGGCTATTCTTTCCAGTTCAAGAAGCCAGTAATTCCTTGAGACTTTCCCGGTAAAATAGAGTAAAACACAAAAGATTGGCTTTACTCTGTCCGACCGCAAAATAAGTATCTTGATGAGGATAAACGATAAAGGCCCTACCCAGGTGCCGATTTGGCTCCGTGCTCCGTTTTGCATAACAATTGCCACCTAAGTAGACTTTATCATCGTTTCTTCTTTTTACTTTATTAACGGGGTATATTAGAAAGCACTCATAATGAAAACGACATTTTAATGGCTCCAGTCAAAGCTCTAATCTTGCGCTCGTCTCAAATATAAATGAATTTTTAGAAAGCGTTCTTTTGTCTGTTGCCGTAATAAAGGTTATTAATCAAGTTTCCTCTATCTCAAAATCTAAAGAATTAGGAAATGAAATTATTATTCGCAATATTTATTTGCTTGTTATTTATATTTTATACTAATATTGATGTTTTGGTTTAAGAAAAACCTAAAACCATAATATTTAGTCATTAATGTCAAAATACTCACGCTTAGATCCTTCCTAGATGTCATTTTTTTTCGCCGCGTAATATTTACAAAAATATCTGACACAAAAAGGTTCCTTAGCAATAAATTTTCAAGGATTATGGCTATCCTCGGTATCCCTGCTTTGCTCCTCACGCCGAATCCAAATAAATTTGAATTTACTTATGAGTATACCGTATGGGTACTGTATAACAATAAAATTGATTAAATTCGTTACTTTGAGATGACTTCTCGACAAAATGGTGACCGAAAATATACTAATGTTTTTTATGGGTTATCACATCGGTCACATCGAGGAAGTGGAATTGAAACAGAAAACTTTCAGAACACATGCGTAGTATTCTGTAACCTAGCCGGGGGAGGCAGGGAGAGGCATATACGCTTCTCGCCCCTATGAGTATAGAAAATTATGTCCCAAAGTGATTCCTTTATGTGAACAATCATTATTCTTTAGTAATCGATTTTTAAATGGGGTTTAAGTTTTTAAAGTTGACCTTCATGAAAATGTTCCTTTCTGTCAAAAATCTCGCCCGCCCGCCTCCCCCGCAGTTATTATTTGGTGCCATCGCATTTCTGGATTGCCGAACACTCTTTATTTTTTTATTAAAGAAACCCCCTTTGTTTCTTTCCATATGCGTCTTTCCCTGTCCCTCAAATATCCCTACGCCACTGGTAATGATTTTTTTTACCCTTTTTTATATCCTGAGGATATCGGCGGGGATGTCGTAACGTCCGTCAAGGTTGCTTAAGTGCCGGAACATACATTTTTATATTTCACGGCACCTTTTAAACAACGCGGTAGTGCTGCCACGGGCGTTATTGGATTTCTGCAAACAACTACGACCTATGTACGTGGCCAGCCATATATACTGATATAAATAAATATACCGACCTACCGGAATTGGAACCCGAGACCTTCTGCATCGCAAGCAAGTACTACGCCTGGTCGCCTTAAAAATATATACATATATATATATATATATATATATATATATATATATATATATATATATATATATATATATATATATATAAAATAAACTCCGGGGCAAAATTAACGCAACAATCTGAAAATTAATTTATAGTAGGCTATGCATATTTTGTTTCGTTGTTCATGACAGAAATCAAAACAATTCGTTTAAATTTACAGTTTTAAAGAATTTTTTAGAAGATAAAAAATTTTCTGTAAAAGTAAGCTTATAAATTGTTCCCTTTTTCAAAGTAATACGTTTTTGTGGTAGACTGTTTTATTTTTGACCCCGAAGAATTAGAAAAATGAACCGAACAAGGAATTTAACTGAACACGGAGTAGTGCGAGCCTCAGTTTTATTGGACGAGGGATATTGTCAGAGTTATGTTGCCAATTTGTTAGGCAAACATCGTTCCACAATAAGTCGTATGGTAAGACGCTTGAATGAAGTAGGAACTTATTCTAGAAGGCAAGGGCAAGGGCGAAAACGATGCACTAGCGACCTAGATGAACGTTTTATAAGACAATATGCTTTAAGAAACAGGACTGTCACTAGTTCTATAATAAGAAACGAACTCGAAGCTGTTCGCAATGTCACAATTTCTTCTAAAACAGTTAGAAGACGGTTAAATGAAGCTGGATTAAACAGTAGGAGACCAGCCACTGCGCCCTTGCTTACTAGAGAGAACAGAGTTGCCAGGTTACGTTTTGCTCGAAATCACGAAAACTGGTCTGTGGATGACTGGAAACAAGTTTTCTTCACAGATGAAACTAGAGTTAGTCTAAAACATCCAGATGGTCGTGAGCGAGTATGGCGAAGACCAGGAGAGAGGTTTGCTCCTTGCAATATCTCTGCAAGGATTCCATTCGGCGGTAGTTCTGTTATGTTCTGGGGTGGCAGCTGTTTTGATGCTCGCACAGAGTTAGTTCCTGTCCGTACGAGATCCATGAATGCTGAGAATATTGTAATAGAATATGTGATGCTTTTCGGTCATTTTGTGGGGCCCAATTTCCTGTTTATGCAAGACAACGGTCGACCTCACGTGGTTAGGGAGGTACTCGATTATCTTAATCAAGTTGATATACCGATTATGCAATGGCCACCAAAAAGCCCGGTTCTAAATCCGAGAGAACATGTATGGGATCACCTTAAGAAAAATGTGAAACGTCATATACCTGCACCTAGAAACCTGAGGGAACTTGAAAATGCAGTTATCACAGAATGGGAGCAAATTCCTCAAGATTTTATTCAAAATTTAATTAGAAGCATGCCTAGGCTCATAAACGCTGTCATCCGAAGTAGAGGAGGCAACACACGCTACTAGTGTCCCAGTTACACCATTAATTTTGCTACTAGTACCAGTTTATTTTTTTCATTATTACATAATTTCAACGATCTTGTTATTAGGTCTTAAGAATAATTTTAATTCGAATCTTATAGAGAAATTTGGTGGCTAATTCCCTTTTAAAATATCCGAATAAATTTTTTCTAACTTTTAGTGTAACCAATTCATTATAGAGATTTGTATGATTTAATACAGAGGTGTCAAACTCAATTTTGCAGAGGGCCATATATTAAATTTAGAATATGTAGGCGGGCCAGATTCAAATAAAAAAAATGTACTGAATTATTATAACATTTTATTTATTTAATTATATAGTATTATAATATACGGTTGTTAAAAATTATATCAAAGTTATAAAAGAGGGTAATTATTTGGAGCTCGAGGATCCAGATACCTGACTTCTCTTGTTTTTGACAAGCTCATTGATGTCAGGTATCATATTCGTTGTAGTTATTTTAAGAATTGATTGGAGATGTTCATTCGAAAGTCTTGTGCGATGTTTTGTTCTTATTTATTTTCATGACGGAAAACATCTGCTCACATAAATAGGTGCTACCAAACATGCAGAGAATGCATGCTGCATGCTTTTTTAATTCCGGGTAGTTATCCAAACTCTTGAAATATTGTGTATAAAATGTAAGAGCGTTAATCTCTTTAAATTTTTCTTTCAAAATACTGTCCGATTGAAGAGCTATCAACTCCATTTGCAAATGCACTCACTATCAACTTTACGTTTTTGTGACATTATGCCAAAATCGTAACAATTATGGAACTCGACACAACAATTATGGATATCGCACGCGCACGACACAAACAAATGCACAATACCTTCACAATCACTACTTCGCAGTACAACTAAAATCCTTCTCCGACCGTATCGCTTCGATTACTCGACTCACACTCAACTGACTCACGTCGCGCCGACGCACTCCTTTTATAATATCGATAAGGAAGGTTCTAGTCTAGACTCGAAGCGCGTGGAAGATTCTATTGTTCTCAACAAAAATAATAATTTCCGCTTGTTGCTAAGAGATAGCGTTACTGTCTATCTCTCTCGCTTGTCAAGGTACGCGCTGCCCCTGAAATTACTTATAAATGTAGTGTGCGCATTTTAAAACTTCCGTAGAGGAATCGAGTGAAGTCTAAAAGCTCTAAAAAACATGAGTCTTCTTTCTGTGACACATTGCGATCGCGGGCCTTATTGATACGTCCCGGGGGCCGGATGCGGCCCGCGGGCCGTATCTTTGACATCCCTGATTTAATATATTGTTGCGTTAATTTTGTCCAGGAGTGTATATATATATATATATATATATATATATATATATATATATATATATATATATATATACAGGGTGCCCCTTATGTATGGAATAATGATTCCACATTAATCAGTGTATCAAAAAAATATTTAAATAAAAGTTATAGGGTGTTATACGGCGGACATGCGGACGTTGACAATAAAATGTTTTGAACTGTCAATTCGAAGAAATTACGCCATCTTGATTTTTTAAATGGAAAGTCCTGTACAGTCCCTGGCCAAATTATTAGACGCACTGCAAGATTTCATGTAAAATATTAATTACCGAGTGATATTGTACCGTTTTATTATTTTAAATTGATTTGTTTTTTATTTTTATATTATCCAATCAATTACCTATTTATTTGACATAAATAAAACAGCATTAATTTAGAAAAGCATAAGTTTATTAAGTTTTAAAGAAAAGTGAAATTAATGTTAGTAAAAGTCAATATTTAGTTGAGCCACCTTTAGCCGCTATCAAAGCTTTAATTCTGCGCGGCATGCTATCAATGCAAGATTGTACTGTCTCCTGCATTTGAGGATGATGATTCCACACATGAATAATCTTTTCTAGGAGCTGGGTTTTGTTGGTAATCACATCTTTAGCCACTTCTCTTTTCATCAGCTCCCACACATTTTCAATGGGGTTCATATCAGGGCTATTACCCGGCCAATCCAACAGACGGATATTCTTTTCTGCCAAAAAAGCTTTAACAGACCGAGCAGTGTGGCAGGGAGCTCCATCTTGCATGAAAGTGAATGGTTCCCCATTTGGAAACCATTCTCTGAGCTGCGGAATCAACCGATTTTGTAATACTTCTTTGTACTGATCTTGCCTCATTATTCCTTTGACGACGTACAGACGTCCAGTGCCCTTGCCGCTGATGACTGACCAAATCATCACTTTGGTGGGATGTTTAACCGTCGGGACGACACAATCAGGATGAAACTTTTCTCCATGACGACGACGCACATACTGAGCTTTATTCTGCAAAATTTCGAATGTGCTTTCGTCACTGAAGCAGACCTGTCAAAAATAGGAAAAATATATAAACTTCCATGTTTATTTTGCTTTATTTAACTGAAAATGATAATAATGTATCAATTATTGATTAAATTGCTGTATCCTACCGATCTCCAGAAGTCCACATCTTTGTCTTGCCATTGTTTGGCCCACTTCAGGCGCTTTGCTTTCATTGCAGCTGTTAACTTGGGCTTCCTGGCGGGGCGACAGGCCTTAAAATCTAATTCTTTCAATTTTCTTCGAACAGTGCGCTCAGAAGCATTTACGCTAGCATCCTGGAGTTGTGATTTTATTACCTTTGTGGTAGCAAATCTGTTTTCTACACAAATTTTCTTCAAACATCTCTCTGACCGTGGAGTGAAAATTGGTTTTCTACCGCATCTTTTCTTTCTTTTCGGGCTTAATTCCTTCCCTGACTCAATTTTCTTTTTTATGTGTCGTACACTAGCTTCAGAAACCTCCAATCTTCGTGATATTTCTCGGTTTGTAAATGTTTTCGCAATCACAAGGGCCTTCACTTCAGCTTTTTTAAGTGGTGAAAGATCGCCTTTTCTACCTATAATGAAAATAGTCCAATTACTTTTTTAAAACACTGCATACAAAGTAAACTAATAACTGAGTAGTATAAAACTGTTAAACAAACAATCACAGTCCATAAAGCCACAGAAACACGTCCGTACCTGACTCGATTCCGATCGCGACTCATACAGGTTTGTACTTGTTTACGTTCATGTATCACTTTGTCAACACAGTGTTGCCATATGTTAAAAATAAATACAAATATGTAGTCTACAACAATTCTTTTAAATAAAAATCAATAATATTGTAGTTTAAATATACCATTATTGCATAAAAACTCTTAAGAAACATAAAATTACTAAAAAAAATACAGTGCGTCTAATAATTTGGCCAGGGACTGTATGTTATTTTATTTTTGAGTCCTACTAAAAATTCTAGATATTATTTCTCTAACAATTTCAGGTCGACTTCGGTAAACTTTGGTTTTCAAATGATGATGAATAAAATCGACTGGCATAAGGTGGGGACTTCTTGCAGGCCATTCTATAACACCTCTTCTGTCTATACATAAATTAGGAAAAATCGCATCCAAATATCTACGAACATTGATTTTATAGTGAGGGGTATCCAAATTGTATGGGCAGGGATTTGTGGACGTCATATTATTGGTCCCTTTTTTATCGATCGAAATCTCACAGGTCAGCGGTATGTACAGTTACTCAAAGAGCAAGTTATTCCAACTTGTGCAGGTCTTTTTCCTGATGAAAATAATTTGGATATCCCTAAGATGAATTTGTGGTATTAACCGGTTATACTTGCGCAATTTTTGTATTATTTTTAAAAAACCGCCAAAAATTGCTATTTTTTAAAAACAATATTTTTCTTATTTATCTTGAAAAGTACTGATCAAGAAATTCTGAAAATACTCTGGAATATTTTCCACTGGGTGTAAATTGAATGAAAATTATCACGGGTGCATTATCCTTAATAATTCATCTGGTATATAAAGAAAACACAAATTTCAAGGTCATCAGTTTTCAGTAAAGATTGGAAACAGGATTGAAAACTCATTTGGTATATATTTTGTGAAGTCACTGATCATTTTATACCTCCATAATATTTTTTTTATTTTTAATAGCAATCAACGTAGGAAACACTAATTGCGCAAGTTCATCTTGCACTTGACCGGTTATTAAATTTCGGCTGGCTGTTTGCTTCTACTCATGCTGAAAAGATACGAGAAGATTCTTTAGTACCGCTTAAATTACATAATATTTAGATGAATTATTTACAAAATATCACTGCAGGTATACGTGCATATTTGCAGAAAATGCAAGTTTCCAAACAGTTACACTGCACATTCATGGCTTTATTTACCATCAAAAGTTCTAATTTTGAATAAATAGATTCACAAACGTTTCTCGGCGTACAAACAGTCAATAGGGTATATAGACAAGGGTTAGATCCATTTTGGTAATATACCCCTAGTATTACAGCCTATGTTGCTTACCCTAATATTTGTTCAACTAGAGTTAGTTGACATAAATACATGGACTGCAAATTTTCCACTCGAAATAAATAAAAATGTTCCTTGTTGAGTTAAGGATCAAAGCCACATATATCTATATCCGGAGACTCACTTAACTAATTGCCACTACTGACAAAATGATAATAAAGCAAACGACGATGACTAAGTAAGACTGGGGTAAAAACCAAATAAATACGTAAATAAAATAACGTAAGGGTCATTTTACTTTCTAGGACGTGTTTACATAATAAAAAGTCTCGTATTGAGTCTTTGTAACAGATTTGGTGTATAATACTGTCAGACGATAATATTTGTACAGAACTCTACGTTTTGTTAAATTAATAGGCACAATACTTTGTTTCATTTGAAGAATAATAAATAAAAAACCGGTCAAGTGCAAGTCGGACTTGCGCAATTAGTGTTCCGTCATTGCTGAAGTATTCTATGAAATACAGTCGCACATTCTTCTTCAATATAAGAATTACCAAGAATATATGAAAAACGAGACATGTGAACAGGCTGCTTTTAGATCCGGCTACCAGGTGTACAAGTATGAAATGCGGATTTTTTTTCTAAAAAAAACATGTTAAATTCGGAAGAATGATAAAAAGGGCTTTATTCAAAGTATGCTCCATCGCTTGTTATACAATTTTCCCATCTTTCGTGCAATTCTTGAATACCACGCCAGTAAAAATCTTCCCCTTTTCCTGCGAACCATTCATCGAGCCATTTTTTCACATCTTCGTACGAACCAAAACGCTGCTCAGCAAGTGCGTGACCCATCGATGCAAACAAGTGGTAATCGGAAGAAGTCAAGTCTGGTGAGTAAGCCGCATGGGGTAGAACTTCCCAGCTGAGTGCTTCTAACGTGTCGGGAACTGTTTTTGTCGTATGTGATGGAGCATTGTCATGAAGAAAAATGACTCTGTGTTGCCTCTTTCGGTATTCTGGCCTTTTTTCAAGCAACAAATCGGTCAATTGTTGTTGGTAACATTTAGTATTAACCGTTTCCCCAGGTTTTAACAGCTCATAATAGACCACACCCCTCTGATCCCACCAAACACGATTCGGTCTTGCATCGATGTGGATGGTGCGCCTGGGTCTACCCATAATTTTTTTGCGCTTGGGCTTCTCAAAATAAATCCACTTTTTATCCCATGTAACTATACGATGCAAAAACGATTTTGCATCGCAATGTCACACGTCATTCAACTCATCTACCGGTCTTCTGAATCTTTCCTATCTCTCGTAGCCGATTGGAAACAGCTTGTTGACTAACGCCCAATTGCTCGGCGAGTTGTTTTTGTGTTTGCGAATCATCTTCGTCCAACAATGCTTGCAATTTCACATCTTCGTATTTTTTTGGCGGTTTTCCACGTTCCCTGTCTGCAACATCGAAGTTACACTTTTGAAACGCCGAAACCATCGTTCACACGTATCTTGCGATGGAGCATGTTCACCATAAGCTTCTCGAAGTAATCGGTATGATTCAACAGCAGTTTTCTTCAAATGAAAACAAAAAATTAATGCTGTCCGTGAATGCTCTTTGTGCGGTATAAATTTCGACATATTGAACAAACAACACAACACTATGTACACACTTTTCCAGTTTATAACTCTTGCGCTTCTGACACAACAAAATGGCGCAGTGTCAAATCTTTATAGCACAAACTGCATTGGTGCACCATCTGTTGGCTGAAATCCGCATTTCATACTTGTACACCTGGTATAGTATGTGCGACCCCTTGCAGCCAATGAGAATTATCCTAGAGAAGAGCAATGAATACAATTTTGAGCTCTACATGTGGCGGCCCGTGGCTCTGTGACATTCATTCCCGCAAGTCGGTATACATATTTATTAATTTATTTAAGTCTAGCCTCGGAACCCGGACGGAAATAAACTAAGACGAAAATTAGCAAGGAAAAGGACTATGTGTATGAAGATTGGAACGTGGAATGTTCGTGGTGTTACTGAGAAACTGGCTGAAGTGACTCAGGAAATTAAAACATACAATTTGGATATAGTAGTGCTGTCAGAAATAAAAAAAGAAAGGTTGCGGCAACGGAGATATCGATGAATATATTCACTTGTGGAGAGGAGTGGAAAGATCAAAACGGGCAAGCTCTGGAGTATCTATACTGATTAAAAAAAAACTAAAAAAAATTGTAAAAGATTATAAGTTCGTAACGTATATTAAGTATAACACTAAAAATGATTGGTTATGGTGTAACTATAATTGGTGTATACGCCCCGATTGACAGTGCAGACAAGCAAGCGAAAGATGATTTCTATAAACAATTTTTAAATGAACTAAATATGTTAATATTAAGAACAGGCTAGATATATGGTAGTAATAGCGGGGGATTTAAATGGAAGAGCCAATAGCCAAGAACATAATGAAATAGTTGGAGAATATGCAGAAGAGGTAGAGAACGCTAATGGAGAACGATTATTAGAACTATGCAACCAATATGAATTAAAACTTACAAATACCTTCTTTGAACATAAAGATATACATCGCTATACATGGAAACGACCATCACTACAACAAAAAACAATTATTAATTACATCGTAACTAGACAAACAACAACCTTCAAAGTAAACGACGTAAATAGGTGCCAATTGTGAAACCGATCATCATCTCCTAGTAACCAGTATAGTATATCCTTTCTCACAACTTAACCACAGTAAACACACTATACAGTAGCGAAACTCAAGGATAACCGCATAGGAAAAATCGGGTTCGTTTTCAGAAGGTCACGTGGCAATCCGCCATGTTAAAAGTGGACCAGCGCGAGATTTGAAATACAAATAAAGTTGTGAAAAGTTTTATCATTCAAAATCATAGATATAGAAATGTTTGAAAATTTTTGATTTGTTATTTAATACAGCATGAATAATATAAAAGTTAATGCAGCATGAGTAATAAAAAAAAACAAAAAGAAAGGAGCACTTTGTTAGAAAAGAAATGAATACAGGGGAAAAAAACTTCATAGGAAGGTATTTGATGGAATTCTTCATATTCAACTTCAGTTTTTTAATAACCTTATCCAAAAATTCAAAAGTCTATCAAAGTTAAACGTCACTGTTTGAGGTTAAAGTTTTATTTACATCATTTTTCAAGTAAATTTGTGATTAAAGATGTTTTTGAAGGACTAAATTAATTTAATTTTAACATACGTAATACTTAATGCTATTTTTCTTGTACCCTGAAATAAAAACATATTGTCAACATCTAAAATAAGAGCATTTTTTTCTAAGCAGTTTTGTGTTGTTTGGTGTGATAGATCTGTTGTTAATTAAAAAACACTGTATCTAGTTTTTTGGTACTTATTTTTTCTTAAACTACAAAACTATATTGTGTAACTTCGAGAAAGGTTAATATAAATATTATTAATGAATTATGAACGTATATGTATAGACCTCTATTTTCTATGTGCATGATTCTTAGAGGTTCCATATCTTTTTGTGTTCTGTTATCCGTATTGCCTTTTGATAACGTAATTAACGCTTGCTTTTATGTACAATGAATTAATATTTACATCAAAGAGTCAATACAGTAATTTCCTAATTATATTTACATACAATACTTAGTTATGACCAAGCCCACTTGTCAATTACAACTATGTTGGGAATGTGGAATCTTTGGCACAATGACACTACTCAGTATATATCACCACTACACCAAACACTTTATTTTTGCATTCGACGCGCGTTTCGCTAACCATATTAGCTTCATTAGGAGAAATGATTGACTCATATATACTGAGTATTGTCAATTACAGTTTAAAAGGAAAATAACTATGTTTAATTTATAGTATGGTATACAACAATAGAAATAAGTTCTTTATAGGAGGAATATTAATAACAGGTAACTAAATCTTCAGAATTTTAATAGTAGGCATAATTACCATCAAAATGGACTTCGATTAAGTGTACTGTCCATTTAACGAACTTATTTTGAGAATATTTTACCCTTTGGCACACATCGTCTGACAAAATCATATTACAAAAATTTCTTTGGAATCACATTAAATTTTTTCTTATTTTAATAGCATATTTGGTTCAATAATCGATTTATATCAGTTATTTCAATAATTCCATTCCCCAGTGGTTTTGTGATCTCAACACGACACTTAATATTTAAACTTTCAAACCCAGCTTATAAGAAAATAAAATATACTGTCTAAAATTTGAAAATAATAAATATGTTGTTATAGGTTCTGTATTCCTTACAATATATTCACAGAAACTTTTGAAAGATTGTCATGAAAAAGGAGCAATGTAATTTATAGAGAAAAATAGAAAAAAAAATCACTTTCAGAGTATTAATTGTACTTGCAATTAAACAGTGTTAAATTTATCAGGTTTATTATTAGAAAAGGTGTGTCAAACAATTAATACAGATGAAGTTATTGAAAACTAGAAACCTCTTGAAAATACACCTTTAAGAAAACAAAAATGTTTTATTTATAATTTACACAAATATAAATAGTTTTAAATAACTGAATATTAGTTTACACAAAAATAAATCTTTCTAAAAACCAGAATTTGGAGGATTATTTATTAATCATAAAAAAATTACACAGGCACACAAAAAAAGTTTTTCACTACCGAACAGATCGCTATACCTATATGTATTTTTGGACGCTGAAACCGAATCTGAGGTCAGAATTGAGCAATCACGTCAGGATTTTTAAATAACCAGCCGAACTAAGTTTAGAAATAAATTTCAAGCTTTAATGACCAAACCACTCTACCAATACGAACGTTTTATTAAATCAATCAAGGTTCCCTGGAAGGCCGTCTCTTGAGCAAATACGTCTAAACAAAACATACATTAGTAATGATAATATTGTTTTATGCATATGTATTTTTTCAAAAATGCATTTAAGATAGTGAAAAGTTGTCTTGTGAAAGCAAGCAATAGAGGTTTATTAAAATAATCAACAACTCCAACAACTTTAATCGCATACCATGATTTCTATGAAATCATTGTTTCAACTAAAAATAGAGGAACTGCAAAAAAAAATCATTAATGCAGCAACTTAAACTTTGACGGATAATACTATTGATGATTACATGTGATGCAAATAAAGCATAATTAAATTTAGTTATGATTTAGAATAATAGTCTTAGCGCGCCCTGATTGAGTTAGAAATTTCTTATTTGCAAATTTTAGAGCATAAAAAGTGTGACTCGAGCAAATAATTTGCGAAAATAATTATATGGAATATTGCAATTCTCAACGGCATAACAATAACCTCCTTTCCTCATGATTATATAAATTGTTTCTCAACCTTTTCGATTCTCTTCAGTTACAAACGTTTTTAATTCTCTTTTTCTACAAATTCTCTCTTCCTTCTGTCTTTATATTCATATAAATTGCAATCACATCAAGAAACGATGGACAATACATTTCCAAAGACACATACCGAGATCGGATGTAAACATTGAGCGGCCATTTTGAAAAAGGACCCGTCGACACATGCGCCGTCAGAATTTTGTCACCAAATTGGAGCTCAGTTTCGCTACTGTAGTATGTTTACTGTGACTTAACTATAGAAGAGAAGTAACAGCGAGTACAAGAAAAATACAGACACAGAGATATAATTTGGATTTATTCCAGCAGGAAAGTATCAGAGATCTGTATCAAGAGAGATTACAAAGGGAATTAAAAAATGTGCACTTGTACAAGGGGTTGAAGAGGGGTATACAGCTATTAAGATTATAATAAAAAAAAATTGCAGGAGAAACACTAGGAGAACACAGAAAGACTAATAAAAAGAAACAACCAGAAAGGTTAACCCAGACGATTAAAGAGTTGGTTGACATAGAAAGTTGAAATTTGTCACAAATATAGGAATTGATGGCTTAATTAGAGCCGTGTAATGTTGAAAGTTAAATTTTGGGGAGTGAAATCGGAAGTGAAAAAAAATTTTGTTTACTAGGTCATCGAGTGGGGTGTAAAATGAATGCTTGTAAAAACACGAGTTCAAAAATATATATAATGTTTTACTTGCGCACACTTTTCTTTCTATTATTTTGAAAAAATCGCGAAAAATCGCTATACCTCCCTCTATCTCAAAAAGTACTTTTTTTTATTTTTTTATATGGGTCTAGCACACGTGCTGCAGGGAAGAAGTCCCTAAAGCGCTACAGGAGCGACACGTGTGCGGAAAAAGCGATTCACGTTTTTCTTGAATTGCTGTAAATTGTACTCGGTGGGAAACACAGTCCTGGGCAAATTATTCCAAAGGGATGATGTTGTCCATATAAAAGACTGCTTGAAAAGCGTGGTACGAGGAGTAACAAGCTGAACCTCATACGGATGTGAAGTATTAGCGCGACGTGTACTTCTAACATGCACCGCTCTGGGGGAATTAAGCGGGCCACATCCTTCGAACAGTTTCCATGAAAATACTTGTAGAATAGGCTCAAGTCGCCAACCGTTCTTCGATGTTCCAGCGAATCAAGGCCGCCGGTCAGTTCCGGGTCTCCAATCAGACGAACAGCTCTTCTCTGAATAGAATCCAACAAATGCAGTGTATGTTTGGGAGCGGAGCCCCAAACATGGGAGCAGTATTCTATAGTTGGTCGAATTTGAGCTTTGTAAAGAATTTTGTTGTTGTGGAGTGTAAAGCTTTCTGGTTCGAAATAATATTCCCAACTTTTGAGAAGCTCTCCTTGCTATGCCTGCAACATGTTCATGCTAGGACATATTTGCTCCCAAATTAACGCCCAACAAATTGAGCGACGATGCTAGAGGAATGGAGTGCCCCTACATAACTATGTCGGGTTCAGCAACGTTAACTTTTTTAGAAAAAACTGCAGCCTGGGTTTTTGTAGCGTTAAATTCCACTTGGTTACTGTCACCCCAAGATAGAATTTCTTCCAGGTCTTTGTTAAGTTGAATGTCTTCTTGGTGTCTGCGGATATTCGCCTGAGCAGCCGATGTCCGAGCGTTCAAAGTGAATGAAGATTGGATTCTCGATCTTTTCCAGCAGATCGTTAATGTACAGTCCCTGGCCAAATTATTAGACGCACTGCAAGATTTCATGTAAAATATTAATTACCGAGTGATATTGTACCGTTTTATTATTTTAAATTGATTTGTTTTTTATTTTTATATTATCCAATCAATTACCTATTTATTTGACATAAATAAAACAGCATTAATTTAGAAAAGCATAAGTTTATTAAGTTTTAAAGAAAAGTGAAATTAATGTTAGTAAAAGTCAATATTTAGTTGAGCCACCTTTAGCCGCTATCGAAGCTTTAATTCTGCGCGGCATGCTATCAATGCAAGATTGTACTGTCTCCTGCATTTGAGGATGATGATTCCACACATGAATAATCTTTTCTAGGAGCTGGGTTTTGTTGGTAATCACATCTTTAGCCACTTCTCTTTTCATCAGCTCCCACACATTTTCAATGGGCTATTACCCGGCCAATCCAACAGAGGGATATTTTTTTCTGCCAAAAAACCTTTAACAGACCGAGCAGTGTGGCAGGGAGCTCCATCTTGCATGAAAGTGAATGGTTCCCCATTTGGAAACCATTCTCTGAGCTGCGGAATCAACCGATTTTGTAATACTTCTTTGTACTGATCTTGCCTCATTATTCCTTTGACGACGTACAGACGTCCAGTGCCCTTGCCGCTGATGACTGACCAAATCATCACTTTGGTGGGATGTTTAACCATCGGGACGACACAATCAGGATGAAACTTTTCTCCATGACGACGACGCACATACTGAGCTTTATACTGCAAAATTTCGAATGTGCTTTCGTCAATGAAGCAGACCTGTCAAAAATAGGAAAAATATATAAACTTCCATGTTTATTTGCTTTATTTAACTGAAAATGATAATAATGTATCAATTATTGATTAAATTGCTGTATCTTACCGATCTTCAGAAGTCCACATCTTTGTCTTGCCATTGTTTGGCCCACTTCAGGCGCTTTGCTTTCATTGCAGCTGTTAACTTGGGCTTCCTGGCGGGGCGACAGGCCTTAAAATCTAATTCTTTCAATTTTCCTCGAACAGTGCGCTCAGAAGCATTTACGCTAGCATCCTGGAGTTGTGATTTTATTACCTTTGTGGTAGCAAATCTGTTTTCTACACAAATTTTTCTTCAAACATCTCTCTAACCGTGGAGTGAAAATTGGTTTTCTACCGCATCTTTTCTTTCTTTTCGGCTTAATTTCTTCCCTGACTCAATTTTCTTTTTTATGCGTCGTACACTAGCTTCAGAAACCTCCAGCTTCGTGATATTTCTCGGTTTGTAAATGTTTTCGCAATCACAAGGGCCTTCACTTCAGCTTTTTTACGTGGTGAAAGATCGCCTTTTCTACCCATAATGAAAATAGTCCAATTACTTTTTTAAAACACTGCATACAAAATAAACTAATAACTGAATAGTATAAAACTGTTAAACAAACAATCACAGTCCATAAAGCCACAGAAACACGTCCGTACCTGACTCGATTCCGATCGCGACTGATACAGGTTTGTACTTATTTACGTTCATGTATCACTTTGTCAACACAGTATTGCCATATGTTAAAAATAAATACAAATATGTAGTCTACAACAATTCTTTTAAATAAAAATCAATAATATTGTAGTTTAAATATACCATTATTGCATAAACAAAAATTTCCAGGTCATCAGTTTTCAGTAACGATCGGAAACAAACATTGTTGAAAATTCATTTGGGGTGTGTTTTGTGAAGTCACTGATCATTTTACACCTCCGTAACAAAAATTTTTATTTCGGAAGCAATCAACATACAGAACATTAATTACGCAAGTTCAACTTGCACGTGACCAGTTATTTTAAATTATTTAATACTAATATTTGGATTAAATTATCCTTTAGTGTGAAAAAGTCAAATTCAGTATTTATTTTGTAACTTATACCTTTATTTGCAAAAAAAAATATTGTGTCAATAACTACCTATCAATTTTCTATATTTAAAAGCAAGATGACCAAATCAATTTTTATGGAATTATGAAAGACTATTCAAATATAAACTAATAAAGAAATGAGTTTAATTAAAAGGATGAAAGACTCTGCTTTTCGTATTGACTTCGTGCTTATGAGCTTTAGTAATAAACTTTGTAAGCCGAAAAGCTTGTCAATGGATAACTGTGGGGTTTATTTATTTTATTATACTTTGTTTGATTTAGTTTCAAAAAGGAAGGTTTTTTAAATAAGTTTTAGAATAAGTTAAAGTAATTAAATTACAATCCCAGTGATATTGCATCTACATACTGCATTAATAATATTGAATTTGTAATATTTAATTGCGGAAAATTGGGTTTTTACATTGTTTTCTTTGCAATGATTTAATTTCAAAAGTAAACATTAGAGTTAACATGGACGGAATTAATTAAACCAATCTACTAACACCCATTCGTTTGAGTTGTCAAAAGCACAGCTTTTATTAGTTACAAAAAAGCTCTGGTCAAAACTATAATAAACTAGCCGGGCCCGCGGCTCCGCTCGCGTGGACTTGATTCACTACTATCATCACTGCTTATTCCTTATGTTACCCAACGTAATAAAATATCTCCCATTATTTCCTCTTATCTCCCAATATTTCTCCTTATCTCCATTATCTCTACATAATTTCCATTATCTAGGGTTATCTCTGCTCATCTCCCATTATTTCTCCTTATCTCCCATTATCTCACCTTATTTCCCATTATCTAGGCTTATCTCGACTTATTTCGCAATATTTCTCCTTATCTCCCATTATTTCTCCTTATCTCCCATTACCTCACCATAACTCCCATTATCTAGACTTACCTCTGCTTATCTCCCATTATTTCTCCTTATCTCCCATTATCTCACCATAACTCCCATTATCTAGACTTATCTCTGCTTATCTCCCATTATTTCTAATTATCTCCCATTATTTCCCCTTAACTCCCATTATCTCACCTTATCTCCCATTATCTAAGCTTATATCGAATTATATAGAACATATGTATAAATTTATAAAAACACATAAGTCGGATAAGTGGTTCTCGAGTGATAAGCGCACTAACGGACAGACAGACAGAGAGACGTTACATTTTATAGATATTATATTCTTTGCTACATGATATTGTTCCATATTTAATGCTTTAGGCAGTGTATTGCAAGAGAACGTGCTAGCGGCAAACTCCGACTTGATTCACTATTATCGTCACTGCTTATTCCTTATGTCACCTAACGTAATCGGATAAGTGGTTCTCCAGTCATAAGCGCACTAACGGACAGACAGACAGACAGAGAGACAGACATTTTATATATATTATAGATATAGATTATTATTATTATATAACCTGGACAGAGAAATATATATGTATAAAGTTAAAAAAAAGACATGTAAATCGAATAAGTGGTTCTCGCGCGATAAACGCACTAATGGACAGACTGACAGACAGAGAGACATTGCATTTTATATATATTATAGATTATAGATATTCTCTGCTACATAATATTGTTCCATATTTAATGGTTTAGACTGTGTATTGCAAGAGAACGCGCTAGCGGCCAACTTGTTTTCGATTTCATTTGAACGCTCGGACATCGGCTACTCAGACGAATATCCGCAGACAGCAGGAAGTCATTCAATTTAACAAAGACCTGGAAGAAATTCTATCTTGGGGTGACAGTAACCAAGTAGAATTTAACGCTACAAAAACCCAGGCGGCAGTTTTTTTCTAAAAAAGTTAACGTTGCTGAACCCGACATAGTTATGCCGGGCACTCCATTCCTCTAACATCGTCACTCAATTTGTTGGGCGTTAATTTGAGAGCAAATATGTCCTGGCATGAACAAGTTGCAGGCATAGCAAGGAGAGCTTCTCAAAAGTTGGGAATATTATTTCGAACCAGAAAGCTTTACACTCCACAACAACTGTTAATTCTTTACAAAGCTCAAATTCGACCAACTATGGAATACTGCTCCCATGTTTGGAACTCCACTCCCAAACATACACTGCATTTGTTGGATTCTATTCAGAGAAGAGCTATTCATCTGATTGGAGACCCGGAACTGACCGTCAGCCTTGATTCGCTGGAACATCGAAGAACGGTTGGCGACTTGAGCCTATTCTACAAGTACTTTCATGGAAAGTGTTCGAAGGATGTGGCCCGCTTAATTCCTCCCAGAGCGGTGCATGTTAGAAGTACACGTCGCGCTAATTCTTCACATCCGTATGAGGTTCAGCTTGTTACTCCTCGTACAACGCTCTTCAAGCAGTCTTTTATATGGAGAACATCATCCCTTTGGAATAGTTTGCCCAGGACTGTGTTTCCCACCGAGTACAGCGATTCAAGAACAACGTGAATCGCTTTCTCCGCACACATGTCGCTCCTGTAGCGCTTTAGGGACTTCCCTGTAGCACGTGTGCTAGACCGATAAAAAAAAATACGACTTCTCCAACTTTTGGAATCGTGATTTCTCAGGAATAATGAATCGTAGGAAAAAAAGTATAAGAACAATTTTTGTAGAGAATTACATGATCTACAACTTTTGTCTAATCCATTTTTACGATAACACTTACCATTTACGAAAAAAATGCGAAAAACCGATATTTTTGACTTTTGACCTTGAATAAAATTTTAAGCAGGCGTAGGGGATCGATGGAGACTTTTAATATTTTATTTGTAATAGTGTATTTAAAACCTATACCCATATTCAGTTCTATGCGAACTGTTGCAAAGGTAAATGTCTATTTTGACTGGATAAATGACACAAAATGAATTATTCTTATTGTGTTATTATACTATTATAGTCCAAGGAGTTGTAAATAAAAAACGGCATGGAAAAGTTAGCATCGGTGTTGTGTGGTTCCATGCAACGTCGCTGTCCACACAGCTCAAGTTGTGAAACGACTTAGCACCCAACTAGTATAATCTATTTAGAAATTCGAAAAAACGGCTTGAATGGCTAAAAATATAGAGATGAAGACGAGATGACGTTACTTATATATAAGAGCATTTCACAGGCAAATCACCAAGTTACTTTTTTGATGGGATCGATAAGATATTATATTGAATTATATTGAAAACGAAATATTTTAGATACAACAACAACAACAACAATGGTTAGGAGTAAATTTTAGCAGCAGGAGACATTGTCCGCCGCTGAGGTATATTTGTCTCATAAGAAAAATAGCGAACCATCAAAACACAAAATTCCAAGATATCCATTAGAATTAGCCCGGAACAATTATACAAATAATAAATATTTATCTTGTCTTTTATCCTCTTATTTCTGTCCCGATTCCTCTTCCTGTTGCTTTTCCTTCTCATTACATCTAATCCCGACCGTATAGCTTTTTGATATCTTTGCGTTTCGTGAAAAGAGTCGTTAAAGCCGGGGTCACACCGAAAAGTCTTTCTTGCCAAGCGGTTTTTATATGAAAAGATTTGTGTGCTGGATCTGGAAAACCATGAAGGAAAAAGGACGGTCTAATTTAAGTCTAATTTACTAAATCGCGCGCATAAAATATCTAGTGAGGCAATAAGAGCATCTTTCTTGTATTTGCAGAGGCGTAGTCATTTTATAGGTCTTCTTGGGTTTATTAATGAATTTGCAAGAAAAGATAGAGGCTTCTGACTTATTTTTATAGTTATTAAGTATTATATTCGTTCAAGAATGACTCTCCGAGATTTTTGAGTTCATTCCAAAGAGCAGACTTACTTGAAGCCGGAGCATTTTAAGGATGCTGCAGTAAGTTACGTCAAATTGTATTTCTGGCTTGTGAAAGCTTAGAATTTAACTGCACATCTGCCCTTTGTTGGGGGCCACAGACCAACAGAGAATTGTTAGTAACAATTAACGCTAACTGTCGGTCTATGGTCATAAAGAACCCCCGATAGAGGGCAGATATGCTTTTCAACTCTAAGCTTTCACAAGCCAGATATACAATTTCTTGTATCTTACTGCTATGTTACTCTAGTGTAATAAGTAGAGACCGGATTATATGCATTTGCATATTTTCATATGCATTTGCATATTTAGACCATTCTCACCGATTATTGCATATTTTACCCAAAATCTAGTAATGATGCATATTTTCCCTATATTTACAATGTTTCTCGGTATTACTAGGCGATTGAATTGCTTAGGGTATTGTTAATGTTGCCGTCTGGAACCGATCTTATTGCCGGAACATTACCTGCAATAGTCTAAACATCGATTAGGTTATAGTGCCAAGGGAATACCCAAAATTACGACGGTGTTTTATTCCTTTGTTTCTGGGTCGAGATATTAAATGATAAGTAGTTTAGTTTCTAAGAATATTTGTTTGAGCGTGGATCAAATAAACAATTTTCTCGAAGACGAATTTTTATTTTAAAACAAGGTTAAGTTGGGAATGTGGAATCTTTGGCACAATGATACTACTCAGTATATATCACCACTACACCAAACACTTTATTTTTGCACTCGACGCGCGTTTCGCTAACCATGTTGGCTTCATCAGGAGCGATGATTGACTGGGAAAAACTTTAAATTCCTTGCATGACTTTAAAAACCAAATATCTGCACCTACTAATCTAATCTTACTACTGTACTTACGATAAAGGTTTAATTCCGTTGACCGTGAAGCCATCTCAACTAAGTTGGGAATGTGGAATCTTTGGCACAATGATACTACTCAGTATATATCACCACTACACCAAACACTTTATTTTTGCACTCGACGCGCGTTTCGCTAACCATGTTAGCGATGATTGACTCAGTCAATCATCGCTTCTGATGAAGCTAACATGGTTAGCGAAACGCGCGTCGAGTGCAAAAATAAAGTGTTTGGTGTAGTGGTGATATATACTGAGTAGTTAAAACAAGATATCAGTTTTAACGTTATTGTCGACGCGCTTGCATCAGTGTAGCCTTTTTGCAATTTTTTACGTGTTGTGTTAAAGTTTAACATGTACCATGCCACCGCCAAAAAGTGTCTCTTCGTAGGTAAACTGATTATCCTGGAACATTTACATACGACGGAAATGTTTTATATTGTCGAGTTTGCGAGAAAAAGGCCCACGACAACAACTTATAACAGCAGTAAGTAGCAGTTATTCCACTTCTAGGCTAGGCAAACAAAAAAAAAACACTTTAGTATGGATTTATGTGAAGCATTGCAAATCCTACATTTAAAGATTTTCTGCGAAAATATTGCTTGAATCAAAAAATACCAGACGAATCAACACTGCGTAAAAATTGCATACCAACAATTTACCAACATGTTCTGGAAGAAATACTTAAAGATGACATTATTTGGATTTCAGCTGATTAAACTACCGACAGTTGTGGTCGTTATATTGAGAATTTAATTGTAGGTGCATTAAGATTAGAGCCTTCTTCTTCCTATTTTGTGGCCTGCAAAGAACTTGACAAGACAAATCATTCTACGATCGCCAGATTTTGAATGAGGGTATTAAAGAAATATTTCCTGAATCTTCTGCAGATGAAAGAGTGTTTATATTTCTCTCAGATGCTGCTCCCTATATGATCAAGGCAGCTAAAGTCCTCCAAGTATTTTATCCAAATTTAATTCATGTGACGTGCTTTGCTCACGGAGTTCATCGACTCGCTGAAGAAGTACGATCCACGTTTGGAAATGTAAATAAACTGATTTCAATCAGCAAAGAAAGTGTTTCTTAAGGCACCTGCTCGCAATAACGCCTATAAAGGAAAAACTGTCAAATGTGCCTTTACCTCCCGAACCAGTGGTAACTCGATGGGGAGCATGGATTCAAGCTGTACTATTTACAATGAACATTTCGAGGCCATCAAAGGTATAGTAAATGACTTCGATAGTGCAGAGGCTATGGCAGTTCGTCAATCCAAGGAAGCATTTACCAATTCTGATATTAAAAAAAACATAGCTTTGATTACACTCACTTTTTCCCACATTACCTGCGGGTATTAAAAAGCTTGAAACTCGAGGTTTGGCGTTGACCGAATCAATTCAAATAAAATCCGTCAAATAAACTCCACATTGCCAGATGTATTCCCGCGTAGAGTTAAAGGGAAGTTTGAAAACATTTTGTGCAATAACCCAGGCTTTGAACCTTTATGTCAAATTGATAGTTTTATTAATGGGACGGGTGAACTTTTGCCAGAAACAATAAGTGCTAACATAGCACCCAAATTCAAATACTGCCCAGTTACCTCAGTGTATGTGGAACGGTCTTTTTTCTTCCACTTATAAAAAATATTTTAAGTGATCGAAGACACAATCTTACTACCCAACATTTGGAACAATACCTTATTGTTTACGTGTACAAGAATACAACGAAGGGAAAAGTGCGCCGAAAAAAACGAAAACAGTTTTATATCGGCGGGAAAAAGTGATCACTGGGTATCATCAGGATTGACTATTTGGAAAATGGTAAAACAGTGACTTGCTTTATTATGCAACGGTATTGGACCATTTGCATAGTGAATTGCAGCAGAAGCGACAAGATTAGCGCGCAAAAAAGTGCTCTTTCACCAGGATGATGCGCCTGCTGACACATCGGTCGTTGCAGTGGCAAAAGTGCACGAGCTGAACTTTGAAATAATTCCTCGAATAAAGAGGTTATCTGTGCTGTCAATGAGTATTATGCATAGTTTGAAATCGTGTTTTTTTTTTCTGAGGCAATAAAAAAATTAGAATCTCGCTGAACTACATCTATCGACCTTAATGGAGATTATGTTGAGAAATAAATTTTTGTCTTTGTAAAAAAAACGTTAATTACCTTGTTTTTTTTTATACGACTTTTCAATCCACCCTCGTACCAAGTATTATTTTCTTTTTAATTAAAAAACATTTTGATACCAGCAACGGAAACTGTGCTGTATGTTCATTTCTGTCAGCTGGAATTGTTCCACAGTCAATCATACTTTGAAACATTTGAATGATACTGATGTTAGCTACAACATTGGGTCAGCTCTGACATATCATATTCCTTGGGCACAAATTTTTTTTGCCCAATTTACAACAACTGAAATAGAGTAATTAATTACTCTTCAGATATTCCATTATAATAATTTTAGGTTTAATGGCATCAGAAAACTTGAGCGATTGCCTGACGTTAAGAAATCTTTAAATTTCCAGATAGATGGATTTGTGATTTTCAAGGGACATCTCTGTTTTGTTGGTGCAACACGGCTATAAAAAAATTTAATTTCTTACTATTTTTTCTTTAGCAAAACTGCATTGGCCATTGATACCATCATTAACCAAAAACGTTTCAATGACGCCGACGACGAAAAGAAGAAGTTATACAGTACTCTACGTTGCTATCGGTCAGAAACGGTCCACCGTCGCCCAGATCTCGAAACGTTTGAATGACACTGGCGCCATCAACTACACCATCATTGTGTCAGCTACCGCTTCTGACGCTGCCCCTCTACAATACCTCGCTCCCTATTCCGGTTGCGCCATAGGTGAATACTTTAGAGACAACGGCAAACACGCCTTAATTATCTACGATGACTTGTCCAAACAGGCCGTTGCCTACCGTCAAGTAAGTTTTTTTATTTTAACAAGCATCAGAATAAATTTATAGTATATTTTTTTAGCAAAAGCCCTTCTTATTTAAATTAGCGAAGAATTAAAGAAATCATATAGCAATTTTTATAAACATGATTTCATCGAAAATAACTATTCCAGATGTCTTTGCTATTGCGTCGTCCATCTGGTCGAGAGGCCTACCCCGGTGACGTATTCTACCTCCACTCCCCGTCTATTGGAAACGTGCAGCCAAAATGTCCGACGCTCACGGAGGTGGATCACCGACGCTTTGCCCGTCATTGAAACTCAAGCTGGTGATGTATCAGCTTACATTCCCACCCAACGTAATTTCCATTACCGACGGACAAATCTTTTTGGAAACTGAATTGTTTTTACAAGGGTATCCGTCCCGCCATTAACGTAGGTCTGTCTGTGTCCCGTGTAGAATCAGCTGCCCAAACTAAGGCCATGAAGCAGGTTAGTATTGGATAATTGAAAATAAGTAAGTTTATTAGAGTCGGTTAAAGAAGATTCAAAAACTTAAGTTTCTACTTCAGTTCATTTTGGAATCAATTTAAAAATAAGCTTAAATTTTTATTTTTGTGTTTTTAATTACCTAATTGTGTTATTTGAATATATATATTAAAACAATCTACATTTAACATTACGTGTAGATTCTGGACATATTAAACAATATAAACAAGAATTTTACGCCTTTGAAAACTGTTACAGGTCTCCGGTTCCATGAAACTGGAATTGGCCTCAGTACCGTGAAGTAGCTGCCTTCACCCAGTTCGGTTCCGACTTGGACGCTGCCACACAACAACTTCTTAACCGGTGGTGTCATATTAACT